>JAFIDM010012231.1:15227942-15258800 GCA_023159025.1 Thereuonema tuberculata
CTATATATATATATATATATATATATATATATAGGCCTATATTTATATTATATATTATATATTTTGCAAGAATTGTTTTGTTTTGTTTTTTAAATGTAATCTTTTCGAGGATCTTCTTCCTCGAAAAGATTACAGCCTTTGTTAACTGAAAATAAAAGGATTAAACTGTGTTTATGTAATCTAGACTGATAATAATATAACATTTTCAATGTTTCTATACAATAGCTGGATGTGGAACTTTTTGTCTTTGGTAAAGTATAGAGGAAGATAAGTGTAGTAGTAAATACTTCATTAATGTAAATATGTAAATAAAGAACAAGACCATATACACAAAAAATAACATATATTTAAACAACTCCATTACATGTTGCGAGGCTTAAATACAGGCCTCTTCATCAGATGATAATGAAAGTAGTTGTATCATCTGATGAAGAGGCCTGAATTTAAGCCTCGCAACATGTAATGGAGTTGTTGAAATATATATTATTATTTTTTGTGTGTATGGTCCTGTTCTTTAATCTGATTAAACACACCTAATACTATGGAAGTAAAATATGTAAATAGTTTATTAATAATATCATTAAAAGTTCATTTATCAAATTCCTGATAAATTTACAAGTATCAAAACATCTGAAGTCATTTTTAAATTATTAACAAAGAGTCCAAGAAATAGAGGTCGACATAAAAATAACAGGAATGATTAATAACAATGTTGTTGAATTATTTGTGATGATGGCTCCACTTCAAAACTCTTGCAATAAGGTTGTGGTTGAAGTCTATTATGTGTAAAGGAATATGGACCGTCGATTCCTTTGTAAGTTGTGGTTTCTTTTGTCTCGTCTGATGCATTTCACCAATGAATTATTCGACAAAAGCTATCTATATCTTATTAAAAGCTGAAAGCCAAAAAAAGGGCTTGGTCCAATCCAATTCAGAAAATTACTTGGTAAATGCAGTTTCGTTTTCAATAAACAATTTCAATTAGTCTAATTTCCAGAAATTCTGGACGAATTAAGTTATTTCAACAGCCAACAACAGATTGTCTGCAAGTTGTGATTTAATGAAAGAAATAGATAATGTTGGTATCAAAATTCGTTATTCGTATTGAAATCTTTTTAAATACAAAGATCTTTTTTAATTTTTTAAGGTATGTGTTATGATTTTAATGGCTAAAAGAAAAGAATGATCCTGAGTCCTTGTAGACTAGATTTTTTTACCCATTGCATTGTGTCGTTATCTCTTTGTTTGTTTGTGTTTCGGAAGCAGAGCGATGATCCTTAAGAATTTGTCTGTGTGTGGTTGTGTATTTGACTCTTGTGTTGTGTTTGCCTGTCTTTACACGAATCGAGAAAATGAAGAGCAATAGATTTTGGTGTGATGCAAGTTCTCCATCTAGACGACAAATGACATACTTCACATGAACGCCAGAGAGTCCTCCACATGACGGCAGCCCCTTCTCAGGCGAAGAGCAACTTTTTGAAACCCTCTCTTGGCTCTCTTAGAAGAGTCACCTTCCCCCATTTCGTGTTGTTGTTTCTGAGCCGCCTTCCATTTTTTTTTTTTGGAAAGGATTTCATTCATTTTTAATTCTGTAAAAAAATGCGTTTCAACACTCAAGCAGCGAAACACTTGTTTGTAATAGAAATGCACTTTAAAAGCATCTTTTTTTTTCTCTTCATTTTTATTTTATTTTATTTTATTTTATTTTTGCTCTAATAAACAATATTTACTGGATTTGACAACAAGATATCTTCGCTGGCAAACTGGAGCGAAGCACTGTAATCCAAGCACATTGTTAAATGACATTTAAAATTATATTTACGGGTGAAAAAATTACAAAGGTTACGCATTTAGGCAAATGCGGGGATAATTATAGATTTACACAACACAAATCCTAATTGCAGATATCCAACTCATAGTCAGATCTCTTATTTTTATTTATTTAATGTAATAAAACACTTATGCAGTAGAAACTGGATTCATTTTACCAAGATTGAAAAAAG
Organism: Thereuonema tuberculata; assembly: GCA_023159025.1. Taxonomy (NCBI): domain Eukaryota; kingdom Metazoa; phylum Arthropoda; class Chilopoda; order Scutigeromorpha; family Scutigeridae; genus Thereuonema; species Thereuonema tuberculata. Next base: position 15,229,946 of record JAFIDM010012231.1, read on the forward strand.
TATAATAAACATCATGCATCATAAAAACGACAAAGAAACTTATCTTCAAACATCGTAAATGATACTAATAATTATTTCCATTGTGGTTAGTGCTAAGATTTGCTAAAGTAACTGTTGCTAAAAGATTATGAGGAAATTCGGTTATTCTATTCATTCTCCGTGAAGTTTTGATACGTAAATAAAAATATTTATATATATATATATATATATTTTATAGCAGTCGCAATTAGTAATATTCTAAGGAAATGTATTAAACTTGTGTGTGTGTGTGTGTGTAGCTGCTTAATAAAAACAGTAGGAATCTTCCTTTCAATACACTTCTAAAATTTCATCTTCTTAGGGCATGTAGCTTTTGAGTTTTCGTGATCTCAGCAGTCGGATATAGAAATGTTGATTTGCAGCTGCTTTGAAAACGTTGTTTTGGTCTAACTTCTCTATAGCTGATGCGTATTGAAATGACATTGCAAATTTACACCAAGCATGTAACATCCTGAGGTTTCTAACTATCACGCGAGTGGAAAGCAAAAGATGTTTAACATTTATTGTTTACAAGTTTTTCTCTTTTAAATCATTCTTGGGTTTGTTTGTTTTTTGTGTTTACTCTGAAAGCGTTGGTTTCCGAAATTAATACAAGGAATTTTCATTGGAAACCTGACCTTTGAACTTTTCCCTGACGAAGAACAAGGAAAGGAAATGAAAGACAGTGGGTTCTAAATCTGGTTCATGTCGTGGCCGGAATTCCTGTCCATCAGGTGCTGTCAGAAGAAATGCTGCGAATAGAAAGGCCCACTTGAACCACGTCCTCTGCGACACAAAACGATTTGCTACAGTGGCCCAAAGCAAGTCTTTTCCGTTTGCTTTAGCCACGGCTTAAGCAGATTAGTCGCCTTTCAACGGAATATAATAATAAACGGGTTTCCCCGTTCTAATTCATTCCGTTGATCCTAGGAGCGTCCTCTGCTTGTAATGGAGTTGATAATATTTTTTACGATAAAGAATCAATTTCTGGTATTGATTTTGAGTTAGCTCAAAATGAAAATTAATGATATAAATTAATTTTTTTTAAAGAAACTTTTATCTAAATTGAGTAGTTTTAAGTCTTTCAAAAAAAAAAAAAAATTATATATCTTCTTTTCTATTTCAAGGTGGCAAAAATAATTTGTCTCTATCTTATTACTATCATAAGCATAAATAAAACTATTGGATATAAATCATTTGTTGAGTAACAGATGTAAATAAAGATTGCATGGTATGTACATATATACCGGTATGTATTGTACATCGGTATGTGTTGTACATTTTCAATTTCTGTAATCCAAAAGGTCTTCATTTTTTTCCCCCAGTCTTTCGATCGAAGGCTGTCCCCCTCCAGTCGAATTCAACAAAACTGTTTAATTTTCGTCACCCCTGTACTATTCGGACGTTATCTTGGTCTCCTGTCAATCCTAAGAAACCCGATTATAATTTTTGCTATCAATTTGTATCATCTTTTTACTATACAATTCGTAACCACAAACTTTTTATCTTAACTTTTCTTTAAATTTCAGTTACTTGAAATTTTAATTTAGGTTTTAGGAACTAAGCCCTGTCGTAATCGAGCAATGCAGACTTTGGAAGTTTCAATGTGTGATGGTGACCTGGAAATGTTTCTTTATTTTTCCTAGTACCACGGAATGTCTTCTCTGATGTGTCCACGACAGCGAATATTCGGCAGAAAGTCTCCACCCACAATCCTTTGAAAAGAAAATGTCAAGAATTAAATTTTAAAATACAAGAAAAATAATATTGAGGATGAAATGGAAAGCGGATGACATGAATGTCTGCGTGTATTTTATTTGATGGGGATGTTGGACAGAGAACAGGGGATAGGTGATGCGCCTCCGACACCTCTTTTGAGAGAAGTTTCTATCCCCGAGGATTAGGCGTATTGTGTCGCTGGCGTTGTAAAGTGTCACCACAAACATCCCCTCTTCTAAGACGTTCCCTAAGTGATTTGCTGAGCACTTATTCAGCAACTGGTGCAAGAAAGTAGCCTAATATAGGACACATTTCTGCTTTCATACCGTCTTCTGACGTAATTTGTAACGTTTTACTTGTATCTGCAGGCTTAATTTGTAAGTTGGTTAAATGAATTTCATTTGGAAATCAATTGATAATAAAAAAATAAAAAAATCCTGGAAATTCTTGAAGCCTATCCTCACTACGTTATGTTTTTTCTTTGATTGGTTTTTAAAGTCAGAAAAAGAAAGTAGTCTTCTTATCTTCTGGAATTATCTTAATATTTTGGAATCTCTCACAAAAATAAATTCTATTACAAAAACTTGATCGTCTCATGTCCATGTTTGAAGAAGCCTCGTTCAACAGTTCAAACGTTATTTTGAGCAGAACAACAACTATTTTTATAAGAAAGAAAGCTAAAAATACCATGATTAATTCAAGCGGGAAATAGCATTGTAGAATAATACAGCAACAAAATCTGATGTTTATTCTACTGTAAATCAAGTAATGTTTGAAATTTTAAGACACTTCGAAATTTATTTGTGCTAGTTTAAAAAGATCTTTTTTTATCACAATGAAAATTCAATATTTTTAAAAACTATTTTATAAGAATTCTTGAAAATCAGTCTTGCTATCAACTTTTAATAAAACTTTTAAGCTCCTTGCTAAGGAGATAATTATTTGTGAAAGTTATACGGCGAGGTTAAGGAACATGTCATGTAGGAAAGCCTACAGCTTATGATGCTACGGTGTTAGGATTTGAAAAGCTAAATTCTGTGACATATATAATATTGGTTAAAGATAAATTATTTTAGTTTCATGAAAGCAAGAAGCTTATTGAAAAAGAAAAATATATTATTTTTCAAGTATTGTTTTTAATTCAGGAAATAACATTTAGAATAATAGAGCAGCAAGATCGTGAGATTTATTCTAATGTAAATCAAGTAATGTTTGAAATTGAAGACAACTCGAAATTTATTTGTGCTAATATAAAAAGATTTCATAAAGATTAAATTATAATAAAAGAACTTGAAATTGAGAGATTTGCTGAGAAATTGGTTTTATTAAATTAGAATGTTGTTATTGAAATTGAAAAGTGAATCCGTTTGGCAATTTGTTTCTTTCGTTGCCTATAGATGGCGCATCGTTAGCTTTTAACTCATAACGACAGAGTGAACGTCTCATAATTATTATTAAGTTTACGATGCTGTTAAGGCGGTTTTAGATTGTCCCCTTCAAGGCCACATGAAATGTATACAAAAGCGCGAGGCCACTTTTTATTTAATTGTTTCAACTTAGTCCTCATATCATCCAGCCAAAAAAAAAAAAATTGACAACAAATCAAACAAAAAAGGATGACATTTTGAAGAATCTTTAATAGGCTCTGAAAAAAAGTTTATTAAGAAATTACATCTTGATTTAAACTGAATTGATAATTGTTATTTCCTCATAAACTGTCCTGGGCTTTTTTAGATACTTAAATTAGTTATTCCTTTCTATAAAAATAATTTTTTATGAGTTTGGAAACCCGATTGTAAACAGCATTGATGTTATATTAAATTGAAATACACAATCTCAATAGAAATACAAGCCAGATTCAATTAATACAAGTTATTTATTGATTTCCATGCACTTATATTTACGATTAGGATTTACTTAAATAACTTTTTTATCCCTGTTATACAAAAAAAAAGAATTTGAAATTATTTAACAATACAGTTTATTATCCATAAAATATCCAAATAATTTGTACAGAAATAGGAAATAGTAATAATAGATACAAATAATAATAATCTTCATTCATAACGCTCTAAATTAATAAGTACAATCGTTGTAAATACATGATAATAAAAACAAAGATATAGGTTATCGGTTTAAGATAATTAGTTATATTGATCTTAAAAATATCCACAAAAATCGTTTATTATGTCAGGAATTATATCCAAAACAAGAACTATTATTTTTGGTGAATGTTTTGTAGGAGCCCCTGATGTTGTTCCTACTGGAAAAACCGATGAAGCCCAGGTCGTCACGAAGAGCGTGTGTCCATTCGGAGACCACATTCCTTTGGCTCTACCCCTTCCGCCCTCGCCTTCCAGCTGTTCTGTTTGTTTATGGAAATGGCGGTTGATTCCTCCTCCTCCTCTTGTTTTGTTTTCTTTCGTTTCCGTTTTCTTTATTCTTCTTCGTTGCCTCTCTTCCGTGTCCAATCTCTTAGCAAAAGAGGCTCGATATTATCATTGAAAATCCAAGAGCCATCCCGTTCCAACTTAATAAACCATCCAGCTCCTTCACACACCCAGTAGGACACTTGTGGCATCCTCTGGGAGAGGGTTGTAAGTTTTGCTTTGGAGAGCTGCTTCTCCGCTTGTGTTACAGCAGCGGCATTGGGCCTTTTCACGTACCACCACTTGGTTCTCTCAGCTTTTTTTTTTTTTTCTTTTTTCCTAAGTTGTCCTTCCCGCAACAGCATATGGAGAACCATCAGAACGGTGACTCTGTCTGTCGTCACTCTTACGCCCCCTCCTTTTGCTTTGCTTTCCCTTGCTTACATTGCTCTCGTATCTATCTTCTCGTAGCTCTCTTTAGGTCGTTTGTGTTAAGAGTTTTACCCGTGTAAATTGCACTCGGTACAATGGCGTCAGACGAGGGTGATGTGCAAAAGAAGGAGTCCTCTCCAACCGACACAGACAAAATTTAAATCTGGTTTTCCGACCAAGTACCATCCACTCCCTCCTCGAATTGATTGTAACCGAAGGAAGAGGCTCTCTGCCGCTAAGAGAGTGGCACAAGAGACCTTATATATCTGTGTCGGTCTCCATCTTCGCCGGCGCAGTCGGGCCGCGATGGTCGGCGAGGCAGATGGGCAACGACGCCACGGCCCTAGCACCCATTAGGCGTTGGCTTCTACAGTGAGCAAAGGGACGTATCTACTGGATAAATGTGGATTGGCGGTCTGTTGTCTCGACGCGACGGAACCATGAAAAATGGTGTGTATTGCAGTCTGTGTTTGTAAACGTAGCTTGTGGTTTAATTATGCAAAAAAAAGAAATGATTGTTTGTTTGGGAGAGTTCCTTTTGAGTTGAATGATTTATAATTCACTCAGATGATAGAAGTGAATTTATTATTTTAAATAATATTGAGTACCGGTAACTAATTTGGACCCTCCGTCGTCTTAGAAATTATCTTGGATCGAAGGTGTTTTGACTCATTTTTTTTTTTTTTAAAGGACGAAGCGATATAAACTTTTTCCCCAACCCAATAAAACAGTATAACTGTAGATCCTTAATTGCCTTTTCAAGGTCGTTTTATGTATTGACGGGTTAGTTTCCGTACCATTGGATAAGATCCATAAGTATTTGTTCCAAGAATCAGCGCTGTCCTCTTAAACTTTTACTTTTCTAGAGAAACCGTGTTGATTCAAAATAATAGCAACGGCTTAAGACAAATTCGTATATTGGTGGCACTTTCTACCATAGGAAAAGGACGCTCAATAATATTAGTAGCGAGAATATTAAAATTTTAGCTCTGCCAGGTGAATTAGTCTTGTAGTTACTAAAGTGTTTGCAAGTTGAATACGTTTTGACGGTTGATAGCAAAAATTGTTGCTCCGAAATGAAAATAAACGTCAATAGTGACCTTTTTTGTTTTTTAATCTATACAAAGTTAATGCTATAATTTCTAGAATACAAAGCTATTTTAACTTGTCTTGATCACCGATGGTCGGACATGTATTATCCGAGTAAAATTGGATTCTAAAGCTTTTTTTTATTTGACTCTATTACCTTTTCGATCAGCATTTAAAAGAGAATCGTTAAACCAAACCTACAGTAGCCATCTTTTGTTGGAATTGCTACCGTACCACGCGGATTAAAAAGGAAGGGTTTGATAAAAAAAAATTAAGAACTTTACTTCTGTAGCTGAGACAAAGGCTATGAAAATGATAATGATTAACGATGATGACTGATCTAATAATAGTAATCGCTATGAAAGAATTTAGTCCAGATTTTTTTCAGGAAAATGATTTCTAACCTTATAGATTAAATTTGTGAGTAAACCGCAGAATGACATGGTTTACAAAAACTGACAAACAATAAATTTCATTAATTTTGAATTAATAATTTAATTTAAATTATTATTAAATTAAAAATTAATCCTTTTAATTTATTTAATTGAAGGCTGATTATTAAAATACTGATTATAATAACTCTTTAGTGTAAATATTATTTTATTCTCGGAGGTTTTTCTTGAGCATTGTAAATTTAAAGGGAAAATGTTAAGAGAGTGAGAGCACAGTTCCATGAGCTCTCTTATTTCCTGTTATAGAGAAGTCGTGAACTCTGCCTTAGAAACAAGAGAAACAGAGCAGTTTATTAACACATTTTGGATATATTTTATTTCCTATTTACTTTCTGAAGAGGAGTAGGAACATTAAAAATAAATATTAACAATTGTTGGCGAAGAACCTTTTTTATTTTATAATTAATGTGTTTGGTTATTGACAGTCCATTTCTATTTCGAAGTGAAATCTTTGGGACTGTTAATGACGGAGGTGGTGTCTATTCTGGAGCTGTCAACCACTGCGTGACAATAGCAGACAACGACGCTTGGGATTTGCCAATCAAGTGACGATGTTGCCTTTGTCACTTTCATTATTCCTTTCCATTCATTCCATTCTCCTGAATTTTTCATCGCCTTTCACGAATGATTGGCATTGGGTTGATCTGTTCCATTTTTACCTTTTTTTTTTTTTTAATTCCAAAATTTCTTTAAAATATTGCAATTCTGTTGATTGTAAAAATATTGTGCTTTTTTTTTAATTGTTTTGTTTCTTATTTTAAACGAATGTAAGTGAATGAAGTGAATTTTATTCACAGCAGCCATTTGCTAACGATAGAGTGTGGGTGACGTATTACAATGATAGAACTGGATGTCAACGATAAATAAAGAAAAAGAATATGAAAAAAAAAATAATACCGTGAAATTAATTTAGACGGGGTTTGAGGCCCCCCCCCCCCCACACACACACCGATTAATTATGAGAGAATTATTATTACGGCTGTTGTCTGAAAAAGAATCCTGTTTTTTACTTCATAAATTAACTATTTTATTCAAATAAAAATTATCTTTTTGATGTTTATATCAAACAGATACTGGTTAAATAGGAATAAGTTATTTGTATGTAGTCGGGTAAGTTTTAGATATAAAATTTGTGCTGTCTTTTCTCTTTTGATGTCTTAAGACACTTTCTATTGAAGAAAGTTCACTCGAGATGCCTCCTTTAGAGCACATGAAGAAATTAAAGTCTTCCATTTCCATCTTGATATCGTTTATAATTTTAAAAACTAGAATGTCATATTTTTTAAATAATCTTGAAAGCTTATTTTTAAAACACTTCTGAAAGATACAACAAAAAATTTCTAAAAGAACCCACTTTTCTTAAAATCTCGATTTCCTTTACTACTATTATATTTTTTACTTTTTTTGAAGTAGGAGAAGTAATACAAATAAAAATTCGTTTGTATTTATTTTTTTAATTATAAAATCTCATGAATGCAAACAGTAGATATTTCTTGATATCTGTAAAAAAAAAATAGTTAAAACCTCAAGCAAGTTGTATGAGTAATGTAATGATATTTTCGCTCGCGCAGACGTTAGGAGGATTAATAAGCAGTTAATATCCTTTAAAACAGAAATACATTGTTTCGGTTTTAATGTTTTCTTTATGGGAAGTTTTATCATCTTCTCGCGCTAATTCCTCGAGGACACTTAAAGAAAAAGAAAAGAAAAATTAGATCATCTCTTGGCTGTAAATGTGGATGTCAAGTTTCAAGAGGATTTATTCAGCTGCTCCTGGCTGATGATCGCCAACGAGCGTGAAACAGCTGTTCCAGGATGCCATTCGTGAATAACTTGGTCTCATCCATTGTTGTTTTTTAACATTTCAAATGCGCAGTTTGAAGTCTTATAATTCATTGAGGCCGCTCTTTGTGGCACATGGATTTTCTCACTTTTTTTTTTCATTGGTGAGTTTTTTCGTTGTGTAATTTATTCCTTGAGGCACCACTGCGCTTCCGATGTATGGAATTCATTCAGTCTTATATATATTTGATGAGCCTCAATTTCGCAAGATAGTGGACTTAACAAAATGTGTGTGTGAACTGTATTATTACGTTAATTAATACATTTAAGATAATTTTGATTTCGGTATTTATCAATGAAGAAAAATATGAAAAGGTAACTGTAATTAGGTGAAGTTAGCGGAACTCTCCACCCTTAATTTTCTAGCTAATTTTCTTAGGAAAGTAATAAAAAGAGACGTGGATTGGTCTACTCTTCCGCTTTGGGTGTTTTTAGACTCCGTTGGGTGATCGCTCCCCCCGCTGAGTGTTTCCTTGGACAAATTTTAAAATTGTGGGTTCGCAGTCGAGGTCGATTATTCTTGGTTAGCTTGGGGGAGGGGGTAGGATTAGCGGGGGAGGTGTCCATTTGATGCACTAACCAAACAGTCCATTGCAGTGGGGGAATGGCAAATTCCTGGTGCGTTGGGGGTTTTGTTAGCTCCTCTCCTGCCGTGTGCTACCTGTTCTCTTTCTTTTTTCACTGAAAAGCCAACATTGCAGTGGTCAGGTGCATTCATTCGCGTCACGTGTGTCTTCCCACCGAGATACAAAACGCCATCGTGTATCGCCATACAAAGGACGGAATTTTGAGTAGAAACCTTTTTCTTATTCAGAATTAAAGGATTATCTTCATTTTTCTCCTCCGCTAAATCGCAAGATTAAAAACCTTTTTTAATACAATTCAGTTTTTAATGTAACCATTCCATACAGTTTTAAACTTTTCGATATTAAAAACTAAATAACTAAATAGATAATGGATACAACTCTGTGTCTGCGTATGTCAAATTTTTAATACATTTTAACAATTTACCAAAAAAAAATGGTTGTCCATTTTTTTTCCTAAGAATATTATCCTAAAATTGTAAATAAAATGAAGAAATTTTATTAACTGGTTATATTTTTGCATTGTAGGACCGAAATTTTTGAAGATGTTCGTAACTTATTAGAAATCAAAATTACTCATTATTACTTCCATTATTATGAATCAAATTTCACCATTACAACGTTGCTAAGAGGAAATTTTAAAAAAATTCTTTTAGATTCTGAAGATAGATGCCGTTTTAACGGATATCTGAAACATGTCAATACTTTTTTAATGTTTTCATGTTTAAAGAGCGCGTTATTGGTCTTCATTATTTGTTATATTCTTAGTCTCACGTTAAATTGTTTTAACATTTCTTTTAGATTCGAATCCGAATTTCGAATCTACATATTAAGATAGAAATATTAAGCTTTTTCTGGAAAATTCCTTCGCAAATACTTTACATTATTTTCAATTAATGGAGGAAAAAAAAAAAAAAAATTAGAAAGTTTGCGTCTTTTTAAAAATGATTAAGCTTAGCTAGTTATATGTTTTTATTTACTTTTTTTTTTTTTTTTTTTCCTATTTAAAATAATTTGTTGATCTTGGAGATTTTACATGGCTCTAATATGTGGAAGTAAAAATAAAGAGGAAAAAAGAATAAAAAATAAATAAACTCCAAGATTAGATACTTTTTTTTTTCCAGCTTCTATAATATTGATAGAATTAATTTTTATGAAATTCACAGAAGTAAAATTAAATTTCATCATTTAATATTTTTAAGATTTTTCTTTCTTTATTTTTTTTTCTTAAATTCTTCTGGAGTAAACTATAATAATATGTAGAATATTTTGTAAAATAAAAACTCTTTAATGTATTTAAAATAAGTTTGGTTCTTGTAAGATGCCATCAGTTGCGTTATTCTATGAACTACTCATATATGCATTTCAATATTCCTGAAAGGTCAAAAGAAACATTTAACGCAAAAAAAAAATATATGAAGGGACATAATATTTAATTATATACCGGTATATGTAAATATTTATCTAACAACTGCTGAAATTGAACAATTTCGAGTCAGCAACCAGACAACAACAACTATCTTAAAATGAATGGTATCAACCTTGTCCCATCGCTATCCGGTTTTTCACAGTTGGAAAATAATAAAAATGGGTAATAGTTAAAAAGAACAAGAAAATCCTGTAAAAATGCTTTTCTGTGTTCGTGTTGTTAAATATTGCATCACTCTTTAAATATACATTGTAAGAGTGGTTGTCGTAATAAAAATTAGTTTCATAAATAAGCTAATTTAGCTAGGACAAATAGTGATAACTTTCTTGTTTACTCATCATTTCCCTTCTGTTTACTTGGTTATTCATTGAAACTGTGATTGTGATCTTAAAAAGAAGTCATTAAGAAAAGCTTGACGGATATTAAATCTGTTTTTAATAAACTGCTAATTCTTTTGGAAATCTTTTGAGAAATATCATTCCTTTTGGGAAATTTTATTAAGAACCTTCTTCTTTTGTTGGTGTCTAAATTTTACCTGTGAGAATAAAAAAAAAAAAAAAAATTAAATAAATATTAATGGCGAGGGAAAAGAAAAATAAGTTGCCACTCGATTAGTTCTTAATGTGGAGTTTTTTCCCAACGCAGCGTTGAACGTTGATTCGGAGGAGATTCCCAATTGAGGCTTATAAAAGCTGAGCATTGTGAGCAGAGCTGAGGTTGTTCGGGGGCCAAATGGATTTTTCCGCCCAAGTTGCGCCGCATACAGGCCTGTGTATACAAGCGGGGGATTGTGCGTGGTCGGTCGCAGTGGGCAAGCAGACAAACACCGGCGCTGAATGCTAAAACCGGGATCGACGATTTTCCGCGTGGAGACACGCCGGATCGCGAGCAAATGGGCGAGTGCAGGGGTCAGGGACTCGACGGGGGAGACGCGTTTACGACAAATATCCCCCCAGAAATGTGTGGATCGCATTCCGGTTGTCATGCGCGTGGAAGAAGCCATCAAAAAAGATGCATTCAGTCAATTCTTTCATTCAACTCTTAAAGGATTAAGTGAAAGGAGATGTTTTTCGCTTCATCACATTTTGCCTTAAAGAAGATTCCAGAAGAAAGAATGTGAAATAACTATGTATTTCTCAGATTTACGTAGCTAACCATTAATTTGTGTACTTATCCGATTAAGGTTTTTGAATGCAAATACATTAACCTTTTTAACTTTAATAAAGTTATAATACATTAACCTTATTAAAGTTAATACAAGCATTAAATCAAAATATTTTTTTCTTACAGAAATCTATAGTGTTTTAGTGTTCTACAAATGTATGCCTACATATATATTATCTTCGATCGTAAAACTTTTTTTTTTTTATAGTCAACCTTTTTTTTCTTTAAATGTCGTGATTATATTAATATAAGTAAGGTATTTGTTTTTTACCTCAATAAAAGTCACTTGTAATTAGCGAAAACAAAACAATTAATAATAATAGAATAATTATAATATAAACTTCAGATCTGTGACTCGTGTGATTATATGTATATTTTACAATAAAAAAAAATAAAAATAATAATCTACTTCGCAATGAGATGTGTTCTTCTTATAAATAAGGTTTTACTTATTATTCGTTTGTAAAATAACAGTAATCATAAATAGAAAATTTAACTTTTTTTTTATTATTATTTTCATTAAATTACTAAAAATTTAAATATTAAATCGATTAGAATCCATAGAATGTACATACTGTTTGTATCAATAGCTGGTCAACATTTTGCCTGAAGTAAAAAGAAATTAATAGTAAATTTTTGATGGTTTTCACTTTTTTTTAGATCCGTGGCTAATGAGGTAATTATAATAAGAATGTAATATTATCTTCGACACAGACAAGCCTTTATTTGTCGTTTTCTTTTATTAGGCGTGTAATAGATTCACTTGTATAAAAACTTTTCGTAGCTTTTATTTATTTGGTTTATTTATTTACATTTCGTTATTTAGCCCAATATTTTATGACTTGTTTTATATTTTAATAATTTCAGTTTGTTTGTTTTTTCTTTCTAATTCTCATTTTTTATATGAACAATTTTTAATTTATTTACTTATTTATTTATTTAAACCCAGAACGGCAGAAAATAGTTTTCTTTTTTTTTTTTTTTTTCATTTAAACCAGCGTTTCTCAACCTATGCTCCCAGTGGTCCGCGAAGATGGTGCAGAATGTCCGCAGACATAATTAAAAAATATCATATAGCAAGTGGAAAGTAAAGAAGTAAAAATTATGTCGAATTAAAAAAAATGTATTTAGATTTATTTCGTTATAATGACCTACAATTAATATCCCAAATATTAAGAATATAGGCCTACATATAGCCTACTTTTAAAAATGGGATGTAAAATTAGGGGTCCGTAAAAATATTTTAGACATTTTTAGAGGGGTTCAAAAAGGTTGAGAAACGCTGATTTAAACAATACAGGAATTTAAAAATCCTCTTCAGTAATCGAATAATTGAAGCAAAAGTTCGTTGCAAAAGTGAAATTCCTGATCTATTAATTCATCGTTATGTATAAATAAAAGCCATTTCAGTTCACTCGGTGGGGAAATCATATAAACCATTTTCCTAAAGTATTTTGGATTGACCGTCATTTCAATCAGTAATTGTCCTTACGAACGATATATTATTGGGAGAAGGGAGATAAATTATTTGTTTCCTTATTTACGTATTTAAATATCATGAGAATGTATTCATTGTCAAAATTGAATTAAATTTGATTTTGTAAATGATCCATTTACCTTTACAATTCGCTATTGATTATATTCAAATGAAGACATTAAGCAGAAACACCATTAACAAACTTATTTTACTCTAGAAAAGGATATTGCTGACAGATAATATTCATTATGTATTTCAGAAGTGACGGGGTAAGATACCTAATTTTGAAAATCCTAAATTAAAAGGATTTCATTTCAAACAATAGTTTTAGTCAATTTCAAATTAATATATTGTTAATGATATTAGTTAATAATTTTCTTTTTAAATTTGATGTTCGTAGTTGACTGTCAGCTTAAATGTTTACTGATTTTAAATACACTGCATTAAAAGCCAATTAGTTTTATTTTATTATTAAGTATCCCTCTACAAATTGTCTTAAGGGTCGCGAGAGGTAAGGCTCCCGGTGTTTCGTGACCAACGGGACCAACTTGGATGGTCAGCCCGCCTGGGAAAGAAACCCGGTACCCATTCGTCAGAAGACTGGATGGACCCTAGGACCTGTCTGGAGGAAAATTCAGTGTCGAAAAATTCTCTACCTCTACCGGGGCTTGAACTCCAGCCCGCCTTGCCACTTGGCTACCGGGCCCGTATTTATAATAAGTTAATGATTATAATTTCTAAAACAAATTGGATATTCTGAAGTTCGATGAGTTATTTTAAGGACAAGGAAATATATCTGGAATTAAAATATCACAAACTTTGATCCGTTTGTGTATATTGTAGAACCTCCTTTGAAGTAGGCTTACATCTTTACATTTCCTTAATCTTTGAATAATTAAAAATAACAAAACGCGTAATATACAAATGCACTATCTACTGCCGCAATAATAAAAATCGAAAAGGGGAAGGAAAAGCCAGATCCTTCGTCGCACCTACAATTATTATTAAGAGATAGTACGTTTTCTTAAACCTTTCCAAATTCGCCCAGGAAAAAAATTATTAATATTTAATAAATTATTTCAAAAGTAATATTTAGTTTAATGCTTAATCTCGTTGTTTGGTTCTTTCCTCTCTGTTCTTTTTGTTTTTCTTGGTTAAAAATTTTCATGAGAATACAGTTTGTAGTTGCTGTGTGTTTTTGGTCATTAGGTGTTTTTGTTTATTTTATTTCTTTGTAATTTGCTTCTTTGATTCGGTGTCGGTGGATGTCATCACAGGCGCCCATCGACCACTGTCTGGTTGATAAGCCGGCGTTCGTTGTCTTTCCCTGATTGGTCTATATTATTCCCATCGTCCGCCCAGAGAGGCTCTTGACCTTCTGTCAGTCATGGCTCTGTTGTTTGTCTTCGATTGTCATGGTAACGAGGTTCCTCGAAATCCGGGGCGGACGCCCGTTTCCATGGCAGCTGCACGAGAGTTTTCTCGGATTAGCTCTTCCCCCTTCCTCCTCCCCCGAGTTTTATTAAGTCGTTGGGCGAAGTAATTCACTTTATGTCGTCAGAGTCAACATTCAAATTAAATTGTCTGAATAGACAGAGGGCGCTGCCTGGATAGACATCGACCCCCAAGACTTACTTTTTTTTCTTTTTTTTTTAACGTCCTTCGGGGAATTGTCATCAGAGATGTAACCAACAGACGCGTATCCCCGTAGACACATAACACACGTGGCACGCGATTGTCGATAGACACCGCTGACTATCTTGTGGTCACTTGCAACAAATCCCTTTGGTGGTTCTTCGTTTTGGGATACCCTGAAATAGACATCATTGTTCGTCAGGCAGGGACTAGAATACCACAGAAGTAGTTTCGGAAAGCTTACATTGCATAAAATATTGTGTTTTCTTTATTTTTCTTTGCATTTTCAAAACTTTCAACAAAGAAAAAGATTCTGTGTATTTTTAATTTAGTATATTTAAATAAAACAAAACAACAGCTTCCTAAATTTACCGTTCGCTTCTTACGTTAGTCCGCGAATAAATATTAAGTTTCTTAAATCCCATTAATATTAATCTTAACCAACAGGCGGACGTGATTGGATTCGTCAACGGATTAACATTCATTGTTAAATATTGATAGAAATTCATTATTTCGTTTCCATTATTTTTCGTTGCAAATTTTTATCATTTTCACATGAAGATTTCTTAATACCTGACCAACAAGGAAAAAAAAAAATCAAATATAAAATTAGAATGCCTCTTGTCCGTAAGTATAGATGTCATGTTTGAAGAAAATTTCATTGGTTCAAAACTTACGTGAATATGGACACGTTACATGAACATATTTTTTTTTTTCTGATCATCATTTTCATAAGAAAAAAGGGGAAAACTGTCTATTGGCTTTATTGTCTACTTTTGGACAGTCTCATTGCTCGTCAGTCCAAAACCACTTTCTGCCCTATTTTCTAAATCAATCTGAAATTGACTCACACACACAGATTTGCCTTGTTTGCCAGGACTTGCTTGGAAATTTTGTCACCACTGCAATACACATCTTCGAACATTAATGGTCACAGGCAATGTAAGATAAAAAATATATTACATCTGCTATGTAAGTTAAAAAGACTGGAAACCTGTAGCTTTAAAAGAAGTTTAATCATTCTTTAAATAATGTAAATAAAGCTTTTACGTAGTTCTACTTATAGAACAACGCACAAAAAGGTTGAGGTTTGCTGGTCAGCCCAACACCTTTCCTTTAACCTCGGCTCGGGGATGAAACCTAATACCCGTGCTACAGAGGATGGTAAACTCTAGGATCCGTCTGGAGGACAATTTGAAACTTGGAAAAATCATCGACTTCTTTCACGGATCGAAGTCGGCTGCTCCAGCCCGCAGTCAAGTGCATTACCGCGTTTCTTTCCCATGGTTAAAGGCGGAACGTCGGGCTCATCGCCCGACCTCAGCTTAGGCCCGTTGGTCACGAAACGCCGGGAACCGTAGCTCCCGTAACAGCAAAGTGAAAGTTTTATTTGTAGCAAATCGTACTGATCACGTGAACACTTTCGAGTGGACGCTTAAATTACTGCCACTCTTTTATCAGTTTCATTTGTCTCGCTGTGGAATCTTGAGTTTCATTAACTAAATTTCACAATCAGTTTAAGATGTATTAAGTTCTTAGAAGTTACAATAACAGTTGAAAATTCTACGAATTTTAAGATGTTCGGGACCAATTCAAATATTGAACTTCAGTTAAACGAAGACTAAGTTAAGAGAATTGAGAATATCCTGACCTATTGGAATACTGTGGTAGAATAAAAGAAATGCATGTTTAAAAATAAAAGTAATTGTAAGTACTGAATCTTTTTTTTTTTTTGCTGCAACAACTGGTTTTTAATTCGCAGGGGGCAGTTGTTGGGGAATGAGATGACATCGATTTGACACTCGACAAATGTTAGGCTGGACAGGAATAAAACATTTCCTTCATTTCATCTTGAATATTCTTTTTGATTTTAAATATTAAAAAGAATGATGTTTCACCGACGGTTTGTAGATGAATTGTGAATAGGGAAAACTCTTAATCTGTGATTAAGAATTCCTAGGGTGAATCAAGACATACAAAATAAATGAATAAAAAACTGATAAGTAGAAATGGGTAAAAACATAATAAATTACAATGCAGATTAAAAATTTGTAAAAAATAATAAGATTTTCATACATACATAAAATTCTAAAAAAAAAGCAAAACAGAGTGGATTTAATTGCATTTTAGGATATTATTTACTAAATATTATTATGTTGTTGTTTTTTTAAATCTCTTTTGGAATAATTCTAGATAAATTTTGGTTCTTAAGTTTTGATATTATACTGTGATTGCACAGTTTATTTATTTATTTATAAGTGTCTGTCAGCCTTAACCTCAAGTTGAAAAAAAAACAAACAACAACTTTATTTTCTTTTTTCTACTTTTTATCAGCTATTAATTTCATAAATTTTAGTCTCTGTTTGGTATAACCTATCCCAGCCTCTTATCAATATCAGCAAAATCTGATTTTACAAGCTGTTTCTTGCTTGTTGACAGTCATCAGCATAGTTGTTTTTATTTTAGAGTAAAAAGACACAACAGTCAAGAGCTTGGAGAAAAATAAAAGTTCATGTTGAAATATTCATTTGTTGACAGAGTGAGTAATAGGAAGGAGACAATGAACATCTTCCAAACATATAAAAACAGTCCCAGTACATTCCCTGCAATACAAATAAATCACAGACTGTCTTCACGCTTGTTTCGAATGAAAGAAGTAGATATAGAGAAACTCAGTTTTTTAGTTAGAAGTTTTAAATGAGAATTTTCATTTTATATTTAATGAACAAAGAAAGATTAACTTATTCAACTGTACAACATTAATTACGATGTTATGATTTGAACGCTCTAAAGCTAAAATTTCTAACTTTATCTTAAGTTTATAATTACAGAGAAGCTATTTATTATACGGAGGGGGAAAAGGAATACGTGTGTCTATTTTAAATAACACAATCCTCGTGACAGATTAGAAAAAAAATTTTGGTCGATTCTTTGGACGGAAGGAAAAATTGGAAGAGATTCCGAGGACCTTCTTCCGTCGATTTTCATCAAGTCGTTCTGTCGTCGTCTTTTTCTCCATTCGCTCTTTGGCAAATTCCGAAGGAGAACGAATGGGGAAAATTCAAATCTGTTGGTTTGTATTCTTGAATGTGTTCCGGCCACTTGACCACGTCGGGTGGAGACCTCTTCCGTCAATCTGTGGCACCGGGCAATTTCCCTTCCACAAATCATTTTCTTTTCCTTTCTCTCCTCTGTTTAATCTACAGTCGTTCAGCTTCCTTCATTCATCGTTTCGCTTTTTTCTTTCTTTTTTTTTCTGTGTTTATTTATTTATGAGAAGAATATGTAAGAAGGGACGGGGAAATAGACAGAATTGGCGCAAAAATCAATAAAAATGGAAAAATTAATTTCAATTCTCATAGTTCGTCATTTTTTATCAATCGTTCAAATTTGATTTTAAGACTGAAGAAGGTTACGATGAGAAGGTCCAATAAAGTGATGATAAGTTATAAATTTGAAAGAAAAAAGTATAGAAATAATAAAATAAAAAGTTATTTGCCTTTATTTAAATTGACAGAATTGATCTTTTTATTATTTATTTATTTATATTATGGATATTTTCTGTGCTTATACTTTTTTTTTGGCAAATTAGAAACAGCTTAAAAATCCCAAAAGTCAATCTGAATATAAAATAAATGTTGTAAATAGTGGAATATTCCGTAGCCATTAGATGACAATTTAAAGATAACGATTAGAATATAATGTTATGTAACTCTAAAGTCTGTAAAATGCTTTAAAGGTGTTGAAATTTCTGTTTGTAGCGTTAATTAATTGCATTCAATAATTCCATTTTAAAATACTACGAAAATACTATTGTATTCTCTTTGCTAATATTTCTAAAAATCTTTTGTTGTTGTTGTTGTTTTTCTGGGCAAACTGTATTTTTGACGTATTTCATTGTACTCTCTAGATTCTTTTACAATCAGGCGATCAGGTTGGCCAGGCATGCGCTTCGTTGTTTTCATCTATCGTCTACGAAATAGGTCGTGAAACTTCACTACTACTGTTAAATATGTACCGTTGAAAATGCTCTGTGTCCTTTTCATGCCTTTACGTCATTTTTATAAGTATGGAGCAATGAAATATAGTTGATCTTATAAACAAAAATAGATGAGTAGAATTTACTTGCATTTAGTAATTTATGATTTCACTGGAATAAATTTCACCACTGAAATTTTTTTCTTTCAAAAATAAATATTTTCCGTTATGATATTTGTTGATTTATTAATATAAAATTCTTCTGAGATTTTACGTAAAATTGTGTGTGTTAAAAAAAAATGTAGGCTGCTGCGATTCTCCTAATGTCGCGTCTTTGGGATCGCGACCCCATTGTTTGAGAAATGTGACGACTACAAAAATGCTTGGCAAATTACCCATTTACTTCTTAATTTGATCTTAAATCAAATTGAATCCATCTTATTTTGGCTCCCAAGTGCCAAATTTCATTCAAATCAATTCTTTAGTTGTATTCTGGTTCTAATTCAATTTACAACTTATGAAATAATTAGACAAGCGGATTTATAGATACAAATGATATAGCACCATTCTGTCTCAAAAAACAATTTATTTAAGCAACTTAGCTTTTGGTTATTCCAAATATTATCTTTATATTTTAATCTTTCTTATTTCTGAAGATTGAAATTGACGAGTTCGGACTGTTATAAGTTTAAGGTGGGAAAGTGAAAGAGAGAGGATAGTACTTTCCTTGACTAGTGCTGAATTACTCTTTTTACAAGATACAAATCCATACAATGCAGTAATATGTTTATTTTAAGGTGTAATGATGCACTAGATGCATGTAGAAAAAGTTGAAAGAGAATTTTGTCTTTTTTATGTACTTTGTGTTTGTTTATTTTGCTTTCATCGCTTATGTAAATATTTAAAAAATAAACATGACCTATATTTAAATCATTTGTTTAATTGCAATGGGAGATAACTTCACCATAAATGAAGTTTATCACCATAATAATAACAATCTGTTTTTAAACTGTTTTGAAATCCTGAGTAATTTTTATTCCTTCTTTATTGTAGGTGGACAACGTGACAGAGATAATTACCAGCCACAGGACAGTTATGGTCGTAATCGTTACGGGGGTGGGGGTAACAACGGTGGTCGGGGTGGAGGAGGAGGAGGATGGAGAGATAACCATCAAAGAAACTATTCGGATGGATATTCAGGTTATCAGAGGTCCAGGTAAGAGATTGTTAGGTCAAATTATTTATTTAATATTAGTACTATAACGTTTATATAAAATGCGTTTAATATTAAATTTATCCTATTTATTTACTTGAAACATTCTACTCGTTGAAGATTTTCTCATTTTTTTTTAATTTCTCGTAAATTATCCAGCAGTACCTTGATTGCATTTAATACAATACATTAAAAAGCTATAAAAATAAATTACAATGAAAATTGGGAAAATTATTGTTGTAGATATTTAAACCATAATAATAATAAACTGAAAAATATATATATATAAATAATGTTTTCTAACCGAAAAAATTAAATAATTAATAAATTACAAAAATAGTAGTAATTGAAATAAAAACACTTGATAAGATTTCATAATCAATCTATTTATTCCCTTTACTTTGAAATTGAGTTATTTCAGATTTTTCCATGAAAAATTATATATTAATGCTATATATGCTATACATGAACGTTAGCAAGACCAAATATCTATGTATAGGAGGAAATGAGACGGACCTAAATCTAAATAATAACATGAAAATAGAAAGCTGTGAGCATTATAGGTATCTCGGAGTAGACATTAATAGAGAAGGCAGAGACTCACAAGAAATTAAAAACAGAATTTGTCAAGGAAGGAAGGCTATAAAACTATTAAATTCTATTTGGTGGAGTGAAGAGGTCTCTAGGAAAAGAAAGTATAATATATACAATTCTATGGTAAAGAGCATCTTGTTATATGGGGCAGAGGGATGGAGAATTACGGAGACAGAAAAAAAGAAATTAGCGGCAGTGGAAATGGATGCCCTAAGAAGATCATGCAGGGTATCAAGAATAGAAAGAATAAGAAATGAAAGAATCAAAGAAATGATGAAAATAAAAGGAAACATTTTGGGCGATCTTTAAAGAAAACAATTAATTTGGTTTGGTCATGTTAAAAGAATGAGTGACGAAAGACTGCCCAAAATCGCTTTTCATTACAAAACAAATCAAAAAAGGAAACGAGGAAGACCACGAAAGGCTTGGATGGACGATATCAAAAAAGCAATGAGGATTAGAAGTCTGGAAGAGGAATGGACCCTTGATCGGAAGACCTGGAATAGACTTCTTGCAGATTCTTTCGGAAGGCGACACCTGACGCCATGAACCGACCTCGTAGATAGATATATGCTGCATCTTATAATTTTATAATTCTGAATTTATTTTTTTTTAAAAAAAAGAAAGAAAGAAAATATGGTTTATTTACTTTTTTAAATTTCAGATTTTAAAAAAAATCATAAAATGTGTAATGTTACCTGTTATTAGTAACCGACATTGTTATAATGTAAATACTCGCAGACAAATTTTTTTGTCGCATATTTTAATTTTGGGTGATTGTCGTATTTTCGGATATTAAAAAAAAAAAAAATTAAATAATAAAAAGCAATAATAATAATTTTAATGCTTATCCTACAATTTAGTTAAAGAATGTTGTGGTGCAAACAATTCAATCAAATAGAAAATATTAAATTACAAATAATGTTTAAAATGAAACCCACTGAAAGTATGAAAATACGAAAAGGTAGACTTTGAACGTTTGAATAATGGAAAAAACAAACCAGCATTTCATTTTTACATCGTCTTATCTTGCTATATTTTGATTTAAAACCCCATTAATTAGTGTCTAAATTAGACATAAAAGTTGACTGTAACATTTTACAATGTGATTTTCATTAGCAAGCAATTTTTATTTCTTAATACAATTAAAATTGAGTCATTGTTGTTATTGATGATGGTCCTGTTTTGTAGAAGTATTTTCTAAATTTTTAATTAAAACATAATTTATTTTTTCAACATGTGTAACTCAGATTTTTAAATCGTCAAAGTAAATTGTTTTTATTTAGTGAACGAAAATTTAGGCCAGCATTTAAAGTGATTTCTTTATAAAAGGAATAATCATTACAAAAGAGTTTTTACTAAATTTTGTTGCATCCGTGTATGTACTGTTTTTATTTGTTTTCTCTTAATCTTTTTTTTTTTTTTTTTTTCTTTTTTTTTTTTTTTTTTTTAACTTTTTTTTTTTTTATTTTTCCTTACATTAATGAACTTCCTTTTTTATTATTATTTTTTATTTTTTTATTGTTATGGGTCTCCTTAAATTTATGCTTTAGCACAAAATTATATTCACTTGTTTTTCATGTAACTTCGTATGCTATTTTGGCGACGTATAATTAAATCTACTTTCAAAGTGTTTCACTTTATTAACGTTATTTATTTTTTGGGGGGTGAGTAGGTGGGGGGGGGGGAGATTTATAAAAAACTGTTAGAAGACTGAGAATTATTTTTTGACACTGATTGACTCTTTAAAAAAAGGTAAAAATATTTTTTTCGAGTGTTTCATTAAGTTTTCCAGTGTCTGAAGTTTAGTAAAATGCGATTACTTGCTGGTGCTACTGAATCTGGTGAATCGATCGGTGTTTTCCAATATATTCAGGCAGTCACAGATAAAAGTGGAATATTTAAAGGCGTCGCATATTTGCCTTAAGGAAAAAAAAACAAAACCATTAAGTCAAAAAATAATTTTTAAAAAAGAAAAGAAAATAACCAATTTGTGTATATGAAAATCCTTTTCATTAGGTTTACGAAATGGCAAGTAAAGTCATGGACTGTTTGAATTGAAAATGAGAATCACCTTCTTACAACAGGTGGACTGTATTCCTTCTTCCTCATGAAGCGTTGTTTGTAAATGAACTATCGTAATTCATTAGAATTAAACTGAGATACTTTATGACAAATTGGACGCGTACACCCACAATTACCAGCTTTTTTTTCTTTCTTTTTGTTTATGCAAATAGACGTGGTTTAGTGGATTGTGACCTGGTGCCCCACTAAGCCCCCTTCCACAATCCCCCTCCCTCGACTTCGTCCAAGAATAAACTCCAATTTTCTATCTTTGATTAACCCCCGGAGTCAGTGTGAAGTGGTGGGATGATCCCGCAGTAACCAGGCACCGGACCAACGGAAGGAATTAAACACGGGAAAGAAAGAAAAAACGAGGAGGAAAAAAAATAGATGACATGAAGAACTGAAAAGAAAGAAATGGTAAGGGAAAAAAAAAGAAATGCTTAAAACTGACAACATCTACAAACAGCGACTTTGAATTGAGGGGGAGAAAAATTGCTTGGTCACTCTCCAAAGAACTCCCACAAATTATACGAGTCCTCCTCCCCTCCTTGTAGCCGTGGTCTTCTCCTACCTCACCAGGTGTGTACTTAGCGCAATTTTCGCCTGCCCTCGCCATCCTTATCCCAGCGAATAATCTCGCCCCCGAACATAATGGGGGGAAAGCTGTGCGCGTGGGACGGAACCATCCCACCACCACCACCCCCGCCTGTCTCAAACGCCGTTACCAATGCGTTGGTTCCGGCTCTCTCTCTTGTTGACACTGGGTCTCCGGGAATCGAAAAGAATTCTGTCTCTTGTCTGCCCTTTTTTTTATTATTATTATTATTATTATTATTATTACTATTTAACAAAAGGCATTTTTATTTTTCGAAAGCTGCGAGATCATGGCCCAGAACATTTAAACAGCAATTTACCAGTGCCCTAATCTCTGAGATTGAATTCTCGTTATGGGTCTTCAACGAAGAGAAAACGTGTAATTCCATGTGGCTGTTTCGTAATTTTACAGGAGAAACATTATTTCGCCACACTTTGCCACCAGGGGCGTTGCTGTGGCATCCATCGCCTCCCGCATTGTCAATAGGAAAACCTTTCTTCAGCCTTGTTTTCTGTCGTGCGTTGGATCCTTCCATAAACACACTACTTCATTCTATGAAGCAAAACAACGGATTTGTAGTTTGCAGTGCCATTTTCAAATTTGGCAAAACAAACAGTGCAATGCAAATCCGTTTGTATTTGAAAGGCATAAAAATTACGTAATTTTTAACGATAATTTTCTAATGAATTTTAATTAAAACTTTTTTTTTTTTTTTTTGATATTGTTGTAGATATTGTTTGACTAATAAAAATGTCAAACACACGCAAATATGTAATCAGTGAAGTAATTAGTTTCAGACATAAGACTGAAGATTTTAAATGGTCCCTAATAGGCCTATTACGAGCCGTCTGACATATATTATTTTCGGGGCATAAATTTAAACGGTACTCAGAACCTTAATGATTCGTAATATTCTATATTTTTTTTTTTTTTTTTTTTTTAACTTTAGCTAAAATTGTTTATATCTTTTTATATATTTTTTATCAATTTTTGCTGTTCTGATGTGCAGAAAAGGTACCGCCAATTATCCGAACAACGGCCACCCCCTCCCTCCCCCCAAACAAAAACAAAATTACAGTATTAATTTCTATCACTCTAGTTGTAGGGTTTATAACTATATTCATTCATTCTAAACGAAATTCATTTGTTTCTGATTATTTAATCGAATGAATAGATTATATGAATAGATTAACACGCGTAGCCTACGTAGAAAATGGTCTTTATTTATCATTGCAAACCTGCTTACAATAATTATACTAAACTTTGTTTCAAGATATTCTTATATTCATAAACTTACTCATATAAAGTGTGTCCCACTATAGGCCTATGCAGGGGAGGGGGGGGGGGTGTTAAGGCTCCCGACGTTTCTTCACCAACGGGACTAAGTTGAGGTGGGGTGGTCAGTCCGATGCCAACTCGCCTTTAAATCCCCGGGAAACAAACCCGGTACCCATTCATCAGAGGAGAAAGGAGCGTGGTAAAATCCCCGTCCTCCGCCATTTGATTATATGATTATTAACCGAACCCACCTGATTCCACTTAGTTCGGTTACTCGACGTTCTGTTGTATTCCTTGGCTAGATATCTGAGACCCTGATTATCCCGGGCCAATGATCCAATATTGCTAATTAGTGCTTCTTTTACAAAATACACAACATTTGCTTATTTACTCTTTAATTATTGCGCAATTTCCTACCCTGAGCACAGTATATAAATTTAGAAAATTTTGCATTGCAGTAAATTCATTGAAATTTTGTTGTTTTTAAATTGAAGTTTGTTCTTTGTTTCATGAAAAAATTAGTGCAATCCATGCAGTTTTCATCTCAAACATGGCCTTCCTCCAATTTGGTATTTTCAACAACAATGTCTTATATGTAGTTGAGGCTCGTCTGAAACAGCATCGCCTTCTATTGGTAAAACTTTATTTTCCGTGTAGATTCTTTGAGGATATCATTATTCTGTAATTATGTTGCTTTACTGAATGTGTTTAGCACATTTTCTGATGTTAATCCTATCTAAAACCGCTTTCCTAATCTATGAAATATACAAATATTGATTCGTTTGTATTTAGTTATTTGTTTAATGCATTTGTTTGAAAGCATTATTTCTTCGAAACCTATATAGATTATTATATATATTTAAGTTTATTTCCTCTAACAAATATTCGTTTTTTCTTTTATAAATATTTCTAGATTACGTCTCAGAGCTACAAATGCTCGTATTAAGTATATATAAAAAAAATATATATATATTCTCTTGTTCCCCAAAAATTTTTTTCCAAGATTTGATCTTTACCTTCAATGTACTTCAGTTACTTCCTCCTTTATATATTTTTTTATATAATTATATATTTTCCTCCATTATTTATTGCACCAGGCGAAAATTTTCTTTGATTTTTCTTTAATTGCTTATTGTGATCTATTTTCACAAATAGATCATAATAAGAAAGCTTGAACACCTGGCTTTAACTATTTACAGAAACTATAAAAACTTACTTTTTTTTTATGCACTGGTCATAAAAATTTCATGGTGATGCTAATTAATGTTTATTCTGATAAAAAGAATCAATCAAAGTAAGTCTCTTCTATTTATAATTTAAGTTATACAATGGTATAAATATGAATATAAATTTCCTCCATTTCATGTTTCCGATTGACAGTGGGATTTCAGATTGAATTAATCAATACAGCTATATTTAATTATAGAGCTATAAAAGCCCATAGGTAAAATTTACAAAAAGAAACTTACGACGTTTCAGGACTCCTTTGGTCGATTCCTTTTTCCAAGTAACACAAATCCTCAATCAAAGGAGTCCTGAAACGTAATTTTCTTCATTTTTACCTATGTGCTTTTATGGTTACAGCTCTATTTTATTGAAGTTTTTATTTGCACTAATTAAGATATTTTATTGTAAAGAGTATCTATAATTTTCATTTGATACTCGAATTGTAGTCTTTACATGAAATTTTGACATCATTAAATTCTTTTGTTTTTATAGTTTCTATAAATTCAGAATTATTCAAGCTACCTAATTATATATTTTCGCCATATATCCCAAAACATCCCGTTTGCAAATATTCCTTCTGATAATAACCAAAAAAAGAATATTAAATTTTTACCCCTACTATCAATTGATCATTGTATAAATTATTATTCGGAATTTCGTAGCTTAAATCCTTGTAGTTTAATAAATAAAGAAGTTAATAAAGATAAATAAAGTAAAATAATTTTCATTTACACTCTCAGTAGTGAAGTCTACATTAATAACATTCTCTTTAAAACACTAAGAAATCATCATTTTCTTCAAATTGCAATTTGAAAATAGTTACCTTCTTAGGTTGAGTAGGATCCGATGGTTTGTGAAGAAGATCAAATTGAAAAAGATCTTGGAAATTAATAGGCTTAAATTAGGGTTGTGTTATTGGAATCAGATCCTTCAATATTTCGTTATAATTTTTCGTAAGAAATAAACGCGTTTTAAGGAAAGTAATTCCCCTTACGTCCATTGCCTCAAAATTCAACAAATATAAAGTAGAATTCATTTATGTGCAGCCTTTCGTATTTTGTTTCTCAAATATAACGAGACATCGACAAGAAATCAAATTAGACACGAGCTATAATCGATGATTTTTACGGTGATACATGTGGTTATAATTATCGGCCATCTTGACCCATTTTTGGGTGTTTACAGACAAAGACACCTTCTGCAAGAATCTGAAGCCTGTTTACCTTAGGCTACATTGCTACGGGTAAATTTTAATTTTTTTTGCTTTCAAAGTCATGAAAATGCGAAATCATCTCTTCCTGTCTGCAAATTTTAATGTCAGCCGAATGGAAGCGTTGTTTTGGAATTATCCGCAAAATTTTAACTAAATACCAGTTAAATTTAATCATATCGAAGCCTACAATGGATTAGTGAAACTGATGAATATAACATTCATGTTTAAAAAGTAACGGATTCAATGGATTTTCCTGTGGGAATATTTCTGAAATCTTCACAAGTTTCTTGATTGGAATGCCTTACATTATCAAATAAAAAAGAGAAACTGCCTCGTAAATGTTGCACGTAATATTTCAAGAAGATCTGATTCAAAAAAGTTATCTATGCCTCGATTTACGAGATCATGTTGAACATT
This sequence comes from Thereuonema tuberculata, assembly GCA_023159025.1. NCBI lineage: Eukaryota > Metazoa > Arthropoda > Chilopoda > Scutigeromorpha > Scutigeridae > Thereuonema > Thereuonema tuberculata. Next base: position 15,256,738 of record JAFIDM010012231.1, read on the forward strand.
TTCTTTAAGAGAACTAGGCTTAAAACATTACTATAAACAATAACACAACCTAACTTAAAACTGCACAATTACAATTTTGCAAAGAAAACGATAAAGAGTTTTGCAGAATGATTTGCTGGGGTTGTTTTTTTTCGTTTTAAACTGGAAAACTAATTTTGTTTTGTTTATTTATTTATTTCACCCTCAGGTATCTATGGGGGGAATCTTGAGGGGATCAGTTGATTTGGGAACCTTTTTATTCGATTCACATCTCCGGACGAATTTTGTTTTTCCTTCCTGAGAAGGCAGTGAATAGTTTAAGTTGTGGTGAACAGGTGCAGCGACCCGTGCTGCTGCTGCTGTGTAACCCGTGCGATTTTTATCATTAGAATAATAACGGAGGTATATTTCGTTCGTTAGATGGTTGGTCGCATTCACTTGGCCTCCATTAATTGGATAACGGCGATTGTGTCTCTTGCTATTGGTAGCTCTTTTTTTTTTTTTTTCCTCTCCTTTCAACTGTCGACACCCACCCCCGCACGCAACAATGAAAACAAGACGTGGCAATGCTCCCTCCCTGCCTTCCTCCACCTCTCGTCGCTAATTGAATTGGCACAATGATTCGCTCGTTGTCATTCCCTCCCACGATTAGCCATCGACCGACCACCATAATGAAAATTTCGCCCGAGAAGTACGTCGCTAGCAAATAAGGTTGGCACGGGGTTTAGTTTAATTCCCCCGAGTTACACCCCCATTTGAAAGCGTCGCAAATCGAATTGGGTCGAACGAGGGAGAAAAAAAAAAAAAGGGCAAAATGTTGAAATAACGATAGCTGTATTTAATTGGGGGTTTGGGATCTGTTTACATTGGACGAACCACCGCAGGTCATCGTTAGACAAAACCCTCTTTTTTCTTCATTTTTTTAAAATATTTTACTCAATTACTTTTACTTTTTAGAATTTTTATTTCTTCACCTGCATAAGTGGTATCATTATTTCAAGAAATAAAAGACACCGAAACCTCGGATTAATACTGTAGACATTGTGAGAAGGATTACATTAAGAAAAGAAAAAAATAAACGTTAAGTACAGCAGGTCTAATGAAGAATGCGTGTAATTTAGGGGATCAGGTCTTCTCTTGTAGTTTTTTTTTGTTCAATATTTTGAAGAGCTTTGCTTTTCATTTTCAGCAGTGATAAAGACTTACCATAATTATAACATTATGGTCTCTGTATTGGTGATATTTACTGATTACAGTTCAAAACTGTATTTTTATAACAATTTCGTAAAATGTAACTAGATATGTGCTCAGTAATGCGTCTCGTAGCGACTAACCATCATTAACGTGAAAAAACTTCCTTTAAATTGTAACAAAGCTTTTTAATGAAAATCTTTACGGGTTTTATGTGTAACATGATTGTTCTGAAAATTATCAAAACTTTTGACTGAGCAGCGGAAGAGATACGGAGCTCAAATGAAAACAGCATTTTTTTTTTATTTTTTTTTTTTTTTGAAGAGAGGAAATCAAAACGAGAATAATCGCATTCGTGTTTGGAAGTTTGCCCATAACTTAATATCTTGCCAATTGTCAAGAATATTAGTCCAGTCGTTGATAGGAATACAGAAATCAGGATAGGAGGATTGGGGACCCAAGGGATTGCTTTCATAGTTTAAGCTAGCCCAAATATAAAACGAATCGTTCTAAGGATTACAATTATCAGTTAGTAGTTGTAGCTTATGAGATTCAGATATTCACCTATTGAATAGTAAGTGGAATTAATATGGAATAAAAGTATTTGAACAGTGGTATCGAAGCTGCTGATGCGATTTATTTGCAAGTATTTCGTAGCCAATACACTTTTAACTCTACAAGAACTGAATGAGAAGGAATTTAAAAATTGGATTTTAGTAAACAAGAATTTTTTGTTTTTTTTTGTTTAATATTTTACGACTTATGTGTTTCGGTAATATTCTCAAGGATTTTATTTACATTTAAAAAATAAAAAGCTTAGAATGAAAAACAGAGGAGAGGAGTGATAAGTTATGCCAATTTTATATTACAATTTTTAATTCACATACTTCCCC
>JAFIDM010012231.1:15258900-15283941 GCA_023159025.1 Thereuonema tuberculata
TTTTTTTTTTTTTTTTTTTTTTTTTTTTTTTTTAAGCTGAATTAAATCTACTTTGCTTTTAAGTTTGTCTGAATCCCTTTAATTTTCATCATATTAAAGCTCGCGCAGACCCTATTAGGATTAACAAGCGAATTAATATTGTTTGTTAGAAATCCATTGTTTTTTTTTTTTAAGGGGAATTTCTGTCTTCTTCTGACACTCGAAGGGACCCAAACGAGGAAATATTTTAACTATGAAAATTAGTCTTTTGTTGTTAAATGTGCATCAGGAAGATTCATCGAGGGTTTCCGAGTTATAAGGGAAACAAGCATCAGATATTTGATAAACCTTTCTACGGAACTATGGTAATAATAGCAAGATATATATTTCACCTACAACGCTGTAATATGAGTGCGAAGTCTCCTGAAAGCATTTACAGCAAAAACAAAAATTCAATAAAACCCTCTTTGAGATTCGATAATACGGATATGAATATTCATGTTTTGAAATAAGTTTAGTTGTATGATGAATCTTGCATCATTTTAAAATGTATTTCTTTTGATGTATTTATGGAATTTTCTCGTTAGAGGTCGGCATTTTCATTGTGGCCAAGAGTTCGCTTGGAATGGATCTCACAGGGTCTAAATGAAAAGAAAACTGATAATTGCTGTGGAAGACTTAGACTGACAAGCATCAGTAATTTCTCTTATTCTAATACGAAGCAGTGGTCACCAAAGCAGATCAATCTCTTGGAACAGAGATTGCTACTCCCACTCTCTACAAATAAAGAAGTAATTGAAATACGTATCAAGTCGAATCCAAACGCAAATTCTCGAATTTTTCCATTTTAAATTAACTTTTAAGATATCGAGTTCTAGTACTGTTCGAAAATTACCAGTTCAAATGTTGATATCGTAGACTTCAGCTTTTGGTAGCTTTCCTCAGCGTATAATATATTCGTAATTTTTGCTTGATCAATAATAACTTTGAACCTGTGAATTTAATTTATCTTTTCTTATTTGAAATTTATTCCATGAGGGTCCCTGTATTTTAAAATTAATAAAAATTACCAGGGAATATATTAGAAATCAATTACACGAATTTCCCACCATGCCTAAGAATGGATTTGTAATTTACTTTGATTTGCGCTTGTTGTTTTTAATCAAGAAACAACAATTGGATTTAAGCGACTCAAAATATTTTGCAGTATTTTTTAATTAATTTTCAGCAATTACAAAAGTTGAAAGTAGTGTTTTTATTTTATAGAAGTATTTACAAAAGTGTAATCTTTTCCTTCGTATTGTTAAGTTTAAAAAAAAACGAAAGAAAGAAAAAAATTCGATGTTTCAAGGAAAGTAGGTTTCAGTTTCTTTTGGAACCTGGGATTATTGTGAAAACGACTTAAAATTATTGATAATTTGTTTTGGTTCAAACTTAGAAAATGGGATTGTGCAGTATGGGAAGTAGATGCGATTTCAGTCTGTTTGAGTTGAGGATGATTAGTAGTTCAGTTATGATGAAAGATATCTCGCTGCTATTGTAAATTAGCGAATTGGAAATTTGTGGGTGTCTTTAGGGAGTTTCTGGTTGGCTTTGGTGTTGTTTATTTTGATCTCATTGTGGTGGACGAACGTTGCTTCTTCTCGTTCTTTCTCGTGGTCTAATGGAAATTACACAGTAATTGTCGACCGGGTTCTGTTTGCGCCCTACCATGAATGGCTTCTGGACCGTCCGTGTCTTTGGCTTCGGCGGTCGCTGGTCGGGGAAACCGAACCGGCAATCTGCGATTGTCGACGGTGAATGGACCGCGTCTCTCGGCTTTTCCCAGACCGGAGGCCCCGGGGAAATTGCGTAACCCCCTGCCGTTCCATTGGGTCAAGTGAAATAGAGGGGAATTGATGTTTTAATGCCCCCTTGCTTCCCACCGGTCTTGCAACCAATTTTACCTTCACGGAATGTGGTTGATCATCAGTTATCGTGTGTCCATCGACTTTTATCTCTTTGCGGTCCCTTAATGGTGTGGATAAGTGGATCGGATTAGAAAGGCTTTGGAAAACAGCAGGAATGATGATCGTGATTTGCTTATTGTTATTCGGGATCTTTTATGCTACTGTCCGCTATATTGATATGGGATGGATACGAAGACAAATCAGGAATTTAGAACAAGAAAAAAGAACTTAAGGAAAGTAGAGCTTAAGTTCTTTTCTTCTGTTTTTGATCCATCTAGTATCAATGTTTTGTTTTAATATCAAATAACTATAAAACCTCTACAATCTCCAAACGGCTTAAGCTTATAGTTATTTGATATTAATAAAAGGCGTAGAAGATTTTGTTGAATGTTTTGTTTTGTTTTAAAGTCGTGAATCTACGAATACGAAATGATTTTATATTTATAGACAATCTGTAATATCTACTATCAACACAAACACAATCAATACAAACTTTCCATTTTCTGAATGAAAAAAAAAAAATGAATTAAATTCTGTCTTATTTACTTAAATTACCTAAATCGGTTAATTGTGAGCTAATGAAACCGCCTGCGATCGATTTAAGAATTAATTAATAATGTAACAAAAACAGAACAGAAATTCACTGTTTGAATTCCAATGTTTCTGGGATTTTCTTTTTTTTTTTTTGTCGTCTTCTGCTAAATTCTGTACAAAGACCCATTCGGAAAAGATTTCAAGTGTAAAAGTTATAAATATTTCTTAGTCCTTGAATATCCATACCAAGGAGGAAGACACATAGACAGATTGCCTGATTTCGTATGCGATTTCAAAGTTGGTGGAAGAATAAGACACTGAAGTTAATGAATGAAAAATTGATCTCCTGTATGTCCACCTATTCTTTTTCTCTCTATCGGTATACGTTTCTTTTATATTCTTTCATATTTATTCTTTCTAATCTTTTATTTTAGGTATATGGTACGATACGTAAGTAGTGTTAGATTAAACCTAAAACATTTGTAACACACTTGAATGGTAACAGAGTTACATTAACAAGAACTTTCTGGAAGAACTATTTAATGGTACCTTCTCTGAAATTTTGCAATTTTTTTCTTCGTTGTATTATTTTTAACAATTTAAAAACAAAGGCGAAGTCTCCCTTATAATAAACTTTACCCATACTGTGTGTAGAAGTATTAAAATACAGGACTAAACACACAAATACGAGAAATAAATAAATATAGAACTTCATTAGATGTTACGAAGGTATGTCACCTTCTTCTTCAGATGATACAAAATAATAGAAGGAAAAACATAGGCTTAACTAATAACATACAAATATTAACAATTGTAAAGGACTATTGTAATATAAATTATTATAAACAAATAATCAATGTGTGAGACTCTAATTGCTAAACAATAAAATTAATTTCTCCCTTATAATTTATATTACAACTTCTGCCTATTCCAAGCCATAGCTTCCAATTTTGCTTTTGCTGCCAATGAATTAAATTCCCAATTTCTCATGTAAATATCTCTTATTCAGTTTTAATCTTATCGAAGAAATAACAAATAACAGTGCATTATTAAAAGGATAGAAAGAAATCAACAGAAATCCATTAAATATTTGAGGGTACTCTTAGGTTTTAGTGTTGTAGGATATAACAATTCTTATTCCATTCTTCCAATTATAAGTTTATTTATCGTAAAATCGTACATATTTTTTATATTTGCTGACATGTTCAGATTTTTGATGTAGAATTCGTTGTTTTATTTACAATGGAATCACATAATTATACCTGAAGTTAATATTAAAGCTCGTCCACGCTGGGTTCTCGGGTTTCTCCCGTTTCCCCTTCACTTCTCCCACTATACTTTCTCAGTCTTTCTCTCCGTCTGTCCTTAGTTCCGTGGGATAGCACAATAGACCAACATAATTCCACAGCTTCGGCTGTTTGCTCATTACTAAACAGTAGGGGAACATGTGCTGTCATTGTTGCCCAGGAAGGATGATTGGTATTGGCTGTTGGACATTCGTTATTGTTGAAACTGGTAAATCAATTTTTTTAATCAAAATTTGGCTTAATCATTCAAATTATATGTGGGCTGTTACGGAAGTCATGGCTTTTAAAAAATGAGCTTAGAACATCTTTTTCAATCTTATGTTTTTCAAAAATGTGTAATTTGTTTTACTTCGTGAATATTTCACGGGTTGCCACTAATGTAATGTAAAAGCTCTAAGGGCTGCTGTTAATGGTCATGATTTCAATATCAAATCAAGAAAGATGCTGCGTAGTCGTGGATATTTTTTTCTTTTTGAGCGAGGGGTAAATTTTGTATGTTAAGAGATAGGAAGCGTTATAAAGTTTAAAAAAATCCAGAAGCTTTGATTTCCGAAGTAAAAATATCTTTAAAGTCACTAATCAGGCTTATTTCAGTATGTAATAAGAAGAATACGTACGTTTTACTGAATATCGTCCAAAGAGTCTGCCGAGCAAATGGAAGATTCCAAAGCCTTCGGATGAAAAAAAAAAACAAACCTAAATCTTATCCCTGAGGGAAGCACTGCTATGTTTCCGATTCTGTGTAGTTCACTCGATCATCGCTTACTTAAAAATGTAATTGGTGTAGTCTCACTAATAGGATGTTTTATCTCAAAAACGGGCAGATCTCGTATTTGACATTTCCTCTTTATGGATATTTTATTTTATACAAGCTGTACGCGGCATGCGTTGCAATGCACTCAAAGAAAATGGATGTGTTTTAATTCTGTTTACTGAAGTGCTTTGGATACACAATTTTTTGTTTTGTTTTTCCATCTGTTGAATACACGAATAAACCAGAAGATTTTCCGACCCGTGAGCAGGCCACACACAGCTGTAAAGTATGGATTTTCCAAATTTAGTCAACACACACTTGTAGCGATTGTCCCTGTGCTTGGTTGATGGTCATTGCAAAAGCGAGTCGCACCGGAAGTGCAAAGGAGTTGCCGCAATTGGGAGTTGTAAAAAAGTTGTAAAATGATTCTACTAATTCAGAAACCTTCGCGGGTGTACGCATAACAACTCACCAAAGTTTCATCGTAATCTGATGAATGGTGTAGGAACGTATACGGGACAAAACAACAAACAAACATTCATTTTTATCTATTAAGATATTCTATCAACAAAATCAAATTTCAGAAGAGCACCTTTTGGACAATCGACGGACATACTTGAACTCCAGATTTTAGAATAAGTATATATTGATAATTCTAGCAGCTAAATGATCTATTATAAAATATATAGGTTTTTTCCGTGTATTACTCTAGTCTTACAATTACAGTTTTTATTATAATTTATTAACAGTGTTGTTTCAATTTAATGTATTTTAACGATTTTTAAGTATATTTTTTCTACACTCCATTTTGTAAACAGAAAATAAAGTTATTAAATATTTAAAAACTAATACTTTAAGAAATAATTCTGGAATTTTCTACAACTTGTTTCTGAATTAGGGTGAGAGCATTAAAATAAAATCACGAAGTCATTTCTCTTCTTTTTATATTGAAGGAAGCAATGACATTTTTCTTCTTCTCTCTTATAAAGACATTTCCTTTGGGGGATTTTTACTATATTTTTGACTATTGTGTTTCTTAAAAAGAGGAAATTCCAATGATGGAAATTCCTCCTTTTCTTTCTTTTTGAACGGAAATTCCTGGTGAATGATGGAGAAAGTGCTTTTGTCTGTCTTTGAGAAAGAAAAAAAACCAACGAATCATCATCTCTATCGTTTGAATTTCTCGTTTTGTTAAGGGATTTATTTTTCTTTTAACAATCTCTTCGATTTGCTGTTGGCATTTGGAATGGGGAACCTTAAGCCTATTATTTCTCTTTCAGTCGCAGTTTTTCAAATTATTAAAAATAAATTACAATAAAAAAAAAATAATTTCACTACCTCCTATAAAAACAAATTTTAAGAATATAATCAAGCGCTTTTTCAACGAAAGAAAAAATGTACTTTGAAAAACTTTTCGGCTTGATTATTCCACTTGGTTTGATTTTTACATTAGGGTAATTAAGGTCCTGACTCGAGCACATGCAGGCGACTGCAAACCTTTTATTTCTTTTATATATTTCTTTTTCCAATGCACCTAAAATTCTGAAAATTTAAATATGAATTTGTGAAACATCTGGGATTTCTGTTTTCTTGTTTTTAATTTTCAAAATATTCTGCAATTAATTAAATTAACATTCAAAAACACTCAATTTTTTGTTTGGATGTTTTTGCGGCATTACTGGGTATTTTCAACTGAAAAAAATTTGACGAAAACCTGAAATGATAAAGAATTTGTAAAATAATGATTTGTATTTAAAATATTTATTATTAGTGCAACAGTTAATTTTTAATTAAAATATTTAATCTCATACAATTTATTTTTTTTTAAAAATTAGCTGCTGCACTAATAATAAATATTTTAAATACAAAATATTATTTTACAAACTTTTTTTATCACTTCAGGTTTTCGCAAAATTTTTTTAAGTGGAAAATACCGAGTAATGCCTCAAAAAATCCAAAAAAATTGAGTGTTTTTGAATTTTAATTTAATTAATTACAGAATATTTTGAAAATTAAAAACAAGGAAATAGAAATCCCAGATGTTTCACAAGTTCATATTTAAATTTTCAGAATTTTAGGTGTATTGGAAAAGGAAATATGTAAAAGAAATAAAATGTTTTCATTTGCCTGCAGTTGTTTGACAAGCAAAAAAGAGAAACGACACACATATAAAGCCTTTAAAAAATATATAAAATATATTAAGAAAATATAATTACATAATGAACGGGAATCACCCCCCAATGTCTACAACTGCCCACCCCTAATGGATATGGAACACTCAACGCTGATTCGCCAACTGATGCATAACTCAACTCATCCTGAATTTTAATTGTACTTTGTTTCCTTATATAAGAACTGCATGTTTTTGAGAATGTTACTAATGCTGATGATGTCAAGGCAAATAACCGCCTGACGAAACTGTCCTGTTCAATATGTAATTTTTAATATATTTTATATATTTTTTAAAAGCTTTATGTTTGTGTCGTTTCCATTTTTTCCTTGTCTTATTCGATGGCTCACACACGTTAATTATTTGATTTATTATGGTAACTCTAATAAAATTGAGAAAATAGTTAATAAAATATAAAAAAAAAGTGTCCGTTAGTCAATGTGAACTGAACTTTCATAATTTCTTCTGAGATCTATATTAATGAAAACTTTATTGCCGGGACCTCATATGTAAGGCTAGAGTAGTGCTGGGGATTTTGTCCTCCAAAATGCATCGAAATTTAGCTCAATTTAAGTTATGTTTATCGTTGTTACAAATTGACGGACCTTCGAACTGGCCTTAAATCTCACTTGCTCTTTTGGGGCAGTCTTGTCATGTTACATTATTATTATTGTTGTTGTTGTTGTTCTTAACTACTTTACGATCGTTGATAGCCAAAATTATTGTTGGAAAGATATATTCCGAATACCGAAAGTCGAAAAGCGTATGTTCACATGCTTTCTTCCAGATTGACATGTCATTTTTATTGTGAACAGCAAATATATTTCTGGTGATCAGGATTAAAAAAAACTACATATTTCAATACAACTTTAAAAAAAAAAAAAAAAAGGTGAGAACTTTCTTCTCTTAGGTAACTTAACTTCGAAAAAGATTATTGAGATATAAGTTTAGACATTGTAGTAATGTCCTCATAATATATTAATGTCCCTCGTATCTGGAGTGGTAAGACTATTATTTTATTTTTCCGGTAGTTTACGGGTGGATTGGGATCTTCCGATTTAAACAAACCAAATTAATTCCGTTAATTTTTGATAAAATTATCACTTTCTTTAGTCGAAATAAGTCGTTAAACACACTTTTGTAAACTTTTTAATTTTATGAAATTAACATTAATTTTATGAGATTCACAAATGAATCTGAAACAACAGAACAGGAACTTCGGAGTCGAAATCGGCGAACGAAAGATGGTTCCCTCCACCAGTTGCACAAGTTTGATTCCAACTATTTAATTGATGGACAACAACAAAAAATGACTCCTTTCTCTTCAACTCTTAATAGGATGTCTGTGGAAAATATGAGAAATACTAACTCCACCAAGTAAAGAAAAATTCAGAATCCTGCTTTTTTAGTTTTCTTTAATTTCTCCCATATGTTTTCGAAAGAAATTTCAAAAAGGATTCTGTCTGTGATTTTTTTAGGCATCTATTTTAAACGAATAACTTTACTTAAATTATTTATATGTACATTATTTAAATTCAATTTCAATCAGTTATGACTTACGTATTTCCCAAACTTTCAGTTGGAGGTCTTTTTTTTTTTTTTAATAATTTCCATTTTGGGACCTACAATACCAATATCAGTAATTGCCAGTGATAAATAACTTCTTCTTGCTCTGTTGTTATTACCGTTGGGAACCAGTAATTGCTCAGTAAATCTGAAAAGCATTAACCGTGGGATTTGATTCTTTACAGAGGTAGGCTAATCGTAGTGGAATTACAGCTGTACATAAAAGTCCGATTCAATTACAGAATTTTGTCACTTTCTCAGGATCTGTCCTCTGTGCTCATTTGCCTTTCGAAATGATATACAGTGGTACTTTTTTTCTTCCTGGCAAAACATTTTCGACTTTTTTTTTTCTTTTTTTTTTTACAAAATGCATAAATCTCCTAATTACAAGTTTTCCTTTTTGTTTAACTATAAATACCGAAATCGATTTATTTTGTTTTGTCACAGAGCTTTGATTTCCTACAGAATGTAAACGGAACACAGGACAAGCCAATTTTTTATTTTATTTTTTGTTTCGATGAAGTTTTGATGAATTCAGCGGTAAATACGATTATGTGAGCAACTTCCACTATTGTTAAACCTCGTTGTTAGTTTGAGGATAGTTTGGCTTACTTTGTTGAATGTTGGTAATAAGCAATTTCAAGCAGCAAAATTTTCTTCCGTTTTTATCGACCATTTTGGTCGAAAACCAGAAAAAGCTTTAATACAGTTTTAGGAAACTTCTAGTTACAGGAATTGTTAATGTAAACACTTAATAAATTGAATAATTCAGCAACATGCAAATACATTAACGATAAGTGGTTAGTGAAAAATCTCATAATAAAAGTAAGTCTTTATTATTTGTAAATGTAATTGAAATCTCTACAGTTCTGTATAAGATTAACCAATATTAAAACGACTATTTAAGGCATTAAGTGCATTTTCATTGAGTAAATGCATTTATTTCTTTTTTTTTTTTTTGATCGAAAGAACGTGGAATTTTTACAAGTCAGAAGAAGTACCTTCATAGAACGAAAGGAAAAAAAGTGACCTGTCTCGAAGGCTTCAACATGTCTTTGTATATTTGCAGACATTTTTTTGATGTTCGTGCAGTTGCCTGGGCGTATTGCCACCCACCCAGAGGTCGCCTGGGCGGGGAGTAGTTGATGGGTGGTCCGCCGACCCCATTGGACCCACTGTAAACACTGCCAGGTAATTTGCTTGTCACCTGTCAGTGGGACGGTTCCCAGTCCAACTCAGCACTTCATTCATGGGCAAACAGAGCTTCTGCTGCTGACATCCAACCAACAAAATGGCAGAATCACACCAATGTCTCTCTCACACACAGACATATACACACACTCTGTCTTTTTATCTCTCGGCCATTTTTTTTTTCTTGGGCTATTATTCAAAATTCGCCAAAAAAAAATGATATAAAGATTATGGGTCAAACAATCGGAAATAATAATTTTGAAATTAAGCCTCGCGTATGTTACTCATAAACTGCAGCAAATTTGTCTTTGGGTTGAAGGTAAAAGAGTTAAGGACACTTTCAGTGACTTATTAACAATTTAAACATTAAAAATGAAGTAACATGTCCGTGGTATTGATATAATTTATTTCAGAAAATAGTTTTTTCCTCAATAGTGATTACCGTACATCGTAATATATAAAAATGAATGTTTGTTTGTCCCGTATGCATTCCTATAGCATTTATCAGATTGCGATGAAACTTTGGTGAGTAGTTGTGTGCACGTCCGCGAAGGTTTCTGATTTAGTAGAATCATTTTACAATATCTGGTGCGCGAGTCGTTTCAACAGAGAGCGTATTTCCGGTTTTAGCATTTGCAGTTTCCGGTGCGACTCGCATTTGCAATGACCATCAACAAAGCACAGGGACAATCGCTACAAGTGTGTGGACTAAATTTGAAAAATCCATGCTTCACACGTGAACAGCTGTATGTGGCCTGCTCACGCGTCGGAGAATCTTTTGATTTATTCGTGTATGCACCAGACGGAAAAACAAAAAATATTGTGTATCCAAAAGCACTTCAATAAACAGAATTAAAACACACAAACCCTTTCTTTCTTTGAGTGGATTGCAGCGCTTGCCGGTACAGCTAGTTAGTAATAAAATAAACAAAAAACTTTCAATTTCTTATTATTTTTCAAGAAGAGACGTGGCTGAGCACTTCTTTCATTAGATCCACAAGTGTAATTGGGCCCAAATTTTTCAGCAATCAACTTCTTAAAGAAATTGCGCAGGAATCACTTAGTGTTGTTGCATCTCTCAATTGAAACGAATTCCTTCAAAGAAATTAGCATTTTTTTTTCCTGGGAAAGAGAGCTGTTGTAAATATTTTTTTTTTTTTTACTTTATAAAGCTGGCAAACAAATAAATAAATGAGGAAAGTAGAAGTCCCTTCGTTGACCATTCAAAATTAGGATAACTAATAAGAATGACATTTTTGTTTGGTAAGAGTCTTCCGTTAGATCTCAAACAATGGAAATAACTCTCAGTTTACGAACGTTCGATTTAATATTCATGAATCAATAAATATATTTAAGAATACAAATCCTTATTTTAATGATAGATTGGAAAGATCCGCAATTTATCTTGGATGTTTTCGTAGTTCGTACTAAAATACTCACAGTAAAATAACACTTTTTTTTACAAAAAGTATATATATATATGTGTATGTCTACTTTATAAATGTTATTATGTTTATGTACATTTTTTATTATTTATATAAAAGTTTTCTAACAAAATGTGTGTGTAACGATAAAAAACGTGTGTGTGTGTATGTCTTGAGACTCTCAAACATAAGTTTATTTTATGTGACGCAAGTTGAGCCACCCCTGGTATAGATCATTCGTTGTTTAGTATAAGGTTTTAATGTTTTAAATGATACGTAATGTAAAAGATCAGGAATGCAAGATGGCCGAAGCAAACAAGACAGTTATTTCTGTCGAAATTTTATTAGGAAGTGTTACGAATTCATATTTCTTTTAATCCTTCATTGCACTCCAGAAGTCGAATCAGTAAATAGAAGTTTGTGTTGATCATTTAATTTAATCTTGTTTTCTTTGTTTTCAAAATCAACTCATTCTTTAAAACCCTGTATTACTGTAATGTTTTTGGACATCTTTTCATGTAATCCAGTGGTTTTCGTCAAAAGAAAGCTGTAAAAATAAGTTTTGCTCATTAATTCATGCGTTGAGTGGGTGGGGGTCGTTAACCAGAGGTTGGCGTGGAAGGTCAAGCACATAAAGGTTCCTCGCTTCCATAGCGCAGCGACTGGCGACGACGTGGCCCCTTGATTTAAATCGGGGTTGTGACCCCGGGACTTCCACGAACCACGAATAAAAGTTAGAACGAAGGCCAACTAAGCGATGGCCACAGCGAAACTTAAGCCGAAATGGGATTCTACATTAGCATAAGATAGTTTATGAACACTCAGTTGCAGCTCCTGCACTTCATCGTTAGAAACCAGCACCATATACTATCTTCATTATAATTTGGGAATAACAATAATAATACACTTTTCGAGTTTTGTTGTTTATATATTAATTAAATTTAAATTTTGTTAATAGAGTTAAAATCAATATTTAATTTAAAAATAGCATTGGTGAACGCGACTCTCGTAAATGTTGGAAACTCACGTTTCTAGATTTATTTATTTTTGTTTTTTTAATTAACTGACCTTTTTCTTAAGTAAGCAATAAATTTAATTCCTTCAAATAATAACAGGTGAAATCTCAGGATAGCTATTTCGTGCTCTTTTGCGATCATCAGCTGAGAATAGTCACCGGTAAAACAACAAGGTCTCGGTACGGAGGTGATTGTAATGTCAATCGACAGAAATGTGGTACCTCCAAGACTTAAACTAAAAATAAAATATAGAAAACTCATTCAAATAATGTTAATTTGTTTTTTATTTATTTATTTTTTTTCAAAATACATTAAACTAAAAAAAGAAGATGTAATGAAAATGCACAGTTTGCTTTGACGCCTGCTTTCAGAGCCTGTCATCGAGGGTAACTCTGGCTGATGAGTCCTAACAAGGATGAAACAGCTGTCCCAGATTCCCGTCGATGATGGCTCAAGGCGTGAAAGCAAACTGTGTGCAATGTCATTACACCTCCTTTTTTTTAATGTTACATTCACGCACGTTAAAACTTAGTCTCCAAAATCCATTAAATAAAATCTTAATCAAAAATTTCCACTACTAAAAAGAGCAGACATTTTAAAAATCTTACTGCAATTACAAATTAAGAAATTAAAAAAAAAATACGTGAATTTCAACCTTTTAACTTTTTAGAAGTCATTGATAGGTAAATAATATATAGTAAAACCTCCCTCCAATATTATGAAGAAGGAAAAATAAAAAAGTACATTAACTATTGATGAGGGTCTGAAAATTTCTACGTGGAATGTTGTTTCATATTTTAATTTAAAGAACATTTTTATGTCAGTAAACGTCTCAAGAAACATTTGATCAGATTAAACGAGGATCTTCCAGAAGATTAATTAATATCTTCAATAATCCTGCCCATAGTGTCTTTTCTATATGTATCCTGTTTTCTTCATGTGGTTATTTCAGATTTTTGCATTTTCAGAAAATTGTTTGAAATTTGAGCATTTCTGAAGGGGACTGTTCTTCAAATAAATTTTTTTCTATCAAGTTCTCTGTTGAACCGAATAGGTTACGATGGTCAGTTATCGACGATTCGGTTTCCCCCGAAAATGGGATTTCAGAGTCATCGTAATTTTGTTAAAATCCATTTTTTTCTCTTGATCCAAGAATTATAAGAACACGTTTTGTCGATCAAATGTTGAAAGACAGTTACAGGTAGTTTTCAGTTATTTATTTGGCAGATTATTCCGTTTTTCATCAACCACTATAGTGTCGAGTGATTGTATCAAAGTCTGTATTGTACAGAAACAAACCTTTTATCTTGACAATTTACGGTCGAAATTTTAAATTGCAGGAACTGTTAGCAATCCGTTTCATTTACCCGATATTTTGTATATATATATTTCTTATTTATTACCAAATCTCTCCCACCAACCAATATTATAGCAAATATAACTTTGAATAATTAATATTTAATGTATAGTTTATAAATACTTGAAACTAGAACATGGACATACGTATATATAAGATCGGTAAATATATGGAAGATATATGTTAGTATTCAGGAAACTGCATTTCGTAAGTCAAAAGCCATACTGATCTCGTTTAATTGTGCAATATTTGATATGGATTAAAATAACTATTATGTTAAACTGTTTTTCATTGAAACCTTTAAAAAAAATTTAAGAAAAAGGATGTTTAAAATTATTGAAATCACCATCAAATGAGGCCAGAAAAATGTGGAATACATATTTCTTCAAAACAAAACAAAAAAAAAAAACACATCTTTTCGGATGAATAAGTTTTAGTTATTTTCATTCATTAGTTCACTTTAGCATATTTGCTTAAAATATAAATAACTAAGTGACAGATGCTTGGCTGAGATCCTTATCTCCGTACAGATAATGTTAATTCTTTATCCCCATACAGATAATGGGAACCTCTTAATAAGTGTTTTGTTATTTGACGTAATTTATTTTATTTACATAAAAAGAAAACTATAAAAAAAAAATATTTAAATATTGGTCACTTGAATTATCAGTAACTAAAATTTTGAACAATGTTAAAATTTATTTACTTTTCTCTTTCTTAGCAATTACCAACAGAATAGCGGACAAGGAGGTGGTCGGGGTTCCAGATGGAATGACACCAGCACCAGTAGCACTAGTAGTTCTCGTCCGGGTTTTGGCTACAATTCTGGTAGAAATTCTTCGGGTCAAGGCGGTTACAATGAGGACGATAGCCAAGGCACCTGGAGGTCAGGTCACTACGATCCCAGCAGCAACAACTCCTCCCGCGATAGCTACGGAAGCAGAAATCAATCGGTGAGAGTCATTGAGTAATATTGAATTGTTTATTCACTATCCTTATCTCGAAGGTATAAGCGAACGACAAAAGTAAATATTCACAGGCTGTGAAATCAAATTGAAAAGTCTGTGTCTCAACTTTGAGGACTTCTAGTGTGATTCTTGTCCTTCATTCTTAGTCCATTAACCCACTTTCTGGTCGAGTGTGATGTACAGTTGGTTAAACAGAAGTAAAACTAATAATTAAATAGATAAATTTAATTTTAAATTTAATAAACCAAAGTAAGGCCTCCTACTGAAATTCTCTTAACAAATGAGGCTTAGAAAAGTGGGAGTTACAAAGGGTTAATCCAAACGAAGATTGGATCTTTAACAAATAAATAATTAACAGCAAATCTCGAAACGAAAACTCTTTATACTAACATAAAATCCATAACCGAAAACACAGATTGCAACAAAACACTCCTGCCTCACGACATCTCTCTGTGCGGGGCTTTCTCCGATTGCCCTTCCTCTAATCTATCCGCTCGTCTCCTCTCCGACAACAAGATCCCTACCTCTATTTACATCAAACACCAGGAATATTTCACCAACACTCGAAGAAGGGTTTCCATCAGTTCCTTTGTTTCTTTGTCTTCCAAGATTGGGAAAACCAAAAAAAGAGGCTCAGTGGTGCCAGCACTTGGACCTCACCTCAATTCCAGAAGATATTTCCGGCTTTAAACTAATCACCAACAAGACAGAAGATTTCACCAGAAAAAAAATTTTACACAAACAGATAAATAAAATAATAATAATAATAATAATAAATTATTAAAGCTGTGGAAAAGATAAACAAAAAACTCTGAACAAATAAACAATTACACGAGTAACTCAGATTCGATGAGATTTGTACTTTTGGATTACCTTGAGCTAACATGTGATGTTTCCATTTGAAGTGCTCACAGCAAAAGTTCAAATCCGGTGAAGACAACTCGTCCAGAAACGTGAATTTTCAGTTTTTGAGAGTAGGTGAAGAGTCTTGTTTGACCATTTCTCATTTTCTCTGATATTAGAACGTGTGTTAATTCATTCTGTTCTTCCCAGGAATAGATCGACTTCCAGGAAAGTGATAGCACCAGGAACTTTATATTTTAACATTTATCTAATGTAGAGACTGTAGTCCCCTTGTGTATTATAAGGGCTTTCATCTTATCTATTTGAACAAATGCATTAATGAAGTTACATAACAATAAATAGGCTTAAGAAAATCCTTTTATCCATTAATTTGACTGAAAGTGATTTTGTTTTCACTCCATTCAATATGAATCCTTTGCCAATGTCATTCTTTCAGATGGAATGAACAAAGCGACTTTTAAAAATTACCTTTAAGAATCCTTTCTCATTTTTAATAATAATAATAATATTTTTTATAGAAATAGTAAGGAATGCAGTGCAGGACTGAGCAACTGCAATGCAGGGATCAGAACCCCACGAATTTCAAGTAATGATAGTTATTATACAGTATTAAACAAAAGAATTTACAATGGGATTTAAGATAGAAAGTGTAATGAATTTGGTTGCTTGAGTAACTTACGTCTTTATATTATTGAAACTTCATTTAAATTTCAGTGAAGAATTTAAAGGAACTGGAGATTTAGATAATATGTAAAAAGTTTCTTTTCTTTTTTTTTTCTTTTCTTTGCTTTCATTTATTTGTGAGATTTATTTTCGAACTTAAGCAAATATGGAGGGTTGATTTACATTTATTCGGTCGATTTTGATCACGTCATAGTCTTAGCAGAACGCTTTTCTCCACCACCGGTTGTATTCAATAGGGTGGCCCTGCATTCTGGCAATGGCTCTGCATCGCAGTTTCCATTGAAGAAGGCTGCATTGGAGTTAGACGAGGGAGATCTTGTTCCACTCCTCTTTGCAGGCTTTCCAAAGCCCTTCTACTGTTTTCGGTCGTCGTTTTCCCAGAGCCCGTTTAAATAATCCGAACCCGGAGAAGTCCATTGGAGATGCATCGGGAGATTTTACAGGAATCGTACTGTATGGCATTGCTCGTATTCCGGTGTCAGTCGCCATATTGGCCATGTACAGCTGGGTCGCTCTAGCTGTTATGTCTCGACGCCTTGTCCTGACGAATCCACATTTTCTTTTTGTCGTTGCCATACAATGCGGGAATATCGTCACGATACAAGGGTTCCAGGACATGCTCTCGGTAAAAGGCAGCATTAATCTTGACCTTTGCAGGTACCTTCCTCAGCGGCAACTTTCCTCTGTAGCTGTAACCCACAACAATCATGAATCATCTCGAAAAGTTTTCTTTGCATTCGCGATACCACTCGGATCGTCCTTTGACATCAAAGGGCGTTAAAATATTGTCCTTGGCTTCTTGTTAACACTAAGGTAGAACCATGCCTCGTGCAAAGTAGTGATGTACTTCCATTTTTCTCCCGATAAATGGTGCTCGTAAAGCTTTCGGCTGTTGGTCTTCCTTTTAGCAACGTGTCGAGGGAGTAGGCGATGAACGCGAGCTTTATGATGCTTTTCTAATTGCAGATCACGCCTAATTATCCGTGCAATCGTTGGCTGAGAAACTCCTACAGCCTGGGCAGCCGCCCTTTGGGTGCTGGGGTTCTCGCCAACAGTCGTAGCCTTCACTTTCTTAATAATGTTGGGTGTTGCTGCCGGTTCGTGGGTGTTGTTTTTGGGCCTGTGGCTTACCCAGCTCTTGTCTGATGGACTTCATACGACTTTCTAATATTACCCGGTTGACGGTGGACGTGCTAATATGAAAATGTCGGCGTTTGCACATGTCCACATTTTTGAAGTGGTATATTTAGCATCGGAAAAGGTAACTATGTACCCCTCCCAACAAATTGGGATTTTTGGCGGCATATTCAGAATGCAACACAATTCCAGCTACCAGATAATCGACTACAGGTTTATGACCTCCGATTCGAACACAACAATGGTGCGTCACGTGCACGTGCGAGACAGCGCGCGCCCTCTTGAAATCGACCGAATAAACGTGAATCAACCCTCCCTACAAAAAGTAGAATACGATTTAGTATTAGTACAAAAAAAAAATGAAGTTCCGAATTAATCCGAAATAGAAATGTAAAAAAAAAAAATAAAAAAATCAGTCATCTTTTTAATTTTGAAATATCAAGTTATTGTTTTAATACTGACAAAACGAAAGCAAACAAATTAAGAATTCAAATTGATGTAAAAGAAATTGTATTCTAAAGTTTTCATCTCTTTCACCACTTCCAATATTTTATTAAACTTAAAATTTTATTAAGACATCGGAAGCGCAGTGGTGTCTCAAGGAATAAATTACACAAAGAAAAACTCACTAAAGGAAAAAACGAACGAGCGTGAAACAGCTGTTGCAGGAGGTCACTGGTGAATAACTTGGTCTCATCCATTATTTTTTTTTTTTTAACATTTCAAATGCGCAGATTGAAGTCTTATACTTTGAAAAAAATTCATTGAGGCCCCTCGTCGCGGCACATTAATTTTCTCACTCGTTTTTTCCTTTAGTGAGTTTTTCTTTGTGTAATTTATTCCTTGAGGCACCACTGCGCTTCTGATGTATTGTTCATACTAGCCTTAGTAGCAAGACCTTGTTATTTACAGTGACTTCTCCTGGCTGATGATCGCCAACGAGCGTGAAACAGCTGTTCCAGGATGTCACTTGTGAATAACTTGGTCTCATCCATTGTTGTTTTTAAAAATTTTATTGTTATTTTTAAATCCCCCTTGACACGTAATATTTGTAGTAAAAAAAAAAAAAAACTTCCTAACTAACTATTTATGTTGTGGAAGAACCAAACTATCTGTTATTAAAAAAATGAATTACAATTTCGAAACTTTTATTAGGCATTGGTTATTGTAGACAGAATATCAAAAAACATTCTTGATTTTTTTTTATTGACACAAATAACTTTATTGTCACTTAATTAAACTTCTAATAGAAAAATCTGGGATTTTTAACAATTTATTCACCTTGATTTTTGTTTGTTTGTTTGTTTGTATATACTTATTTATAAATAAAAGTATTATTTATGAAAATAAGTATTATTTATATTTATTTTCATAAATAAAATAAAAAGAATTACAGTAGAAATAATAAAAAAAACAAAACAACTTATATATTATGATTTAAGATTTCTTAAGTTTCAGTTAAGCCTATTTGGCAGTTTTTATTGAAGCCTTAAATATCCGTTGATACTAGTTTTAGAATATTATTTCCATTATAAATAGCATTTTTTGTTAATTCTTTTTTCTTTTTTTTTTTTTACAGCATCAATATTCAAGTCAACAGTATCGCCGATATTGATCATGTGACATCTTTCATCCAATCAGTCCTCTCCACTCAAGAAACATTTCAGTTTTGTGTTTCGCTTTTTTTTTTTTCGCTTTAAATTCCCATTTTAAGCCCATCGCGATTTTTAAAATTTTCAAGGCCAGTTTTTCTTTTTTTTTTTTTTTTCATCTTAAAACCTTACGATTCCATTTTTCATCTTTCGAGAATCATCCTCCAATATTTTGACCGGGACCACCTTCATAGAAGATGGATTTGAATAAGAATTAATTGTTAAAAAACAAAATCTCGCAAGTGAGCATCGCTTACATTATTGTCGATGGTGGCATTAGATCATGAAATTTCTAAATGAATTCTTCAAATTTGGAGTTAGGATAATTTTGTGATTACGGGTATAGATGAAAACAGATTTCAACGATTCAGGACCACGTTTTTTGCGTAGTTAGAAAAAAAAACAATCATGAAACAAATTTTGAAGCAGATTTTTTTATATATATATTTATAAATCATTGCTTTTATCTTACAAAAATTATTAAAGATTAATTTTTTTTTTCTCATTCTCCCAACCTCCCCATTTCTTTTTTTTTATTAGTTTTAAAATCGATTAGAATTTTTTTTCTACCTCAAATTGATTGAGTCAATATCTTTCACAATTCTTTATCAGTTAAAGAGAAACGGAAATGAAAGATCATTGAGTTCGTCAATGAATTGATCATCAATGGGAATTGTTTTTTATTCGTTTGTGAATTCTATTTTCTGAGTGGCCATTGTTAGGTGCTAACATTGCCTTCGTAAGCCTTCTGTTCTGTCTGTTCGATCACCACAACAGTTAGTTTTGATTAGGAACTCTTCATTGTTGCGGCGGCCCAGTAGAAAGAAAGCACACGTCGTCATTGCTAAGCATTTACAGTGGCCACTAAAATTTGAGATGTTGGTATAGATATATATATATTTTTTTTTTACCAAATTCGAAATTATCCAAGTTTAATCAATCAGAGATGATGCATTCCTATACCTGATAGATAGATATATATTTATTTTTATTTTTTATTTTTGTTACATAACTGAAAGATGAAATCATGATTTAAATAGGGGAAAAAAAAAAAAAAAAAAAAACTTTTTTTGTTGCAGGAAATGTTTTTTATTTTTTCGAGATACCTCTCTCTCCCCCCCCCCCCCCCCCAACTTTTCTTTTATCAAAAAATCGACAAATTGTATTTTCCCCCACTGACCCACCAAATTCACAATTTCATTTGTAAGATATCTCGATCCATTCAGTCATGTTGAATAGAAAGGAATATCATTCATTCTCGAAAGCACATTTTTCATCATTGTGTTATTAATCATGGACATTAAAAATTCATTCCTGCAAATATCTGAGTTTATGGGTCTTTTATTTATTTATTTATTTATTTATTCATTTTTCTGACATAAAATTCCAAAAGATGGAATTGTCAAACAAGTTACAAAAAAAATAAAAAGCAGTCTACTTTGTGATTCACAGTTTGTCTAAGACGGTAACTGAAACGCACTAAACAAATTGCTCATACTGAGGATTACTTATTTGCTAAAACGCTGTTTCTCACTGATTTCTGCGCTTATTAGAATTGATGCAATTTTGGGAGGGGGGGGGGATTTTCTTTTAAAAAGTACGAAAGTGCTATTTCGACTGCTTGTGTGTGTCTTCTACAGTCATACATCGAGATACGAAGACCGACCATTGACAATTAAGACAAAGGTCCCGTAAAAGCCTTCACAAGCCCTTTGGAGTGGCATCGTTCAACGGTCGTAGACGTATGTGTGCTCGTATTGGTTCCAGGCCCTTCCACGAAAACAAACCGATTGCTCTGCCAGCGATATACACTCCTCTAAAGTACTGTGATTGTATCTTTACAGCAGTTCTTGTCAACCGATGAGAAAGAGAATGCATGTCTTTCACAGTAGTCGATGGCTCGTATCTCCAATAAAATTTAAATAACAGAACTCCATTCTGTTTCATTTATTAAGGTTAATAAATTATTAATTATCATTCAAATCGACTTCAGAAATGTTGAAGGATATCTTTTATTTAAAAACATACTCTTATATTGACAAATCTTAGATTTTTTTTTTTCAAAGGATTCTGTGGTAGCAAAAAAAAAAAAAAAAATGAAAAAGCTGGTTATGCCACGGTATTGCTGCTGATAACTAACTTAAGTAACTAACCTTTTTATTTATTACGCAAGTATTCATATTATAAGAAGAAAAAAAAAGAAAAGTTATTTTTAAGTAATTATGTACAATATATGTTTTACTTTATTTTTCTGAATTAAAGTACTTCTAATTAAAAACCAAAATTAACGATAATACTAACTTTTTTATTTTTTTTTTATAATAAAGAAAAATTAAAATTCAGTATTACATTTAAAACTCTTACATAAAAACTTAAAATAAACGCACAACTGAAATAATTTTAAATACAAACAGTAAATGAGTATCATAACCACATGATAAGAAAGAAAAAAAAGTTTAGTTAATTAAGTTAACTAATTAATTAAAAACCAAAGTTAACGAGAAGATTATTTATTTACTTCTAATCTTAAATTGGTGTTCTGTCTAACACAGTATTCATAACATAGGCCTAAACGGAAAAAACTTACGTTAGGCTATCGTAAAGAAAGAAGGTAAAAAAAAAGATAAAAAACAAAAAAGAAAGTAAAAAAATAAAATGAAAATAAAAAAAAAAAAAAAAACTACATGAGACTTGCACGAGAACCAAACTCCAAACCCATCGATGTGAAATCCGATGAGTTAACAATTACTCATCGCTTACACTTGCTTCCTTACTAAAGCAGTGAGTTAATAAGGCAGTACTTGAAAATCGACGAAAATAACGCTGAATATCTCGAAATCTGTAGAGCATTGGCCCCAACATATATATATTTGAAGTACTTCTTGTGTGTTTTCATCTCACAAAAGAGCGCTTGAATTCTAAAGATACAGGGTGTGTCCACTCCTTGTTAATAAAAAACAAACAAAAAATCATTATTCGGATCTTGTGTTATTTTCGTCAGCAGATGATGATTGGCTAAGTCCAAACGAAATCAATGGTAATTTTTTTAATGTTTTTTAATTTTTTTTGTTTTTGTTTAGTTGTGTGTGTAGGCAAAACTTTTACTTAATCAAAATATACATACACACTTTAAGCGTTTATTCAAGATTGAAGTCATCTTTACTAGGTCAGTGCAGGATTCCAGCCTTGACTTCAATATTCACTAATTAAATACCGACAACTCTAACATTCTGCAAATGGATTGGCCAGAAAATTGTAATCTTCAAGACAACAGTCGAAAGTGAACATTAGCAGAATGGACACAACAAACCTTTCATTAACAGAAGATTGTAATAGACATGAATACGACAGT
Source organism: Thereuonema tuberculata (assembly GCA_023159025.1). Classification (NCBI taxonomy): domain Eukaryota; kingdom Metazoa; phylum Arthropoda; class Chilopoda; order Scutigeromorpha; family Scutigeridae; genus Thereuonema; species Thereuonema tuberculata. Next base: position 15,280,805 of record JAFIDM010012231.1, read on the forward strand.
AATTCAGAATTTGTATATTTTTATTGAGGAAGGGATCTCCTTCATTAGACGAGTTAAGAATATATATCTCAGAACAAGTGCGTAATAAGTTGTTAAAGTTCCGTATAAGTATTCAAACAAAACTGTCATCCATTAAATTCATCGCTGAGGTGAGTTTGTGAATATTTTAATATCAAGGTTCGTTGTAAATAATTTTAAATTATGAAATTTATTAATGTTAAAATTAAAGATTTGTGAAGAAATAACAATGTAATGTCACAGCAGTGATATGAACAATAAAAGCATGTGAGACAATGCTTCAACAATTTATCTCCGTAAGAAAGATCGAAAATGGTGAATGCGACGTTTTCTAAAGGAAAAAGAGTTTTTATAGAAGGAAACACTGAGTTACTAAATACAAATGGATCGGAAAATAAAAGAGAAATTCCAATCACAGAAGATTGAATCTATAATAATGAATAATAGAACTTTTGGAAAATACGGGGATTTAAGCAAAGTAGAAGGGAATTAAGAATAGGAAGTGACCTGGACATAAGTCATATCAAGTAATCACTATAAACTGTTACCAACAATTATATCGTGAAAGCTGCTGTAACCTCATAATCATTAAAAAAAAAAAAATGCACATATATAAGGATTCACTAAGCTATTTTTAGTATTTTTGATACCGGGAATCCAGGACTTCTGTTTCTATCCTGGATTCCCGATATCAAAAATACTTAATCAGGGAATCCTTATTTATGTTTTCTTTTTATTGTGATGCTATTATGATTTACTCAAGTTAAAATTGTTTTAAAAAGATTTAACGTGCTTTAATTATTCATGAAATTTGAAATAAAAAGGCCAACACACTTGACTAGTTTTAAATAACATTTAACACAAAAAATACAGGAACACGACCGGTTTCGCCTCCATGATGAGGCATTGACGAGTGACAAATAAATGTAGAAAGCTTTGAAATTGTTTTATATGAAAATTATTTTTAAAGGCATCATCATAATTTTATAGGCATCATAACGATTAAATCAGTTATCAATTGAAATAAAGACTATATTAATTTTAAATAACAAATGGTTAATTTGCCGAAAAATAATAAATGGATAATTTTAACCAAAGAAGGACGGACTGCGTATTAAGATTTAAAATTATATTCAAAAGTTTCTTGTGCAGACTTCTTTTTTCTCTCGACTGCAAATTAAGGATTCTTTCAAATGTGAGCAGAAACCTATAATATCCTGTATTTGCTAGGTAGCATACGAGTATACATAAAAATCAAAACAAACGAATTTACACAGATTTACTTCTTGGTGATTCTTGTTTTAGTTTCCTGAAGTGCTTCTGAACCAGCTATGGAATCAATATTTAGTCAGACTGAATTTCTAATTCTGAAAGCATCATTAATATTTTTATTCAATTTTTTATTTTTCAATTATCAGTGACACCAACTACACCAAATACCGAAATAAAGAAATTTATTTATTATAAACCAAGTATTTTACTGCCTCATAGTACCAGATCGATCAAAGGAATAAAATACAAGCAGCCATTTTTCATAACGTTTGTAAGTTTGGTTGTTCACCGAGTTGAAGTAAATGAAATGGCAGATGATAATGAAAAGTTTATTCCGAACTCGAAATGAGCGGTTAATCGATTTTGTACGCGGAATATATCAACAATCACAGATTAGAGCAAGTTTATGATTCATAGGTATTCAGCCGATATATTAGGGTGGGGCAAAAGTCGCACACCATACGGGTGATTTAGAAGTATAGCAAGGAAAAGGTGGTGTGTAATACAAAACACGTGGTTTACATAAATTAAAGGTGTTTGTAAGTCAGATGGTATGCTCAAACTGTTCTCCTTCAACTTATAAACACTTTGTAATTCTGTAGTGGTACAATTCCTGAACAAGTTGGAGCGTTTCTTGTGTAATGTATTCTTCATTCCAAACGTATTCTGTCTTTCAGTGGTTGAATACGCGTTTGTTACACAACAGACTTTAAAGGCCCCGCAGGAAGAAATGTAAAGGCGCAGTGACCTTGGGGGCCATCCAACAGGACCTCGTCGTCCAATCCACTTAACCGCATGATTGAGAAAGTCTCGCACAGTCACTGCTAAATGTGAAGGCGCGCATTCCTGTGAAAAAACATGTTGTCTGTTTGCTAATGAGACATCATCGAGAAAATCTATTAAGAAGGTCTGCAGCATATGGAGGTATATTTCACCTGTTACATCATCAAAGAAGTATGGCCCGATTATCTGCTTTTCCCCTATTCCAGCCCATCCCATCACCCTATTTTGTACTGTCCGTGAGAAGTGTGTCTATCGACGTGACCACTGAGGTAAAACATGGCTTCATCACTGAAGACTATGGATGGATCGTCATAGCTCAGAAACACTCATAATTCTTGTCGACGATCTGTGTCATCCCCGAGCAAATTCGAGACGAGCAGAATTTTGTAAGGATGGAAGGAATGTCTATGAAGAATACGCAACACTGATCTCCTGTCTCTTGACTTAATTTCCTCGTTCATTTTGTTGGGCTTCTGATAACCTGTGCTAACCTAACATTTCCAGAGCGGTCTTCCACTTCGAGGACGATCAGCATCACTTCCTGTATCTTTAAATCGATTGATTATTCGTCCGACAGTTGACTGATCGATGTGGATTCTGTCTGTAAAATTCCTCTGCAACTGATCTATGGTGCCCCCATACATGAACACTCTGCTAACTCTTCATCTGTGGTCCATTGTATCCTACTACCGCTATAACTGCAGCAACAAAAATGAATGACGTCAGTAAGAACGATCAATGTGAATTTCTATTGGTTAAGATTATCTTTTCATTGTCTCAAAATAGACAGCAAGGGGAATTGAATTTTCTTATACCTTTTGTTGAATCCACTGTATGCAAAGTGATTCCAAAAGGTGATTAAAAATTGAGCCGTAGGTTCTACTTATGAAACCAAACGAAAAAGTTCCTATAAAGATAGTTCCGGAAATGAATAGTTTTTCGAGAAACGTTATTGTACGTTTGAACTTTCTTTAATGTGCGGAAGGAACTTATGTAGAATAAACAGGAAACACGCAGAAATAAATAATGGTAAATAATAAAAGTTATATTTAAACAAATAAAGG
>JAFIDM010012231.1:15287755-15305195 GCA_023159025.1 Thereuonema tuberculata
CTGTCTGTCTGTCCGGCGCAGTTTTCTGTGAGAATGAAAAATAGAAATACTTTTTACAATGAAGCATCCGCGACAGGAATCGAACCTGTAACCTTCTGTTTCGAAGTCAGACAACCAAGATGAACGAGAGTGTCGATAACGTCAATCGAAAGATAAGTATAGGAATACAAGGAGAGACTACAGAGCATACAAGTGCGAATAAAATTGACACTTCTGATAATCCATCACACGAACATCTCTATATGCCCAAGTGTCTGAACGCATTGAATCTCAGCGGAATTCCTCAACATCGTTTGTCATTGAAGATTGATCTCCAATAATATTGTTGCGAAACATCAATCCCAAGTTTGCATACTGCAATGGAACTCAACTTAAATGCAGTTCATTCGATAATGATCTCATAGAAACCGAAATTATAACAGAACTCACAAAGAAGATTTTGTTTTCATCCATAGGATGTCTATGGAACCATGCGATAATCTACTTCCATTCACTTTCACAATTTCCGATCAGACCTTCTTATGCGATGTTTATCAATAAAGCTCAAGGACAAACTCTAAATAAAGTCGCCATATATTTGGAAAACGTTCTCTTCACTCACGTACAACTTTACGTCTTTGAGTCACAATTCAACAGAATTTGGTTATCTTCACTCTAAAGAATAGTCACAATCAATTTGTCGCGAAGAATTTCGTATACAAGCTATGATCTTCATTTATCATCTACATCAACCAACGTCCATCTGAACATCTCTTCTTCAAATATCTATATCGAACAATCTGATAGCCTAGATTAGTAGATAAATTTCACTATTTGTAACTCAAAAAACCACTGAAAAGTATCAATTGGAATTGGATAAAAAAGGAAAAAAAAAAAAAGAATCACTATTTCTATTAGGTAGAATACTGAAAAATCACTATTTGTTACTCAAAAACAATCACTATTTATAACTCAAATACCAGTGTAAAGTATCAATGGAAATAAAAAAAAAGAGACTCAATAGAAATAGTTCTTCTTTCTTTCTTAAGTAGAATACTGAAAAACTTACTATTTGTAACTCAAAAGCCACTGAAAAGTGTATCTATATTACTAAAATCTTTTATTTCTCTGTCTGTCTGGTGCAATTATTGTAATTTACAAACATAGAAATAATTTCTACAAGTTATCTACTGGAATCGAACATGCAACCTTCTGCTCCGAAGTTAGACGTCTTAGGCATTAGACCACAAGGATTACATTCTAATCTCTATAAAAAATAAAAATATATCTTAGATTCGATTCACACGCTGATTCGAAAAGCAGTCGTGGATTGAGAGAATATAGACATCAAAAATTAAAATTAAAAAAAAACAAAAACTTTAAAAGTTTTATTTTACTTGATATAATTTGTGTGTGTGTTTTTTTTAATAAATAACCAATTGTTTTACGTTACATACGCGAGGCTTCCGGAACGAAGCGACGGGTAGCCGACTAGTTGCATATGAAAATAAAACATTAAAGCATTACAGGGAAAAAATAAAAGAGGAAGAAACTGGATTATTTTCCATTTTTTTTTTACAAATATTTTACAATGTACATTTTGAGGGCGAAAAACATTCAGTTCATCACATTTTGAGCAAACAAACATGCTGAGAAAATTATTATATAATATAAAATTGGACTGATGGCGTTTACCTAGATAGAAAATAAAAAAGGAGATAGTGAGAAGATTCTAGTATTTTATTTTCTTATACTTACCTTACAAATGGATAGATTTTTGGCAAATAGCTATTGAAATTGATGAAAATATCCATGAATCGACAAAATTCATAAAAAGCTTAAAGATTTGTTGTTAATATTACAAAGCAATTAAAAAGCTATAAAGAGATCGTTATTAACTAACTGTCCAGGCTATTCAGAATGCTTGGAAATGTCTCCACCCAAATAGAAGCGTTGAAATTGGGACTAATATTGATTGGAACTGTTTCCAATAGCAAATTCTAATAAAAGATTAGATTTAAAAATGCTCAGAATTAGGCAAGAATAGGAAAAACATAGTACGGTAACCGAAGAGCCAAGTACCAAATAGAATCACGTGAAGTACAGCAGCCTGATGAGGAGAAAAAAACAAAAACAAAACCCGGAATTGTATTTCTTGTGTAGGTATTTCCTCATTTCTTGTGATCTCATGAGGGGAGATGTTACTACAAAAAATTGGAGAGACAACAACACAATTTCTAAAAGTTATTGAAGATATTTTTATTACGGCTGTAAAAATTTACATATTGTTTATTTCTTAACATGGCACATCTGTTTTGAAATTGATTAAAAGAAATATAAAAATACAGATCAAATTAAGTATGTCATTCAGGTACAGTCAAGGGGTCTGTACACTAAGCCTAAAAACTTGGTATTCGAATCCGGTCCGTCGTGGATGTTTTCTTTCTTCCCAATGTTAATCTGCTTCTGGCTTCCTATGAACATTTGTGTAATTTAAGAGTTTGAATTAGAAGAAGAAGTATTTAAAGCCTGTGTACGAATCCATTTGGGAGGCTTCAAGTCTTGTCAGTCCCACCATTTGAGAAACACTGGTGTTACTACTTATACTTTCTAATTTCTTTTTCTTCCAAATGCTCTATTTCTTGTTATTTTAATTTTCATGGTTACTGCAATGAAATTTCTTCAAATTGAAAGTGATTTCTTCCATTGAAATACCTGTATTTATTAGATTTTTTTTTATGAAAGTTAAAGAATGTTTCACACAGAAATCTTTGGAAGAATTACTTCCTGCTAATTCCTTTTCTACAACCTTAAACTTCACTTGAAAAAAAAAAAAAACCTATTAAAGACAAATGCAAAATCATTCAAGCCTTCGTCAAACGGGGATCTAGAACAGCTGTTTCATTCTTATTAGGACTCATCAGCCAGATTGACGATTAATTCGGAGGCGTGAAAGGTTATTGGGATCGTTCCGGCTCCCGGGAGTAGAATCCCACTTAAACAAATGACAAAAAGACAATCCCTGCTCTATCAATTCATGGTCTGCCAAGAGTTAGACACACAAGGCATTGGATATCCTATATTCATTTTCTTTACCCTTTTTTTCATGTTTTAATTTAATACACCTCGATTTGATCGTCAATATGGATAAATCTGGCTAATGAGTTCTAATAAGGACGAAACAGCTGTCCCTGATTCCCGTTTGACGGTGGCTCACGGCGTGATTGATACGTACATTTCTCTTTACCCTTTTTTTCATGTTTTAATTTGCTGGACGCTACATTTAAAGTAAGTGAAATTATTTTAAATCAATCCGTGTTTCATCTTGTTAATTACTTTCCATTATATCTTTAATTATTTGGTAAAAGCAGTTCTTTCTGTACAACCTCTTGATGTTTGCTAAACTATAGTTTGGAGATTTCTCTAAGTCCTTTTTAACAGGTTTATGTTGCTGATTGTTTTTGTTGTGTAGCTTAAATATTTACTTTAAACCTCTCGTGGTATTAGTATCCTTCGTTCTTTCTATGCCAAGGACATTAAAAAAAAAGAAGCGGGAAGGGATGGATGAGGCTTTGTTTGTCGTTGTTAGCACTTTGACGACGTCGACACTGGACACCAAGAATCCGTCTTGTAAGCGGTTCTTGTAACCCTACTTGCTGATCAACGAGTCCCGAGAGGCTCCTGGTAAAGGGCGTCAAGTGCGTTGGAGTGCGGGCGGTCCTTTCCTTGAAGCACCGGGCACTCGACGTCGGACGGCATCGAACGGCAACCAGAGAAGCGGTTCAATCCAAAGCAACACTTCTTCTCCCGGAGGTCATCGGCGCAGATTACACCAAACGCTCGCACAAGTCCTGCCTTATTTACCACCCATTAATGTCTGAGAAAACGTTATGGAAGTCACATATCTTACGGCAATTTGCATAACAATTGAAAAGACGTGAATGTATTATGAGTCGTACATTATATACATATTTTTATCTCTATTGGACAAATCTAAATTTTTTTTTTTTAGTTTCAATTGCACAGTCAAGAAAATATTCTCGCGCCGTTTTTATTTATGTTAAAATCATTTACAAGTTTCAATATGATCTCGGTTTTATCGGCTCCACTAGAAGATTAAACTATTATTGAAGCTTAGTAACAATGCTTCAGTATTTGCTATTTTATATCTAATCTCATTGCAGTAAAAATGAATAAATATTTAATGTCGTTTTAAAAAAAAAGCAAATATGAATAAGCATATCGTAATTCTTTATTCTTACTTCAACAAAAACAGAATTAAAAAAGTTTTATCAAACTCCTGCTCGTGCTCATTTTTTTTTTTTTTTAATAAATGTTGCATTGCCTGGTACCAGTTGTAATCTTTAAAATATGTCCCTCAGATATTCTCAGATATCTGCGATAAAGCGATTTATTCTCAGATAAGAGAAAATATTGGGTTGGCCAAAAAGTTCATTCTTTGTTTTTACGTAAGTTGGATCTAATAGCGCTTAGGTGTCTTTAAAGTCATTCGTCACCATTTTGTGAGATTGCATTGTGACAGTTGTCATATCAGCGTGCATTTAAAACTGATCAAAATTGGTGAATTTCATGTAGCCAGTTTAATATTGAAGATGGAAGACAATAAACACGTAAGACTCCATGTTTCTTTGATGACGGCTAAAACTGTTAGAGCTTGGCTGGGAAGTTCCGATTCATCTGCCGTATTCACCTGACATTGCACCTTCGGATTTCCATTTATTTCGGTCTTTAGAAAATTCTCTTAAGGGAAAAAAATTCAATTCCCTGGAAGACACCAAAGGCACCTGGAACATTTTTTTACTCAAAAGGATAAAAAGTTTTGAGAAGATGGAATTATGAAGTTGTCTGAAAGATGGCATAAGGTAGTGGAATAAACCGTTGAAGACGTTGTTCAATAAAATTATTTGTGACAATGAAAAATGTGTCTTATTTTTACTGAAAAACCGAACGAACTTTTTGGTCAACCCAATGTTTATAAGAATACTCTGAAAAGCGCTGAAGTCAATTCTTTCTGTAATTTTATTTCAATGGGCGGGAAATCCATTGCCTTCAACACAATGATATATTTATACAAATATATTATATAACGATATGTTTATATAAATATATTATACAATGATATATTTATACAGAGGGTGGTCCTGAAATAATGATCAACACGTATATCAACACGTATATACGAAATAGTTGGCCAAATTGAAAACACGATGCAAAGTATCAAAATAACGGAAAATATCCATATGAATATGGGTACGGAAATCCTTTATTCAGATGTTAGTGTGATTAACATTTGTATAGGCGATGGTGTAGCCACTGTTAGATGAAGTGTTGGAAGTGACCTCCACCAGCGGCGTTTCTTTAAAACCGACTTACCTGCATTGCTAGAGGATGTTCCATCATACATTCGTCTTCAATTGTGGTTCTAGCATGACGGGGTTTTAGCTCATTTCAGCCTCATTTCAGCTCGACGATATCTTACCGTTGGATTGGCATAGAACCAAATGCTTGGCCTGCACCCGCCACCAACATAAATCCTGTTAACGTTTTTCTCTGGGGCTATCTGTAATATTCACTGCACTGATTCCCAATGTACAATGCGTGACTGCATTGTGGGAAGATTCAGGTACCTTTAGGTATTATTGAGCGTGTCGCCAATCTCACGACGATAGTGTTAAGCATGTGTGGGGTGAGGAGGTCACTTCGAACACCTCATTTGACAGTGGCTACACCATTGCCTATATACGTGTTAATCATTCTGTAGCATCTGAAAAAAAGCATTTCCGCACCCATGTCCATAAGGACTTTTTCATTATTTTTGTTGCATCGGACCTCCAAGTTTGGCCAACCATTTCAAGACCACCCTGTGATAAAAAGGATTTCATCAACCCTTATTTGATGACAATAAAATCAAATAAGGTACACAACAATTGACACAATTACTAAAATACGTGTCTATTCATTCATGTGTATGAAAATATAGAAATGTTCACTTCGTAACGTGCGATATATATATGATGATTTTTTTTTTTTTTTTTTAGTTTTTATCCTGGCTCCTCCAACGCCCATAATTTAAAGAAGGGACAGATATTGGGTCATTGTTATCTTTGTTAGCGATGAGGAAATGGTCTCCTCATCAATTCTCCTTCTTCGACACTGAAAAAGAAAGGAAAACATCAAAATACAACTCCAGGAATCGAAATATAGCCGAGATGTTAAAGAAACACCAGTTGTTCATAGTTGTTAGTGAAATTCGATTTTTTTAAGAGAATTTCAAAGAATTTTTATTTTCCTAAATTTGACGCATGAAAATTTAGAACCACATTCATTCAAAAGTGATTATTTCATAACAAAAAAAAAACAAAAAAACAATATCTAACAATCTGTTGAATTGTTCAGTATTAATTCATAAAAATGTATTACAATATGATAAAGTATCTACATATGGAGGGTTCAGAAGCTAATCATTGTAAGTCAATAAACCCAAAAATGAAATAGGTTTTTTTAAAAATTACGTACTAAAAAATAACAACGTTTATAAATTTGAAGAATACATTTTTTATTGAAAGATAATATAACTATAAACTTGGAGGAGTGATTTGGGCACTTTGTCAACCGAAAGTATAAATATTAGAGTATGACTTACAGAAAAAATCTCAATTTAAAAAAAAAATGGCTTACACTGATGGGCTTCTGAGCACTCCATATATCAACATAATAATTAATATGTTAAAAATAAAAATCCTTAAAAGTTAAACTGATTTGGATGAATGAGATGTTTCATCCAAGTACTTTTTTCTTCTTCAAATGGAAGAATACGAAACAGAATGAAAATAGTAACAAATATATTGCGATCAAATCGAATGGTGTGAATTCAAATGATTTATTATTAAAATTAAAATATCAAGATATTATTTGTGAAGAAGATACAGTAGCCTTCAATTTCAATATACTCCATTATTGATTTATAACAGTTATGTCGAATACTCATTTAAAATTATATTAGAATATCTCGTAGTATTTCAAACATTAGGAAGTATTCAGTGTTTCCGACAGTCATGCCTTTTGTTAAGCTTTCATTATTTTGTCCAGAAAATCACTTTTAATTTAAAGACACAGATAGTAAAGGATTTAGAAAAAAATTTAATAAAAAAAGTTTAACCAAAAATAAAAATATTTTAATTACTTTTAATAATTTTATTTTTTTTAAGTTAAAAAAAATCAAAACGATTTGGTGTTTTGTTTGTTTCAGAAAGAGATTACTTTTTTTGAAAGGAAATTTAACGTACCCAATGATTCAAAGAATTGAGTGAAGGCACAACGTTACAAGAAAGGATTCGTACCCTGAGTTGTCATCGGGAAGAGACTGGGACGGACCGTTTCGTCCTTATTAGGACTCATCAGCCAGCCTAACTCCACCGATGACAGACTCAGAAGGTGCGAGAGGTTAGCCTTCTTGGGTCTCGCTCCCGAGAGCGGGAACTCCCCCCAAAGAAATCCTAAACAAAAATTAAATAAAAAACGAAAAACAACTATTCCTTGTCCTGCAATCTGCTAGGCACAAAAGGAATTTAAATGTGGCATTAAATAAAGCCCAAAAGTCATGGATTTAAAAGAAAAGGAGACCCGGAAGGCTAAACTCACTCAAGATTACTTTTTTTTTTTTCAAAAAATTGATTTTGCTCCACCTTCTTTTTGAGAAGCAGTTAGATAATAAGATGGATAGGAGAGATAATATTAATCTACCTATTAACTTTCAGTGCAGGGAAAGAAAGCTTATTTTTATTTATTATTATTTATTATTATTATAATTATTATTATTATTAGTGTAAGTGAAACGTAAGTTCAAATAACTTACATTTTTTTAATTTCTGCTATTTCTTGCTTTCAACAAATAAAGTTTGCAATAAAGATTTTGGCGCCAAAAAAAATTGCTTGATCCAAATTTCAATCAAGCATCAAACAAAGAAAAATTAATAATTTTAAAATTACTGCATACTTACATGTGTTTTCTTCTGATTTGTTCTTCATACATTTATCTCCGTAGATCGAAATATAGTAGGTTGCTTGATTTGCCATCATTTTATTCGTTTGACCTGTATTTTGATGAAATTGACTGTAAAGTTTTGATATATTTTGAGAAACTTTGTTAATATTGTGTTTGAGACTTTTCTATAATTATTTTACGTTAGTGTAACCCTTATCGTTCTTTGTTCAACCCTTTCGAAAAATTTGTTCAAAGAACATTATTTGTATCCACAGTTATTATAGGTGGAGAGGAAGACACAGAGAAGAACTTTTTTATTCGTCGGAGTCAATGTGGAGCCTCTAAATAAACAAATAATAAATAAATAATATCAATTAGAACAATTTCGGCTGTCAATCCTCAGATATTAAAATCTTAGAAAAAGCTGCAGATAATCAGAGTAATTAAAAGTTAAAATTATCATCTATTTTATAATTATCTACAAACTTATAATTCATTTAAAAAATATTTTAAATAATTACAAATAATTGCACACTTATTCTAAATTATTTGCAAGAATTTATTGTCAATAAAATGCTTTATTTCTGAGGCTTTAATGAAACGAACGAAGTAATTAAGAATTGTAAATTAAATTTTTACTCTGATTAAATTGAGAATAAACAAAGGGAGGATTGAGATTTTTTTTTTTTTCCATTTGGAATAACTGATTGGGTTTTGTATCAAAGAAATTTCTGTATTATGGAAACTGTCGATAGGTCCCAAATATTTACGGATCATCAGGTTTCGCCAGGTAACCCCCCCACCCCCGAATAAAGATAATTACTGTAGTTAATCAGTTCTTTGATTCATGCGTTGAAAAGATTAATTTTATGATAATAAGCATGATAGATATTCCATCAATCAACCCCCCCCCCCTTCATTATAAATGAATTTAGCCCGAATATCATGAGGTGCGATTATATTTTTGTCGACTCTAAAAATAAAAAAAAAATAAAAAGAATTACAGAAATACACGAAATAGTCAATCGAATTTCTCATGAAAGACTATTATATAATAGCCGAAACAATAAATATTAATATTAAATTTAAGATATTTATTTAAAATATTTAAGATACTTTTGTTTTTCTTTATTTGTTCCATGTAAAGTTTTTAACAGTTTTGAAAGATTTAAATAATTTCGAGAAATTTCATTTGCATATTTGTTTCAGTGATTTATATGTAAATCAATTTATATTATAATTGATATAATCAATCAAAAGGAAATACATTTTATAAATTAACACATTATAACGATGGGTGTCAAATATACAATTCCTAATTGCGGTAAAAAAATCGTTTGCTGTTACACGATGAAGAATGATTTTATAGCGAAAGATATATCTTTGTTGCAAAAGCAAAAATATTATTACAAAATTAATCTAAATTTAAAATATTAAATTTTTCTATAGAGCTTAAATATTTAAAAAATAAATAAATAAAATCGCATTTTAGTTATTAATATTATAATTTAGCTTTTTCATTCTTTTCTTTTTTTAATTTAAAAGAAAAAAAAGGGAAAAAAATAAATTATATTGATTTTGAAATATATTATTTTAAAAACTGTCAGCTTAAATCAATTTTAAAATTGTCTGCTATTATAAAATGTTAAATGAAAATATTGAATATTAAGTATTTTTTTTCTTCTTGAACCGCTTTCTTAGAATTCTTATTCCATCTTATCAGTGCATTAAAATCCCTTTTATTCCAACTGGCTGCTTCTTGTTTGATTAAACTATTTCTTTCATTCCATCAGTATGTTCCGTTATTTCTCATGGGATTTTATCTCCAACTGAGTTACGTCTAAGTGAGGGTTGGGGAGTGCATTTATTGCAGCAACTGAATCATTTAGCCATCTCAATTCTCGTTTTGTTCTCGTGTTGGGCGTCCATGTTGGTGTCCAGAGACGCGTGCAACATTGGTCCTCGCGCTCGGTTGGCTGGGAAACGCCAATTCTCCCGCGTACAGGTGATCCGATGGGAAAAAGAAGTTGGGAGTCAGTAGAGTGTTATCACAGCGAATGGGTAAAAAGAAAACAACCAACACCACTGCCATTGTTGTCTACGTCACAGGGAGAAATCAAAATTATAATAACGCTTGCCCGAATAAGCAAATTAATCCTTACATTTCAAAAGCTTTTTCGGAATTAATTTTATAAAAGTGATGCCGTAAACCATTAAAAAAAAAATGAATTCAGTAAAAATTGATACTAAACTTAATCGCATATTTTAATTCAATAATATTTTTTTTTCTTTGACTAACAATGAAAAAGTGCTGATTAGGGCTTTAATCTGAATTTTCGAATAACAATTACAACAAACAAGGCAAATTTTGATAATCAAACCTCTCTGCAAAATAAAACAAAAATAATTAAAAGCATGCGAAAATACACCCATGATATAAGATTGTTTTCGTAAAGATAGAAATTTACTTCTTTTTTTTTGTAATATCTCTCCACTTTTCCTCCTTCAAAACGTATCGTAATCTCACTATGAACAATACGATCCTCCCAAAAAGTTTATAGATGTAACTGATGAGAGGGAAATCTTAACAAATCTTAAAAGTCAGTGAATAGTATTTCTTTAAAGACAATTTGGAATCCTATTGATCACTTGAGAGTCGGTGGGAATTTGAATGAAGAAAGTAAAATGAATTTCATCTTTTACTACGAAAGAAGAAATGGATCTTTTTTCTCGAACTAATGTGATTTTATTAAAATAGAAACCAAGGCTGCAAATGAATAAACAATAACGCCTTTCAAGTTTATCATCAGGGGAATCGGGAACGGCCGTTTCGTCCTTTGGACTCATCAGCGCGATCCACCCTCCCCGATAATAAAGCCAGAAAATTTGACTTACTTATTTATACGATAAGTAAGAAAGTGATTTATCACGACATCTGGTGGAAGTTTACTTAATCTAAAGCGATAAGAGATTTTTAATGATTTTTAACCAATCATTTACACAGCGGAAGACATGCAAATGATTAGAACATTGACTGATTCGTCAAAACTTAACAAAAATAAAGCTAATAAAAATTTATTAGATTTACAAATTAAATATATTACAATAGCAAAATCATTGAGTTACTAAATTCTTGCTTAATAATATTTCAATGGATATATTAATTTCGATTTGGGTCATTCTGAGTTCGTCGTCTTTGGAATTTATTAGTAAATTATTCTCATTTTGTGTTTGATACAAAATCGAGATTTTATTTTATTAGTATTCAGTATTAATTGAAAGTGAGTTTTGTGCTTAACTGTTTGTAAGATTTAACAGAATACATTACTAAAGAAATTGGATGAGACCAAATTGTTTACCAAGTGATGGCTTGGAACAGTTGTTTCACACTCTTTGGCGATCATCAGTCAGGAGCAGTCACCAGTAAACAAAGAGGTCTCAGTACTGAGGCTAATAGGAATAGTTGGAAGCGCAGTGGTGCTTCAAAAGAAAAAAATATACAATAAAAAAAACACACTAATGACAAATTAGTGAGAAACTTCATGTACCAGCCGTTCGCCTCAATGATTTTTTTTATTAATCGTCGCATGTGCATTTTCTCACTAATTTTTCATGAGTGAATTTTTTTATTGATTCCTTTTTTGTTTTGAGGCACCACTGAGCTTACGAAGAAAAAGTTATTGTTTTATTTTTACCTTTGGTTTGCCAAATTTGTTAATCCAAAGGTAACATCCAAGAATAACTGTTCCAATAGTGAGTGATAGTTTAAACTTGAAACTTTCAATGAAATTCTTTGTGTAATTAGTCGTTGATTTAGAGATAACGGCTCTGAAGGTTCGTGCTTTGGTGGTTTGGCGCCAATTTCTAATCTGTAGGATTCTTACATTTAATCTTGCTAACAGTTAGATATCATTAAAACTTAATTCTGTTATGTAAATAGACTTATCGCGATGAATAAGATTTAGCCTAATATCATTTTTTATTTCTATTATTATTATTTTTTACTTTTGTCTTTAGCTCCATTCCTTTGTTTCAGAAGCTATAAATCTTTTCCATCTATTGACATCAATGCATCTAAAATTTCCGTTTCGTAGGAAAATAGTTTTGAGTTATTTTAATTATCGACGGAAGGGAACAGGTTTCGAATTGAAATTGCATTCTTAAACTTTAATCCTTTTTTGATGTTACAAACATTAAACTAAACTTATAATACTAAGTATGCTTCAACAGAAAAGTATAATAAGTTGTTCTTAAAGTTAAATAAATGACAAAAATACACAAAATATCATAAATTCTTACTGATTTACTGCCGGTAGTTCTGTAATGGAAGACATTACGGATGATGAAGATGCTTCTATTTATAATTGACGGAAGCCTAACAATATTTAACTATATTTTATTTAAAATATTTTTTTTTTCACTCAAAACTTTATCAGATGGTTTATCCGACCTCAACACTAATCCCATTGGTCGAGAGTCGTTGGGCGCCTTGACCTCTGGCTCACCGTAGGATCTGCTGTTGTGGTGCAAATTCTTTTTGTCTTTTAAACTGTTTGTTGGTTGAGAAAATTAATTCCTCACAGAATAAACAGTTTTAATTACACCACATTTCTACTTTTCACGTCCTGGTATTTGAGGAATCTATATTACTAAAATCTTTTATTTCTCTGTCTGTGTCCGGCGCAATTTTCTGTGAGAATGGAAAATAGAAATAATTTTTACAATGAAACATCCGCGATAGGAATCGAACCTGCAACCTTCTGATCCGAAGTCAGACATCGTATCCATTAGGCTATAGGGACTACAACTCTCTTCATATTGTTTTTTGACTTATATCTCCTTTCCTTTCCCCCATCAATAAGGAATGTATTCAACCTTTTTTTGAATCTCAAGATTATTTAATTATTTCCCATCCGTCAGTTTATTTGTAATTCAAAACTGACAATTAAAACTATAATTGCCGAAACGTTGCAATATTTTAAATATTCTTAGTTAACCAAATTCTATGTGATATTGAAAAATAAGTGCGTGTACATGGCAGATGTTGTGGAAAGAAAACAGTCAAGAAAGAAAGAAGCACTCTTTTTTTAAGGTGGAATACCGAAAAAATCACTATTTGCAGCTCAAAAACCATCATTATTTGTAATTTCTGCTTTAATTTCTGCTTTGAACTAATAAGCCTCGTTTTCACTTTATTTGTTTCGAATTGAACAAATGATGGTGAAATTACTAATAATACAATTAAAAAACTTATGTTGGTTTAGAGTTGTATAAGCAATAAATATTTGAATATATTGTGAATGTTTTTTAGAAAACCTATGTAGGTAATCTGTGAAATTAAATTTTATCTGATGGCTTCAAGGATTGAAAGGTCAGTTTATGGTTGAAATAAAACCATCAATACCCTGAACACATCTGTGAAAGTAACAATAATTTTAATGAGTTTCGTTGTTAAAAAAAAAAACAAAACATGCATCTGTGCTGAAAGATTTCATTAAGTGATTATTGAAAGCTTTAGAGAAGATATTTTTCCAGGAGGCGTTCAAATCGATGCTAGTAGGCAGCGCGATATTTTCTATTTGAGCATGACGTCACATCGTTTGCAACTTGGAAATTCTCTTCCATTCATATAATGAATAGAGCGCTTTATTTTTTGAAAAACAAAAACAGTTAGCGAAATAATATTTGAAATAATAAATTTATAAGCGGTCTGACACTAAAAAAAAAAACAAATAAATAAAAAAATTAGCTAAATTGAAAAAAGAAAGTTTTCAAAGATAATACTGAGACAGAAATTAAAAATTTCACACTTATTTTCGTCAAAATATTACAAAATAAAATTAGTTTTTAACTACATTGACTTCGTTTTTAATTAGGACCAATGAAAATTAAAGAAATGAAATGCTACTAAATAAATTGAAAAACAAATTCATGAAATTCGTGATTTTTTTTTTGTTATTTTATAAATATATTTTTTTTACGACTGTTATACTATCATGCTTGATTTTTTTTTATATCTGCGTCTAATACTATCAGTTGGAAACGTCAATACTTACTTAAATAATAGACACCTGAGCCAAATTCTTATTTTTCTTATATTTCCTTGAATCAGAATCAGAGTTCACTGAAATTAAAATACATTTCAATAAATTATTGTGCAAACTAGTATTAACAATTTTTACTAAGGTTCATTTCACAACTTTCTTAATAGCTTCATTAAATTATTAGTACATTAGAATTTACAGAAATACTTTTTTCTTTTAATTATATTTATAAATTGCTAATCGATTTTTTGTTGTTTTTACACCATTCTTTTCTTTCTTCTTATTAATAAAATATTTATTGGCAGAAAAAAATAATGTTTTTAATTTTGAGCTTCACAATTTAATAAATTATTAAATAAATTGAATTAAATTATTAATTTAATAAAAGCTTAAATCAAAGTAATTTCATTCTAATTATATATATAGACATGCAAAAAGCATTTGATAGTTTAGATCACAGCATATTACTACAAGAACTAAATAATATTGGTATAAGAGGCCCAATGCTTAATATACTAACAAATTATTTAAAAAAAAGAAAATTCAAAGTTAAAATTCAAAATAAAATAAGTAAAATATATAATTTAAAAAAAGGCGTACCACAAGGATCTATCTTAGGTCCAATATTATTTATAATATATATTAATACAATTTTCAAAAATTCAACAAATTCAAATATCTTTGCTTATGCAGATGACTTATTATTAATAAACACAAATAAAAACTCTTCAATAGCACAAGAACAAATACAAAATGACTTTATTAATATAATTAAATGGACACATGACTATAAATTAGCCATTAATAAAAATAAAACAAAATATATGATAATTACTTCAAAGAATAAAAAAATCAACATTATACCAAAAATAAAATATCACGAATTCCACTGCATACACAACCAACCAGAAGATATGAACACCTGTAACTGTGAAAGTATAGAAATAATAAATAATTATAAATATCTAGGTCTATATATAAATAATAAATATACATGGCATACTCATTATATTCATATATTAAAAAGGTTAAATTACTTTTTATATATGTTTTATCATATTAAAGACATCTTTCCTAAAAAAACAAAAATTATATTATTCAAATCATATATTGACTCAATAATAAATTACGGTATAGATAATTGGATCTATATAAATAAAAATGAAATGAAAAATATCAACAGAATCTTGAAAAAAATAATAAATTTCATTTTTCCTAACTTTAATAAACTGCAAATTGAACAACAAAATCAAATTTTAATAAATAATAAAATATTATTTCCTCAACAAAGAGTTATTTTTAATTTAATTATGCAAAAATATTATATAATATGTTATAACATGCAGGAAGAAAATATCCATACAACAAGAAGTAATATAATATATACTAAACAAGTCTTTGATAATCCAAGAAATAACTTCGGATTACGAATTAAAAACAGACTTATTAATAAAATATTCGACCAATTTTCAAATGATATGAAAAAAATTGAAAAGATATCTATCTTAAAAAAAATAATATATAGAGATATAATATCTGGTAAAATTATTTGGGTCGACTAATTTTGAAAAAAAAAAAAAAAAAAGGATTAATTTTGTATACTTTATGTACTTTACTTTACATTTATTATGTACTCATAAGTTATGCATTTATAAGATATCATAAAAGTTTATATATAACTTTTATTTTCAAATTTGGAAATATTGCTTATTCTTATTTTATTTGTAAAATTATTTACTCTAAATGTATATAGGACCATTTTTGTTTCTGATATCATTTTAACTCACAGCACCTACAACACAGGTCAATTAACCTAGTAGGACTGTAATGTAATATTTTGATGAATAAATAAAAAAAAAAAAAAAAAAAAAAAAAAAGCCATAGACCGAGCGGTTTTTTTTCCCGCTCAGAGAATCTGAAAACCGTTGAAATTATGTTTTTCTAAAGAAATGATCTTACGATAAAGAGGTATCCTTTGCATAATAGTGTGTCTGTTCACTCCAAAGCTACATTTATAGGATTATCAGATTTAATCAGTTCAAAATTCATTTTTCATTCTGTAGTAATATTCTCCATAGGAAGTGATACTGTTATACGTATTTGCTGCTTCTTTTATTGTAACAGACAGTTTCCTCAACCTAAGACAAAATGATCTACATTGGGTGTCCCACGACGAAAAGTCAATATTCTCGGAGATCTTTTTATCTTAGAATAAAAAGCTTAGATAAATGAGTGTCCTATTCAAAGATTTCCTAGATTTTCTGCCTATTTGAATGTTCAATTAAAAAATATTGTTAAGAATGAGATATTATGTACAGTATTCTAATATTTATTCTTCATCAGATAAAATTTGGAAATTTTGAAAAATTCCACCGTCAACATCAATGCATTTTGCAACTCGTGTGAGAACTTGGTTCGTTCGAATTCACGTTTTTTCAGTGTTATTCAAAATACTAGGCCTATACATTCAAATACTTCTCAGAAACCATTCGAAATAGGAGACATGTTCATTTTAAATTTTCTTCTCAGAAGGACCAAAATTAAGACCTCCAATTATTAGAATATTGATCTTAGCTGCTGAGATAAAAGACTCCCAATCATTCATATAAAGAAACATTAATTGAGAATAAAAGGAAATAGTTTCTTCTCTTATTATTTTAAGCAATATATTAGTATTTGGTTCTTATTTTGAAAAATGTAAAACCCATTAACATTACATTTTGAATCTTTATTTTATTCCTTATATTTGGATATTATTACTAATAAGAGTGGATATTTTAATATTTTTTTTACTGTTTATATTTTTTTCTTTTCTTAGAATTTTTTTAAGAAATCTTCCTTTACTAGAAGTTTTCTGTCATTCTCAATATCGTTGGCCCACATAAACACAGATAAAAACTAAAGGTTGAAACATTAATTAATTCTTCAATAATATTAGATTTCAAATATAAAGATATATTTCTTATTAAAACTAAAATAATAATTTATAAATCTTTTGTCGACTCTATCATAAATTACGGACTTAATAATCGGATTCATTTAAATCAGTGGTGCCCAATCTTTCGTAATATGGAGCCAAAATTGACTTTGCTGTGAATCTCGCGGGCCACAATAGCGGAATCTCCTATTCAACAACCAAAAAAAAACAAAAAACGGAATCTCCTATTCAACGAAATTCAAAGAGATGTAAAAAAACGAACCGAATAAAGAAAGAAAAATTTTAAAAGAAAAAATAAACAAACTTGAAAAAACCGAATTTTTCGTTTCTTATTTTGCTTTATTTTTTTTTTGAAGGCGAAAAAAACGAACCGAATAAAGAAAGAAAAATTTTAAAAGAAAAAATAAACAAACTTAAAAAAACCGAATTTTTCATTTCTTATTTTGCTTTATTTTTTTTTGAAGGCGAAAAAAA
>JAFIDM010012231.1:15306854-15347623 GCA_023159025.1 Thereuonema tuberculata
TAATTATTGACAAAATCTATATGAGGACAGTTGCAATTATTATTTATAATGTTATTATTACATAGACTATTACTACAAGAGTTAACATGAAATTTAAAATGTAAGTTTAAATTAATTTTTTTGTTTTTTGTTTTAATTATCATTATTTTCGTTTTCTTCTGATTGATTGTCATTTTATTTTCTGAAGCCCATTTTGAGATATTATTTATGTCTTGTTGTAGATACATGAAAGCCAGGTTCTGATCATGATTATTACTAATCAGTAAAACATCATCTGCATATATAAAAATCTTACAATTTTTTATTGTATCACAAATAGAGTTTATATATAGAATAAAAAATTGAGGACCCAAGTTTGATCCTTGTGGGACACCACACTTAATATTATAAGTTTTACTAATTAATTTATTTATTTTAATTTTAAATTTCCTATTTTTCAAATAATTTTTAATTAAATTATACAAGTCACCACGAATACCGTAATTTTGTAATTTTTTCAATAAAATACTATGGTTTATGCAGTCGAAGGCTTTACTAAAATCAATAAATGCAACGTATATTATTTGGCTATTATTTAAATTATTGTTTATATTATTATTTAATTTATTTAACAGATCTTTTGTACCTATATTTTTTTGATATGCATATTGGCTTTTTTTTAGAATATCAAATTTAATAATAAAATCATTGATAGATTTTGAAAGATAGCTCTCAATTATTTTGGATAAATTTGATAAGATAGAGATTGGTCTATAATTCGAATAATCTTCTAAGTTACCACCTTTGTAAATAGGTATGATATAAGCGATTTTCCACAGATTGGGATAAATATTGGTTTCATACATATTTCTGAAAAGCTCGACTATGAAAAGCGAAATTATTTCTTTGTTGTTTTTTATATCCTTTATTGTGATGTTATCTACTTCTTTTGTAATTTGAATTTTTTAAATTCTACTGCAATTACTGAAACCTGTTCAGTGCAAAATTGTTCAAAGCTGTATCCACTACCCTTTTGTAAAATCCATGCAGGGCTTAAATACACAGGAGGAGTTTCTGCCATTTTCGAAGCTCATTTATGACAATATTTTGAGCAAAAAATATCATATATTCTAAAGTGGAGTCCTATTTTCAATATTTACAGAGTTACAATAATGTGAAGGTTGTTTGTAAAAGACCTCTTTCGTTAGTTGGAGAAGTAAAAACAAATGAGAAATAAAGAATGAATTGTTCAGAAATAATGTTTTCTTTTATTGGCTAGAATGTTGAAGGTGAACATGTGTTGCTTAATTGCAAATTACAGAAAGTTGTGTCAAGTTTTCACGATAGCATTACATTATTCTGACGCACTTATCAGAACAATTGTTACAAATTACACCTATTCTATCGATTTGAGTCTTGTTATAGGCGTTGTTCACAGTAATGTGTTTTCAATAAAAGGAAACATTATTTCTGAAAAGTTCATTCGTTATTTCCGATTTGACTCCTCCAATTAACGAAAGAGGTCTTTTACAAACAACCTTCACATAATAGTAACTCTAAATATTGAGAATAGGACCCGGGTTTGTACGACATTTTTTTGCTCAAAATGCCATTATAAATGTGCTCCAGATATGGCGGTAACTCCTCCTGAATCACCCTGTATATGGAATAAAATAAATATAAATAAGATATTACACAAACTTAATTTTCAAAGGAATATAGGAGCTCATGATAACAACAGTCAGCTACAGTTATCCAACAATCAGCGGCTCAGAGCGTTGAAAGGCAAATAAGAAATAGTGATTGCCCAAATTCTACGAAAAAAATAAACCGGTAGTTTTAAACCCTTTGTCAGCCCGAAAACAATTCATTTATTCGAATTTCAGGATTCAGTTCATGTTGTGGGCTCTATTCGGAAGTTATAATAATTTTTGAAGAACTTTTTATTTTTCCAATTTTTCATTATCACATTAAGATCTTCCAGTGGATAAATATGATATTGTTGTATTAATTGTTGGGTTTTTTTTTATCTGCTCCATTCATCTGTGATTAGAGACTGCATTGACTAGCGTCCGCCTGGCGATGACCAAGTGCGGAACAAATAAGGATTAAGTTCATCCGGTCGATTAACCTAAGTCGGTTGGATCATCCACCAAATCATAAGCTACATCAGGTGGATCGCACGTGGCAAGATACCAGCTTAATTAAATTCTTTATGAAGAAAGACGGTCTCATCAGAATCCTCCCTCGATCACAGATCCGCAATTATTGCAGTTGTCTACAAATTGCCACTAAAGATGATGGGAACCAAATTGGAATTCTAGTGATTCTATCTTAACTTTATAATAACACACTTTTTGTTATTTATTAATTGTTAAAAGATTTTATAAGTTGATCTAATTTCATACATTTCGACTAACACACATTAAAAAAGCTGAAGTATATTAAAAAAATTCCAATAATTTTAATGTTTTAATATGTCTTAATTTTTAATGTGTGTTAACGAACGTATATGAATTTAAAAAGAATCACTGCTCATGAACCTCACAGACTACCTATAAAGATGGAACCTTCCCTGCTGAGTGCTTATCCTTGAAGAAGCTGCGGAGCTGCCAGAGAAAGTGTTAATGTCGTTTATTATGTGTTATTGTTATTTTTTATTTTTACTTTTTAATTTATATGAATTTAAATTTTGATACTGAAGGTGTTTTTGAAAAATATTCTTTGACTAATTTTTCAATGTCTCAATTTTACAATACAAAATTAAATCATATACAGTACAGCCCCGATTATCCGCGAGTGCCGCGAAAATTTTTTTAATTACGAACCTCAAAAAAGAACAATTTTAGTCCAAGCCAACAACAGGGAAAGTACAATAGGCCCTACAGTGCGAAGGTCGAAAATTACTGACAGGTTTATTGTGCATCGTAATCCTATAGGCCTTCTCGGAATTTGTGGATGAGTGGCAGGCTCTTGCTCTGCAGAAAGGTTTCTGCTGTACTGTACATATTTTACAAGTTTTGCATATTACGTTTTTTGCATAATAAAACGTAGTTTTTATGCTGAAATATTTTTTTTCGTGTTTACACCTCATTTTTTGTTTTTTTACGGGTTATCCGCGATTTTTACTATCCGCGGTACCCTTGGCACCCAATTCCGCGGAAAATCGGGGCTCTACTGTAAATGCCAAGCAAATTTGCTGAGATCCAAAAACAAGTTTTGAAAAAAAAAAAAAAAATTAGAAATAAAGAAGAAGTGAACTATTCAAATACCAAATGCCTTCGTATTTGAATATAAATAATTTTTATAAACAAAGACAATGTCTTCATATTAGAATTAAGCATACACGGATTTTGGTTATGTTCTTGACCCTTAGTTGTTTGGCCGACTTGTATCTTAATATTTCTTATAAGACACCTTTTAGTAAGTTTTCAGCTTCCTAATACAAATAGTTTTTGTTGTTATGAGATATGAGATACACAAGCAATTTTAAGCTTTGCTTAACGTTGGTTTAACGAAATATCGCTAGAATTAAAGCTAAAACCACTTTGTACAATTTTCGATTGTAAATTTCACCAAATGTAATGTAATGTGGTGAGCGTGGGTGGCTTGACAGCCGAGCACCGCGACCTCAAAGATCTATTGTGCTATCCCACGGAAATAATGACAGACGGAGAGAAAGACTGAGAAAGGATGGTGTGAGAAATGCAGGGGAAATGGGAGAACCCCAGGAAAACTTGCCCAGCGCGGATCGCCACCATCAACGAAACCCACATGAGAACCGAACCCGGGACTCAGAGGTGAGAGGCCAGTGTCTTAGCGACATCGCCAACCGCGCGGCCAAATTTCACCAAAACAACGACATAAAATATTTGGATTTTGGATATGGAAAGAAGCTGCTTGTATTTATGATCGCAGTCGTCTCTCTTTAGTCACAGTTTCAATAACAATGTTACTACTCTGAATATATTGTGTTTTATTTTTTGTTATGATTTTTCAACTTTTAATTTCTAATTGCTACAACTATATTACAAAGTCAGGTTAATTTCTTTTATTTTTATATTCTATAATTAAGCAAGTTGAGTAATAGTTTACTATCAAAATCCCCTTTCTTCGTACTGTTTACAATGATGTGGATGAGAAAGAAAATGAAATTATGAGATCACTTCGAAATCGTAGCGGAAAGAATTGAAGACCGCTTACCTTAGTTATACTGCAGGTTGACGCCATATAGTTTATTTTATTTTAATAATTTTTACATTGTCTGCACTATGGAACCTATCCATATGCCAAATTTCAAGTTTGTAGCATGTTGGGAATTATTCTAGACATTTCGAACAGACACACAGATTTTCACACATTTCTCTTTTATATTCTAGATTACAACATCGAGAGTTTAAGAAAATTTATTCTCAATATTCTCCTAATTAAAGACTCTTCTGGAAATATCTCCTTCACTAAGCGAAATCACTCTTACTAGGCAAAATATAATTATTTGAAAACTCTTAAAAGGTATCAAGGAATTGTACAAAATGTTCTTAAGGTTTGATCTCTTTCTTAATCACAGACCTCAGTAGCTTGATTTGCTCTTCAATTGCAAATAAATGGTAGTATTTTAATAAGAATTGGACAGAATCTAAATGCAGATACATTCAGTTGTGCATGTGGTGGATTCTAACTATAAACTGTGATTTCCCTCCTAATCATTGTTTTGAATTGAAGACTCTACAATGAAGATGATTGAACTGAATTTGAATTTTATTAAACCATGGAGAGGTTTTATTTTTGCCGTTTCTTTGAATGTATTGATGAAGTTTAAACCCTACGAGGTCTTTGCTTTGATCCAATCTGCTGATGTCTCCGTTTCACTTGGGTTGGGTGTTTGTTGACTTTAGATGAAAAGCAATTCGCAATCGTTCATTCCCACGAAAGATGGACATTTCCTATTGAGCGAAGAGGCGGGGGTGGAGTTGATGCCAAAAGAGGTGGGGGGTGGGAGGAAGTTGGCTCGATGCAACAAAATAATAATCGCCTTGTGGAGCAGATGTGAGACGCGTTGTGATTGGCGGTTGGAGTGGCTGCCTTTGTCGGGTCCGACTGCTTCAAGTGGGGGAGGGAGGGTATTAAAGAAGGACTCATAAAATCGACTCTCCAACGCCACCCTCATAAGCCATAGGGGAAGGGGTGGGGGAGGTCACATTCCGTCCTGAAGGACCTAAGGGGGAGGGGGGGTCGAATCAAAGACGCATGAATCCTAATGAAGCCAATAAACGAGATTCAAAATTAAAATTAAACAGATGTCAGTTATTAACTTTAGAATCCATTTTCTTCTGGCTCTCCCTTTTTTTGTTTGGATAAACTTATGTTGTTCTCTCTGTCTCCTCACAACATCAATACAAGATGAATTACGCAAAATTCAGAAATCCTGTTTCTTAAAGGTTTTTTTTTTTCCTCCAAAATTACTTGAAAGGAAAGTTAGGATTCAACATATCCGCATGTGTGTTTGTTGATGCAAGCGTCTTTCTCTATGTCTTCTCCAAAACTTCTTAACAACTTCATTGATAAATTTCTGAAATCTGACAAAAACAGATTTATGTACAAAAGAATTCATCATTTTGTGCCTTAAGATTAATACAAATTCTCCCGCGAAATAACTAGAACCGATGACAAACAATTTTCCTTGATCTCTAACGAGGCATCAGATATTTCCAATGTCTTTTGTAAGTCATTCAGTAGTCAATTTTAATTTTGTATATTTTTGTACTTTATATCTTTAACTAATAATTCTATTTTCTTCCACTTATTTCTTATAGTTAATATCTTTTTGTTATTTTGTATTTTGCTTTCAATGTACTTAATTTTTCAATCACATGTTGTAATGTACAAGTTGTAAGTTTTGTTTATTACCCATAATAAACTACTAACTATTAATTAATAGAAGACATAATTTTATTCCGTTCTGCTGTTAATTAATTGACCAAAATTAGGTTAAAATAACTGACCTATTAACTAATTTAAAAAGGAAATATTTACATCAAAATCCGGAGATCAAGTTTTTCCAAATTATATTTTTTAGAGAAAAATCTTTTGATCACTTAAATATCATTGAAGCGTTAAATTAAAATTTCAGAGTAATTCAAGAAATAGAATCAAAATTTTAACTAGTTTAGACAAAGAAAAAAAATATCTTAACAACTGTTGATATTCTTTCGTTGTTCTATGATATTATTTTCTACTTATTTTAAGTAATCTTATACCTTCTTCAAATCTTAAAGAATATAAAAATGATCTATGGAATATCAGAAAATTGCAAATGTAATTGTATTCCGTTCTTTTCTTAGAGAAGTCACGTGGCTCCGCGGTTGGCGTTGTCGCTATGACGTTGGCCTCTCACCTCTGAGTACCGGCGTTCGGTTCTTATGTGGATTTCGTTGATGGTGGACGATCTGCAGGTTTCTCTGGTTTCCCCCGTTTCCCCTACACTTCTGCCACCATTCTTTCTCTCCATCTGTCGTTACTTCCGTAGTTTAGTAGAATAGATCTCTGGTCGCAGTGCTTGGCTTCCCTGCCACCCACCTACACCTCATAAAAATAGACAGATCACTTAGTTTCTCCTGCTAATATAATTTTAAAAATAGTTTTCAAAACTTAACATGTTTTTTACTGCTTATTACTTAAACTAATAACTTATGTCAGTATTTTTGGTCAGTTGTTTTATTAAATTAACAATAATGGACAAAAAACACAATATCTCCATCAAATAGTTTATTTAAAAAACTGTTAAAATTGAAATTGTTTCAACGTGTTTTCATGTTTATTACTATTTTGTATTTTTGGTTATTCCGAAGAATTATTTTATTGTTCATTTCGCTTGAAGAAGGGATGGCGTCAATATTATCATCCCGAAAATTGGCACAGTTTTTTAAATAAACTATTTGATGGAGATATTGTGTTTTTTGTTTAATATAGTTAGATGAAAAGGAAGAAGTTGATAGAAGTATTTGGAAATTTTGTATATAACAATAATGGAGTTGGAAATGGAAGAAATTTAGGATTAAGATTACAGACAAACCGATGAACTTTCAACCAAAAAAATAGTTGAAAAGTTCAAAGGTTGTCTGTAACCCCCCCCCCCCCCCCTCCCTCCATCCGAGAAAGCGCACAACTTTTTTTGTGTTGAACGACTAAGACTATCCCATTCCGAAATCCTGGGTATTGCTAAAATGAGTAATATCAAATTGTAATTAAGCGAATCAAACGATGTCAATTAAGTCGCCATTTATCCATTGTTTTATCAACTTTATCTACATTTACCTCTTTTAATTGCACATTTTACATTTCAAAGATACACGATAGCAAACCTGATAATCTTCAGTTAAAACAGCAGCATTTTCTTTCATATTTATATGAAATCATATTTGAAGCCTGACGCCGAACAGTAACTTACAACGAACAAGACCTTCCCCCACTTGGCTGCTTCACTGCATTATTGATAATTCATGAAACGTTCTAATAATGACATTTGTCTTGGATTTATTACTTTTCCCTGTCAGAATTACGTTATTTGGGTAATATATATATATTACCCCGTTAGTAATTCAAATATTTGAATATTTTGCATTCAAAACTCAATAACTTAAAAAAAAAATACAATTTCTTAAATACATAAATTACAATTCAATAAATAGAAAACAGAAACGTTTTATTGGTTCGTCCAATAGTAATTTTTTTTAAGCATATATTTCTTTATTAGAATTTCTTTACTGGATTAACTCGTATGCCAAAGTTAACTAACATTTCTGATACCGCAGTTGTAAGTCAGGCTTTCAATGAAACATAAACTAGATTTGAGAATCTCTGATTAAAGAAATGAACAAAAGCACTTTTAGATATTGTTTTAAATTGGAAGACAATGAGATTCACATTAATTAATTCTCCAATTTGACAAATTAGTTACTAAAACATTTTTTAAGTATAAATAAGAATGAAAGAGGAGAATTACAAACGAAGAATTATTTAGAATTTAAATGTTAAAATAATACATTAGTATGATTCTACTTATTTGTTTGTCATTTAACTTATTTAAGAAACATTCTTAGAAGAAGTTAACTGGGGATAGATATGAAACATGGAAACCGTCTCAAGTTTTATTTATTTATTTATTTATTTATTTATTTAGTAGCAAAATACCGTGCTTCGCGGAGGTTACAAAAAGAGTTGTCCCGTTGTGGATGAGGAAAAAATTCTAATTGTGATATCATTTCGAAAGTTTCCCAGTTGGTAAAAAAAAAAAAAAAATCATGTGATAGGAGCAAATTAACTTTACATTCATATTTTGTAACTCGAAAGCCCCACGATATCAAATTAATATGGAGATCGGAGAACTTAAGACTCCCCACCCTTTTCTGCCTTTCTCCACGCCCCTATCACTTCAAACCTTCCACAGTTGATAAAAAAAAAATCACGTGATCATTACAAATTAATATTAATATTCTTATTTTGGTTAATTAGTTTTCTTATATTAATGAATATCCTTATTTTGCAACCCGAAAATCTAGTAAAGCACCCTTCAAGAAAGATAACTGCCCGTCTTTCCCTCCGTTTACATCTCTTTGGAATCGAATATCGAGAATTGACGTCGACTTCGTATCTTTTCGATTTTGACAAAGAACACTCATATCAGATTTCGTGTTTCCAACTAAAGAGGTTTCAGAGATATGCGTACCCTTCAAGAATGTTTGCCCCCCCCTCCCCCCACGCCGTTTACACCCCTTAGTCAGGGTTTTCGTTGTTCATGCACTATTCTGAGGATGCATTTGAAACTATTTGCCAAATTGATAAAGATCCGTTGAGAAATGGCGACGTTGTTTCAAGTCAAACAAAATAGATTTACTGTATTTATTTACAGTAGCACCTCGATTATCCGACACTGTTTTCACCGGACCCTCTTTTAACCGACGTCAGTTTCCTTAATTTTTTTTTGGTAAAGAAACAATTTCTTCCCCTCCATCTCCCTTGTCCTCTCTCTTATGCGGAATTTTCGAGTTACCGACGGAGGTCCGGTCCCGACAGCTGCGGTTAATCGAGGTTCTATTGTAATTAGTTAATCAGTTATTTGTGTTAGAAGCTTCTGAGAACATTGTACTGCTCAGCCAGACGAAAGAGACTGGTCACGTGATTTAGTGGTCGCTCCTATTTCTTTCTCGGCGTGAAAATAGGGGAGATGCATATGTGCCGACAAGAACAGAAACAAACGATGTAGAAAGGAGAGATGTATAAAGTGAAAAATTACTGATATGACGATCGTACGATAGGAAAAAACTAATAAGCAAAAGGGAGAAGCGTATTCAAGCGTAAATTCCAAGCGTATTTTTCCGTCCCTCCAGAGCTTCCTTTCGTTCCTTCGGCGTGTTCCATTGTTTTGGCAGTGTGCCAAACCCAGTCTTTATCGCTTGGGCAAGTAGTATGTACAGGCTGAGATGAGAGAATCGGTAAATTAGTCTATGCCCTGGACCCAAAACCTATTTCTGATTTTCTATTGATTTTGTTCATATATTGTTATTGCTTTTGGATTAGCGTGGGAGTAGTTGACCGGGTCATCTGAGCTGTCATATTGCACAAATGTATTTACTTTACGATAAACCTCAGGAAACAAAAAGCAGTTGTCTTTCAGTAAACGAATAAAGATCAATTTACTTCTGATATTTAAAAATTACATTAATATATTATTTAACTTTATATTATTATATATCGGGTGATCTTAATTAAAGTAACCTATCAACGAAATATGGTAGGTGAAATTTAAGGGCATGTGGGCGACATTTCTGAACAAACTAATTAGCAACTTACCAAAAATCACCACTACGCCACTTGTGGCGCTGCAAGCAACGGAAACCCAGTTTCCTTTGCATAAACACAGGTTGCAGCCAATTTCACGTATTGATAAAAGTGACCACAACTGCTGGATGTCATTCGGATAAACTACGATGCCCGTCACCCTCCCTGAACGCTCATTACTTGTGAAGCTGTTTTATGAAAACAACGGCAATGCCGCGGCTTCACTTCGGGAGTTCCGCCTTTAGTGACAATACCTGGAGACAACCACTTTTAAACAAGATGGAGCACCTCCACATATTGGACTATCTCCATCTGCTATTTCAGTTTCTATGATAACATTTCACAGAAAAGAAAGTGATTAGTCGTGTGTTTCCTACTATGTGGCTACTACTTCTTTCTCCGGACCTTAATCCTTGTGATTTCTGGTTGTGGGGTCACCTAAAAATTATAGTGTATCGAGGACATGTTGCAACATGTGGCAGCCTTGAAGACAGTATCACACTGCATATGAGAATCATCACAGCGGATCAGTAACGGTTGAACAGTGTTCATCGCCTTCAATTTTACATCTTAAGAAGCATCACTAAAAACAGTATCTATAGCCTAGGATGAGTATCTTTTACTCATAAAATGTTTGTTTTACAAATAAAATTGCCAAAGTGGCATAATGGTACTAATTTTTTAAAAAAAATTTTCCCAGAAATGTCAGCCACATGTCCTAAATATCAGAACAGTGACCCTTTCAAATTTCATTGCATTTAAACTGCTACATATCGCTATAGACAGTGTTGAACAGGGGTAATTTTAGTACGATCATTCGGTATTTTTATCTCTGTGTTTTTTTTACGAATATAAATACTTCGAATGGACGCATTTAGCTTTTGAAGATGGACATCCATTTAAATGTGAGTCTCTGTTTAATCTATGGGTCTATTTTTTCATGAGGGAATCCCTACTTTCCCTCGAGAGTCAGGAGTGGAAGAACTACACTTGGGAAACGTTCTTGACTCCGAGAGAAAGACAACTGTTGTAATTCTCTGATATGCAAAGATAATACGACCATAATAAGTTTAGGAAGTTTCGAGATCAAGATCTCGTGTTCCAATGTCTCATAGAATCTACTCAGTATCAGGAGACGATTTGAAACAATACATTTTAATTTTTAAAAAATGATCTTACTTTAAATGAACTTAATTAAATAGTTTCCGACATTACTGAATGCATTGGAAAACTAATGAATAGAATTATATTTCTGCAATTGAAAAGAAGAAGAACAGTTAGATCCTTTGGAACCGCCATATTCCCCTTTTGTCCTTTTTACTGCAAGACAACTGCCTTCTTAGTTTTTTGAGGTTTTTCCTAAGGTTGACTTTTGGGTTTAGAATTGAAATCAATAATCTTCTTTAAAAACAATTTTTTTTATTACTTTTTATTTTTTTATTAAAAGAAATTAGAGAAAGACAAACAGACAATGATTGATTCGATATTAAATGAGGAAGAGGATTCTAATATTTCTTAAATTCCACAAATTCCAAAAACTCCATCCAAATAAATTTCATTAAAAAACGATGTTGTTTTGCTTCTTTCACTGAATTAATTTGCCTGTGTGGTAACTTGAGAGTGTACTTAAGAGGTCTCTGAGAATGCTTATAGTAAGCGCTTACAACAAGAACCTATTCCACTTGAACAGCCAACATTTCTTATTGGTTCTTCAACAAAACAGAATATTTTTTAATCGTATTCCATTGAAGAAAAATACAAAACAATGAAAACTACACTGACAATAACTGGAAATAAACAGAATTAATAGTTGACATTAAGATATAACTATATCCACTAATTTTTTTTGCAATTACATATTATTATATTTACTTTTTGGCTTATTTCTATATACTTTCAGTTTGAAATAGGTATTGGGTCCAATTGCAAACCTTTGCTTAGGACCAAATATAAATTTATATGAGTTCAAGAAGATGAGATGAAACAAATATAAGAATTCTATATATTTCAAAATTATTATTATTATTTTCTATTAAATTAATTAATCACTTATAATTTATAATTTACAAATAATTTTTGTTGTTTAGATATCGTGTGTTTTCTAGAGTTTTTCTTTGATGTTTTAACAATGTACGCACGTTAATTTTGATTTCATTATAAATATAAGAAGACATATAATATTAAATTAATGAACTAAATTAACGTATATAACATATTTAATAATTTAATGAGATTAAGGCCACCACATATAAACTACAGATAAAAAGAAATCTATAATTTCAAAAGTATTATTATTATTTAATATTAAATTAATTAATCATTTATTATATAATTTATAATTTATAAATAACTTTTAATTAAAAAGTATAGCTGTTCATTTCGAAATGGAAAGTATATTTTATTTCTATCTTATTTCCAAACGAAACATCCACAAAAGGATCACACCTCAATTAACCTAACCTAGTGTTAATTAAAAGATTTTTTTTTTTCCAAACGACATCGGATAATACGTATTTGTCCTCCAAATGAGAGATGGCCGGCGGAAGTTTGAACTGCGCACCCCTTCCGGTAGCTGATCAATTATGTTTTCCTGTCACAATGGACGATGGCGTCTGTTTTCACTGAGAAAGACATGTTGATAACGCCAAATTAAAACTTCTCTCGACTATTTAGCGTTATTTCAATACCAGTTGCTAACAATAAGTATTTATATAAATAAATAAATATATATTATTTATAAATACAATGCTCTTTTGCAAAGTAACAAGCGATTACCGTAATGGCGGCCTCCTGTCATAAAATCAGACGGAAGTGCCTGACCAGACTAATCCATCATACATGCGCAGATCTCACAAAAACAGGAGATCATTTTTAGTAAGTACTCATGTTTATTACACATTTGGAGGGGTTAATGATTTGAAATACACAACAGAAATCTGTTTTGAATAATTATTAGGTTCCGATAGTATGTAAATACATACATTTTTGTATCTGTAAACTTATTTACGGAATTTGCTTCTATATTTACAGGGTATTGCAAAAGCTTGAATTCTTAGGCAATTGAATGTTCTTATTTAATGTACATATATTTCTGTTATGTATGGATTGGAGGATACCTCACAATGATTACTAACGAACGACTTCAGTGCAAAATATCCTAAGAGATCCTACTGATGATAAATTGTTGAAATGGAAGCTTTCATGATCGTCATCGTATTCCTTCAATCGATGCACATAAAACATCTAACAAGATTTGTGAACATTTTGTAAACAACCGAAACAAGTTATTCATCAAATTATCCCAGAATACAGTGTCTCAGTAGGAGCCATTCGATGCATTCTCTTTTTCCTTACGAAGTCCAGGTTTTTCAAAATATTTTTTGATCGAGACCAGTGTAATGAGGTCTGTGAATGAACTGTACAAAACCCTTTATAATAAAACATATCAATTTCAATGATGAAACAGTGTTTAACCTTAATAGTGAATGTGAAACGAAGGAAATAGTTCATTGAAATCTATATTGCTTGACGGTAATTATTATATAGTACGATCGTGAATTGCAGCAGGCTACTATTACTACACCATCGCTTTGCGAAGATAACTTAATTACTGTACAATGGAATTTTTATTTAAAATTGAGCAATTAAGAATATCTCATTACAGTGCTTTTTTAAATTCAATTAGCTGAAGAATGCTCTGACATATCTTAAGTGAGTTGAATCTGGTTTATATTATATACTCAGGCAATTGTCTAGCAATCATTGGTTCGAATCCTATGTTTGGCATACATTCTATTTCCGTTTCTTATCTTCAAAAATTGACATTTCGTCATCAGAAAACCGGCAGACAAAGACTTTCCAATTTCTCTCCTTCTGTGGCCAACGTTAGGGGTTTCTGTACAATAGATCATATGGGTCATTCCACATCCCCTACAATTAATCAATTAATCTTAAAATATCCCAAATAGCAAAACTAAACACCCTGATAAAACAAAAACACTTCGCTAAAACGAATTCTCTAAGAATAAAATTACAGAAGAAAATATAGCTTTAAATCAATTACAAATATTAAAAAAATATTATCCTAAAAATTAATTTAGCTATCTTTTATTTTATAATCTGTGTACTTACGTTTGATAATAACTTCTGATATTTTTATTCCGATGTTAAAAATTTTGTTTTTTGTATGAAGTATTACTGAGCATTGATGTCATTAACGTTTAAAGAAATCCTCATCTAAAGCAAACCATTTTACGAATAGAATTATATATTAATACTTTTCATATACTTTTTGTTCTGCTTCTGTAATTAATAGTAACATTTACAATCTAAGTAAAATAAAAAATTTAGAAATGCAACTAAAATGTAATAAATCGAATGTTGGTAAATTTATGATTCTATTTTAACTTGTTTTTGCTGAATTTTTTTAATGGATCAACTTTTATTACTAAGACACAGCGAGATTTAGAAATGGATGCATATTAAGTTTTTTACCTTTA
Organism: Thereuonema tuberculata; assembly: GCA_023159025.1. Taxonomy (NCBI): domain Eukaryota; kingdom Metazoa; phylum Arthropoda; class Chilopoda; order Scutigeromorpha; family Scutigeridae; genus Thereuonema; species Thereuonema tuberculata. The sequence goes on from JAFIDM010012231.1 coordinate 15,321,170, forward strand.
TTAGAACATTATTCAACCTTAAATGATTACCAATAAGAGTGAACAGCCCTACTTTTTATTATATATTTTCAAATTTGTGGCTGAGAAGAAAACTAGGCAGTGTCGGATCGAAATAATTTTACCAATGTCTTCTGATTTATTGCTTAATTTTGCTATTCACAAATTAAGCAATAAATCAGAAGACACCAGGATTTACTAAAGTTAGTAAATCCTGGTAAATAATTTTGAACCGGAATGAGATCAAAATTTCTCTAAATGAAGTAAATGAAGTAATAAATGAAGACAGTAACAGAAACATTATTAATTTTTCTTTATTCTTTGAAAAATTGATTTTAATTTATTTCGATTTAAGAAAATTTTCTTTCTTTATTAGAATTGTGCTTTTTGTTTAATAAAAATAAAATTTTCCTTTCCAGTAATTCAGTTGATTTTCAATAATATCTAATTTCATAGATTTTGAAGTATTAACAATAAATAAATAAATAAATAAATAAATAAATAAATAAATAAATAAATAAATAAGATACTTTAAATCAATTAAATTAAAAATTATACTTTGATAATTGATGAATTTTGGAACTTATTGTATCATTTTTCCCTTGTGTTGTTTATTAATATTGCAATATCGAAGTTTAAAATACCTTCCCAATATTTAGTGATCAATGAATTTACTAAAACGATATAAAAATATTCAGAAATTAGTTCAAATGTGAACGCTTTGAAATGTTCAAAATTAGAATTCATTCTTTAAATCTCAGAATAAAAATAGAAAGAAAAGATTCTCGGCTCAATATTTGAGCTCCACTGCTGTAGCCTTCTGCCGATTTGAATTGCTGATGTCAGTTTGGTTTTCGACAAAATTTGCAATGGACAGAAGGGAACGCCGTCATCCATATCCGGGCTCCAAAGGCTAATAGTCAGTTCCCAATTACTGATGCTGAAGGAACGCTGAAGAGTTGAGCAAACAGCCCTGGTCTTCAACACAGTATTTGGACAGGGAAAAGAGAGCAATTGAAGTTAGGACACTTGACGCCATATTGGTACCACTCTCAGCGAAGGTCAAACACAGATACAGTTTTATAAGTGAGCTAATTGGAATAAAGGAATCCTATTATTATTCTGTCTGAGAAACATCGGTAACAAGTACCTTTGATCATGCGTCGTTAGTCTAATATTAAACTAACACTCAGTTACTGAGTTTTTATCTTTGTAATAATGAACCGAAAGAGAGAGGATTAAAAAAAAGAATTTTTTTTTATAGAGATTAGTGAATCAAATTATTGCAAAATTAACGTAATTGTTTATTTATTAATCAGGTAATAACTGATTTATCATTATTTATTATTAACATAATTAAGTAAATGAATTTGTTTACTTAGAATAATTGGTAAATTTTAATAATTTATTATAAATTGGTGAATTTTAATAATTTATTATAAATTGATAATTTTAATAAAAAACAATTTCTCTTTAAGAGAGTTTCTTTAAAAGAACAAAACTTATTTTTTTATCTAGAAGTTAAGTAACACAAGGTTTAACTGCAATTCCATTTTTGTTCTTGTTTTCTCTTGTTTCTAAATAATTATGGGTTTCATATATTATTAAAAGCTTAGACTTGTACAGGACTCCTCTCTCGCCTCTCTGCATTTTCAAAATGTATAGATTATCCTTTTTTTTTTTTTTTGGTTGTATAGGATTTTTTTTTACTCCCCTTCCCTCCCAACTAAACTTTCACAATATTTTAGTACTTGCTGATCAGTTTCCTACGTTGTCTTCTCTCCAAATACAAATCCCTGATTGTAAGCTTTCCTTATTATCTCAACTTTATTATTTCTTAATTTTATCCTATTAAGCATTAATTCGACAAAATCCTCTTGGAACTAATGAAGATAAGTGCTACGGTATTGTTTTTAGTGGAACTGCCATTAACAGTATTTCTTGTCATGAGTTCTTCTCTCTGCTAAGGTCTACTTCTTGGACTATCTTCAAGTTTTCCTTGACTGTCTGGTGGTTTGATCCTTCGGTCGACACAGCACCAGACCCGTTCTAACACAGACTTTCAAAAGAATTTTTGAATTAATTCAACATAACTGTTAATATCAAATGATTGTATTAAATTATAATATATGGTAAGACATCGTAATATCAAACAATTACGCATTCTAGGAAGAAGGATTCAGCTAAATTCTAAAATAGCAAAAATGTAAAGAAGAAATATAGAATGCAAATAAAATAAATAAATCCAAACAATTTAGTAGTAATTTTTCTTATTTATTAAAACCTCTTTTAAATGAAATGAGAAATGAACCTCTTTTTACTAATATCTATATGTATTTATATGTCTTTAAGATATAAGATTTTCGTGCTACATTTTCTTAAATGACTAGAAGAAGCAATGAAAATATTTAAAGAATTTTAAGATTCCAAGATTAACATTTTTTGGTTTTATTTCTTGAAATAAAATCAGTGATATTAAAAACAATTATTATTTCTATAAAAAAATCTCTTCTTCATATATTTATTATTAAATTTCTTCTTTAAAGTTATATTCAAATATCGTTTGAGGTTGTATGAAATTTGAAAATAACTTTAAAAAAGAAATATAATCATTATTACACTTAAAAAGATAAGGATATCTACAACTAAACAAATATAAACAAACATATAAATAGCATAAAAGTCTGTAAGGTATTTTATTTTTCATTTTTGTGAAATGCTGTATACACCACACATTTTTATTTTAGAATTATTCTTGATAAACTCTATCTTCTTTGAAGCTTTGTGATTTATATTAAAATCGTTGCTTAGAAATCAGTGTTAATTTTGAATGTCTCCTTCTAGAAATGTCGAATCCCAAGATCTGATGATGTATTTTCCAATCTGAGTTGGTTGTGGGAGGGTTGTGCTGTCAACCCCTACCCTCCAAGGCTGAATCAACATCTGCTCTGTTATTGTTCTGTATTTCTTGGTCGATTCGTGTATTTCCTTTCCAATCGTGTGTTATTCCATTCCATGATGTCTTTCTTTGTATTGAACAGATCAATACTTGTCCAACTGCGATGGAATAAAGATGCTACCACAAAACACTGCAGTTTTATTACTTTTCGATGTTTCTTATTCTGAAATGTACAGTTCAACAATTTATTATTGGGTTTATGATTTTTTTTTATTATGTATGAGAAATGTAGCTGCTCCTCCGAGAATAAATTTATTTAGTGAAATTTTTTTATTAAGGAGAAGAAGAAAACAAGTCATTAGTTTTTAAAAATTATAAATAAATTCAAAATTGATCAATCTGTTATTTACATGCAAATGTTAGGACAGTGAAAATTAGGGGAATTTTAGATGGTGTTTTGCCTACCTACACGAAAGTGTGATAAATGATATTGTAAGATTTCTTTTGATCTTAAGCAATAAGTTTACTATACTTCATAACTTCTATAATATTTTTAAGTAATATGTTATATAGACATTCAGTCTACATACTCCATTAAAAAATACAATAGTTCTTTTCCTTAAACAGAAAATTTCATCAAGTTCTGAGGACAGAAAAAAACTTTTCCCTTTCCTCTTAGAATTCGTTAAAAAAAACTATAAGTAAGAGTTTTTTTTTTATTATATCATTTTTGAAAACAATTAAATTTTAGTAATAGCGTATTTCACATTATATCATTTTTACAAACAATTACAATAGTAATGGTATATTTAACATTACATCATTTTTACAACAATTAAAATTTAGCAAAAGACAAAAATGCATTAATATTAGTAATAATTAATGATATTTTATCTTCCTTTTATTAATAATTTTCAAAAAATTATTAATTATTTCTAAAAATGTTAATATCCAATTTCGCTAACTGTTAAAACTGTTAAATTTTCGCTAACTGTTAAAACATGGCTATAATTTAATTCAACATGATTCAATCATTAATCTGGCTTTCTCATCTTGTATCTGAAAAAGAACATCCACTATCGTGTCGGCATTATGACCCTAACCCTGCAGTGGTCAGTTCAATCAGAAATATTATATCGTTATTCTTGAAAGCACTGATGTATTCGAATAACCTCTCTCTTAATGTTCTACCTGTACTTCCGTAATAATTATCATGACAATCTCTCCATTCTAATTTATAAATTGCACCCATTTTATTCAATTTGCTAGTTTCATCGCTTTTTTTTATATTTTTTATAAAACTGTTAGCATTATAATACACAATTTTAATTTTGTTTTCCTTACATACACTGAAGCTCGGTTATAACGCAACCTTTCGGATCCAAGATTTCGAAGATCGCGATATAACCGCGATATAACCGAACTTTTATTATTTGGCGACGTCAAATGTCATTTATCGCCCTTACGATTCCAAATCGATTTAAAATGGTCATTTCGAGATTACCTACATCGTTCAGAGCTATGTGAAAGAATTTTATATTTATAAATACATAAATCATTACAACACTTTTCAACACTTCGATGGGTTATATTAGCCAAAATCGATTTGGCGCCGCCATCTTGACATCTTGTACAAACGACTAGTCACGTGGATCGAAACTAGGTATTCATACGCCTTTTAGATTACGTGGGCCTCTTTACTGGTTGTCATTGGCAGAAAAATAGATCTCATTTTGGTTAAACGAAGAAGTCGCGATTCTGATATTTTTTTAAAAATATATTGTATTTGACGCATTTATCGTGACATTAGGATGGGTATAGAGTCTCAATTACTGTAAATAATAAGGAAACATGTATATTATTTTACACATTGATTTGATTTTAGGCTAATAAACGGTAAATTTTGCAATTTTACAATTATGCACCTTTTCCAAAATAGAAGGGATCCAAGACCAAATCGCGTTATATCCGAATTCGCGATATAAACAACCGTGTTATAATCGAGCTTCAGTGTATTTACTATGAATTTACACATAGGTTGTTCAAAAAATTAATTTACAAAGCTTGTGTACGAAAAATAAACGTTTATTGGAATAAAATGAGATAGTGTCTCTAGTGGTAAAGATATACTATTTTTATAAGAGAAAATAAGCTAAGGGCAGATGATGTTGTTATGAAAAAGGGGAATTTCCCATCATGCATCAACGAAAACAAAAAAAAAACAATAAAAAACAAAAATCATGCCTAAAGCTTGTCAACGAAGTGGAATCTGAGGTGGCCATTTCATCGTTTTTACGAATCTTCAGCCAAACTTACCCTTTTGATGACTTACCACCCGTTCCCGGATTCAGTTCTGACAAAAACACCAAACAACTGCTTAAAAGTCAGGGCCCTGATGTTGTCGCCACTTTTTTGTTGCATCAAGTAGGATTTTTTCGTTGCATATGAAGATGTGTTCTTTTAACAGATGAAAATTACTGTGAGCTAAATCCGGACTGTATAGCAGATGTCCCAAAATTTCCCAGTGGAAGCCATTCAGCATAGTCTGTATGTTCCGTGCAAAGTGTGGTAGGGTATTGTTACGATTGAGGATCACACCTCCGTTCAGAAGACCTCTTACAGCTGTGCTCAAAGAAAGTCTATAACGTGAGGAACTTCAATACGAGACCAGTTATCCAAGCGGATCACCATTTTGAAATGACAGCGCGCACTTCTAATGACACACATGAGAACGACAACGCGGCACTGCGCAGTACAGTCCTCTACCGGATGTTTCAGCAATCCCTAGTGCTATAGCAAACGCAGAAATTCAATTTCTATCGGTTATAAGCTTTTTTTTTTCTAATCAACCCTCGTATTGTAGCAATTTGAATGGAAGAAGACAGTGATTAGTCTAAAATATTACAAAACTTTCAGCTTCACTTGATAAGAAGTTGTTGATTAATATCAAGTGTAATAGTTAATTAACATCAAGTGTTTAGATATTTATAAGGAATTATATCAATCTATCATTAAGATGTCAGCTTCTAACATAACAACGAATTCTTGATTTATCGTGATTACGGTGCTTTAAAGGCATTGGTAATCTTCAGTTCATAGCTAAACAATATTCGAAAGGTAAGAAAAGACCATTTCATTTTGATGGACTACTTTTAAACCAACTTCTGGATAAATAATTGAGATGAGGGACAGATTTAAAACGACATGTTTTAATTTTTCCCCACATATAAGCCGACAGACAGTTCTTGATGATCCCGAATTTTCGCGATTTCACGTGATTGACGCGAGAATAGCCTCTATCCATGCCTTCTCACAAAATGGCGAGAAAGAAGGCTTATCGACTCCGGGAAAGAAGCGATCACGAGCAAGCCCCGTTACTGATGCAGACGATTTTGACCGATGCCTTATTCGCCGCTGCATCCATCGTCTCTACGATGAAGGTAAAAATCCAACTTTAACATTTTTTCTCTAGCATTTTCCTAGTGACAGACATTCAAAATACTACATTCCTGGAGACCTGCTGAAGAGGCTAATGGCCAGATCTCGCGTTTTTCGCAATTCTCGTGCAAACGTGATCATCAAGAACAATCTGTCGGCCTTTATATATGACCATCTATTAGAGCCTTTGTTAGTTATTAAGCCATGATTCAGCAGAAGACATAAATAAATGTGTCTGATTTGAAAATAAATAAACAAAAGAACAACTGTTCATCAACATTTCTAATAGTAAACAGTTCTTTAATGTTGTTTATCATAAAACTGCTGTCATTATTTAAATTCTATGATTTTATATTAAGCAATTTAACGAAACTTAGAACTTACATTAAATTTAGAAGTATTGAAGACGGTTTCCTTTAAAACGTAAATTTGTTTTTAAACTGTATTTCGTATTTAATATATGAAATACAGTGCGACTCAGTAAAACGCGGTCCTTCCTGTCCAAGAAAAAGTCGACGCGTTGTAATCCTATCTGTCGAATAACCCATGACGGCCATTATTTATCAACTTACCATTCATTTCACTACATGGTCAATTAAACTGATTTTTTTTCTTCATTTAATTTTTTCTCCTTTGAATTCAAGTTAACTATTAGGCATCGATATGGATTTTCTAATTAGCAAACATGTACAGGGTGTATCAAAACTCTCCTGTACAAATTTTACAAATGAATGAAAACAAATGTGAACAACATGTTTATTCAAAGAAGGTACTCAAAAGTTGCGGCCGGTAACAACAAAAGCATGCATGACAGCGTCGAAGCATTGATTGCCGAGCATTTCGCGAACAGTTGCAGCGATTCTCACGACAAGGTCTTTATGAGAGTCAATTGGAATCTCGTATACGAGGTTCTTCATGTGTCCCCATAGAAATCGATACATATTAAATCGGGCGAATTTGGTGGTCAGGCAATGCGCCCTCTAGCACCGAAGGTTGCTGTCAGCGGTTACAGACCAAAACGTTTGTGCTCTCTATCTCCCATTAAATTTGTACAGGGAGTTTTGATACACCCTGTATAGTGCATACAGTGCATACGATAACCTTCAATAAGATGAAATAAAAGCAATAAGATCTGAAGAGGTTGAAGGATAAATTGGGATCCACAGGTTCTACTGAAGAGCTTTGTACTGAAACAGCACTGTGCGTGTTTCATCTTCTGTTTCATCTCACAAAAGGACATTACATTCCGTGATAAATAGGTAGATCGTCTCCTTGTGAGAGCATTAATGAAAATTCTCTCTTGGAGATAAATCTTCAAATCTTGAATCTTTAATAATAACGTATCTACCAAGTCCTTAACGAGAAAATAATACATCTAAAATCAGCTAAGATTTTTTATCCCTTTTTTAAAAAAACTGTTTCAATAATAGTCTTTGAATCCTAGTTATCGTAAATTTAACCATAATAATATCTAACCATTGCAATGTCTCTGACTAAGAGATAAAAAAGGGAGTTAAAACAAAGTTTTAGAATGAAATTTTATAGAAATAATTTTCACCGTCAATTATCAAGAGAACCCAAACAAAAAAAAAACATTCCCTGTAAACTTGAAGCTTCAGCAGAAGATTAGATTCTTATAAGACTGATCCTATTGATTTTATCATATATTAAGCCACAGATAAGGAAGTAGTGACGAAACTTCTTCAAAATATGTTGCAGTTAAAACGTACTTAAACATAATAACTCAAAAAAATGTTATCTTAAAAAATGAAATTTGATAGATACGTTTTAGCAAATATGATCTTCGTGTGATTTTTTACAGAAGAAATTGGATCCACAGCTATTAATATACGACATTTGTAAAAAGTTGCGTTATCACAATAAACAAACACTATTACAAACAAAAGCACAAAATTTACTGTTACATTTACGCTACCCAGTGATAACCAAAATTTAGCAGCAAATTTTGTGCTTTTGTTTATTTATAATGTTTGTTAAAGTGTTTAGTGTTCTTTAGTAAACTATTTTTGGATCTAACTTATGTATTCTAAAGTTGGCACGCTAACTACGTTTTGTTTATTTCTCAACTTTTATTATTGAATTATACTAATCTTATATTTTATAAATTTGAGCTAAAAGATTAATAAATAAATCTGGTTGTTAATCGAAAAAGTAAAAATGCTGTTTAATTGCGTGTTTTTAATTTTGAAAGCTAAAACTGTAGAAATCATTATTTTGGAAGAACCTTGGGTCTGCGTATTATTCTTCTGCTCTATTTTCCCTGTAGAAGCCAGAGCAGCTAATGACAATGGTTTGCAACCGTCATTCATCAACGTCATTTTCAGTAGCAATGGGATATGATTTAAGAGAAATATCCAGTGAAGAGGATCTGGCTTTAGACAACATTACAGCTACAATTAACAAAGAGCCAATATAGTTTTAAAAGAAATATGGATGAAATACGTAAATATATCTATTCAGGAGAATTCAATAAATATATTCACATTTTTATATTGAATGTACATACGAAAATATACATTTTCTTACTATATTTAATTTGTTCCCAAAGCTTAGAAAATATTTTGAAGAGTTTTTTTTTTATTTATTTTTTAATATTACTTAACTATTAGCCTACTTAACTATTCTTAAATTTCCATTATTGATGTTAGGATTTGTTTATTATTTTTAATCTTATCTTCAAAAATCTGTTTAATTTTTTTTGCAGTGTCAATGTTGAAAGATTAATTGTAAAAAGTATAATAAAAAGTGATATAATAAAAAATTAAAAAAAGAAACAAAACAAAGATTTTACAAAGACTGGCTCAATTTTGTGTTTTTCAATTCTTGAGTACTTCCGTAACTTATTTTTATTTTTTATTTTTTTGATATTACTTAAAGTTATTCAAGCTGACTACAATTCTTTCTGCAATTTCTTCAGTAATTAGAACAAAATAATCAAACATTTGTAAAAAAGAAAAAAGAAAAAAAAAATCAATTTGGAAGTTAATAAGAATTTAGTTCCAGTGTCTCATAATTTACTTTCGATTTGCAATACCATCCTAGCAGATGGTAAATTTATTTAAAAGAAACAATTTTTATTTATTAATAATTTGCATTTCTACGATTATAAGAACTAAGCACATTTCAATGCATATTTTTTATGTAATTTCTCTGGGTAATAAATTGTTATTCAATGTAAAATTGAAATAAACAATAAAATAGACTTGAACATTTAATGAAATAACATTTCTGTCTACGAGAATTTAAAGTGAAATTATTCAATTCTATGAAATCTTGGATCTTCTATAAGTATATCACAAATCTTTATTAAAACTCTAAATCACTGCACCACAGACCAATATTTCGTCTTATTTTTCAAAGACTTCCTCAAGGTTTTTTGATAACTTAATAAACAAATAAATAAAATAAAAAAATAAAGATCAAAATGGAAAGAGAAATAACCTTCTCAAACCTTTACAAATCAATAAATAAATTCTATGCCAATAAGTAAACCAAATAATACTATTGTCATATAACAATAAAACATTCAAAATATTTTGAAAACAATCAAAAGATTTGAAACTTATTATTAAATTAAATGCTACTAATATCAAATGCTACTAACTTACTGCTGTTTAAAACAATACTAATTAAATTATAAAATTTTACTTAATCTTTTGTTTTTTATCAAAGATTCTCTGAAAATGCTCAAAGACATGTTATTCACTTTCTGTGATTTGTGCCTGTTAAAACATATGCAGCAATTTATTAAACAAGATTCTAATGCATATCTTTTATACTCATCCTGAATTTTGTAAATGATATTCACTAAAGGACCTGGGTTATGACCATATCGAAAACAGTCTGTGGTGCAGTGATTTGAAGTTTTAATAAAGATTTGTTATTCAATTCTAGTTTCTAAAGCTTCATTTCAATCTTAGAATTTTCATCATTTCTATAATTCTAGAATGTTTCAAATACATTTCATTTATTCTTTATTATTCGTCCCAAATATTCTAATTTATTATGCAATTACTTTAACTCTTGTCGCTTAATTAATGTTTATGTAGATTATAACGTTTCTGATCTTAATGTTATTCGAAATGAATAACAACAAAAGTGGATTTCAATTTCAATTATTTATAACTTATTTTAAACTGAGCTTAACTGCACAAAATTTGCAATGAAAAAGTTCTTTTCTGCAAAACTACCATTTTGGAAGCATACAAATATTATAAAGTATTATATTTTATGTTGCCTTTGAGAATACACAAATATTAAAGTATTGAGAAAAACTCCTTAAAGGTCTCCTAAGTTAGACTTCAATAGGGTTTGTCAGAAATTATCATTGCTGAAGACTGTAGCAGATCTCTCTGTTCAGTTTATCCTCGAGAATTTTAAGCTCTTATTTTCTGTTCCAGATTTGGTTATAATATTAGAGGAAAACGGGTCAATAATTTTGATATTTCCTTAGGTTTTCTTCGAAGAAATTATCGTTGAAATAATTTTTGTTTGAAATTTTAAATGAAAATTAAAAAATATGGTCATTAAATCTTTCTGTTAAAAATATTTATTGAATACTATTTTGTAGAATTCTACTCTAATTTAAACAATGAAAATTCCTCTTTTTTTTTTACTCTTTTCGAAACTGACACAGTCCTTACTGACTGGCTATGTTTTGATCTCATCTCTAATTTCAAGTCTATCCTTGACTCATTTCTTTTTGTATTAATGACTGTTGAAGCTTATTAAATCTATTTGTGCTTTGTTTACAGCCTGGGAATTCCGGGTTCGATTCCTGCTAGGAGTGGAGATTTTTCTCGGCTTGTTTCTTTCCAAACAGGTTTTAGGTTCGTCTTGTAAATTGGGAAGGACGTTTTTTTCTCTGGTTAAACTGATCTCCCTTAAATAATCGCAGGAGCCTCTATTTCCTTGCTTCTTTAAAGATGATGTTGTTTAACTCATTTGTTTAAATTAATTTAAAACAATCTATAAATTCAATAACCTTTCTAAATTGAGATGATAGAGATATCTACGTTATCGAAATTCCTACTAAAGAGCAATCTAGATTATTTTGTTTTATTTTTTAATTGTACAACACGTCTGCTTTTTCGGACTTTTTATGTTTTTTCTTTCGTCTTTCATTTCTTTATTTATGATTCATTTTTGCTTCACAAATTTTATCATTGATTTTCACATTACTTTAATATCACATTTAATCTGAAAAGGCATCACCCTAATGAAATTCATACCAAATACAACCCAGACAAAATTTAAAGTATCTAAATGATAACATACTTCCGCCTACCCTGTGGAAAGCCTCTCCCAATTTCAGTAAATTCATAGATTCTGTAAAATACCTTCGGAATTTTCTAGAACTATGTCCTGTACACAAGTTAGAGCAGTACCTCTGGCTCAGTAGTAAAAAAGACTGCATCCTATATAGTTGCGTCGGTTTTATTAATATTTTTGGTCCATTCAGGTCCATAGAACAATAATAACAAATAATTCATTCATTCACTACGTTTGAAAAATCTTCTCTCTGTTGAAAAATACTTCAAAACGAACGTATGACTACGAACGTATTTCACAATACTGGCGTTGTCAACAATTTCACAGCAAGTCACCATAACTTTGCTAAAAGTCCTCCAAAATGAATTTTAAATGAATCCATTCAGCTGCAGACAACGAAAAGAAACGGCTTCTTTTATATCGAGCAACGTTGAAATCCTAATAAATTGGTAGCAAAGATTTTGAGATTATTAGTTGTTGTATTGACTTAAGGAGCCTTTCTGACAAAATTAATGCCAAAAGTTTACATTATTATTATTCGTATTATTTGTGTTGATGAATTCTGTTTAACGACAATAAAATCGGATCTCCTGACTAATGTCGAACTTGAGTTTGGTGTCTTCGTAAATAACCCGTTCCCACTCGTTGCCGTCATTGGAGTCGATGGGCGTTTTCCCGCCCTGACGATATCATTGCGCGGTATTTGTCCTTCCTATCGTGATATCCTAAATCGATTGGGAGTCACGGAGCATTTGGCGTTCGTGACACTTTGGTAATAGAATATTGAGGAAATAGTCGTTGGATTTTTCAACAGCCGTTCTTGGAGAGTTTGTCTTTCCGGATAATTGTGAAATCGTCGTAGCGTTCAATAAGTGGACAATTAGTCTTTGGTCTGAGAAGGACTAATTACGCATGAATTGACAGAACGATCGGAGCACGCCATTGGCTCGTATCACTAACACAGAGACGTGACCGTCATTTGAGAAATAGCTTTCCTGTTTGAAATAAACGTAACTGACCTCTCAAGTCAGGTTGATGATGTAAATACATCATTTAAAAATATAAATTCACGGGCAGAGTAAAGACCCGTTAAATCTTTATAAAAATGAAATGATTAAATTGATTCCTTTACACAAAAAGAGATAGTTGTGAGTTCCAACTTGCAAAGATCAAAAATAATTTGGTTCAAAGTAAACATTAAGCTTTCAAGTAGGTTTAGAGAACTTACAGTCTACCTATCATGATAACAGCGCTGTAATGACAATGTTATCTTTGATTCAAAGCTTCTAACCGATGGATTCAATTCGTAAAAAGATTAAAAGAGATGTCGTTTCAGTAACAATTATCTTCCTATGAGAAGCAGTTTTGAGATGGTGTTGTCATTACGACTGTTCTTATACTTACAAATCTCATAAGTATTACAATCAATGGATCGTAACAATTAAGGAGACAGTTTATGACTTACATTGAACAAAAATGTGGATACGTTGAGTGAAAATTGTGTTGTAAAACTTCTTTTTTATTCTATGCAATACATTTTGAAAGGTTTACAAAAATTCATCAAACACAAAGTAGCTTTACTCACAACGAACATAAAATGGTGCTCAAAGTAAAAATATTGTGAACAACTCAAATGTATTTGGTATTATAATCGGGAATGAATCTAATCCCGATGATCAAAGCCTTCAGTTTTGTTCTTTGTGAAAGATTCACAATCAGGAAGGGGCCCTTCATCAGATGCAGTGCATTATTCCAAAATAATCAGAAACTTGGCAAAGCATTTTGATCTTAATTGACTGTTTCTCTGAGGTGTAATTCCTTTAAGTTATACGCATTCTTTTAGATATCCTTTAAAAAAGTGAATATAATTTTCTGATAAAGAATAAATTTAAGGGCGACCCATAATAATACAAAAAAAATTAAAAATAGTAATAAAAAGGAAATATCATAAGAAAGGACCAAAAGACAATATCAGTAACTACAGTCCCATCAGCCTGACGTCAACTTTGTACAAAATATTCTCGAAAATAATTTTGAGGAGAATAACAAAAATCTTGGATGAAAACAAACCACCTGAGCAAGTGAGCTTTAGATCTGGATATTCAACAATGGACCACCTGTTTGTTGTAATCTAATCCATTGAGAAATATAGAGAATGTAATAAAGATCTATATTTAGCCTTTGTAGATTATAATAAAGCCTTTGATATGGTGCAACGCAGAAGTCTCTTTTGTGCTCTATATTATCAAGGTCTGCCTGAACCTTATATCCATATCCTTCCAAAAATCTATGACAGGTGTTCAGCTAAAATCAGGCTCGAAAATGTTGGAATGCCCTTTAAAATTAAAAAAGGCGTCAGGCAAGGAGACCCACTTTTCCCCAAACTGTTCACGGCACTTTTAGAGCAAGTGTTTAGAAATATAGATTGGAGAAATGATCAAGGGATTAACATCAATGGATTAACATCAATGGAAAATTCCTATCAAATCTAAGGTTTGCTGATGATACTGTCCTGTTCTCAGAAAATCATGAGGAACTACAACAAACGCTGAATGATCTTAATACTCATAGTAAAGATGTTGGCCTGAGCATTAATGAATCTAAAACCAAAATCATGACAAACAGCCAAAAACATGAAATCATGTTGAACAAGAAAACCATTGAGTATGTGGAAGATTATTGTTATCTTGGACAATTAGTCTCCTTTTCAAATCGACAAGGCAAAGAAATTAAGAGAAGGAAAATGCATGGAGTCAGTATTGAACACTTGCTTTCATTCTCAAAGGTGACTTTCCTGTGAACATCAAGGTGGAGGTAACGAATATGTGCGTGTTGCCCGTTCTAACGTACGGTGCAAAGACGTGGTCCCCAACCAAGACACAGAAATTAAGGATTTGTCAGAGAAGAATGGAAAGGAGTATGCTTGGCATTAAGTTGAAAGATCGTATTAAGAACACAGAAATTAGGCATAAAACACAGATAAAGGATGTTGGCAAAGAAATCTTGAAGAAAAAATGGACTTGGACAATCGTGTGGCCAGAATGTCAACACAGAAGCTAATTCAAGAGTGGTATCCTAGAGATGGTCATTGAAGTCGTGGTCGTCCAGTGACAAGATGGCAGGATTCAATCAAGAAGGCGCGGGGAGTGCTTTGGACTCATGCCGCCCAAGATAGACAACGATGGAAGACACTAGGAGAGGCCCTTGCTCCGGATCGGAATTGTACGGGCTGATAAAGATGAAGATGAAGAAGGGAAAACAAAAAAAAAGTTAGGAAATTAAGAAGAAAAAAAAAAGAAAAAAAATATGCAGACATTGAGAAGAAAAAAAAGATTAAGAGAAAAAAAAAAAACATCAGATATACGGATTCGAACCGACAACCTCCAGCATATGTGTCTGAGACCTTAAGCATTACGCTATAGCTGATAACTGAAATAAGATGGTTGCATTTCTAACATTTAAGCTAATAGCGGAAATCCAATGAAAATATCTCGAATATGGGGAGACGTTGGCCTCTGAAAATATCCCATTCCTACGATGTTTGGGTCACTGAACACGATGGTGAAATCCGTTTGTCGATCCGACCTTCCGTTCGGGAGTTGTTAGGGGTGGATAGACACGAACGGACGGATAGGACAAACGCTATAGCTACCGATTTAGGTCCCTATCTCACTAGCTCCCAAATGAGTCTTTAATAAAGAAGTATGTGTGATATGTGGTTAAAACAACATGTCTGTCAGAGAATCGTGAGATTGCGGCAGTGTACGTTTTGTTCTTGTTGGAAACAAAGATTTTTATTGTGATCTCCACCGAATGCTTTCCATTGAAAAGCCAGAAATTTTGCAGCATTGCATGATTATTTACTTCTCAGCAACGGTTTCACTGTTAGTGAATGATCTAACAAATCAATATCACACTATGCTATCATTTTTTACACGTTTGCAGTCATTCATACATATATTCTACTTAGAATTTACCTTAATATCTCACTGAACGCCTATAAACATTCAACTGCTGCAAATAATGCTTTGTTTTATTCATGGACTTAGTTGCATTACAATAACAAACACTTGTACTTCATTCCATCTATTATTATTGAAAAACAAAAATATCAAATCTTCTCTTCCCTACAAGTAATGCAGGGAATCTCACCTCTAATCCTACTTTCAAACAGACATCTCTCGTTGAACACAATTCAGATGACTTCGTACTAAAACAAAGTTTACTTTACAATTCTTTCTGGAATATTCTGTTACTAAGACAAGATTTCCTTTTCCAATTATTTCCAATGGTTTTGACAAAGGCTATTGTCCAAAATTGAGTTAGGTTAACATAAGGAATTTTAGTGAAAATAGACCGTATACACAAGGAATCCAACAAAAAAGCTTGAAAATAACATGTTTCGGGATAATCTCCCATCATCAGATTACAATATAAAAAATAATACAAATTCGGAACCTACCAGTCCCGATTAAAAATTTTTTAAACATCATAAGAACATAAAAATTTCAAAGTAATAAGTTTAACAATGTTAATGTTATATCTTTAACAACCAATGGATTAAAACAATAACAGCAATATAGAAAATTAATTATTATATTGAAATTTTTAGAAGTTTGATCCAGAATTGTCAAACATTTGAATGCAGAAGATGAGTTATGAGTTAAGAACTTCTAACTTCATGGAGTTAAGAACAATTAAGTCAGGAAGTATTCGTTAGACTTCTTAACAATGTCTTCTGGAAATCTTCTGTTTTAAGAGAGAACTCTTGGAAGTTAATCAATTATCATCTAAGGAACAACATCAGATCAATTGAAAGAGAAAGGAATTCCTACTTCTTCAGTAAATCATTTTTTTTTCTTTACAATTTCCATTGTTTTTTAAGCATTCTTAAAGTTTACTCATCTCAGTAAAGAGATTATTGTTATTGATTTTTTTTTTTAATTAAGATGCTTTTTAAGATTATACTTTCTCATTATAAAACCATTTCAACTTTTTTCGAATTAGCAAAAACAGAAAACAATCTACATTTATGTGGTAATGTCTTATATATTTTCTTTGCTTCTCAAAAATAATAATTTTGAATTGTAATTTACCTTGCTGATTTGATCTTTTTCGGTTTTTTAGAAATATCTAAAAAACGAAAAATAATAAGCTGAATTGTAGTTCCCTTAAAATAATTTCAAAAACTAGTGAAAATTAATCTGAATCAAATGGAAGAAAGTGTAATAAAAAATTAGAGAAAAATAAACGAGATTGGTTGAGAAGTAAAAAGAATGAAAACTGTTTGTATAGGACTCGATTTTACTTTCAGTATTACTTTTTTAAACCACATTTCTTGGAACTTTTTATTTTCTTTATTGTTATAAAGTTTCATGAAACTAAGTAAAAAAAGAAACAGCCGAAGGAAAGTAAATGCTTTTAATGAAAGAAATCTTTGTGACATTGAAGTCACCAAATCTTATTTTCTTTTCTAAGAACAGCAATTCTATTACTGCAACATAAAAACCGTAAAAGTGGTGTCCATTTCCATAATTTTATTGTCTGGAGTGGGCGGAGAGTCTGCTTGCTTCCAAACTTCGGCTTCCACGATAACGCAGCAGAATCAATAGGTTTAACACAGTGTAATAATTCGGGCTGCCATCGCCTGCTGTGCTGGGGGTCATTTATGCAGACTGGTCAGTGGTTGTAGCGTCACCACCAATAATGCCTCAATCATAGGGACCCAAGTGGCGGAAAACGAGATCGAACTCAGAATTTAGTCGCCATCAATAACGTGGCCATCGTGTCGCGTTCCACTACCTCTTTCCACCCCCTCTCTCTCTCGATGGAAAATCCCGCATGGTCAGCGAAGGATCATTCCACCGAATTTGCAGTCGGAGCGATTTTTTTTTTTCTTTTATTTCGTGATAAAGATAAGTCTTTGCCAAACCCCCACCCCCTCTACAAAAAAAAAGCCTGAAACCTCGTTGGAAATGCCTTGTCAGTAGCATCGTAATCGCTGACCCTTTTATTGATTTGGGAATAGACGGAAATCAGCTTGAAAAAAAAACCTCGTAAAACGACCGTTAGAGGCGCTTTACGATCACGGTGTCACGAATGCCAAAGGTACTTGGACAGTCGGTCTCTTTCATTTCATGATGTTCTCCTCCCATCTTTCTATCTTCTTTGCTATTTTGAAATGGAGTTACTTTTGGCACGAGCGATAATTAAGAAAAACAGGAGTTTCACTCATCCCAAGAGTTACTATTTTAACAGCTTCAGAATAAAATGCAATAATACAAAGGAAAGTTCAAGTACTTAAACGGCTCAAGGAAAGGACTAGAGCGAAATTATAATATTATTCTCATGCACACCTACATGACCACTACTCCGATTCCCAATTTGATGAAGTTCACAAAAATTCCATAAAAAAAGTAGAAATTTATATTAAAAAAATGCTCAGCCGAAAATATGCTACAATTTATTAAATCGTAAATATTAGTTTTGAAATATATATATAATTACTAAATAGGTAATATAAATCCTCTAGAGCAGTGTTTTTCAACCGTTTTTGCTTCATGGCACACATTTATTGCATATATTTGCAAAAATCCTGCTGCACAGGAAACCTAAAATCCCGCATCGCACCAAACTTTACATTGCTTTCACAGCGTGTGTTAGAATTTTTTTTTTTTTTTTTTAAAACCTATGATTTATAACTGAATATTACAGTCTAAGTTAACAATTAAATATACCCTGAAATATAATTTTTAAGTCGATTAGAATGGGATTTAATATCCCAAGTACAAGCATGTGAAGCTAAATATTGATTACAAATGAACTCTTAGAATTTTCACACCGATTGAGACGCTCCACGGTCTGTCTTCACATGTAGTTATTTGTACAAATACATTCTATGTTTGTTTGGTCTACGTTTTAGCGTTTAGTGACTTACGTAATTGCTCTTAAGATTCAGATCTTTTACTATTTCCCATTTTTAAATATTCTGTGTCAGATTGTTATGATTCAGTTTTTTCCTCCTGCGTTGATCTACTCCAACTTTCATCATTTGGAAAATTTAATAACAACTAAAAATAATAAAAATCTTATAAAGAAACATAAAGACAAATGTTAAAATCAGACTCAGTCAAATGGTAGGAAATAAAGTTTTATATTGAAAAGAAAGACCCCCCACCCCGCCAAAAAAAATAGTAGAAAATGATGAGTTTGCGACTGTCTTTTTGCTACCTATAGAAGATGGTTACGCACACCAGAAGAGATTAGAAACCTAGCATTGATATATTACATCCAAAATTAGATTTGCAAAATAACTTTCTCTACTTTAGGATTTAGTGAATGGCGGAATTTCCAAATAAACACATTTCTATAAATATGATAGATAGACAGTTAGATAGAAAATGGGGAAAGCAACATCTTAATAAAAGATATTATTCTATGAAGCAGTTTCTAATATGCAGTTTGCTTGCTGTCCCTTTTCGGTATCTGAAGTAGAGACCATAAAACTACACTTGAAATGATAGATTTGCCATTAGACTTCGGTAACTTACGATAGGAGTTGAGCTGTGGATTGTTACGATGTCCAATAGATATTGAATTAATATTTAATCGTCACAACAGCATTTCGTAACTGCTGTAATGAAAGCAACAAATTGAGAAAGTTGTATAATAATTATCTTTAATAATTAATAAAGAAGTTCCGACTATAATCACTCAGTTGTGGCTAAGAAGATGATCTGTAAAAAAAAATCCTTTGACTTTAGGTCAAGGATGGAGAATGTTGACTAATCTGTTGGTAGATTTCTATTTGTGGCTGATACTTTGTGGTTGAGTTCAGGTAATGTTTGATGGTGTTTATATTCACTGCATTGAAGTTGATGAAGGGAACTGCTTTTTAGCCAAACAAAGGCTAGACATCTTCATCGAAAGTTTTTTTTCTTCTTATTATTATTATTAATGATCTATGGTTTTGATTTGCAAACTATGGATAAACTGTTCTACAACGATCTAGTATAGTCTTACCTAACATCCAAGGATACAAAATTGAATGAATATATATTTATACATACGTATGCACCCGTACATATGCACACACACAATTACAAACACTTACTAACATAGAAACATACATGCACACATTCACACAGAAACATACTCACACACATTCACACATATAAAAACATACTCACACATATTCACACATTTAAAAACATACTCACACACATTCACACATATAAAAACATACACGCACACATTCACAGATATCAAAACATATACGCACACATTCACACGTATAAAAACATACTCATGCAAATTCTCACACATATAAAAACATACACACACACTTTTACACTTACAAACACACAAGTATACAGATACATATATACTGACACAATTTCACACAAAAAACACACTGGTATTAGATTTTTGATCCTCATTTTTATTAGAAAATTAAGCCAAAAACAATAAATGTATTTTAAAACTGTACTCTACGAAAAGATATCTGTATTACAAAAAAAAAACCATTGACCTTTTTATAATGCTTTATGTTTAGATATAAAATATGTAATGTTTTACATAATAAGATAGAAATATATTTTTAAACTTAATTTCTATTTAGGATAAAAATCGCGGCGTGAATCTATTGATGTCCCAGAGCCAATATTTCATGATTTAATATGTCCTAAATTTGGTAGGTAACATGTAGTTTGCTTGCTGTTCAATCATCGATCCATTTCAAGTACAATGTAACTATTAACATTCAACTGAATGTAAATAATTTATTGTTCTGGCAATCCATCGAATCTGTCAAATGAATGTCGTTGTTCTCTAGCGCTTTAAGCTTCTAACATCAACGCAAATAAAACATAATGAGCTTCAAGAAGAGTTGTTCGATTTTGCTAGATGCTTCCAATTGATCTCTCGATTGGATATCATTTGTTCATTTGATTCAAACAGGAAATAATGAAAAATGATAAATAAATAATAAATATTACGATTAAAGAGTTTTATCTTTTTTTCCCCTTCTTTTGTTTTTTGTTTTAATTTTTATACAGAATAGGAGAGCTGTTAAATAATAAATTAGGTTTGGTGTAAGTTAAGTCATTATTTAATAAGCAGCAGTAGAAACAAATAGGTTAAAACAATGAATAAAAGTTCTATTTTGAAATGGTAGATGATGAATTGTAGGAGAATGTATGATTCTATTAATTAATATTAATTGGTGAGGATTATTAGAATAAAATCTCATACAGCGCTTTTTAAAGTCTTCATAAATTCTGTTTATGTAGTAAACTAAAGCTTATAGTAAATTTATATTCTGCATCGTGGTATTTGAGCCAATATATTTTATAGACACTTAACGTATGGGCTTTGGGAAATTGATATGTTAAATAAAACATATAGGTATAGTTTCTATCTTGTTTTGTTCTTAATGATTAGAAAAAAAAGTTGGTTTAAATACTTCAAAGTGTATTAGAACTTACAATAATCTTATAATAAGATCTTGCTTCTTAAACTTAAATTTCTCGGTCACAGCAGAAATTTCCAATCTTTCAACGTTTTTTAAACAAATAAATAAATAAACATTTCATTTAACTTGCAGCTGAACCCCAGTTTCATTTCCAATCTACAGTTAACAATTGACCTAAAAAAAGAGATACAGTAATTGTTTTTCTGGTCTTCATATTCCTACAACAACATTTATCTATTTATTTGAAGCATGCTTTAGTTTAACCATGTATTCAGCATTGTAATTTTAAAGCCTAATTCCCTCAATTTTAGCCACTCATTTGGGAGCTATTGTGATAGCGATCAAAATCGGTAGCTACTGCGTTTGTCCTGTCCTTTCGAATGTGTCTGTCCAACAACTCCCGAACGGAAGGTCGGATCGACAAACGGATATCACCATCTTATTGAAAGGACAAAACATGATAGGAATGGGGTAATTTCAGGAACCCCCCCCCCGCTATGTTCGAGATATTTGGCATTGTTTTCATTGGATTTCCACTATTAGCTTAGAAATGCAACCATCTCATTTCAGTTGTCAGCTATAGCTTGATGGATTTTATTATTATTAGGCCTATGGGTCGCCCTTACATTTATGCTTTAGCACAAAATTACATTCACTTGTTTTTTAAAGCTGTAAAAACGAAAGAAATAAAAGTCCTGCTTCTCCGATTACTTTTGAATTATAATGTTTATTTAACACAAACAACATTTACAAAATTTATTGCTTTATACAAATCTATTATTCTTGCAAATCTATTATCTGTTTATTATTTTAGATAAATAACTTGTCTAAAATAAACAGTAGAAATGTTTGAACAGAAAATAATTAATTAAACAATTTGCATTAATGTTATCTAAGACGATTCATAAACATTGTTTGATATCATTGTTGTTGTTATTCGAATGGTTTTCAGTGAAAACCTTCTATCGCTCTTCGTGTGCTCAGTTCTTGACAAGGATTCACAAACAAAACAAAAACCAAATGAAAAAGTTCGATCAACTCTTTTCCATAATATTCACGCTAAATTTCAAGAAGATTCATTCATCAAAAGTTATGACACAGTCTGATTTCATGAATTGAGCTTTCCTAACGAAGTAGGGTAAAAAGCATTGTTTATCTAAGCAATTTTTCAACATTAATATCAACGTATGTTGCCAGGCCTCCTCTTTTTATTTTGAAAATATTTGAAATTTGTTTCTTTATTTTTCTAACCCAGCAGAAGAACGACTCTTACATTTAACGTTTCCTTTGATTCTTTTGAATATTTCAAATAAGAAATTAAGGAAAACTTAAAAGTTTTACTATTTAATGGAAGACAACTTGGAAAAGTGCTCTATCTCTTAATAAAAATAAAAATAAACAGTATTAATAACTGGAGAAATGCTACAAACTAGCACTGAGTCATCTAAAAAAAACAAAAAACAAAAATTATATAATAAAATGCACGGGGTTAACTAAGAAATCACATCATAAATGCCTAAAATACCAAAGAAACACATTTAAATTTATCTTCTGCACGTTAATTTTTCTTTAGGTTTAATCCACCATGCTGGACAATTAATTGCCTTCAGTCTATCGCTTATTAGGAAGAGGCTTTTTGGTTGTGCCTTATTGCACAATTTAATTTTTGTCGTTTGTTTGGTTTCTGGGATGTGGCGGTGATCTTCACTTACGTTCTTGCCTTTCTGGGTTCTTTTATCGGGGAGGGCAGATCGGGCTGATGAGTCCCTTGCAGACGAAACGACCGTTCCCGATTCCCTCTCATAACTGAACCAGAAAGGCATCTTTGTTATTCATTGTGCTGCCATTTTGTTTTTATGATACCGAAGATACAAATTTATGTAATAAAATATAAAAACATTTTCAAAAATACGTACATCAATATCCTTTGTCTTCTTTAAATCAGATAAACACAAAAATAAATTCCTGAAACTCCTACACTGTAGACATTTTCCAATATTTCGTTTTAATCTATTAAAACTTTCTCAAAGTTTTTGTGAACAAAAGTTGAACGTAAAATTAAAAATTTAACATAAATTTAAAGAGAGAATTCCTCTCTCTTTAAAAACGATAGAAAAATACAATAATTAAAAAACATGAGTAAACAAAAGGAATTGGAAAACAAATGGTGACTATTGTTAAGCAATAGATGACTTATTGGAAAGACAAAAATTCTTTAACTCTCATATTGTTCAACAAAGCATTCCTAAACATTGACAAAGACATCTCATTTACTCTTAAACATTTATTATTATTGAAACAAACAAAACAATTGATGATGCAAGACTCAATCATGAATCTTTTTTGTTCATCTTGTTCGTGATGGACAATCTTCACGATGGGGTCCGGGTTGGGTCCGTTGATCCTGCAATGGTCAGCCCAGTCCGAAATATTTTCTTCTCTGTTGTTGAAACCTTGAGAAAGTTTTAAGAGATTAAAACGAAATATTGGAAAATGTCTACAGTGTAGGAGTTTCAGGAATTTATTTATGTGTTTATCTGATTTAAATAAAACAATTTATTAGGGTTTTGCTGGAATTTTGGCATAAAAACCATACATTAACATTTTTTCGAAGTCAAAACTTAGTCTAAGTATTTTAGACTTCTCTTTTCGCTAACTCCGCTGCTTCGTTCAGTTCCTTCTATGCAATTTCAGGGTCACTATCTATGGGAAGTGACATAAAACTATATAATGGGACCACGATAGCATGATGATCGGAAGAACCCTACGTGATTATGCCATATACATATTTTTCAGCCAATCACTATCAAGCGCGCCTCAAAGCACAGGGCTCTATTACTTTCCCTAAAAATGTCGCCACAGTGCGGTGACATAACAGTTAAATCTTATATTGAAAGCAGTCAACCAATAACTAATAGTACAGCATTAAAATGAACATCATTAAAACTATATTCTTTTTTTTTGGTTTTATAGCTATAACATAATATTCTTCGGAACCTCTAGAATTTTTCGAATCGTCAAGTTGTATTGGTCCCACTGTAACATGATATAACCATAATTAAAATAAACTCTTAATTTATGGAGGAATTAATAAATCATTAATTGGTAGAAATATGTAGAGGGGGGATAGGTTATTTTTCTCAATTTTAATTTCAAGTGTTTCCAATGAATTTTAATCTGACGTAGTGAATTCATTACGAGTCCTGAAGTTAGTTCCTGATCTTTGTGATTACTTACTAAATGTAGATCTTTTGTTCTGGTCCGTTATTTCTTGACAAATCTATTGGGATTTATTTCTAACACAACAGAGTGAGGTTGCAATAGAGTGAGAGTGAGGTTGCAAGGTTAAATACAATCAGCAATTTATGTCTGGTTACGTTTTCAGATACAATTCCCAATATTTCGGAGAAATTCGGAACTAATTGAAACATAAAATTCAACCAGGAGATGTTTTTCATTCACGTATCTGACTTACTTTGAAAGCAATAAGAAATGTGTCTTTTCATAAAGAAAAGTCTATATAGTTTATAGTTATTCGTTACATGGCGTTGCCATTAAAACATTGGCCTCTCACCTCTGAGCACTGGGTTCGGTTCTCATGTGGGTTCGTGATTGTGAACGATCTGCGCTCGGCAGGTTTTCTCGAGGATCTCCCGTTTTCCCTGCACTTCTCATACCATTCTTTCTTCATCTGTCTTTACTTCGGTAGATTATTACAATAGACCTCCGGTTGCAGCGATTGGCTTCCCTGCCACCCACATTCAGCACATAAACACAAATATATTCCTTACATTGTTTTTAGAATTTTCATTAATAACATCCATCAGTTTCAGTGCTATTTTAAATCAATTGTAGTCCCATGATTTAAAAAAGAGGATTTTAATCGATTGACATTTGATGTGATCTTCGTGAGTTTCTGTTCTATAAGCCTAAATAATCTTTTAAATTAAAGTATCAATTTCAAATGGGAATATCTTGATATAAATCGTATAGCCTGTATGTATAGTATGCTATTTGAAATTAAACAAATAGAAGTATTACGTAGATATGCAATTAAATAACTTAACATTGTTAAACGATAATGATTTATCTTCGAATATTCTCAAACATGAAACCAAATCTGAATCCTAAGTGTAAACAAAAAGTAATATTTTATTCCAAATTATTAAATAGGTTTAGACAATTGGCATTACTGTAATATTCAAGAACTGCAGTTAAATTTATCTCTAAGAGATTCATTTATTATGAAAAAGGCTATTATTATTACTATTATTAGAATTTCTGTTGTTCAATTGTTTTCATTGTTATTGTAAATCCTGTATGTAATATCTCATTTAAGTATTTTGTTCAATTTACTTCCAATGTCCTTAATATTTATTGTTACTAGTTCTTACTGTACTCGATAAAAATAAGCTAAACATAGGCAACTTTAATATAAATGAGTACAAATATATATAGAATTAAATTAGAAAATTATTTAACTTTTAAATTAACTTTAAAATTTAACTTTTAAATTATGTTACTGTCTAATATAGAAATTAGAAAATTATCACTTAGCAGTCTACTTGACAAAAAATCACTTGAAAAACTATACATTGATGTAAGTCTTTTAATGCTTTTTAACACTGCATTCAAATTAAACAATTGTAGTATACCTATATTTAGAACCTATTGATAGGAATTTGTCATTCCTAACAGTACTGTGACTTTTGTATTTAAAAATCATAATAATAATAATAATAATGTGCCTCACACATTGCACCACAGTCTCAGCACACTAGGACTTCACAAAAACACTTATGCCCAACTGCAGAAGGCTGTGGTACTCAACACTACACGCATAGTTAGGAAATTTATGGACACAAGCACATATCCCTAATCATTCTTGCACACATCTTTACACTTGGCAGTATGTGCTTTGGTCCTTGACCCGCCATATTGTTTTTGCTGGGGAAACCCAAGGTTTGAAACATACAAACATTATAATAATAATATATGTATATATAATTATTATTATTATATCGTAAAAGTTTCAAAGCTGGGCTTCCCCAGCAACGACAATATGGCGGGTCAAGGACCAAAGCACATACTGCCAAGTGTAAAACAAAAGTGGAAGAATGGTTAGGGATGTGTGGTTGCAGTGGCGTAACAGGAGGGGGGCGGGGGGGGGTATGGTCCGCTCTTACCCCCGCCTGGGAGGGGCCCCACCAGCCAGCCTAGGGGGCCCCACAGCCAGCTTATTTCCTCTTTTTTTTTGGTTGGTTTTTGCAGCCAGCCTAGGGGGCCCCATCAGCCAGCTCAGGGGCCCTACCTAAGGAAAATTTTCCTTTTTATTTTTGGTTGTAAAAGCAAGATT
>JAFIDM010012231.1:15347633-15383189 GCA_023159025.1 Thereuonema tuberculata
CCCCACCAGCCAGCTCAGGGGCCCCACCCAAGGAAAATTTTCCTTTTTTTTTTTTTGTGGTTATGGAATAATGGAACTCCCGCCCCGGGCCCCCAAAGGCGTTGCTACGCCACTGTGTGGTTGTGTCCATAAATTTAGTGAATGCGTGGTGTAGTGGTTGTCTGTATTCTGTGAGATGCGTCCCTAACTGTAGCGGCGTAGAAGTCGCGCATAAGATCCTGGTTCATCTGCGATGACCGTCGGATGCGCTGGCGTGGTTTCCCAGTCTTGGTGGTCGCTTGCTCTGACACAGACGAAACACTTCCGACCGTCGGGCTGGATTATTATTATTATTATTACTGTATTATTATTACTCTATTATTATTATTATTATGTAAAAGTTTCCCCAGCAAAGACAACATGGCGGGTCAAGGAGCAAAGCACATATTGCCAAGTGTAAGGACGTGTGCAAGAATGATTAGAGATCTGTGGATATGTTCAGAAATTTCCTAACTATGCGTGTTTCTGGAGTTGTGTATAAGTGTTTTTGTGAAGTCTTAGTGTGCTGAGGCTGTGGTAAAATGTGTGAGGCACCAGACCAGTGGCTGACAGGACGATGGGTACAACACTTACTATAATTATTATTATTATTTCCACTCTTATTACTACTCAAAAGCTAACAGTACATAAAGTCATAACCTTTTATTGGAATATTTGATCCATTCAGGTCTTAAACAAAAGATCTAAGAATTGGACGAATACTGTCTCAAAATAAGATCTGACTATTTAAGCCCCAGCGGGTAGATATCCTCTGCTACGGTTCCTCATTATCGTCAGTCATTTTTGTAGATAATCACAATAGCTCTTAAAATGAAGTTTTTAATTCAGTTTGAATCATATCCAATTATTTCTCATTCAAATAATCACTCGTTAAAATTTTTAATATTTAATTTTGGGGGGATTTTTATCTAAATATTTATAAGTAAATTTTTTTATATTTCTGTAAATCCTGTCCTAAATCCGAGACAACCATTCAGAGGACCTTGAGAAAGATCTGACAACAAAATTGTTTCCTACAAAAATTCTTCTTACCATCTTATTTATTCAGATGTTATAAAAAATAATATAAATTTTCGAAAGGACAAACTACGTCCTTTCTTTTTCAAGTAATGCATTTTTAACTAATAATAATGGATGAACACGAAGTAAAATTATTAATACCACTATATTATACAATTCTATTATTGACACTACAAAGGCAATTGTTACAATTGTTAAGGCCACAATAGGATAACTAACAACTATTGAGCCAATTCTTTAGCAATTATTTTGTTTTTAGATTGTTTCCTAGATATAGTCATCAAATCATTCGCCAATTTTACAAATCTTTCATCCAAAACTATTCCGCTATGTCTGTTAATATTACTATCTTCAGAATTCTTATAATTAACCTTTCAATAATTTTTCATAATTTAGTATTTTTTTCAATTACAAGACTTTAATTACATTATCAAAGCAATATCCAAATTTAATGCAATTCAGATCTATCTACCGCCAATTCAGATTTATCTACTTGTTTGTTTTTTACATAATTTATGTGTTCAAAAACTCGTTCCGAATCGTTCTTTTTGTCTCTCCAATATAGAATTTCCTACATGTTCCGCAGTTAATTTTATATACAACACGCATTTGATTAATTTTATCATGTTGGTTAAATTTATGACACAAAATGTTTTTTAATTTGTTTTTGTATTCAAAACTTACATGAATTTCGTATTTTTTTGCAAATTTCTTTTGATTTTAAGATATTCTTATTCATATAGGGTAGCATAATTCTATTTTCCCAATTATGTAAAAAAAAAAACAAGTAGATAAATCTGAATTGGCGGAACATTGCATTAAATTTGGGCATCGCATTTATAATGTATCTGAAGTCTTGTAATTGAAAAAAATACTAAATTATGAAAAGTTATTGAAAGGTTAATTATAAGAAATTCTAAAGAAAGTAATATTAACAGAAATGATGGAATAGTTTTGGATGAAAGGTTTGTAAAATTGGCGAATGATTTGATGACTATATCTAGGAAACAATCTAAAGCAAAATAATTGTTAAAGAATTGGCTCAATAGTTGCTAGTTATCCTATTGTGGCCTTAACAAATGTAACAATTGGCTTTGTAGTGTCAATAATAGAATTGTATAATATATAGGTATTAATAGTTTCACTTCGTGTTCACCCATTATAATCAGTTAAAAATGGATTACTTGAAAAAGAAAGGACGTTGTTTGTCCTTTCGAAAATTTATATCATTTTTTATAACATTTGAAAAAATAAGATGGTAAGAAGAATTTTTGTATGAATTATGAATTCTAGACGAAGACTAAGGAATGAATATGGATTTGAAAATTGTATCCTGTAAACTAATGACACAATAACAAAGATTTACCGTTGGAGCATAGCCGAGTGATCAAAACGATGGCCTGCCGTGCTACTGATACGCAAGGGTCTGAATCCCAGAGTAGGCTAGAGATTTCTCCTTCCTTCTGTATGTGTTACTCTTCCTTTCAACGACTTGTTCTGAATTTCATACCTTGTTCCTTAGCTTCTGTCGCTCTTGCGCCATTACAAAAGCCGTACATATGTGCAATCAAAGAAGAAACGACTATCAAAGAATTTTTGGCAACAATTTTAAA
This sequence comes from Thereuonema tuberculata, assembly GCA_023159025.1. NCBI lineage: Eukaryota > Metazoa > Arthropoda > Chilopoda > Scutigeromorpha > Scutigeridae > Thereuonema > Thereuonema tuberculata. The sequence goes on from JAFIDM010012231.1 coordinate 15,350,306, forward strand.
ATTGCTGCAGAACACAAATGATTATTTGTGCAATTGAAATAGTACTAATTGAAATAAGACCATTGAGAATAGCATGACTTAGAAACTGAAATTAAATGCTTAGTCATGGTATTTTTTGAAGATTTCTCATTCTTCCTTTAATGAAAGAAAATTCATTAGAGAAATAATCACCAACAGGGAAATTCTAAAATAATTTTCAAAGAAAATTTTATTTTACTGTCCAAAATTAATAAGCAATTCAGTAATTTAAATAAAACTTATAAGATTTATATTAAGAGATAGATAACAAGGATAACATGTATTTTTCAAGCCGTTCTTTAAGTTCTTTTTATCCTCTGCATAAATTGAAGCCAAATAATGCCTTGAACCCTAAGTTAATTTGCTTAAAATGATCATTTTTGATTTTCTTTTTTCTTTTGTTTGGTCTGTTTTTAATAGAAGACCGTTGTTGCTGATTTATCTGCAAATTAAGCGTTACCAAACTGCTGCTGTTATTGAATTTCCAGTTACTCACAACTACATTACAATGGGCGGGAGCCGCTACACACAATTTTGTTATGCAAATAACAATGAAGCCGCGTCACTTCCAGTTCTCCCTGACGTCATAAATTTCCATCATGAACTGACAATGAAATGGCACTTAGCTAAAAGAGGGAAAAAAAAAACACAGCACAGCCTAAGAAAGAAAACAAATTCATTTCAATTGCAGTTTAAAAACACCTTAAAAATAGTGAAACTGTTGTAAAAACAAATCTCTTTTTGATGGGCTATTTTAATTTGGGAAAGATATTCTTTGAATGGAAATTCACTTCAAAGACAAATTTCTTAGTAAGACTTTATTATATAAGTAAACCTGTAAGAAAATCAATAAACCAATCATTTATCATTAATAAAATAATGAAATCAAAACACATGAAACATTAGAATATTAGTTTTTAGTAAGAATTAGATTTTGATTAGTTGCTTTAATTTTTTTTCTAAAAAATCTATTTTTGAGGTAATAAAGGATTTTTCAGTTGTTCTTATTAAATTAATAAGACTGTTATATTCAAATGCAAATTCCAGCTTTTTTAGGCGTGTTTCGGTCAAATTTGGAATAAGAAAAATAATTTCATTATATTCAGGAATATAGCAGGCCTATTCCTAATTTCTTAACAATTTGTAACTCAATTTTATAGTAAAATTTCAGGAAGCATAAACGAAAAAAAAAAGAAAATCTAGAAAATTATTTAACATATACCATTACATTAAAAAAAATTTTAAACTATTACAGAATGTGTTTATATTTTTGGTTCGCAAACGGAAGAAATGAAGTCGTTTTTAATTTTTCGATTGGATTCTGGTTTGTTTTTTTTTTGGTTGGTATTTTAAAATTGTTGGATTATAATCTTAATTTTTTGTGTTTTTAATTTTTAATTTTTTATTTTTTAAGTGCGACAACACACAGGCATACTCCGATTTACTAGGCTTCGCATTTACCACATTTTCAATTACCATTGTACCTCGATTTGTGACACTTGCTTCGTAGTTCCGACACCTTAGTGACATGACGCAACCGCTTGCGTCTTTGTAGTTAGTTTCAATGCTAAGCTTATGAGATATTATCCTTGTTACACCGAACACCTACTGCATAAAGAAAAGACTGTCTAGCAGCAAATAAACTTGCTTCGAGTTACGAGTAGCCTGAAACCTAAGTTGTCTTAAGTGCGGGTATGACTGTATTTAAAATTTTTAGACTACAAAAAAATTCCCAATAAACCAATTTGCTAAATTTTAAACGATTTGCAGGAAATGCATTTGAATAACTTCCTACTTAAGAATTACTTATTTCCTTGTACAATCAAAACTTAGAAATTATACTGAAACACTCCAATATTCAAAATCATTATTTTACCTAAATAAGAATTCTGAATATTTGAAATTCTCTCTTCATTTTTTTATTTTTTTCTTAATTTCAACTAATTTCTAAATTGTTTATAAGTGATATCAGCTTTTTACAAAATGGAACTATTTAATAATTATAGTTAGTATACTGAAATTTCACAGAAGACTCAGAGACAATGTAGTTACTTGAAACTAAGCTTTTTCCAAAGATAATTCTTAGTGAATAGAGAAGAGAACATTAAGAGAATGACTTTTGCACTTGATTTTAAAGTATTACAAAAGAAAGCTGTTAACTTATTGTGTTAATTTTTAATTACCATTCCTCTTCCTTCCCCCATCTACCTTTCTTTATTTCTCAATATTTGTTGATCTCTTTGGTTTGATTTCCTTTATACTTTAATGATAAACTCCCACAAGCACCAATAATATCCCGAAGTTCTGGTTGGTGCAGTGGAAACCCGTTAGGCCTAATATAATAACGTCGCGGTCCACTGAAGTGCTTGAACCGTATCATTATGGCATTCAATTAGCCGTTGGGGTGGTGTTGGGGTCCAAATGCGATGCGCTGCTGGTCCTGACGCTCCCTTTGGCCATAACTGCCGACCTGCATGGGAATGGACCAATTAAATTGGAAATAGAACACATTGGGACGAGTCCACTTCGTGGGTTGGAACGGATCTGCCTTGACTGGACCCAAAGGAGGAGAAAGAAGACGAAAACCTACTAGCTAATTGAAAGCAAACTGTCTGTAATGAATATCATGAAAACTCTAAGTATTTGTTGCCACAGTCAATAATAATTACATGTTATAATGAATCTCTTGAAATGACTATATTGAACTTGAAAATTTTTTAATAAGTATTAATTTTTCAAATGTTTTTGTATTAAACAGGCGATCTTGTTTTGTAACTAATATGATCTTTTCAAGATCAAATTGCCTCAGGGAACAAAATTATTCTTTTATTACTTGTAACTATTATAATAAAAGAATAATTTTGTTCCCTAAAGCAATTTGATCTTGTTCCTTTGCTTTTTTATATTTAATTTTAATATTTTCCAAGATTATGATCAGTTTCTATCTTTTCATTAAACATGAACATTAACATTGCGAATGAAATACTAGTTCACTTTTGAACGATCAGCTTCTATAAATAAAAACACCAAAACATCACCAATATTTCATTCATGTTATCCAAGAACTTTATCAAGGTATTTATAAACCAGAAAAATATATACATAAAGAAAAAAAAAGTATGTAAAGATGAGACTGAAAGGATAATGTCGGAGTCGTGCTTTATTAAAAGTAGTAAATGCATGAATAAGGATAAGTCTTTGAAAGTCAGTGATATTTCCTATAGTAATTTCAAAAAATTTATAGATAAAGATTTAAGAATAAGGGAATTACTCAAATGGCACCACTGAGCTTACGAAGAAAAAGTTATTGTTTTATTTTTACCTTTGGTTTGCCAAATTTGTTAATCCAAAGGTAACATCCAAGAATAACTGTTCCAATAGTGAGTGATAGTTTAAACTTGAAACTTTCAATGAAATTCTTTGTGTAATTAGTCGTTGATTTAGAGATAACGGCTCTGAAGGTTCGTGCTTTGGTGGTTTGGCGCCAATTTCTAATCTGTAGGATTCTTACATTTGATCTTGCTAACAGTTACATATCATTAAAACTTAATTCTGTTATGTAAATAGACTTATCGCGATGATTAAGATTTAGCCTAATATCATTTTTTATTTCTATTATTATTATTTTTTACTTTTGTCTTTAGCTCCATTCCTTTGTTTCAGAAGCTATAAATCTTTTCCATCTATTGACATCAATGCATCTAAAATTTCCGTTTCGTAGGAAAATAGTTTTGAGTTATTTTAATTATCGACGGAAGGGAACAGGTTTCGAATTGAAATTGCATTCTTAAACTTTAATCCTTTTTTGATGTTACAAACATTAAACTAAACTTATAATACTAACTATGCTTCAACAGAAAAGTATAATAAGTTGTTCTTAAAGTTAAATAAATGACAAAAATACACAAAATACAAAAATATCCGAAAGTAAATGACAAAAATACACAAAATATCATAAATTCTTACTGATTTACTGCCGGTAGTTCTGTAATGGAAGACATTACGGATGATGAAGATGCTTCTATTTATAATTGACGGAAGCCTAACAATATTTAACTATATTTTATTTAAAATATTTAATTTTTCACTCAAAACTTTATCAGATGGTTCATCCGACTTCAACACTAATCCCGTTAGTCGAGAATCGCTGGAGCCTAGACCTCTGGCTCACCGTAGGATCTGCTGTGGTGGTGCAAATGTCTTTTTGTCTCTGTCTGTCTGTTTGTGTGGCGCAATTTTCTGTGAGAATGAAAAATAGAAATAACTTTTACAATGAAACATCCGCGAGAGGAATCGAACTTGCAATCTTCTGATCCGAAGTCAGACATCGTATCCATTAGGCCATAGGGACTACAACTCTCTTCGTATTGTTTTTTGACTTACATCTCCTTTCCCTTCCCCCATCAATAAGGAATGTATTCAACCTTTTTTTTTTAATCTCAAAATTGTTTATTTATTTCCCATCCGTCAGTTTATTTGTAATTCAAAACTGACAATTAAAACTATAATTGCCGAAACGTTGCAATATTTTAAATATTCTTACTTAACCAAATTCTATGTGATATTGAAAAATAAGTGCGTGTATAGTCCGTCTAAGTCAGCTAGGCAGTCCCTCCAGGCGTTGGGACTGAGAACTTGAAAAAATAGGGGTGAAAGGGTATCAGGGTATTGTTACGGAATTAAAAAAAGGCCTTATGTGATCTTTTTTTAGTATTTTGAGAATTCAGCTCTTCGGAAATGTAGTTATTTAAAGCCGATAATAACGAGGTCAAGCTCTGCCAACACTGTTTGTAATCTTTCCTCCCTACCCCCATTTACCTTATACCCTTTCTCCCCTATTTTTTCAAGTTCTCAGTCCCAACGCCTGAAGGGAATGCCTAGCTGACTTAGACATACTATACAGATGTTGGAGTAAAGAAAACAGTCAAGAAAGAAAGAAGCACTCTTTTTTTGAGGTGGAATACCGAAAAAAATCACTATTTGCAGCTCAAAAACCATCAATATTTGTAATTTCTGCTTTGATTTCTGCTTTGAACTAATAAGCCTCGTTTTCACTTTATTTGTTTCGAATTGAAGAAATGATGGTGAAATTACTAATAGTACAATTAAAAAGCTTATGTTGGTTTAGAGTTGTAAAAGCAATAAATATTTGAATATATTGTGAATGTTTTTTAGCAAACCTATTTAGGTAATCTGTAAAATTAAATTTTATCTGATGGCTTCAAGAATTGAAAGATCAGTTCATGGTTGAAATAAAACCATCAATACTCTGAACACATCTTGTAGCATCAGCAGGTTTTGAGGTTTCTAAAAGTAATAATTTTTTAATTATTTTCATTGATTAAAAAAAAAAAGAAAGAAAACATGCATCTGTTCTGAAAGATTTTATTAAGTGATTATTGAAAGCTTTAGAGAAGATATTTTTCCAGGAGGCGTTCAAATCGCTGCGTAGTAGGCAGCGCGATATTTTCTATTTGAGCATGACGTCACATCGTTTGCAACTTGGAAATTCACTTCCATTCATATAATGAATAGAGCGCTTTATTTTTTGAAAAACAAAACCAAAATTAGCGAAATAATATTTGAAATAATAAATTTATAAGCGGTCTGACACTAAAAACAAACAAATAAATAAAAAAATTAGCTAAATTGAAAAAAGAAAGTTTTCAAAGATAATACTGAGACAGAAATTGAAAAGTTCACTGTTATTTTCGTCAAATATTACAAAATAAAATAAATAAATAAATACATAAATGGACAACAAAGCTTCTAGTCTTCGTCAGATGTAGTCTGTGTGTTGACAGCTCTCTAAGTTCTTACAGGAACTGATGAATACATAATGACACAAGACAATTGAAAACAAGTTATTATAATTTTGTGCTAAAGCATAAATTTAAGGGCGACCTCATAATAATAAAAAAAAATTACAAATAATAATAAAAAATGGAAGTACATTAACCTAGGAAAAAAAAAAACCCAGCTGACATAGAGAAAAAAATCCCAATAGATATACGAATTCGAATCAACAATATCCAGTTTATGAGTCCGAGAGTTTATCTATCAAGCTTCGAGAAATGAAATGAGATGGTTGCATTTCTAACATTTTAAGCTAATAGCGGAAATGTAATGAAAACAATGCCAAATATCTCGAACATGGGAGGGGGGGGCGTTGCCCTGAAAATACCCCATTGCCGATTTGTTCGAGAGTTGTTAGGGGTGGACAGACACGGACGGACGGAAGGTCAGGACAAACGCAATAGCTAACGATTTTCGTCGGTTTCACAGTACTGTGGAACCTCGCTATTCGTACACAATCCGTTCCAGGAGGCAGTTCGAATGGCGATTTGTACGAATGGCGAATCATTTTTTCACTTAAGATATGATGTAAATTGGATTAATCCGTTCCAGACCCACAGATGATTGCTTATTTAAACCTTTGTAATAATATTGTAAGCATAAAATACATAAAAACTATGAAAACAATATGGTTGATTTCGCCATGCCATACTGAGTTGCCAGGTCAGAGACACGAGCTCCACTTTCAAACTTCGCAACGAGTTCTTTTTTTCAATTCAATTGTCATTCTCCCTGCTTTCCTTTTAGGCTTGGTTGAATCAGTAATCTTTTTTGGACCCATGGCTGCTCTATTTTTAATAAAAATAATAAAAAATAACAATAAAGTAGCACAAGTTTCATGAAGCTTGCGTGGATGATGCGTAGCATATGCAAGCTAGCACGAGACTGAACAAGCGACCGCGTGGCGCGGCCAGTACCGAGGTCACGCTGTCCGAATCGCGAGCAAGCGTACAAATGGCGAGTTGAATTTTACTTGAAAAAACTGGACGATTAACGAGTTGTACGAGTAGAGAGGCGGACGAATGGCGGGGTTCCACTGTAGCTCCCAAATAGGTCGCAAAAAGCGGAAATCATGATTGGCGGGGAGTACCAATTCAATGCAGAATAATAATACAATAATAATAATTCTCTTTTTCTACACAATAATTTGCTGAAAACTATCCTTTTGTAAAAGCGGCTTCCATATTGGTATTTGTTGTTGAGCCGGTACGCACCGAAGTGCGCGCTTCATAGCCGAAGCCTCCGTGTTCCAGGGAGCGCTAGTGTTCCCAAGATGGCGAACCCCTAGCAGACTCCCTAGAATTTCAAGGGAAAGATAATGGGATGGTTTCCCGTGGCCTTCCCCAGGACGCCATTAAGGAATGACGTCAGACCGAAGAGAAATTGAAGAAGAGGCTGGACAACACAGGAAAGGAAATTGAAACAGCCATGCCACTGCCGGGATTCGAACCCAGGTACTGGCGCACTGGCCGCCACGGCAGACCGCCGCCAAGACCGCACGGCCACGCCAGCACGGCCCATATTGGTATACAGCGCCATAATATCAAATAATGTTTTCTTTCCTCGTCCTGGCCTTCATTTTTAGTTGGCCTTGATAAATAACCTCATCTACAAACGATAACTTATCAATTCAAAATATTTGTTACCAAAAAAAAAAAAAATTTTTTTGAAATTCTTTATTTTTATTGTTATTATGAACTTTTAGTGTTTAATTGTAAAGCCGAACTTCAATTTGCGATGTCATTACCAAACATTTAGAGATAACGTATCTCTATAAATATTGTGAAACTTATAAAAAACGTAAAATCTAAAACGTGAAGGAAAGATATCTTCTTATTTTAATGGTAAATTGTTTTAAAAATTCTAATTAAGAGTCCTAGAAATCTGAAAATTCCGACGAATGCGTTCAATCTCCGGGGATATATTTTTATTTCGTTCAAATTAATCCACTTTCTGATTAAAATTTGAAATAGATCTTTCGCCTCTTTCTAATATTCTTCGAGTAACGTGTCAATGAAGTACAGCAAACACCAGGACTTCGTAACATCAGACAATCTTTTGTGGTAAAAGAGGTTGAGATCTCCTTTACTTGCTACCGAATCAAAAAAAATGAAAGAAACAAAATAGGTCTCATTTATAATTTTGAGATTTCGGAAAGAGGACAGAGTCTCTCGCCCCCACCCTCTATATACACCCATATACTAACAAACAATTGTTGTTTGTTGAATGAGTAATAATAATAATAAAAAAAAATTAATTTACTACTGTTATTAGTCTACCTTTTTAAACTCCAGTGATAAATAAACAATAGATAATCAAAGATTATTGCTAAGTTAAAAACCACTCTTATGTTTTATTTTGTTTGAAGAAATGGATTTCCAGTGTGATTCCATTAGATATTTTGAAGAAATGAAGGCCCAAGGAAATAGAAAAGGCGATTTGTGAAATAAGATCGCATTCCAAGTTATTTATCTTTCCTAAATTCTGAAAATTGATGAACACAATTTAACATTAGATCGGAGGAAGAAACGTTGTTTAAAAAAATGTAATAATTTCCACCAATTTCAAGAGCTATGCTTTAAAAATATAAATTATAATATTATGTTGCAAGGTTCAAGGGATTAAGGGTTTATAGTCCAACAGACGGTTCTGTACGATCTCGTTTGTTTGAGAATTACGGAAAACACGAGATCTGGCCACTAGCCTCTTCATGATGTATCAAGGTATTTAGTATCTCCTGGTGATGGAGGTTTTGGATATACAAATTGCTTCAGCTAATCTGTCTTGAACTCTTTCTAAAGGAATGAGAGGTCCTCCATTCATTAATTCCCTCCGAAAATATTCTTCAACTTGCAATATTATTTTCCGTGCGCTGCTTCGTATAGCACTGTTTCTCGACATTTTGTCAGAAGACTTGGATAGAGGTTAATCTCGCGTAAATTACGTGAAAGCGCGAAAAAACGAGATCGTCAAGATCCGTCTGTTGGACTATAGCTAGCCATCCTAAGATTCAAGTCGTTGCTCGAATTATTGTCTTCTCTGATTGGCTCTGGCGCACTGACGGATCTGGATGAAGTTAGCAGCAATTGTATGTGAACCCTGTTTTTGTAAATAAAGTAGTTAGATGCATTTCCTGTTTAACCATATCCACTCCCGTTATTATCTACCAAAGAATAACATAACATTATCAAGGAAGCGATTGGGCTTTCGTGTAATGCAGGCAACTCTTAGTTTACGAATGGTCGATGCACAAACATTTGCTAGCCTATAACAAACGTCAAAATTCACGAAAGTTACTGAAAGTCGTCAATAGATAAAGTTGCTTTGGAACCAAATACCAAACGTAAAGTGAACATAACTGTAAGATTTTAAATAAATAAACTTTAAAAAACAACTTTTTTTACGTTACATATCGTTACCATATCGCATAAATATGTACATTATAATAATACGAATTGTATAAACATTCGATATTTGGTAACTTTTAATAAATTTTTAAGAATTGGCTGCTAACGTAAACGATACGCATAATAAAAGCTTGCTTTATTGAATGCAGCATATACATAAGGAACAAACTATATAACGAACAACGTCTTATAGCGGAACTCGTTCATAAATCGAGAGTAGCCTGTAAATCTGTTAGAAGGTGTGAAAGTTGGTAGTAGATCAACCAAAGCTAATCCTTTACTACTGTATTTCGAAATGAAGATGAAAAAATATGTTTTTAACTAAGAAATCTGTTCTCATAAAAGCAGTTATCCTGTACAGAAACTCCTTTCTGGTAACTTCTTTTCTTTTAGTTCTTCAGAATCTTCTAAATTTAGAATTGAATATACACACTAAGTCAGTAAATATTCCTCTAATTTGTATGGGAATCTAATAATGCTTTTTGGGGTTTTATTGACTTTTTCCATTCAAAGCATGTTTTAGTGCAATGAATCAGAGCTAGTGTTTCTGTTCTTGGCGTCATTGGACATCGACCGTCCACTGTGATTGATTTCCATTTCAATTCATTGTCAATTACTAGCTGTCAAGTAGATCCATAACCGATCAACTCTGAGATTAAAGCGAACAATGGACTGTTGTTAAATTATTAACAGAGGATGGGAAATGAATTTAAACAGCACATTTCCTCAAATGAATTTTAATATCAGCTACATCACATGTTATTTAAAGCGAGTAGAATTTCTTAAATTTTGGTTCATTGTCTAAAAGCTCACAAACTTTTTAAAGTGTTAGACTACTAAACCTATTTTTCTACTAATAAGTGTTCTTAAAACACCAATTTATTGATTGAGAAATTCCATTATTATTACTATTTGTCACCCAACGATATAATAGTTATTATGTCAGGGCCATGTTCAATTGCTGGTTAAGATCGAGTATTTTTCCTTGGGTATCCTATCACAATACAGACTCAAAGAAATGATGAACGTATCTGACCTTATTGCATCGCTTTCCCTAACTGATAAGATCGTTTGATGCCAATTCGAATGAAATTGAGTTGAGTGACTAAGTGTGATTTCGCAACGAATCTCGCTTCTATCTATAGAGATGTCGCAGAACTTATTATTTCAAGTGTAATACGTCAAGTCACAAAGCACACGAACAGAATGGGAACTGGCCAGCAAACAGTTACGATAGCCGAATACGCCTGCAATAGAGCATAGTGTTGGCTATGATCTGGCTACTGAGTTTCTTCTTTTCGTAAAAAGGGGCCACTGGGTTGACTGTCAAGAGATTCTGTACTCGAGATCTATTCAACAAAATATCAATTGTATGTGCTTTGATTCCAAACAATAGCCGCTTGAAAATTACGATTTTGGAAGTAAGATGGTTAAAACCTCATCAAGCTATTATAAATCTTTACGACTTACTATCATAATTGTTAATAAAGGCTTCAATTTGTTTTTGGCAATGTATTTGTCAATTGGTATTGAAAAGTTTTATCATGACTTCAATCACTGCTTCAATTATGAATTGCCAAAATGAATTTTGGCGTTTGTATGCGCCAAAACAAACGATGCTGAACGTCACAAGCCTTTGTTGCTCGTGCGCACCTCATCGAACGTCGTCATGGAAACATAACAGTATGCTTATGTTGGTTGAAGCTTGACAGATGATCAAATCGTGCTAACAACGGAGGGGAAAAAATTTTTTTGTGGAGCATTATTTTAGGTCATACGGAGTTGGACGTTCAAATGGACCAAGTTTGATATACGTTGGAAATGCATTTCGAGAACGATTTCAAAAGCACCACCCACAAACATGGTTGTATTAGCCGTTATTATTTTTTTTTTGTGGGCAGCGTTCTGACACAGCGCAAACGGTCGTCCAGTTACAGTGACAACAATTGCGAATCGAGGAAGGCTCCTCGAACAGGTGTTAAGTTGCCTAGAAGAAGTCTCTGGCAAACATTCTTAAAAATGAATCTTAGTCAAACAGCTACGAGACGAATGTTGAAGGAAGTTGGTGACTTTGCCTAGAAGATACAGACCGGACAACGGTCTGTGAGCAATGCCAACCAGGACGCGACAAGCGCTCCTGTCAAATGTCTTGTTTTCTGATGAAAGCCACATTCATTTGAATGAATTCATGAATCGACAGTCAACCTGCTTTCTGGTATTCGAACGGCCCAGACATCATTGTGGAGAAACCACTGCATAGTGAGTGTGTAACAATATGGTGTGCGGTGTCTCTAAACGGCATCTTGGGCCCTTACTTTTTTTGGACCTCACATAAACCTTTACATACTTCACATATCTTACATACTTTTACTTACATAACCTTTACATATATATTTCTATACAAATATTTCAGTATCGTTTGTTTTGGTGCATACCGTAATTCAATGCTAAATAAGTCAACAAATCTATTGGTCAATATAATTACAATGTAGCGAAAAAATATATTCGATAAATAATTTGACCTCAAAGATTGATTTCTGTTTAGTCAGAACGCGAAAGGCTTCAGGTCGATGATGATCAGCACAGTTCCATAGCCTCTAATGTTCTTAAAAGACGGAATTGAGTGTTTTTTTCCTTTGACTTTATTTAATCAGAATTGAAATGTTATCAATTGATTATTTTTAGGTCATTTCAAAATTCCACAACTGTCAGTAGACGAAAGAAACATTGCAATTCATCATTTCACTGGTTTCAAAACAGGTTTACAACATAGACTTCTCCATATACTCTGACCTAATTATATATTTTTGATAGTATTGTCCTATTCTATATGAGTAAAGTCTCGTTCAGTGACGTAAAAGGAGGTTGGGGGGAGGGCGTTAGTAAATCTCCATTGCATTCAAAAATGAAAATAAAAATTTGTTTTTTTTCTAAGTGGAAAGTCATCATTTTGTTTCGGAAAAAGGACAACGTTTTTTTATTAGGTAACGGGCTAAGATCATCGTAATCCGTCCCAATCCAAACTCCTGGGTCCACCTCTGGGACTCATTGTCTGACTGGATTTGGACTTTCGCACCTCTTTCATAGGTGGAGATTCGTTCTAATTCTAACCCCTAGTGAACCAAATTAAAATTAAAAAACAAAAAACTTATTACGTTACGTTTCAGTAATAACGACTTTCTAAAGATAATAAATTGACAAGCATCTAGTAATGAAGGAATTAAAAAGTATGCTGTGTATACTTTCCTATCAGCAATTACACTAGATTAGATTAGATTAATGGAAAGTGGGTGGCATGACTGCCGAGCACGTCGACCTGAAAGATCTTTTGTACTATCCCACGGAAAGAAGGACAGACGGAGAAAGGATGGTGTGAGAAATGCAGGGGAAACGGGAGAACCCCGGGAAAACCTGCCCAGCGCAAATCGCCACCATCAACGAACCCACATGAGAACCGAACCCGGGACTCAGAGGTGAGAGGCCAATGTCTTAGCGACATCGCCAACCGCGCGGCCAGCAATTATAGTAATTATATTGTATACTAAATGTAATAAGTTTGTTGCTCTGATCACTTTACTAAAATTATGGAGAATAGATAACACTTGCAGATGGTAACATTGACCAAACTTTGATTACTTTTTTTTTAACTAAGCATTCTAATAAGAAGTAAAATAATAACAATTTCAATCTTGTCTTTAATATTGTGAAACATTCAGATGGATAACGCCTGAATCATTAATATTAATCTAATACCAATCTCATCTAGTATTAGAATATTAATTGAAATAATAATTTTTTCATATTTTACTTCTAAACCCCATGCGTCTACGCAAGCGCTATTTTCTTCATTTATGCACAGAAAACGTAATATAACGAACGTTTCAGTTTAATTTCTCTTCTGCTTTTACAAAAACAAGATTCTTATTTTATTTCAAAACGAAAAACAATTTTAAATTAACGTTTGAATCTCGAATTCATTTCGTTGCTTAGATTTCAGTCATTTCATTTTACGAAGCCAATAACTCAAGAATCAAAAAGAAACAAAACTGTCGTCGGCAAAATCTTCAATATATTAAAAACGGCTGCAGATAGTTTCTGTTTCGTTGTTGATCGACGGAGTTAGGCTTAGAGGTCTAACGGATCAAATTGCATTGGTGTCGGAAATCAGCTGCAACAGGACACTGAGATCGTTTCCGTTTTAATAATGTCAAAACATAGGCGGAATTCCTATCACAGAATAAGAGTCAAATGACATGAGCTTTAACCCTTTCGGCAATGCTGTACTAGGAAAAGTGATTGCACTTCAGTTACAGATTCATCAAGAAAAACAATACAATTTCATCTGAAGTTTGCTAAAATCTAATAATATTAGCCTGACAACATAGAAAACTTTAACAGAATCTTATTAGGGTTTTGAAAGAATAATGAATAAATAAAAAAAAAGGGAAAATAAAGTTCATAGAAAATTTAATGATGGATTAAAGTTAGTTTTAGATTATTGAAATATATCTCAAAGTTGTTATTTCAGAATGTTGTCAAGAAAATTCATTTTCTGAAGACACTTTAAGATATATTTAAAATATTTTTTGAGTAACTTATTTATTTATTAAGGGAAGAGGTTCCAAAATTTTCGTATCAGGCCAATAGAAATACCTAATATTAATTTTTATTAAGCGCTTAAATCAAATACCTTAATAAACATTGTCCTAACAGCTTAGTAGTCGTTTCAAAGAATATGCACATAAATTGAAAGGAAAAAAATATTTTTATTTCGTTCTCAAAAATTTGAAATATTCCAATGCACATAGTTTGGGAACTATGTGCATTAAGTATTAAGATAGTTATTTTCTTGAAAATGAAGATTATATTGAGATTTAGAAAAGATTTTAAAGATCTCCTTGGAAGAAACATAACTACATTCGAATTTTGTGCAATTCGAATAACAAAATAAATCATTAATTTTGAAAGCCTATTACCCAGAAAACAGTAACTTATCTGCAAAAATCTTCAGAAAGAACATCTTGGTGTAGAAACTGAATCATTCGCTGTTGCAATTCCAGCTAAAAACAATAAATTACAGAAAGAATCTTAACAGTCCTGTCAAACAGGATCTGTCACAGACATTCCTAAATCATTGATGATATCACTGTCGAAAGCAAATAGCTGTTGAATACAGTCAATGACGACGTAATTGTGATTGTGTAAATTAGGTAAAAACAATCAGTGTAAACAAACCATTTCAAGTGATAGAAAATGAAAACAAGAAATATACTGCGATGATCTATATCTAAGTATTCAATATCTAAGTAGTCTAAAGAATTACATGTTTATAAAATAATAATAAAAATTATTAAGTTACTTAATTAGGAATTATTGTTACTATAAATTTAGGTATATGTTCCGAAAGCTTAGAAATTACATGGCAAATAAAAAACCACATTGATATAAAACAATAACAATCATCATTGTGTAACTCATGATGTAACTCATTGATATAAAGATCATTCTGTTTTCTGACCATTTTCACTCCAAAAACTTCAATTTAAACCAATGATAAATGAAATTAAAAGAAAGACATTCAAAAAAGCCAACAACAAGTATCTCCACTGAATCTCTCCCCCAAATACAACATTGACAGTTATGTTATAACTTACATCCGCTAAGTTAATAACGCAGCATCCTCATATTATTACTACAACGTAGTATGAGTTTCTAACAATAGAAAATAACGGAGTGTTAACTCTCAAATAAATTGAGTCAAATTCAAATACGTTTAATTCAATTCGAGCTTAATAAAATATAAATAAAGCAAAAAGAAACAAGATTCTCCACTGCTGGTTTGATTAACATCTTCGTGAAAAGGAATCTTAACCATGAAATTGTTATTCTTAGATGCAAAAATTAGCATTACGAGAAACAATTCAATTGAGAAAGGTTAATCACAAAAGTTCTTCAATAATATAATTAAATTCAATAATATATTGTCCTCCCAATGAATGATGACCGGCGGAAGTTTGAACTGCGCAGTCCTTCCGGTAGCTGATCAATTATGTTGTCCTGTCACAATGGACGCCCGTCGTCTGTTTTCACTGAGAAAGACATGTTGATAACGCCAAATTAAAACTTCTCTCTACTATTTAGCGTTATTTCAATACCAGTTGCTAATAATAAGTATTTATATAAATAAATAAATATATATTATTTATAAATACAATGCTCTTTTGCAAAGTAACAAGCGATTCGCACAATGGCGGCGTCCGTCTTACAATCAGACGGAAGTGCCTGACCAGACTAATCGATGATACATGCGCAGATCTCACAAAAACAGGGCGGCCATCATTCATTTTTTTTACTATAGTTACTGTAATGTTACTTTTTATATTCATATTTTTTTTTGTATTTTGTATTTTCAAAATCCTGACATCAAAGTTTCCATCCACATTTAAAGTTTATATTTAGAATTAATGTTATATATTTCTATTAAATGTTTATTAGATATTACATAAAATATATTATATCATTATGGGATGTTTCTAACATTACACATCATATATGTAAAATTAGATAAGAAATGTAATAATACTATAATTATTTAATTACTAAAACAATTACATAAAAATCAAAGAAATATTTTTTTCTTAAAAATCAAGAAAATTTGCGGAATATTACAGTTCGTAAATAAAATAAAAATTTTATTCAATTATTAAATAGCAACAGATATTACAGACAACTTAAAAATTGCAGTAAATTGTTATTCTAACTACTTTTAATAATACAATTTTATAATTCTTTTGTGCACATACAGTATTTCAATTCTGGAAGAACTTCAATTCAATGTGTAAAAGATGCCCATTGTTGAAGTGAATTTGTTTTTATATCAGAATTTCTAATTGGTTTTTTTTAGTGATCCATTTGGGAGCTATTGGATAGCGACCAAATTCGATAGCTATTCCTTTTATCCTGTCCGTCCACCGCTGACAATTTCCGAACGGAAGGTCGGATCGACAAACGAATTTCACCATCGTGTTGAAAGGACCAAATAGGGGTAATTTCAGGGGCTAACTCCCCCCCCCCCATGTCGAGATATTTGGCGTTGTTTTCATTGTAACTCCCCCCTAAAAACTCCCGAAAGAAAGGTGAGATCGGCAAATGGACTTCACCATCGTGTTCAGAGACCCAAACAACGAAGGAATAGAGGATTTTCAGGGGCCAACCCCCCCCCCATCCCCCGCAAGTTCGAGATATTTGGCATTGTTTTCATTGGATTTCTCTATTAGCTTAGAAATGCAACCGTCTCATTTCAGTTGTCAGCTATAGCGTAATACTTAAGGTCTCGGACTCATACTGAACGTTGTCGGTTGCAATCCGTAAATTTACTATTTTTTTTTGGTTTTTTTTTTATTTTCCTAACTTTTTTTTTTATTTTTTCCTCACTTTTTTTTATTTTACTTGCATTAATATACTTTTTTTTCCAAATATTAGGGCGTTCAGTATCACCCTAATATTGGATGAATGTCATTCTTAAATATCAAATACAGTGGAACTTGGATAATTCGAACGTCTTTAATTCGAAATCGTGGTTAATTCGAAGATTTCTCTTGGTTCCTTGAATTTCTTATTAAATCAATGTTAAAAAATCGTGGATAATTCGAAGTTCAACTTCCATAATTCGAAGTTTTTTATAAAAAATTTCGAACCATAACGAATTTTCGGCGTTTCATCGTTAAGAAATTCGACACGTGACAACTGAAATCCCTTCCCGCCACTGTTCGACACGTGACGCTTCAGACGCCATTCGAGCTTCCTGTTGTCAGTGTCACCATGTCTTTCAGTAAACCACGCGTGTACAAGAATTTAATGTTCGCTGAAAAGGTCGCAGTCATTCGCGAAATGGAAAAGGGTGTGAAGAAGAAATGCTAAATCGCCAACGAGTACGGGATAGCGCCGAATTTCGTCGGTACATTGAAGGACAAACCAACGTAAGTGAAGCTGTTTTCCGTTCACTAAACATGCTTGATGATTTTGCTAACCTTAAGCGACTGAATTCTACAAAACAATCTGACATTGCACAATTTTTTGAAAAACTATAATTTTCTGTATTGAATGTAATATGTACTGTAGCTTACGTAATATAAATCTTATTTTGTTTACATACATACAGTGTTTATGTCTTTCATACCATGATCTTTCTGAATAAATATTTACTAATTGACAGAATAATCTTTTCAAGCATTCAGTGGACCTGAAATTAAAGTTAAAAAATGTAACTTGTTTAATTCGAAAACTTGGATAATTCGAAGTTTTGTAGTGGTCCCTTCAGCTTCGAATTATCCAATTTGCACTGTATTATGATCTCTTGGCTTCATATGATTAAATAATGTTAATACTTCGATTTTTTTTTATATATTCATTTGAAGATTTATATTTTTCCAGAAAAAATGTAAAAATTGATCGTACGATATCTCTACTCACAGAATGTCTTCTATTTTCCAAAGGGTAGATGGGTATGTTGCACAAAATGGGAGCTGTGCGAAACTCGAAAGGGTTCCTGTTTTGATAAGTTGATAGTGGTCTTAGAAGATATCCAATATTAGGCTTTTTATTTTAGCTAGACAAATTCTAATTGGGATAAATCTTATTATTTATTATCTTTTCTAAGGATTTTAATGAATAACTCTTTAAAACGAATCTTTAAAATTTATTTACCTTACTTTATTTACGAAAATAATGTCGAAACATGTTTTAAAAGGATCCAACATTCAACTCTTTTTTTTCTGTCTATTTTACGTTATTGAAAGATCTTTTTTTTTTACTAGCGAAATTTCATTCAAAAACTTAGAAAATACATTTTTCAATAAATCTTACGTAACAAAAAGTTCAGTTTAGTTCATACAATTCTTACAAATTATTATTAGGATGAAACTTACTTAACAGTTTTATTTTCGAGAAAGATATGTTTTGTGGATAAATTTTTTTTTTTTGTTAAATTTTTTTTCTTTTTCTAAATTCTGTTTTACACGATTTGACTGTTTTAGTTACAAAAAGAGAAAATAGTCCACCCACTTTCCCAATGAACTGAAACTCATCAACTTTATGTAGCCTATGTGTGTCCTAATAACTTTTGAATCCTTTTGATGGATCTTCTTCTTACTTGGCACTATCTATACTTTCCAATATAAGTTTTTCCTGTATGGGTTCTTGTCGAAAAATCAGCAGATGAAGATAATAGAAATTCCCATAGAAACTCATGGCAATTGAAATAATGAAGTCTAAGAATAAAAGTAGAAATTTTCTGATGTTGTCTTCAGCAGATATCGTAGACCTAATTTAAATGTAAATGTAGACTTTTCTTTTTTTTTATTTTCCTGCTTTTAAAAAAAAATGAATTTATAAGGACATTATTTTAAGGACATAGGCTTGTGGTTCCTTTTAGAACTTTCCGTTTATTAGTTTTTTAATAAATTAATTGTTAATAGCAATGTTCATGTTTTGACTTACCCTGTACTTAAGTCCGTCAAGAAAGAGACTTATCTAAACATCAATCAAGAAGAGATTTAAGTCAACCTGGTTTCGATTGTGGGTGAGGGAAGGGGTTCACTTGGTGCACGTGTTATCTTCTCATTGTCCTTGTGATGCACCTGTGGGACTTGAAAAGCTTTTCATTGAAGAAACGACATTTTTGGACGAAGGAAACAAAACCTGAAACGAAACCACCTGAGAGAAATGAAAAGGAAATAATTAATAGAGAAGAAATTTCACTCGAATCTAATGATTTTTCTTTTCTCTTAAAGAAATTGATCTGCACACACGAGCCAAAGAAGTACGAACCTTTCCGTGAACTGTTTTATCTTAACGGTTAATAATTTTTGGCCAATGTCTGTACGAGAATTAAGAAAAGTAAAAAGAAAAACGAATCCTGGTAAAAATTTTAAAACTATACATTATAAAGATACAAGATAAGAGAAATAAAAATCTTTCAATAAAAGTCGAAACATTATTTATAAATACAATTAATTTACAGAAAACTTTTAAAAGTTTAAGCAAAACTAAAAAAAAAAGTTGTGAGTTGTGTACCTTCAATCATTTAAATAACCTTTCTTATTATGCTTAATGACAATGTAAATCAATATATCTTAACCTTTTAATAAAATAAATTATAAATTATTTACTATTTATTAAACTTTTTCTTCCTTAACTATTTATTGATTTTCAATTCCTTTACGTGGAATGAGTAACTGAAATTAATGTTATTTTTTTTTAAAATCATAGGAAAAAAATATAATTTGTATAAATTTCTGTTGGTCAATTGTTGGTAACTTTATATTTAATTTGGTTCTTTGTTAAATTCGTTATATTTCTAAGTTCTTTTTCTTATAATTACTATTGTTATTTCTTAATTTTCTTATTGCTAAATAATTACTTTTGTTAACTTTGTCCCAGACATTAAGACCTACATATTTTCTTTGGGTGATACGAAGAAAAAACTTAATTAATAGACAATTAATAGAAACACTCCAGTAATTTTGGGATGTAAGCACCTTGAAATCTGTTTTCTCGTGAAATATCTCTTCATTATCAAGAAATCAATTGGAATTCAATAACAAAGCCATGAGCGAAAAAGACTTCTCTCATGGAGTCGAAACTGGTGGTATTCTTTGCAAGTTTGATAAATAATATTAAATTGTGATTATTAAGTATATGAACCGGCTTTGTTATTGAATTCCAATTATGATCAGTACACATAAAAGTTTATGTTTAATCAAGAAATCAATGTTCTTATAAACTTACTTTCTAAATAGAATTAACTAGGAAAAAATTAAAACAAAGAAAATTTTATTACTGCTTGATATTAATTTTGGGATATTAATATTTAGTAGTCTAACTAAAAAATACATGATAATTTAAGATTACTTGTATGTCGTGTATTCTTTAACATTGTATTCATATTTTACTCTCTTAAATTTTTAGATGTAATTCTATTTACTTAAATTAGAACTTTACTTAGAATATTAGAACATTAGAACTCGTTGATAATGTTAATGTCATTTCTAATGGAACTGTAAATTTTATATTAAAAAAAAAAAAAATGTGTGTATTATTAGTACTACTATTGTTTGTTTGTTTGTTTTTTGTTTTGTTTTTTCATCAATTAAAATTTATTATAACTATTTTTAGGCAAGAACACTTTAATTTCTGTTAAAACATTACAAAAACATCTTCACTAACTTGTGAAAAATAGATTTAGATGAGACGGCAATAAGGGTTCCTACAAAAACGGAAAATTAAAAAAATATTTTTATGTTTGTGTTAATATATAAAGTGGTTAATTGCAAGTAAATCGTGTTGCAAATATAAAATAAACAAAAAAATTATTCAATAAAATGGCAGCTGGGAATGATTTGCTACAAAACTTCTCAGTTTTGCGATTTTTCAAAACTTTGCAACTTAAACCAACAATTTCTAATTAAAAAAAAAATAGTCTTAATGAGGATTAATATATAATAGGTCTCTTTGTAGTCTAATTAGCCAGTAGAACCATTTTATGGTAGTAAATCTCTGAAACATTTGGAAGAAATAAGTAAACAAACGAAGGCACAACATTACAAGATAGGATTCGCACCTTCTGAATCTGTCATCGGTGGAGTTTGGCTAGCTGATGAGTCCTAAAAAGGACGAAACGGTCCGTCCCAGTCCCTTCCCAGTGAACAACTCAGGGTGCGAATCCTTTCTTGTAACGTTGTGCCTTCGTTTGTTTACTTATTTCTTTGAATCATGGGGCACGTTCAACTTCTTTTCGTTTGGAAGAAATATTTACAAAAATTTTATTAATTAATGATATTAATAGGAAAGAATAGGAAAGTTATTTTTAAAATTAATTGATCTACAAATATTGTCACTTAAAATTAAGGATAGTTATTTTGTTTTTAAAGTAAAAAAAAAAAGTTTTCTATAGATGACGTCACTCCTACAACTAAGACACTTCTTTAACATTACTGCAAATCAAAATGGTCGAATAATGAAGTCTCTTCAGGAAAACGAGTGAGTCATCCTCACAGATACAACGTGTGACTTGAAACAGACATTTTGTGTCGGTTCAGAGATTAAAAAACAAAAAAAGTCACGCTGCTCTACTATGCAGTTGAACTTACTCTACTATAAAGTTATCTAATATTACAAGGCCTTCACATAAAGTTAAAACAAATCCAGACAGATTCTTTGGTCCGAAGAAGTCTCGTTTATAATCGAGACGAAACTGTCTTTTAAATAATGTTTTAAATTTTAGTCTAGGGTCTTCGTATTTTATATTTAATTATTAATCTCTGCACATGTTAATATCACGATCGTTATACACAAAAGCTAGTTCGTTTATGTGTTAATTTTGCAGTAATGAAGCAGCAAGTTGCTGAAACAGCTACTGAGTCTGTATGAAACAAGTTCTTAAACTATTTGTGGAGGAATCATTTGTTCTTCAGGAATTCTCCGTTGGATAGTTAATTGTTTAGCATCATTATGTTAAAATAGGTAAAAAAATAAAGGGCCACTAATTCATTCATTTCTAAATAGGTTATGCCGTTGTGTTTTTAGCTTCTTATTAACTTACCGTACAGAGACAAGAATGGAAAAATGGGTATTTTTAATTAAGTAGTTTACGCTTTACTTACCTTTTGGTGAGTCTCATGGAATCGTAATTGCCACTTGTGTCTTATCTTTTTCCTGGAGGTACGAAGGCAGCTTCTTCCGGGTGTAAGTAACTTATATGGTTCATTCCTCCCGTTGTGCTGGTGTAGTCTATTTTCACTTTTCTTAGGGATGTCATTCGCGCCTGTGACAGGATGACAATGGAGACGATTTGGAGCATTGTTGTACGGGTGGGAGGCATGAAAGGACCACCTGAGCAAATGAGATTGGCCTGACAACACATGACATTCGTACAAGACACAGACTGTGAGTTACATTGGGACGTCATTGTGTGAGCTGTGGGTCAGTACCCTTCAATGTTTAATAAGAGTCTGCGACGAAGTGTCGAGAAATGTGGATTTGGCAGATCGCAGGGAGATGCTAAGGCTGAATCAATATTGTTCCATTTATTTTAAGGATTTTCTTTATAACTTATTATTATTATTCATTTTGTTTGGGTTGTCAATAAAAAAAAAGACACAGCATAAACCTACTGTTGTTCAAGAGAGAAAGATAATAATTGGAGGGTAATTATTAAAATTATTGAATAGTTTAGTTAAATCATCAAAAAGGAAAAAAAAATGACAAATTTTAACAGAAACAATGCAATCGCGATCATGTATTTCAACTAAAAGTTTTGAATTCTGAAGACAAACATTTATTGAACTTATTAATTAATTATTGTTTTAATGTTATTGTTTTGGTTCACCTATTATTTTGATTGAAGAAATGGCCGAAATAAATGAATATATGACATTTCATGAAATATATTTCTTGATGTTTTACTTAGACGCAGACTAGATTATACGTAAATAATTCAACAGTATATTGACATACAATGTACTTTCATGGCATTTCCATCTTCAGCATCGAGGTAACAGATTATTCTTTGTTAAATCTCCTATAAAAAGTTAGGTCCTTAAAAGAAAAAAAAACAAAACAAAACAAAATTTTTTAATCATACAACAGGTTTTCTTAAAACATGACATTGCTATTTATGGACAAAAATCTACAGAATATTTTTCGTTGTGAATCACATGGGAAAACGGCCATAGAAAATCATTAGTAGGTAAACAATTAACTCTCGCTGAAGGAAAAACAATGAATTTCTATCAATGTCAAGCAGCTGATGGATAATCCCTAACTCACGTTATTTCAATTTTCTTTGCTTCTATTTAAGATGACTTGAGATATCGTAAGATGTAGGATTTAATGGGTTTTCAGCAAATTTAATGTAACTATAAGAATTATTTGCATATTACGAGCGTATATGATAATACTATAAAATAGATATGTCTTTTTCATTTATAATGTTTCACACTCTAACAAAAATTTAAAAAAAAATTAAGAAAAGCAGTTTCCAAGTTGTTTCAGTAACCCTTTCTTATTGATTATAAGATTCATCAAATATTTGGTTTTAAGACAAAATTGGTTTCTGTATAATAATTGATATTCTCTTCAATTTTGCTTAAAGAATTAAAACCTTAAATATTTATAATAAGTAAATTCAAAATAATAATAAAAAGAAGATATAGCCATTGACTGTTCGAAATCTTTAGAAAATTTAGGTTTGTTGATTTTTTAGTATAAATAAAAGTGGCGTAGTAATATATTCTATGTAGAAATAGATTTTAGAACATAGGAAATTCTTTTTCTTGCTGATATCAACTGAAAGTGTATTATGTTGATGTAATGTTCTTTATCTGTCTCACGTCTCCAACCATGTTTGTGCATTTTTTTTAATGATTTTTCATTTTTCCTTTGAATCTCCCAATTCCAATTATATTTGATTGCTAATTACTGGACAATAGTCTTGTGCCTCCGTTGGTTGATCAGTAATCAGCCAATCGCTATTTGTTTATGACATGGACTGTGTGATGCGTTCACTGACTGTGGGTTCTAATAACATTCATTGTTGTTCAAGGAAAATTCGCGAAGTAACAACGCGAGCAGTGGTTCCAGCGAGGCCGTACAGTTCAGTGGAGTGAAGTGGGTTGTTCAAGTACAGAGGGATCAGCCTCCCCGTGCAGTCCAGGGGTAGAAATGAAGGGTGCTTCCGCTAGAGGCGCTTCAGCGAATAAATGCAGATCTAGTGCAAGGCGTCTCTCCGAGGTAAAAAAAAAGAGTTCCTAACGTTCTATTCATAATCATTGGCAGCAAACCTAATTACTGAAAGAACGAGGACCTGGTTATTGAAACCGGAAAAAAAATAGGATTGTTGGAATTCGTTTAAACCTCAAAAAGCAAATACTTACGCTGAAGTTAAATAAAAGGTTGATAGGTTTATTCCCTACCAAGCATAAAAAAAAGGTAAAATTCATTATTAATGTTACTTCAACAATTATAGTGTCAATATTTTATTTTACAGAAAATTTACAATAATAGAAACTATCACTTTGTTTAGCTCACAGTTTCCACATAAAAATCATTGGATTATAAGCTACATCGTTTTTACAACAAAATAACGATGGAAAGTGTATAACTTAACTGATTTCACAATCCTTAGAACTGATTTCACCAATTATAGAATTCAATGGAACAAAAAATATTTATTAAAAAGAGATTTATCTTTATAATTTTTATATTTGCAGAGAAATTATATTGTTTTTGCTTTTAATTAAACTTATTCAATGTAAAAGAATAAGAGAAAACAGTTTTCGAAAATACATCAAGATATATTGGTAAACGAAGGAAAAATTACTACAATCAAATTATAATTAAGGATTTGATTATAGTGATTTTTTTGGATTTTTTTTTTTTTACATTTACCAATTATTGGGATTATAATATCAATTTCTACCTTCTTATCAGTAAGAGTTAAGAGAAAGTTTAATACATTTTAGTCTTAGTAATACGATACACGGTATCCTTTTTCCCTACTTGTATTCAGTTTTCTGTTTATATTTCGCAAACAGTAATTGTTGTGTTGAAATAAAACAGAGAAACCTAACGTGAAAACGTGGAATTTATGAATATTTTTGTTTATTTATGAACTTTGGTGAGACCTTGAGTTACATAGTATAATTATTATACAAATGAAGATAATGCCGAAATCTTCGATACCGGTAACGATTATAAAAGAGTTAGTAATAATAAATAATGCTATTAAGGTTTAGTCAATAAAATTTCCCAAATAGTTTTAATGCATTTTATTTTATTTAATTTTATCAAAATTTTGTTTAATAAATTTTATTTTAACTGTAATCTAATAAAATTACAGTAGATGCCAATTTTTTTCAGAATTGCAAAAAAAAAATATTTTTGATCCTTTTCTTGTAGACTAATGTTTTATCTATAGATCGGTTGTTAAAATTATTATTAGCATTATGTCAATATTGGGTTTAATGGTTTAAATACTGAACCACTAAATTCGAAAACAAAAGTTCACCATTCTCGATCATCAACTAACGACGCTCTTCTCATTTTCCTGATTTTCTTTCTTTCGTTTATCATCTTTTTCTATTCATTCGCGTTTTCCTATTTCGAAGTAGGGATGACGCCACAGCGACTACCGTTTCTATATTCCCGGCTTCTCAATGCAGTTTCGGCAGGAACGAGGACTACGATGAAACTCTATGGATTTATTTTTTATATATATTTATATTTATAATTAGATAAAATATTAATAAAAAAAATTAACAAAAAAATTTGTATACATAAAAGTAATTTTATTAATGGAAAATTATCTTGGTTTTGACAAGCGCCAACTATAGGCGTATTTGTGATTCGTGTGTTGTCAAAATATTTCGATATGTTATAGATTTCAAATGCCTATTAAATGTTCACGGATTTAAAACGTTCACAACAAAAAATATAATAGACTCTATATTTGAATTGGCTATTAATATATGTTTATATATATTTGACTGCTTCCAGAATATATCGGTTTGGTTTGAATAAAACACTATGTGTACAATTCCTATAATTGAGTTCTAATTATAGGCTTTTAAGACTATAAACGTTATAAAAGTGAATAATTATAAAAATGAGTCATATTTCCATTATGAATTTATGAAAGAGAAAGAACTTATTGTAATATTCTACAACTCTTTCTTGAAACGAATTAAACAATCAATTAATAATTGAATGAAAAAAAAATTATTATTGCATGTTAAAATCTACGGACTGAAAATTAGTAAAAAATTAGGAAGTCTTGATGCTAAGAAGTTGTTGCTTAGAATGTTGAGGTCTGAGAATGATCAATTTCATCATAATTTACACAGTTTTGTCTGTATCTAGCCTTTATCCTTTCCTTTGAGATTAACTGTAGATATACGGAATAGAGTGTAGAATCATTTTCTCTTTAAATACTATCCTACAATTGGGTTTTCGTCAAGAATCTTTGAAAAAATATAAACAGTAAAAGCAAGCTGTTAATCTTTGTAAAAGAAAATATGGTTTCTTACCATTTTTTTGTACATTTTAAATTAGATAGGGACATTATATACATTTAGATTCAGATTAATAAATATTGTATATTCTGTTATTAAGTAATACTTCAGAACGTCACGACTGATTAGAATCCACTAAAACCTGATGGCAATTTAGTTTCTATCCAGGATTGTTACTTTTTTCCTCTTCTGTGTAATAATATCAATGATAACAACTGCTGTACATTAATCTATTCACAGAGAAACAGTCACTCAAATGAATTATTTAATTTATTATATAAAGAGAAGTCTCTTGTAATGATTGAACTTATTCTTTGTTGATATCCGAAAAAGTATGGACAGCGAAACATGTAAGAATTTATGGAAATGAAAGTAACATAAAGAAAATGATTTAAATTGAAATAAAAGCTTAGCTATACACAAATCAAACCTGTCTGATTTTAAATTATAAAAGGAAATGAAACGTTTTACATTTCAGTTTATTTGATTCATATAAAATGTATTCTATAATTTCATTAGCTGTTTTGAAGTGAATAAATCATTTTCGCAATATTGATTGGAGAATCCTTAATGGTTTTAAATATACCGTTGATGTTATTTGTTAAGAATTGGAGGTTTTTCCTTGGAAATTGATTGAATGCATCTGAATATTCAAAGAAAATCAATTGGCTCATTATTAATTTGAGAAATTTGAGAAATACTAGTGTTTGAAGTGATTGAGAATCAATGCTCCGTTTTAGAAACATTGGTTTTGGCGTTGCTTTGCTGTGGGTTCGTCGCTGTTATTTGGTTAACGTCGGCTGGGAATTCGATGCAGTTGGGGTTTGGTGAGGAGGACTCCGCCTTGACTCCTTTGCTTGCCTCGGCGTTCATTGGTCGCTCCCGGGGCGTCCATCACAGCGTCGCTCCGCCCTCCATCGGCTACTGATAAGCGAGCGGGCGAGTGCATTTGGGCTGGAATGATTCATTCGATTGGCAACAGATTTTTCGCTTCGTCATGGGCCATGTTTGAATGGAGCCGACTGCTAT
Organism: Thereuonema tuberculata; assembly: GCA_023159025.1. Lineage (NCBI taxonomy): Eukaryota > Metazoa > Arthropoda > Chilopoda > Scutigeromorpha > Scutigeridae > Thereuonema > Thereuonema tuberculata. Next base: position 15,377,685 of record JAFIDM010012231.1, read on the forward strand.
CTACATGGACCTGTTACTAATAACGCTTTTAGCATAGGAAATGAGCCAAAGGTTAAAGCGCTGCTGCGCTGGGTCAACACTGCCTTCACAATAGCTGTCATCCAATAGCAGAGATGGACAAGTGATAGCTTCAAAACATGCTTTATTTCCAATTTGTTTGGACTGATTTCTGGACAGCGCCAAAACAACTGGTCGTCAATTCTGCACTGTAATTAAAAGCTTAAAGAAACTAATTGTCAATACTTTTCTAACTTTAACAGAAGAAATGGGTTCTTAAAATTATCTTTAAAACATAAAATATTCTTAGTTCGATTTTTTTCTTATAAGATTGTGAATTCATTAAATATAAAAATACAGAATCACTTCAAACTAAAAGAACTTTTAATTGCAGTAACATACATATAATTAAAAGCTTTCTCCAAATCAGCAAAAAAACTTTATTTCTTAAAGTTTATTTACTCTGCTAAAAAGCCCCGTAAACGTGAATTAAAAATAAAATTTCAGATCCAGATCTTTCATCTTTATTCTTTCTAATTTTTCAAAAATTAGGTGGTTTTTTTTTTTTATTCCGACTTCATTTTTTCTTTTCTTTTCTTGCTTTTGACAACATTGTTTAATAGCTCTTCATAATTAAAACTAGTTTTCAAATTATTTTAACAGTAAATTTATTTATTAACTACAACCGACGACTGCAATATTAAAGAAAGCAATTTATAGTTTTCAAAAATAAATTTAAAATATGATGAGGCTACATTTATGCATCTTTCTTTTATTAACTTACCATTTTTTATTGATATATAAATTTATTGTTATTGTTCAAGAAAAATTTCAATCATCCACATTATTCGCTACAATAACAGTTTTAAATATTTCATTTCATTTTTAATTAATGATATCGGGGCCTTCATTCTTTCTGTAATGTTATCGTAATGATGCCTATATAAATATAATTATAATTATTCAAAAATTTGACATAGATTGTAGTTGTTATTAAAAAATAGTAATAACAATATCAATAATAATAATTTTTTGGCAACTTTTCTGCTTTAGTTTTCTTGTTCTATTCTTTTTCAAAAGATTCTAGTAGAAGTCCAAGCACAGATCGTAGTGGTGTTAAATGGCTTTGAACAGACGCTGTAATCTTTGTTGAATTTCTGAATCAGTTAATGTCCCATCACTTGGATTGTCAGAGGACACTTGGACGATTGGAAGCACAACAGACTCGACGCCACTCGCCTCTAAGGTTCAAGACCCACTCGGACACGTGCAAGAGCCACTCCGAGGCGTCTGGATAAACCTAACCTTCGCAACCAAGAATTGGACTCGTTTTGACCGCTTTGGTGTCGTCTGCTTCTTCCTCTTGGAATGAAAGGGAAGCTTTCCTGTATCACCTCATTTGCCTTCGAGTTCTAAATGGAAAACATTTAATTAGCACTGTTTATTATCATAATTTCAGTAAATTAATTGATGAAATTCAAGTTGACCTAACATTTGAAACTCTAGTTGAGTATTTTTTAACTTATGATTGATGACAAAATGGCGTCTATTTTTAAAAACAATCTATTTTCCTTATTTGTTGTACAATAATTATTGTATTCCCAGTCTGTTGCTTTAAAAACTTAACTTATCCTTATTTAGTTTTCCCCAGAATGAATACGTCATTTCACACGCATTATTTTTTTATATATTAATTATTATTATTTTTAATAATGCAAAAACGTGAATTGGTTTCCACTGTGTTCTTTTCCGATGTTCCAGTGACAGAATCATTGTTCCAATCTTTGACTCAGTACCAAAGGGTAGATCTAAATCTAAGTTAGAAAGTAAAGAATTAATATTAAATAAGCATCTTTTTAATTAACAAATCTTACAAAAATGAAAGTTTCAGTTAAAACTAAAGTTTTCCTTTGAAGTTTACCTTTGATTGATGAGTAGAATGTTTCAAACGTATTGTATTTTATATTTTCAGCGTTTATCAGTGTTGCTTCAATTTCTAAGGCTTGTATTCAAGTAGCCGTGGCGGCATGGCCGAGCGGTCTGGACGGAGGTCTGATGTGCGGCCGTATGTCGGCATCTGGGTTCGATTCCCGGCCGTGGCTTGGTTGTTTCAATTTCCTTTCCTATGTTTGTCAGCCTCTTCTTCACTTTCTCTTCGGTCTGAAGTCATTCGGTAAGGATTTCCTGAGGAAGGCAACGGGAAACCACCTCAGTATCTTTCCCTAGTCCGTTTGCGGGTTCTTCTAGGAGATTCTAGAGTGCCGTAGATCGCGTACCTTTGGTTACCGAAGATCGCACATTTAGATATATATATATATTCAAGTAATTGTAAGACTTAATATTCTTCCAAGGTTTTTATTTAGTGTAAAATGCTTTTCTAAATTTCTTTTAAAGATCCGAATATAATATTTTCACTTTAATTCTCCTTTCTAAGGATATCGAAGTTCTATGTAATTTTTTCTTACGTTAGATAAGTAAAATTAGTAGAAAATGCAATAAGTTAAAAATAAAAAAAGTAGGATTTATTTTACTGTATCGTAGATTCTGAATTGATGTCATCTGTGATTGATTTCTGGGGATTGTGAGTGAATGGTTGATGGGTGGTGATCGAAAATAAAGTTGTTAAAAAGAAAAAAAAAGAAACTACATTCAGGATCATCAACAATTAAATTTGCAGCTTACCGTATTCTTCTGATGTAATATCTATTAAGATTAAGTGGAGAAAAAAATCAACAGCACTTTCCAGAAAACGTATTGAGTCTTGCTCGATTTGAGTTAGCCATCAAGTTAGCCACCAGTTAACCATCGTTATTCACATGAGTAAAAAAAGGGAATCCAGCGAGAAGCAAAGCGAAACAATATTACGTAGATATCATATTCATTTCTAAGTTGTTGTAATAAATTCAATGATTTCGACTTATCGTATTGCGAAAGCATTGAAAAGAAAGAGAACTTACAAAGAATTACTCGGAAACTGTAAATTTTTAGCATTTTCAGGTTGTTTATTTTAAATGAAAGTATGTTGTGGCAGAAGCCATTGTTGTAGAATTACATTTGCCTATTTTTTCACATTCTTAAAAGAGCACAAAATAATTGCAAACCCAAACAGTCTGTTCTCTCAGTTGCGGGTTATGGATCTACGTTATTTGACCTAGAATAAAGCTTACGTATGTGTGTCTGCCTGTTTTGTACATTCTGATATATATTCAATCTTTCATCAACTGTATTTCTATTTATGATACCAAAGCTTAATCAGTTCTATTTTGTTATTTACATTTATGTTCTTTCTAAAGACAGTCACCAAATGTGGTAGAGATTATAAAAGACAAGGCTTATAAAGGAGAAGGCATTGCTCTGAGATTCGATATTTTTAAAGAAATTGGATTTTTAAAAGAACTGGAAAAGGTTGATCGTTTTACTTTATATGAAATTTCTCAAGTTATTTTTTAATTCAATAAAACTTGACTTCAAAAAAGTTCCTAAAAATTTACTAGTCTATTAATGGTTTTATTCATAGTTACAATTAAATATAAAGAAAATAAAATTTTATTTCAGGTCCTTCATAAAATCTGGTAATTGAATAAACATCTCAAACGTATCTTTCTGTATAAAAACGAGACCTGGTTATTTGCTTCAACAAAATCGACATGAAACCAACAAACCGGAAGTGATTTCATTGGTCACTTCCTGTAGACAAACAAACGCCGTTAACGAGGTCGACCACATAAAATTAGGGTCAGCGCCATTTTCTATAGTTTAACGAGGAGTAAATTTTTAGAGACGCCATTATGTCTGGTTGTGCAATTAACCCCACCATTACCCCCCCCCCTCCTCCTCAGTTGCTAAATTTGCACCAAATTGGCAGGCAGCCGGGCGAACAGCTCCTGCCAAGGGGGAATGGGTGATTACTGCTCTGGTTTCGATTGGTCAATTGAATTACACGCTCCAATGGCCAACCGCTGCCACCCACAAATTGGGAGGCCCACGAAACCAATTTACGTGTCAATCTTTTGAAAATGGTTTTTGATGACATCACACACTTGCAGTCTTCACTATGTCAGCGGAAGGATATTTTCAAACTGTTTAATTCTACTCTTAAGCTATGATTCTCTAACGTAATTTTTTTTTATTCTAAAATAACAGTAATTAATACATAATAAAAATTTTACAAAAATTCATAAGTGATTTTTGCAGAAGTTCTGAAATGAATTCCCTTCGATACTAATTAATTATTTAACAAAAATTTAAAAAATTAATCAAGGGATTACATACGATTATTGCTATTAAATGTATTTCCAATATATATATAAAAAAAAACAACTTAATATATATATTTTTTAGTACAAATAATCTCTTTTTTCCCAGTCAGGTTTCTGGTTTCACTACTGCTTTCAATCCAGTAAGATTCGATTAATACAGCAATGAGAATTAGGATATGAAATGTCCGAATTTAATTTAGTCAATATTCTTTTTATCGAAATTTTGTTTTTGTTTTTATTAATCTTCCGTGCCTAATCCATTCGCCAAGACTAGATTACAATGAAAGAAATGTCTTCCGAAATATTAATTAAGAAAAAAAATGCCCAACATTTATTTAATGAAAAAAAAAAATAACTAAATAAAAAGTGGATTTAACAGTTTTCTTGCATGATCTTATGCTAATCTCATGATGCAGTTAGTCTTTTCTTACTCCGAATTTTATTTATTTACTTTATTAATTAAGTAAATAAATAAAATTCGGAGTAAGAAAAGTATTTTATTAATAAAGCAAAACCTAGTCTTTTCTTAAAACCTAAGAATTTTTTTATGTAAGTTATATTTATTTATTTATTTTATTAATAAAAAAAAACAAAAATTATTGTTAAATTGTTTTGGGAATGTAGTGAATCTAAGAATGCAACTGAACGAATTAGGCTCTCTCCAACATTAGTTCATTAAAAGCAAAATTTCAAATCTATTTCAACTTTTTTAGGTTGTTAAAATGTTTCTCTTCTTATTCAATATAATACTTTAGAATAAACAAGTTCTGTTTTCATTCAATATAAGATTGGGCAAAATTATAGATTAGAAATATAGAACAATGGAATTTCAAAGCTATAGTTCTTCTCTGATTTCTATAAGCCATTATCCGATGATTAACAATGATAATAAAGTATTCTATGTTGGATCTCCTTAAAATCAATATTAAAATCTAATAGAAAGAAATACATTAATATCATGCTATTCACTTAATAATAGTCTATAGAAATAGATGGATTATAATTGGCCTACTTGTTCTTCATTCTAGATATTTCTGAAAATAAAATTTCCTTGTAAACTTTTCATATGATTTCATTCAAATCGATGAAATTTATTCATTTTTTTTGTAGAGATTTAATATAGAAATATTGGAAAAATTATAAAAAATTGTAAAACAACCAGTCGGCTACCCGTCGCTTCGCTCCGGAAGCCTCACTTATGTAACGGAAAACAACTTTTTATTTATTAAAAAAAACACACACACACACA
>JAFIDM010012231.1:15398673-15460969 GCA_023159025.1 Thereuonema tuberculata
TATTCAAAGTTTCATTATGTGGAAAAAAACAAAAACAAAACTAAACTGTTCGATAAAAAAATAGATAAAAGAAAATAAATTGTTGATAAAAGAAAAGCGAAAGTTTTTGTGAAATTATTTTTCATTATTAAAATAATACAGTTGATTTTTAGCGATCAAAAGCAGTAACTATTGCGTTTGTCCTGTCCGTCCATAGATCGACAAACGGACTGCACCATCGTGTTCAGACGCCCAAACACCGTAGGAGGAAGGTATTTTTAAGGGGACAAGTTCCCCTCCCCCCTGAATTTTTATTTGTTCGAGATATTTGGCGTTGTTTATTTAGATTTCCTTTGTTAGCTGAAATGTCAAAAATGTAACCATCTCATTTCAGTTGTTAACTATAGCTTGATGGGTAAAGTCTCGGATTCTATGCTGGGGGTTGTCAGTTCGAATTCGAATATTTACTGGATTTTTTTTCCCCTTTTTTCTCGGTGCTCGGCTTCCCTGCCACCCATACTCACCAACTTTTTTTTTCTAACTTTTTTTTTTAGTTTTTCTTAAGTTAATGAGCTTTCTTTTTATTATTATTATTATTATTATTATTATCTCGAAAAAGTTTCAAACCATGGGTTTCCCCAGCTAAGACAATATGGCGGGTCAAGATCCAAAGCACATATTGCCAAGTGTAAAAAAAAAAAAAAAAAAAAAAGGTTGGAAGAATAGCTAGGGATGGTGCTTGTGTCCATAAATTTCCTAACTATGCGTGTTGTGTTGAGTATCACAGCCTTCTGGAGTTGTGCGTATTATTATTATTATTATTATTATTATTATTATTATTCACTCATTTTTTATTATTTTTCGCTTATTTGAGATGTTATTCTTAGGCAATATGATATAAGATAACTAAGGATGGTTCTTAGTTTGAAAGAAAAATTTGGCTCATCCATATTTAAGCCCTTCGTTTTCATAGAGACACGACGACCGCACAGAGATTATCGAATCAGCTTTATATTATTTTACTATATTTTATTATTATTTATATACTAAATATACTAAATATTTTACTAAATAATTTTTCTTTTGATTTAACAAAGCTATTACAGTAGAACCTCATTATAACGGACCCTATTATAACGGACGTCGCTTATAACGGACAGTTTTAAAAAAAAATTGTCAGGCTACAATTAAGGTGAGCAAAGTGAAAGTTGAACAATATGTTGAACAATCGGCAAATGAAAATGTGTTTGCATATTATGAACACCTCGGTCAGTTATTAACTGAAGAAATAAGCAGCAAACAAACCCAGCAGAAAATAAATTATTTTTTTAAAACCAATGAATGTAAGCAATCAACATGAACCAGGGCCTTCATGTTCTAAAGGTTAAAATGCAATATATACGTACACATCTTTTTCAATTCAACCTAATATGTTGAAGGCCGTTTTTTATTTGATATGTAATAAACACTTTTTATAACTAACTATTGTAGTTTCATTGATGTACCCTGCTGATGTACACCCCTATGAGAATTATTTGTTATAAACCGGACTTTCATTAAAACGGACAACCTTCAGCCCCTATTAGTCCGTTATAATGAGGTTCTACTGTATTAGACACCTTTTTCTCCTGAAAATTTCAAATGTAGTTGAAAAGATATGTACTTTCCCTCTCTATATCGTGAAATCTACATTATCTTAATGTTCAGTTTGAAGCTCCCAACTGGAACTGTTTGTTTTTAAATTACAACGACAACATGTTTTGAAAGCATCAGTGAAGTTGTTCCTTGACTGAAATAAGCAAATCTACTTAGCAGATCAAAATAAGCAGTAGTTTCTATTCATTATGTCAGCTTTCCGTGGGATGTAGATCTACGAATGTCAGTGTTGATCACTTGATGTCAACCTCATATCCCTTGAAAACAAAGCCATATCTAAGAGTACAACGACATAAAGAAGGAAAATACGTACATTTCATTTAACAAACCAGAAAGGCCTGAACAATTTGGGTTTCTTTTTTTTTTTGACAAGAAACACTTGAAAAAAATCTCTGTAAGCAAACATTCAATTTTTCTTGCAAGGTTGTAGTTATTTGGAAAGAAGTGGTGAAGAACATATTACAAAAGTATTAACTAACCATCACAAAACTCTTTTTCTGAAACTCAGCTACAGTTTTTGTTTATTGACAAACTAAACTAACTAAACTAAAATCAATTAATGTAAAGTAAATAATGTAATTTGATGGATACATTTCATTGACAATAAAAAAATTATTAAAAATTATTAAAAAAACTTTTAAAAAAATATTGGCAGTTTCTTAGAAATTTTCATAAAATTTACTGTAAAAAATAGTAACAGTATTTATTATTGTAAGATTTGTAATTCGCTTTACGAATATTTTTGTGTAAAACGGTTTTGAGTCTCGGCTGTTAAATTAAAATTGACCTTCTCTGAATTTATCCAAAGTTTTATCATAAACGTTCTGGTTTTGCAATGAAATTAGATTCGAATATAATTTTAATATAGTTTAATATTATAATGTGAAAAGCTTTTTTCTAATATTAAGAGATAACAAAATCATAAACAATATCTTCAGGATCTTAATCAGCAAACGAAATAAATTATAATGATGTAGATACATCTTGACTGCAGCAAATTTTTTATAATAATTTTATGTTATTTTTAGTCTACTTTCAATAGAAAAATGAGACTCCTTCAGTCTACGTATGTCACTCCCTCCCTCACATTACTTTTGAACCACTGGATAAAGCTTCTTAAAAGTTGGTTTGTAAATCGAGGCGTAGAGAAATCCTTTTCAAGTGAGACCTTATCAAGAAATCACAGCGAGAGAAGACAAAAACTCCCATTGAAAAGCATTGAAGTCTCAGCAATAGATTTCTAAGCTACTTCTATAATCCTTCATTGTCTTAAACATTAAATTTAAATCTTAGCTAATCCATTGCGCTTGGATTTGGTACGATTAAAATTAATCTGATATTTTTCATGTGAATAAATAATAATAGATTAAAATTAAGGCCAACACACAAATTCAAAGTTTTAGAAGAATATTTAACACATTAAAATTTACAAGGTTTCGGCTAGGCTAACCAGCCATTTGCAAGTTTAACACTAATTTGTGTGTTGGTCTTAATTTTAATCTATTTCTACTTTAACCACGTTAAATCTTAGTTTCAAATAAATAATGTAGATTTAATTTTTTTTTTTTTATTTTGCTATGTATTTTATAACTACAAAATTAACTGAAGGAAAAAAACCCCAATAACTTTACTAATAAAATTTACCATTTTCTAAATATTCGTTAGTTCTTTCATAAGAAAGAAATCACATGAATTACATTAATTTTGAAAATTCCCTCTTGTCTGTATATGCGCTCGCCAACGGCCCTAAGGAATTTTATCTTTAATAGTAAATCGGCAGTGGGGAAGAACGTTATCAATCTAGTATCTGCTACGCTTTTCCATGATGATTAAAATATTCTTTTTTTTTGTTTTGCTTCAAATACAAAACTGTTTCTCCAGCTAAAAAGAAGAAAGATTCAAAATTTAGTCGTTTTTATGTAATTAAGAGAATTGATGATAAGAGCTTCATTAATACAGCAAAAAAACTTAAAATTTTTAAAAATATTAAAAACTTATAATTTTTATTATAAAATATTATTTGTTTTCAGTCGAGAAAACATTATACGAAATCAGAAATCTATAACTACCCGTCTATATTTTGCATAAACATTCGGAAGTATTTCTTGGCCTACTGCAAGGCAGAATAGTATAAAAAGTAACATTAGATTTAACCTCAGTAAACTACAAGACATTCAGTTTCATATCAAAGTAGTTTCTGTAAGTTAAGTCATCTCTGTTTGAAAGCAAATTAGAACAATTGAGGATAATTCATTGTCAAACTTTCTTACGTTTGTAGACTTTGTCATTTGTAAGTTTATAAATTCCAAAAACTGCAAAGCTTAAATACAGTGCAACTTGGATAATTCGAACGTCTTTAATTCGAAATCGTGGTTAATTCGAAGATTTCTCTTAGTCCCTTGAATTTCTTATTAAATTAATGTTAAAAAATCGTCGATAATTCGAAGTTCAACTTCCTTAATTCGAAGTTTTTTTTAAAAAAATTTCGAACCATAACGATTTTTCGGCGTCTCATCGTTAAGAAATTCGACACGTGACAACTGAAATCCCCTTCCCGCCACGGTTCGACACGTGACGCTTCAGCGCCATTCGAGCTTCCTGCTATCAGTGTCACCATGTCTTTCAGTAAACCACGCGTGTACAAGAATTTAACGTTCGCTGAAAAGGTCGCCGTCATTCGCGAGGTGTGAAGAAGAAATGCCAAATCGCCAACGAGTACGTTATAACGCCGAATTTCCATTGAAGGACAAACCAACGTAAGTGATGCTGTTTTCCGTTCACTAAACATGCTTCATGATTTTGCTAACCTTAAGCGACTGAATTCTACAAAACAATCAGACATTGCACAATTTTCTGAAAAACTATAATTTTCTGTATTGAATGTAATATGCACTGTAGCTTACGTAATATAAATCTTATTTTGTTTACATACATATAGTATTTAAATCTTTCATACCATGATCTTTCTGAATAAATATTTACTTATTGACAGAATAATCTTTTCAAGCATTCAGTGGACCTGAAATTAAAGTTAAAAGATGTAACTTGTTTAATTCGAAGTCTTGGATAATTCGAAGTTTTATAGTGGTCCCTTCAGCTTCGAATTATCCAAGTTGCACTGTATTATATAATATTATATATACTCCTCATACATTATAGTCTAAATATTTCCATCTTCTATTACTATCTACTTTCCTGAAATACCTACATCTGCTACAATTGATCTTGTTTTACAATTGAGATATTTTAAAAAGAAAAAAAAAAAAAAAAAGAAATATCATGAAAATTGTGATTTTGGAAGTAGTAGAGCTAAAACTTGTAAATCTTTTTTGTAAATGAATAGCGTAAGAATTGTTCAACTCAAATTATTATTTATAACATTATTATTTTATATATTATATATTACTTTTGATTATCTTAATTTTTATTTTATTATTTATAATATAATTATTTATGAATATGAAGCGACCGTTTGCACAAAAACATTAGATTTAATACGAAAATAAAAAATAAAACAAGTTACAAGTTTCGAAAACCTGTAGCGGTTTTCATCATCGGACTACAAATATAAAAAAATAGAAATTAAAAATACAGGTTTTCAAATTTCTTAATTATAGTTTTGAACAATCAAATAGAAACACGCCTAAGATTTGAAATCACTTTTATTGATGATTCCCTGGTATGTGAAAGAAATAAATGTTCTTTGCTCTTTGGAAGTTTAGAATTTGGAGCTGTATTTCTATTTTCTATTTACTATATTTTTTTAGATGCACTTTTGATGTATTTGAAATCAGGAGAAATGATTTTTTGGGGGGGGTTTGGTGTTTTTGTTGTGGGTGCAATCATTTGTCTGGTGGTTGTATTCGCGACACCTTCTATCAATGGTCGAGGGTGCGGAAGTGTGGGTGGTAGTAGGGGAGGTGTCAGCGCCTCTGCGATGACGTGATGCTCTCTGCCGATGACAGCACACACTCTGATTGATGCCGGTAATCCTGCGACCTGACGAGCGTGCTATTTCCCGCCTTTTTGCTTGCTTCCCCCAGTGGGGCCGGATAGTGCTGCTGCAGGCAGCCAATACCCCGGGGGAAGGTGCTGGGGGGATTTATGAGAAATGGGGAGCAGGGGAATACCATCCGAATGAAATGGGTAATTTCAAATTAAATGGAACAGAATTAAATCTTTCTGAAATTAAAGCCTTTCTCTATTCTTTATTAAAAAAAAAAATACAAAGAAAATAATTTTAGGTCATCGTTTTTTACATTAACAATTGTATTAACATTTAAATCCATGTGTTTAATATATTCATGGATTTAATTAAGTGCAGATTAAGAATAATTTTCTAGCTTGAAATACTTTAAATGTACAACAGTCAATTATCCTTCTAATCTTAAACAAAACCTAATAAAGAAAATAAAAACAAATTAAATTACATAATTAAAATTAATTCCTACCCTGATAAAGACTTTTTAAGATTCATTACTATTTAATGTGTTTCCTTTTTCTTTTATGTGGTAGGAGATTTGATTTAGTAAAGTTACAAGCAAAAGAAAGCTTGAAGACAAATAAATATTACCCTTCCTTCTAGCCTGGATTCTAGATTGGGCTACTGTCTGATAGACCAGAATAAGGAAATGCGGATGGATGCAATTGTGGCTCGGCCACATGGAATTTTGTAAAGTGAAACTTAATGTTATAACATGTTCTAACACTATTTTGAGAAATCTGTGTTGAATTCAGTATATGAAACCATCTTCGAAATACTACGGGATCATTGGAAGTTGGACAACTCACGAACACTGAACAGCTTCCGTCTTATAAAGGTTATGAAAATCAAGGACAGAATTCTCATGAAATTAAGTCTTTCGTAAAAAAGTTTTTCCAGTTTCCATTGATGTTATTTAACAGATGAAATATGTCTTTCTTTATAGACCAAGTGTCTCTTTTCTTTTTCACGAGTCACAAGCGATGAAAGACTGTAGTCAACGAAAAACTTTTTTATTTGACTGAACGAGCGAAGTTTTACTCCTTTGTTTCATGAAGCTAAAGCGGCTGAAGGGATTTCTTTAAGATGTGTTTGTTTATTTATGATCCAACTGAAAACAACAGCACTTTGGTCTCCACCTTCTCGTAATCTTGGGTCCAGTAGTCAAGTGGTAAAGACCTTGAGTGCGAACTGGAGGAGCCGAGATCCAATCCTCGGCGGAGGTAGTGGATTTTTTTTTTACACTGATATCTCCTGCAAGGGGGCGAGCGTCGGACTTACAACCCGACCTCAACTTAGTCCGATTGGAACCTTCCAGGGAACCTTCCATCCCGCGACCCCATAGGTCATGTAGGGATGACTTTAACTTTTTACCTCCTCGCAATCACTGGACGCGATGAATACCTCAGCGTATTACTCTATTTTAGAAGCTTTTTAAAATAAAAATACAAAAATATGAAAATATTTATATTACTATCGCATAATTTCAACACAGCATTATAGAAATTGTTATCAGTCAACCCTAAGTCCAAATTGCCAGAGAACGAAACTGCGTGGATTTAAAGAAACAATGACATACACAGAATGAAAACCTTTATTACAGCAAATGCAGAAAGAAATCAATTAAACAGGAAATATCGAAATAATAAATAACTTATTCCAAAATTGCCCCTCGAAACTCTTTCATTCCGAAATAGCATAATCAACATTAAGCATAATGCAACTTCCCTTTGGGTGCCACTAGGCTGTTATATAAGGTTTTTCATACGGCCCACGATTCTTGATATTAAATTTATTTTTTTTTTATAATACATTTGCTGCCAGAATGGATATTCATTCAATTTAGTATTTGTTAACAGATCTCCGTAATTCTTTTCTTCTAATGATTCAAATGTAATCCAGATTTTCTATTTTGTAATGATCTCCAGACTGCTATTTGTAGCATTTATATAACCCAAGTTATATATACCAGTTCAATAAGCTACAAAATTAATTTTTATATTTTTATATTTTTTTATTTTTTTTCTCTATTTTATATATTCTTTGATCTTATTTTGTTTGCTATTGTTTATGGCTTCGCTTAATTTTTATGTTATAACTAGCTGGATACCGTCGCTTCGCTCCAGAACCTTGCGTATATAGCATTAAAAACAAAAACTTTATTTTTTTAGCAATTTAATATCGAGATCGGAGAATATACAACTTCCCAGACCGTTGTAGTCTTCTCCGCTTAACTCAGGTGTATTGCAGGTTGGCGCCACCTGTGGTTGTCAAAAAAATCATGTTTTTTCCCCTTCACAGGTGTGACATCTATGTAATTCATAGGCCCACGATTCTTGATATTTAATTTTTTTTTTTTTATTTATACACACACGCGTATTCGAATGCAACGTTGTGTCAAAATTTCAAAGCAATCGGTGAAGAACTTTCAGAGATTTTAAGATTTTGAACAAACGAACATTTACATTTTTATTTATATAGGTGACAAATGTAATTGAAAAATATTAATAATAAAAGAAGGTAATACTCCTAGCTGAAGCTTAGTTGGATTTTCACAAGACAGTTTTGCCACTGACCTAACCTACTTCTTACAATGTCATTGGCTGAATAATACTTTAGGAAATTTGGTTACAACAACCTCGAAATCCATGTAGTCTGATAAATCTTGAATATACAGTTTTTCAAATTTAATTTTTCAACCTATTTTAATATATATTTTTATCTTCCCAGTTTATAAGGATTCATTTTCTTATGAATTATTCTAATATCCATTATACAGTAACCAACAAATATTTACATTCTATTCTTTTGATCTGCTTTTTTTGAAAATAGGAATTTCTAGTCAAAGTATAAAAATTTTAACTTAAGCTCTATTTTAATTGTAATTCCTGAGTGCATAAAATGAGAAATTTTGATTGGTAATTTAGCTTCAAAAGTTTGTAAGAATATTTCTGATTAGTTCTGTAACAGATGTTTTCTGTAGGAAAGATGTCAATCTTTTAAAACCAAAGGATTCTGGAAAGAAAAATATTAAATCCATAAGTTTTAATTCCAAATTAAATTGACCTGTTTTGATTAACAACTACCAAGGGCTAATTTTGAAATCTCAAAATGTATAAATTAGACCGATTTTTTTTTCTTTTTTTTTCTGCTAGCAAATTGAAGAGATCTGGTCTCTTCTCTTCCGAAATTTTGAAAAATATGTGCGGTTTTTTTTTGGTGATTTGTTGGTCAGATCTCTAACTTCCCCTGAATATAGGATGAGACAGAAAAAGTTATCACTCTTTCGGAACTTATTTATACGATATTTTGAGCTAAAAATGTCATGTAAACCAGGTCCTAATGAGTAAAAACAAATAAGAAATAAAGAATGAACTTTTCAGAAATTATGTTTTTTTTTATTGACTAGTAGGTTGAAACTGAAAATATGTTGTAGAAAGTTGTAACAAGTTTTAACTACAACAATACATTATTCTGATGCACTTATCAGAACAATTGTTACAAATCACACCAATTCTATTGACTTCAGTCTTGTTGTATGCGGTTGTTCATAGTAATGCGTTTTCAATAAAAGGAAACATTATTTCTGAAAAGTTCATTCTTTATTTCTCATTTGCTTTTATTCCTCCAACTAATGAAAAAGATCATTTACAAACAACCTTCACATTATTGTAACTTTGAAAATATTGAGAATAGGACCCGGGTTTATATGAGATTTTTTGCTCAAAATATTGTCATAAATGAGCTCCGGAAGTGGTGGTAACTTCTTCTGAATCACCCTGTATATCCCTGACAACTACAAAAAAGTTACCTTCTTCAGGTCAATACTTCTTTCACTTCTTAAATGTTGATGCGAGGTGTTTTTACTAGGAAATTGATGTAAAACCTTAATTTCAATTTTGTTGTCATTGTGCATCTATCAAATTATAATTTATAATTCAATATACTATAATAATATACTATAATATACTACACTATAGTTAGGTTGAATGTGCAATTGCACTTGTTAAATAATGAAAAAGTGAAGACATAAACAAGTTAATAATTAAGAAATAATTTAAGCGTCCTATCATACAAACTTTAGAATATAACATACAATTTAACGTCACAAGTGCCTGACTGCTAGTGTTTACGACATAAATTTTTGACTAGTTAAAGAACAGGACTTTGTGGGTTGTATCCCCGTTGTATGGTGGGGAGGAAGGTGATAACTTTGGTTGGTTCATGGGAATCGGGAAAAATACCGCGAATTGTATCGTTTCGATTTCCTTCGGACTTGTTGTTTAAGACTTAAGGCACCAAGACATGCTTCCTCTTTCTTCCGATTTACATAAAAATCATTTGTTCCCTTATGAGTTCCATGGATTCTTATTTCTAGTTTATTTATTCCTGTACACTGTTTATTTTGAGATAAATGCGTTATTTATCTCAATTACACACAACTGTGCAGTATCGATAAGTGAAAAATAAGGTAATGCTTCAACTTAACGCCCTTGTTTCCAGTAAACATGGAAACAAAGTTTGTTTTGTAATAAAACTTAACATATTAAAAAAAAAAAGTACAATTTAGTCTTTCGTAGGATATACATGATTTTTATGATACATTATCAAATCAAATCAAATCAAATCAGCCAGCAATTCTTGTAAATTTGCCTTGAAAACATGCCTTAAGATTTTGATGAAATAGGGTGAATCTACAGTTCTCGAGTGCAAGAAAGCGATTTAGCTAGGTCTCGACTTCGGGAAAATTCATTTAGGGGTTAAATGATTGACTGGGATCTGGGTTTCAGATTATTGTCGACAGTGTTCTTAATTTATTTTGGTTTTATTTCGTTCTTAATAAATTCGTGTTCTGTATATTTTTATGTAATAAAATAATAATTTTACTTATAATAATTTTTACAACTTTTTCCTTTGGTATGTATTCACTGCGGAGCTGTTCATTTCCCCGAAAAGGAGTTAAATAAGCAGGTGATTGGCTACAGTGTTCTTCCTTTATTTTCGTTTTATTTTACAGAGCAAAGCACAGTCTTCCAGATACTTGATTTTTATGTCATCTTTCTCTTTAATAAAGAAAAAAAAATCCCTAAAAATTTATATTTATTTATTTATTAAGTTGCAGCCTTCTTTATTTGTAATGTGAAAGGCAGAGTTAAGAGTTAAAGAGGCAACTTAGACATAAATAAATAAGATAATCTCTTTGTTTTTGTGGTGACATTTTTACTTGATTTTTGTTAGCAGAATAAGGAGGTTTCTCGGCTACCATTTCTCGACTTGACTGACAATTTGCAAACATGATGACGTAATTGCACGTGACCTCGTCTTATTTGTCACCTAGTACAGCTGTTGCGGTCACAGTGTTGGACAAGTCTTTTCTTCTCTTCCAGCCACCGTTCAGCTGTGGTAGCCATCAATCAGTAATTACGACATCAAGACTATCAAGAATTAAAACATGAATTGAGGCTCCAAAATTCTGAAATAAAGATTAAGATTTTTATTTTTAAAATACTGCTGTAGTTCTGTAGTCGAGACAAAAAAGAAAAAAATCAAAAGAACATTTAAACACAAAATAAGTGAAACTGAATGTTGACTGTGGACGAAATAAGATATGATGGTATGCTTGTGATAATAATGATGACACTTGTACATCGCGAGGTTTTGTTAATCTCTCTTGAAAGAATGATTTCTGTGGTGTAATTATTACATTAAGACAGCTGGAAAGGAAGAACTTAGTATTGAACTTCAAAAATTGTGTAAATCCATGAAATTAAATGAATTCCAAAGAAAGAATTCATTTCTGTATATGTGGAAAACAAAAACGAAGATTTTGCTAAGGGCTATAAGATATTAATTAATTATAAACTGATGGGTCTATAATTGTTCGATTGTAAAGTATCCGAACAATGCTAAATTCCATATGGAGACTTTAACTATATGTTTCATATAATTCACGATATCAGATTTTGATACAAAAGTTAGAAACGTGCCATCTCCATTCAGGAGGTCGGCGACCATGGTTCTAAAATTTTCTCTGTCTCTTGCTATTGAATATGTATTATTAAAACAAAATCTTTTCAAGTTCTTAGACATTGTTGTTTCTCATTCATTTTATTTATTTTATTATTCGCTAAAAAAAATGAACTTTATGAAAAGTTATATTTCTTGTAACTAAAATTATATAAATATCTAATAAATTATATGTAAAATTTGAATTGATAAATTCATTCGTAATAAGTAACAGTATTTTATTGAAACTAAAAGATTTGGCCTAGAAAATTACTAAAACAACATATACATCATTGTTTATTCATGCGCTGAATTTCTTTGCTAAGGTCTACTGGAATCGTTGTTATTCGAATTATTATTAATGTTTTGATATTGAAAAAAATTCGTGTTTCTCTCATTTCTTAACTCTCTCATTTTATAAAGTTAATCGCAATTTCTGCAATTTTTTATCATTTTAAGATGTAAATATCAGTTCTAATGAAATGAGATCAGAGATTTAACATTAGATATATCTTAGATATAACACAGATATATTACATGATATTAAAATACTTTAATTATATTTTCCTTCTATAGTTTATATAATCAAATTGAAACCTTGTGTTTAAAAAAAAATCAAATAACAAAGAAAGACTGATTGTACAAAAGTTTCTGAACTTAAAATTCTATTATAAAAACTGCACCAGTTTTCAACAACAGGATTCGTAGAAATCCTTCAAAAATTCAGTTTTAAAAGTAAAGGAAGCAGCTTTCTTTCAATTTCTGTTCCATTTAAAAAAATTTATGGTAAAGATTTCTCAAGATTTATGGCGTTTCCTTTTTCTTAAGATTTTTTTATGGCATTAATAATTAAAAGAATTGATTTAAGGAATTCTAAACTCTCTATTATCTTTCTGGTCTAAACGAAGTTAAACCCTTCTTATTTTTACTCCTTAAGTACTGAGCTTTATTAAATGTTTCTGTTTTCAATGTAATAATATTGACTCATTTCATGAAATCCATTTACGTTTCTTATTTCTTCAATCCCCCTTGATTTCTTTTCTCTGATTTTTGTCAAAACACTTCAAAAGATTCTTTTTATTTCGAAGCAAAGGACTTCGTTTTATTTCACAAAGTTTAATTCAATTTCACGTTCGGAATTTAATTCCCTTAATAACAACTAAAGAAAAAACAAAATGAAGGAAAAACACAAGATTCTTCTTCTTAAAGAAAATAAAATTGGAAAAATAGATGTAGTTCGTTATTAAAAAAAAAATACGATCAACCCTTTGGGTTTTCAAAAGAACTCATAGAACGTCTTGTGAAGAAATTTTTAAAAAATTTGAATGAAATAGCAAAAGTAACGGAAAAAAAAACCAATAAGTAAGGCGTAGAATAAGCTGAGAATATTAAAAAATTTTACGTGTTATTTATTATATTTCCTTGTGCCATGAAATAATAATAATAAAAACGCGAGTTTAATGTAAATTCTCATCAGTTTTAATTGGTTCCTAAGTTTTAAAGCAACATTCTTTCAGTTATTCTTCAAAAATTTTAAAAACATTAAATTTTTAAAGAACCAAATGACCAACAAAAATTAATATAAATCAAGCGTGTAATGAAATGTAATTTAAATTAAGAGGAATAATCCTTATAAACAGCAGTATTTCCAGTCTATCCATTACAAACTTTTGTAATAATTCCAAAAAAAAATAATTATTTTTTTTATTAATAAGACTGAGTTAATAAAAAGTTCTATCCTTGAAAAACTAATTTTTTCCCCTCTAATTTCTTATATTTTTATTTTTATACCTTCTACAAAAATATTTTTTTTTTATTTTCTAATAAAAAGAATTTATCTTAAATCTCTAAATATTTTTGTCGAACTTTAGCATTTTGTAGATAAAAGTAAGTTTTTTTTTTATCTTTTTTCTAAATTCTACTTGTATTTTGTTCCATCTCCGTTTTCGTTTCTTCGCTTTCTCCTGTGTTTTAACAGGAAGATGTCGTTCCTGTCTTTCTGCCTAGAAATTTGTCAGGAGAAAAAAGCTTATTTGTTGAGGCAGAGCGAGCCGGGAAACGGTCGATCTCCTTCCCCAGTGTTGCTCCACCAAAAGGACAACAAAGCAATATTTGTTCCGTGATTGTTTTCCAGCTCAGTTGGGAGGGAACGGTCAAATAGCCAAATACCAACGGGATTTTTGTGTTATTTCATTTGATCGAAATTTCTTTCACTGATTCTGAATCAAGTCGAGAAAAAGAGGTAATTCTTAACTGAATTTTATAATTTTATATAAGTTTTTTTTTTTTTTTTTTATAGGAAAGTTATATTTTAAATATAGGCCTATAAAAATGTATTTTATAATATTACAACCTACGTTCTTAGTTATTTATGTAAGTTTATGTAGTTTAGTTATTTATAAACGTAACTGAGCCTAATTTTCTCTATATAAATATTTTTATTTTATTTTATTGTTTGATATTTATTTTTTACGTTTATATTGTTCAGATTGTTTATTTTATAAAAAGAAAGAGAAAGATAAATCTTTCTATTTTTTGTACACCTTGATTAAGATTCTTGATAAAAGAAACGAAATATTGGTGAAGTTATGTTTTGGCGGCTTTGTTCACATTGAAGTATAAGACAATCCTGTTTAAATCCAAGATTGCGCATGCTCAGGCAAATAAAAATGCTACTTAACATCTTCAATTGTTAAGCATTCCAAAAATTTTTATAATGCAGTTTTGAAAAAGAATATAAGTTAAAATATAAAATAAAAACAGCTTAGTAAATAATAAACTTTCATTAACGATAGTGTAGTAAAATTCTATCTCTCTTGCTCGTATTCTCTGACCGAACGTCGGAATGTTTCTGGAAGAGTCAATAGAAACAAAGTTAAAAAAATCAACCTGGTTTCAGAAGCAATTAATTGAGATGAGAATCGTCCTAAGAGGCATCCTTCCTATCGATAAACTAAGCTCGTAGACTGGCGCCAAAGTGGTCTCTCATCAGAGATCATCAACCTGTTGTCTAATGTTTATATCGTTAATGATACTCAGGGCTTAGTATCATCAACTACACTAACAGAATATGGCAATGTTCCATTCACGAGTAGATGGTGTAACGCTGTTCTAGTGCACTACTGGGAGGCTACAAAGTTCGAGTTTATTAGTGTAGCGCTTCAACTGATGGTTGGTTTTTATTTTTTATTTCTAGTATCGATACTTTCTTTCTTTAAATTATTCTTAAGGTTTTGTAAATCTATAGGGAATATTTCCTGTAGACAACTGTAATGAGAAGCAGTTTCCTGACTGACTAAAGAAGATGAAGTTCAATCTGTTTGTTTAGGTACGATACAATTTATATTCTCGGTTTGTTATATGACATTTTGTCTCATTAGAATACAACAGAACCTAATCTCAATATTTCCTTCTGGATTCGGATCTCAACTGATGTTAAAACAAATGGAAAACTTATAAATAGCGCATTTCAACAAAGAATACCGGATTTTAGAAATTTTAACATACACATTCTAAGTTGAAATAACTGAACATAATATATCTTATTTTCTTTTATCAGTGATGTCAATATAAATAGGGAGATTGAAAAAGAATCGTCTAATATCAGTTAACAAGCAGTGTTTATTAGATAAGTTAATGATTATTAGGTTCTATGATTTTTTGCTAAAAAAATTTAGAAAAATAAAAAAAAAAAATTAAAAAAAAAGTTCATTAAATTAAAACTGCTAAAAGTGATGTCAAAAAAAAAAATAAAAAATAAAAAAAAGTCAAAAATTGTTGGATTAAATGGTCACCAATATTTCTCAAGAAATAATATTTGCCTAAAGATTTATTAAAACTCCACATTTAGTTTCAATAAATACTTAATGACTTCTTTTACTTTTTTCTTCATCATTTCCTTATTAAATTTTCAAAATTGTTCCCCACAAAATTAGAGAATCAATCTCTTTATAACTGGTCGATACATGTTTTGAATTTCTTTTCATATCCGGTCTGTCTGCCGAAGACACAGTCTACGGGTTCTCTTTAAAAGTGATCTTCATCTGAACCGGTTCCTCTTCTCTGTATGACCCATCTTTAGAGAAGTGCTTCTTGGTGATTTACACATCCATTGTAACACCTTTACTCCGTGTGTTTATTGTTTGCTAATGGGTTTATTTAGTAGGTCAACATTCACAACCAAATAATGGAAGCTTCAGTATTTTCTTTTTACTTTTCTTATGGAACTCCCTTCTTTTTGAAGACGTTTAATCATATGGAGCTACACTCAGTTGCCTCCGTTTACCATCTGCTACGAAATCTGTTCTTCAGTTCGAACGAGCACCAACTTCCCATTCCTATCCTACTTAAAACTTGTATGAATTACTCGTTAAAAAAAAAGACCAATCAAAAAGAAAAAAAAAAAAACTTTCTTAAAAACCAAACTTCCAGAATCACAAGATTTCCTCTATATTATTAATCCCATATATTTTGAAGTACAGTAAAACCCCGTTATTACGCTCGTCAAGGGACCATGACCTACAAGCGTAATAAGCGGGATAGCGCTATAAACGGGGAAATGATTTATGAGATAGGGAAACATTTAGACACCATTTTACAGGAAAGATACTTGATTCTGCAATAGATATAGTGCAAATGTGAGCTTATTTCTTATTAAAAAAATCTTTGATTGTGGTTTGCCGTGTCTGAGTGCTACTGTTATAAATTATGACATTTTCAATGCGGTTCAAGTAACTACTAACATCAATTGATACACCACTAGGAGCAACACTAATATATTTTCGGAGCAGATTTAGTGCACTGCCCGCTATTTCACGCGCCTTTTCTTGAATGGGGCACTTAATGTCACTGATGCATCACGGGACTGATGAATCCATTCAATTAGAATTTCCTCGGCATCTTAATATTTTCCACACTTTACTTTTCTACGTTTGCAACCACCCTTCGCTGCATTGGTAATTCCATTCTTATTTTTTATTATTGTTCTCAGACTGGGTCAGGGAATTCTTAGAGATTCTGCGAAATCCTTCTGACTTAGTGTAGAATTCTCGTCGTACTTACGGAGAATTTGCAATTTTTCACTTATAGAAAGGGATTTCCGCTTCGATATTTTGCACGAACTTACTGTATCACAGACACGCACTTCAAAGAGTTCAAAGATTCCCTCCTACCAGGGAAAGAAAAGAATCGTTACAGTGTTACATTTCTTTTCGATACAAAATTTCCGATATAAAAAAGCGCTACAAGCGGGATTCGAAGCGTTATAAGAGGGTAAAAGTAAACAGAGTTACATAGAAAATTCCAGGGACCGCATGAAAGGAGCGTAAAGAACGGGATAGCGCTATAAGCGGGAGCGTAATAACGGGGTTTTACTGTATTCAGTAAGCTTTTCAATATGTTTTGCAGATATTTGCCAACAGACTCTCTTTCATACCATCCAAATTAACATCTAAACTATCATTATAATTAGTACTCTAAAACAATCTTCTAACTGAAACAGAGATTCATGACTACTGTGTTTTAATATGAACCATTTTTACTTTACTATTTTTTTTTATGCCAATATTTCTAATAAAATATTAACATTAGTTTAAATGATCTTTGAAAACAATAGAAAGATCATTGCTTATTATTATTATTTCATCTCTTTTATTTTTATTTTGTTCTTTTTACTTGGTTTTTAATCTTATCTTTCGGCGGTAAAATCTTTAGATGTTTTTAAATCCTATGTAAAAGTTATTTCTTTATTTTCGTATATTTTTACTTTATATTTGAAATATCAACATATCTGCATATCAACATCGATTTGCTTCAGGCTTCATTCAGACCCTTAAGAAAAATAATTGAAATTTTAGAAAGTATATTTTTTTCCATTACAAAATGCATTAACTAAATCATCCGTTCCGAGATCTTCATTTTAGATTCAATAATAATAAAAGAAAAGTTGAATTTTGAAAACATTTTGTAGTGGGACTAAAGGCATTCTTAAGTATTCATTCCATAAAGTAGTAATATTAAAATCTCTTTTTTTAATATTACTATTAAATATATTACTTAATAGAATATTTTGGAATGAGACTAACGTCATCTCTACTATTACACTTACTTTTCCAATTTCTATTTGATACCACTGATTATCACTTTAATATACATATATATATTTGTATGTGGTTTATTTTGTCAAAATATAAAAATAAAAATACAATTAGAAATAAGGGCAACAACTTGAATTCGTCAAGTAACTATCTGTGTGGAAATATATACTCGCATATTTATAAGATAAATATACAGGATAAAAGATATTTATTATTAAGAAAATAAGTTATATAGAATAAAAAAAATATTTCATTAAAATTAAGGAAATTTATATTTTCCATAGGATCAGAAAATGCTTACAGCTAATATGCAAATATATCATTGCCCCTCCTTCCCTCCGTCAGTATGAGCTTAAAACTTGGCTTGAATATTTAGGGGCAAGAAATGACCTATTGAAAGTTTTTCAGTGGAGGTATTAAAAATTTCAAAATAAAGTCATTAGATGAGGAATAATGAATTTTTATCGAAATCTAAGAATTTATATTAAGCTGTAGAATTATCCACCATCATTTGGGTGATGATGAAATTATAATTTAATATTTATAATTTAAAACAGAACTTAATTTACAATTTGCAAATAAGAGAGTAATTTTTTTTTGTCTATAGAAAAACAAAGAAAAAACAAAACAAAAAACGTAGCATTGTAAAGGAAGTTTAAGTTTTTTGAGGAACTTCTAATAAGAAACGTCTGTTTTATTTCAAAATAAGAAACATTGACAAATTTATTTTTACTTTCTTTATCATATTTCTTTTCTTTTCCTTCATTGCTCCATCAGAAGAGAAATGAAGCGGAAAATGAAAACAAGAAATAAATATATAGAAAAGAAAGAAAAACAAAGAGCGAAAAGAAGGAAAAAAAAAATGGAGGGTTTTGGGTTGGAGACGTGACGACGCTGTCGATGTTTTAGTCACGTCTTTGCACACATGCGTGAGCGCCAGTTAAAAGTTGGGGTGGAGTCACGTGACCCTGAGGTCATGCAAATATGTGAACGACGAGCTGTCAGCACTGAGGCCTAAGGGGTGCACGTGCCGAGAATCACAAAGATAGACCAGCTCTAAACGAGCGATTCATAGAAAGTGGTTGTTACGGTAATGTGGTGTTGATAATCCTAAGTGGAAAATAAACCATGAACTCTAAAAAATATTAAAGAACTTTTAATAGGTCATTTGTATAAAAATAATGGTGTTTCAAGATTATACATAAAATGTTCCACTTTATTTTTTTTTTATTTTGAATAACTTGTTAGAATAAAATGAATTTTCAATATCTCTGTCAATATAGATTTTACAAAACACTGTAATAAATAAAGCACTAAAACATAAAGGACATTGTTATATCTTTCTTAAGCAGGAAAAGAAAGAAAAATTTGTAGCTTTTTCTCTCTGGATCACGTGACATCACCTAACTTAAAATTTTATAGAACAAATTAAGAAGAAAACAATTTCAAACAAGTTCATCTTGAAGATTTACTTGATGAAACAAGAACATTTTATTGAAAGCATTATGTTATTTGTACAAAAAATCTTAAGATATCCCGTTTTTTTTTTATATACAAAAGTTTATATAATGGAACTTGGATTTTTTAAATGAAAGAGATGATTATTAATGATTAATTGCATTTCTATTTATTGAAAAAAAGGAAATAATTGAAAAAAATTAAGAATAAATTAAGAAAAATTAAAAATAATTAAGAAAAAATGCTTAATTTGAAATGTTTAAATTTGAAGTTTAAAAAAAAAAAAAATTGAATACATAAATTTTGCTTTTGGGCTGATCACTTTAAAGAATTTGCTTTTCATTGAACTATGATGTTTCTTTTTTTGTAATTAAATTCCTTAGTGCCTTTCAGTGAAAGGACAAGGGATTAATACTGTGGATTTCACAGGATTATTTTTTATTTGATTGTTTTTTTATCTCGGCGGCCCATTCCCGGGACCGAAAATGCTTGTACATAAAGCTTTCGCGCAACTGAGCCAAACATCAAGGGTAAATTCTGCTGATGATTCCTAATGAGGATGAAACAGCTGTTCAGAATTCCCGTTGATGTTGGCTCAATGTGCGAAGGCATATTTGTTGTCCGGTTGTGATTTTTTTCTCTCAATTTATGAATTATTACGGACGTTACTTTGAGATAAGTTGAATTGTTGCGGAATGTATTACAATAATATGTAACATTTCCCAATTACTTTCTGGTAATTATTTATAATAAGGTAAGAGCTCGGTTGTAAATCCAGCTATATCTAGGTAGATTATTTCTATAACGTTATCGCGTGAGTACTGAACTCTTTAGAGTTATTTTCCTTATTTCCGGCTTTTTTTTAAGCTTAGATTCAAATTGGATCGTATTTTCAACTTGTCCGGAAATTTTCTTCGCTCGATCTAACATCGATTTCAGAAATTAGAAACAGATTTAAACGAAATTTCAAGAAGGAAATAAAAATAAAGCAAATAAAAGCAAAACGAAATTGGTGTTCTTCCATTTCCTAACTTCTCTACTTAAGACTATTATACTGTAATAGGCTTAAAGTAAGCTAATTTATTTAAATAATATTTAAAGCAGGATTATAGTAAATTAGCTACGATTTTAAAAATAGTATTATATATAAAATATAAAGAAAAAAAAAAAAAACGAAAGAAAACTTTTGTAGCTTATTCTCTCAGGATCACTCCATCCAATACATTTAAAAATACAAATGAAGAATTCAAGAAAAAAAGAACTGATGAAGGTATAAATGGACTAGTACTGCTACTATTCAAAAAAATAAAATTATTAAAAGAAATTACTATTAAAAAAAAAAAGAAAGATGAACATTGAAGTTTTGCGAAACATTTTTTTAGTTAAACTTCACCAAAAAAAAAAAAAGAAAAACGTAATATTGAAAACGTAAAAGGGGCAAGTTTTTAGTCTTTACGGCGACTTCTTTTTCAAGCCAAAATTCAAAATAAAAATGCCAAAAACAGAAAATTTTATAACATATTCAATTGTTATTTTATTTTCCTTTAAAATTGTTGTGCTTGTATTTCTCGTTAATGCTACGTTCTTTCTGTTGTATTCATCTTTTCTTTTCTAGTTTTAGGAATTTTATTTTGAATTTTGAAAAGAAGTCGTTGAATAAACTTTGAAAATTTGCCCCTTTGTAATATTATGGCGAAGAAAAGTTTTTTAATTAATATGTTTGTAACTAGGTCTTTATTGTATAAACAAATGTTATTAGATTGCCAACGGAAGAAATATGGAAGGTTTTTTGGAAAAAATAATTAATTCTAAAATTCGACACTTACAAAAAAAAAAAAAAAGTTTCAACTTCTCTTATGAGGTTTTTCTTTTTTTTTTTTTTTAAATTTTTGTATGGCAACAATAGGAAGTCATTCTTGTAATAAACCTTCATAATTAATCAATATTTTATATTTGCAAAAATAAAATATCAGTTAAAAAAATATTTCTGGAATGTTTATTTCATTTTCATTGTAATTTCTTATTTAATATTGTAACAGTTTGAATATGATTTTTAGAAATCATTTATTTATCATTTTTTTTTTTTTGTTGAAATTATTTATCTGTATTCAGTTTTTATCCTTAACCATTATTTTTTTCTTTGCATTTCCTAATTATTGATGTTCTGTTTATTTTTAAATTCTTTTCCGTTGCAACCATTGAATCAGTTAATTAATTTGAATTCATTATGCTCTTGTCCAATCATTATGTATATTTTGAACCAATCACATCACACTATGTAAAAATCTATAAAAATCAATGTATTTCATTTAATAAATTAATTCATTTCAGTTTCCGAACTTGACTCGTTGTCTTTCCATCTCAACGACTCTCCAACAAACACCATTACAATATCACAGAACTGAAAAAGATTTCTACATTCATAATATCTTCAGTAACATAATTTTTTCATTACCTGTCGATTTTCATATAAAATAAATATGTATCTTCAAGTGAATTTGAATAATTACAATATAATATCAATTGTTTTATTAGAAAAGTAACTGAGAATGACGTAAACGGAAGAAAACTCTGTAATTTATCTTGTGCTGAACTGAAAATAGAAGCGAAGAAATCTTCAAAATGGTAAAATCGAGCAAATGAGCTGATGACCGTTGATTAAGCGTTTATAGAACTCAAAATTTAATCCGTTCTTAAAATTATAAATTAGTTAGATAAAACTCATTATTTTTTTCTTCATGTTTTTAATATCAAATCAAGATTCACTATTTCATATCAATTCACATCAATCAGAAGGTTTTTTATTATTGATTGATCTTTTTGTGACTGGAATCTAAAACAACTATTTCTGAATTTTTATCCATCATCAGACGACCTACATAAATGAGCAAATTAGAGAATTTTGTTTTGATCAAGAAGGTTTAATTAAAAGTTCATATTTACAGCGAGGTCCGTGTTACATGTAACATTATAAAGATTTAAATGAAACCAGAATTTCTCCGAACTGAATATTTAAGAAGGAACAGTATCTACACTAAGCACAAGTAAGAAACAAATTCGCAGTAACATTTCTTCAACCTTACATTAAAAAAAAAAGATAATCAGGATAATGAAATATTCTAGTTTCGAATTAAAATATTAAATTTTTCATTATAGATCGTTTTTTCATTATTGGACCTCAAACATCAATTTCTGGATTTTTATCCATCGTCAGCCGAGTTACTCGAGTGATCTGCAATCGAGATTAGCTCACGGCTAACGATGGCTAAGAAATGTTATCCAAGATATAAAAGAAACAAAACAAAACACACAAAAAGAACAAATAAAACAAATCCTGGAATGATTTGCTTTTTTTATATATTTTTTATATATTTTTCTTATATTTTCTTAATTTTTTTTTTTTTATTTCTTAGATTTTCTTTTTAAGCACCATAAAATCTTCGAATTCCCAGAAATTCAGCTCATAATGGAAGATTGGCTGAAAATTTTAAAATGTTAAGCGTCGAGAGCATCAACATCTTCCTATTACGTTAAAAATACATTACAACAAGTTCCATTATATTAAGGGATAAAGGGAGTTTTCAATTCTTCATTTCTCAAGTTTCCTTAAGAAAATATAGACTTGTCATTGATACATTAATCATTAAAAAATGCAGATAATTATCAATTGCTTTGTCTTATTTAATAATACGTATTTAATTTATGAAAAAATTCAGAAGAAAAGAATAAAAATAGTAATAATTCAACACAATTAAATTTCTAGAAATCCTTAATATAAACAATAACTCCTTTAATTTCCACGATATTTCATCCTTCTTTGCGATGGACTTCATCAGGTGGTAACAGAGGACAAGAAACAATTCTTCTTCCTCTACAGTTAGTAGTAGTTTCTTGTCCTGATGAAGTTCCTCGCAAAGAAGAACGAAATATCGTGGAAATTAAAGGAGTTATTGTTATATTAAGGATTTTTAGGAGTAAATTACTTACAGGATGTATTAAAGAAGCTTATATAATTACATTTCATTAGGGCCGCTATGTTATTAATTAATAATTAATTTCATTCTGTGAAATCGGTACTAATTCTCTAAATTCTTTTTTTTTTTTTAATTTTTCTTTTTAACTTATTTTCCTTTGACTAAGATCGTAAAATGCCTTTTTCTTTCCTTTTTTTAAATCATAATTTGATAAATTCTCACAGGCGAGGATTCCAAGATGAGATCCTTTGTATTTCAACCCAAATGTTTTGTTCGAAATGTTTCAGCGAATCTTCCTATGTTTTCATTATAGAAATTTTTCTTTATTTGCCTAAGAATTCTGTAATTAATTCTGTTTATACTTCAAAAAAGAAGATGAGTTTTAAAGAAAGTTCACTAATTTAATTCACCACTTATAATCCGTCAAATTTCTATGGATCTTTGTTAGGTGATATTGACGTATGCTTTCTTTCAATTAGGACGCCTAAACCAAAAAAATTGCTAAATTGAAATTTACTTACGGTGAACTAACAGAAAGCATTCAAATATGGCATTGTTAGTGATCTACCAGTGGTTCATAGAAATTTAAGATAAATATAGTTAAAGACCTTTTAAATCCATAAGTCGTTCAGATTTAAGAATTTCATTTTTATTTTATTTTTTAAAGAACAGTTTAAAACATAAATTTTTAAATATTAATTTAATTAATAAAATATCTTTTGGACTGACCCAAATAAAATATAAGTTAGAAGGAAGAGGTCTCTTAGTTATCTCGATTTATTCTAAACAGTCTGTAAGTTTATTAAATATTTAAAACTTTACATGGGTTAGTTTTTCTAATCTAGTGTAAATACTTCGTAGCGAATATTTTATATCATTATTATTTTTCTTAATTTACTAGAAACATCCAAAGAACTGCAGTCATTATTACTGTTATGTGTTCCATATCTCTTATTGTCGGGATTATAATAAATTGTACATGAATTGCATTTAGGCGAACACGTTTATTTATTTATTTATTTATTTATTAACAGCTTACAATTAAATCGGTTGAATAATTTCATTTATTGTTAACAATCGCATTCCCGCATTTGAGTCAATTTGGATCCAAGCACTGACTGTCTGGGCTTTGAACGATTTTCAATAATCCAATTGTGTAATCCGTCGCTAATCCGATTAGGGAAATACGATATTGGCCTAAGATAGCAATGTAATGAACCAAATGAAAATGTAATCATTAGATGACAAACAACTCAAAGTGGCTTGAATTCTTTTTTCTATTCACTTTCAAAAAAAAAAAAAATCCCGAAACAAACCTTACAAATCGTATTAAAAATTATTGACATAAGTGTTAGTGTATTGTGCCTTTATCATACATTGTTCGATTTTTTTTACTTTTTTATTATAACAACCTGTTTTGTACTTTTTCAGATCTATAAGGCATGTGTTATTTAAACTAAAACCATAGAACCTCCAACAATAGAAATCTATTACTCTTCTAAGTAATAAATTCCACTGTTGGTTTCATTAAATTTTAATTATGAACTATATTGTTGATTTCATTTGATTTTTACTTATTATTCATTTATTTAATTAAATATTTAGTAGACATATTTAACATGGATAAACGTGAATAAGTTCTTTTCAAAAAAAATATATAGAAAAATTCAGGAAATATTAAAAGTAGTGTTGGACAGCCATTGCAGCCGTTTAAAATGGACGTAGAAAGATTTCGCATATTAAGAAATCATTATATTTGACTTTTTATAATAAAAATCCAAAAGCTAGAGAACAACTTAAGAGAGAATATATTATGTGTGTGTTTGTGTGTGTGTGTGTGTGTGTGTACGTTTTGTACTTCAGAAACACTTTGTCTGATATCCGTTGAATTAAAGAAATAAGATTGTCCAATTGTTTTTATCCTAATCCAAAGAAACTACAGGAAGTTTTTAAGTTATTTCTTTCTTAATAAATGTATTCAGTATTAAAAGAATTGAGCCATCCATATTAGAATAACGCTGCCTTTCCCATAAGCCGTAGTTATATATATACATTTATATATACAGTATATATATATTGCAATTTGCCAAATACAGTATAAAACGTTTTGAATGATAATTATTTAATAATAAATCATTTTGCTGTTTGAACAATAAATTATTTAGCATTATTTATAAACCTTTTTAATTTTTAAGATTTATGTTGAATTTATTGGGGACTTTTTCTTCCCTAGAATAACTTGAATCCTTTGCCGGAAAAGTAGGAAATTGATATGACATTTATTTATTTATTTATTTATTTATTTATTTATTTATTTATTTATTTATTAACTTTCAATAAATTAAAGCATTTACTTTAGACTTAAAATAAAAATCCCAAACATTTGAATTCCAAATATATTTCAATCTTTTTTTCATATTATAATGACAAAATTATTGATTAGGAAAAAATTATGAAAGTTTGCTTAGTAAATAAATAGTTATTATTAACTCCTTAAATAATTATAGTAAAAAAAATAAACGAAACAGAAACTTTTCTGAATTCCTTAATTTAAATCCGAAACATTGTAGATTAATATTAAAATCTTTTTTTAACAATGACGGAACTTGATTTTGAAATGATCTTTAGATATATTCAATGTAGGCAACCATTTTGAAGAAAGTAAATTTCTCTTAAAAATTCGGAATTTTTATTTATGTTCATCCAATTTTATTGTGTACAAATGTACATAGAAGCATAAACATGTTTTTTTGTTTTAAATAATTTCTTATATTTTAAGTATTTAAACAGAAGCTGCCAAATATAGATTTAAATTACAATATTTAACCAAGTTCGAAACTATAGAATTTTTGTTGGTTATTAATTAAAAAAATAGATTTGATTAGGTATTTATTAAAGGTTTTGAGCAAATAATTAATTACGTCTAAATTTATATGATTACTGATCAGATATTTTAAACCTTTTAAGCGTCTTAAATTGAATATATTTAAACAAAATTTTTGAATCACATGAGTAAATTGGCAAGACTGTTAGATGTGAATACTTTTTTTTTTTCCTCACTAACTCTATATATTCACACCTATATATATATTTTGTAATTAAATATGTATTTATAGTGATTAAAATTCAATGAAACTTTAGCTTATTTAAATACGTATACGTATCTTTTGTTTGTTTTCTAAATAATTAAATAAAACGAATTCATTTCATTTCAGAATTTTTTGAAAAACGACAAAATAACACAAAAACCTCAAAACCTATTTATTAAATTCTAAAATAATTATGACTTTCTTTTTTTATAAGATTAGACCATGAGAACAAAAACCAGGAATCAGATTTATTTTGCGTAAAGATTATGACGAATTTTACGATATGAAGATAGTGTAGATGAATGATTTTATTTAATAACTTTGTTACTTTCCTTATTTTTATTGCTATAGTCTATAACTAAAGAATTAAGGACATTTGTACTTAAGCTGACTGAGGTTTTTTTGAAAATCAATGACTGAATTCATTCGTACTAATTGAGTCTTTTCTTTTGCGACAAGTTAATTCGTTAATTCGACGATAGTTATTTAATTATATCTGTAATTTCAGTAAAACATTTGATTGGATTTTAATTAAAAAAAATATCGATTATTCAACTTTTTAACAACTGATTGTGAAATAACTTTACGTTGGTGGTCTGCACATTTTTATTAAATTTGTTTTTGATTTTCCATTTCAATGAATAATAAACGATAATGAATATTTTATTACTTAATTCTGTAATCGAAAAAGAAATGAATTATGTTTAGTTTAGAAATTTTCTAATTATATCTATTTTCTAATGTATTAAGAAACAGAGATTATAATGATTTCGGTACTAGATGAACCAATAATAGTTCAAGCAATTTAAAAGTTTATTTGTATCTCTACAATCTAGTAATACTATTTTCACATGAAAGTATCTAGTAATATTTTTATAACTAAGCTTATTCAATATAATTCCATACTGGAGTAGGCCTATTTGTAATTAAAATTTGACTTCTCTTGGATTTTTGAGATCATACGAATTTCCTTCGGGAAAAGAATAATCAGAAAGTGATTGAAATATATTTGTAGTAAGGCTGGACGCACATTTCTTCTACACGCGCATTGTAGTTCGTATCTTCATTATTATAATTTAGGTTTCGGTTTTATAGATCGAAACGTCTTCTTCCGATAGAGTGCAATAAAAGAATTGATTAAAATATTGTTCGAATAATATATGAAACTGTATTATGAATTCGAATTTTTTGTTCTAAGCCTTAGAATAATATCTTAAACAATTCATTTATTGCACTTTATCGGATTGAAGATTTTGACCTACAAGACCTGAAAACGTTCATAACTATAGCTTATGAAATATGTATCCAGCCTTATTATAATTAACTTATACTAGGATTTGCACATCGGAATTAGTTCAAAATTTAGCAAACTTTTATTTTCAAAAGTAATAATATTAACCCAAACTTCCAATTGCAAATTGAATATATAGTTAATATCTAAATATTATCAAATATTTCAATCATATTTGAATTTCAATATCACATATTTTAATCATATTTGAATTAATATCAGACACAGTTTCACAAGTGTTCTATCAAAGAAAACATTTTTCCAGAGAATATAAATAAACTTATACATTGATGAAAATAACGAAAATAATCGATTTCTTTATTATTCACAATTAATATTAATAAAATTCATTAAAACCATAGAATTACAAAAGAAAACAAAAATTCGAATTAGTATTTGCTGGTGTCTATGTCTTCGATTTTACTTTTAGTCTAATTTGCAATAGTAGCCCCATACAACAGTCCACAACAAATTTTGAGTAGTGAACTCTTTTTAACATTTGAAATTTTATCGCAAACCTCATCTCACAGTTTAACTAGGAATAAAACAAACAAATTAACAACAACAACAAAAAAAACATATTACATAAATCTACATTGCTTTCAACTTAAATGCCTTGAATATAATTTGACGGAGATACCAATGTAAGTTATAAGTTTTTACTCCGAAACCTTGGACTTTTTCCCAAATTCGATAAAGTTACCGAACCATCTCCCTATGAGATAAGCTGATGTAGAATATGGACTTGTCTATTTTTTTTGTAAATATAAAAAAATTAATAATAATGGGTAAGACCAATTGGTTTCTTTGAGGCACCACTGCGCTTCCGATATAAAAAAATTAAATTGCTATGAAGTCTTAAAAAATCATTTTTTATATTATTATAATTCAAAGTGTAAATTTTATTTAACAATATTTAATTGTTGTAATTTAATTGTATTATGGAATATTCTAATTACTTATATTGTGGAGATCTAGTGAAAGTGAATTTGAGTATAAAGCTCATGTACGTACTTACAATTTTATAATGACAAAAATTGTGATTTAGGTTAAAAGTTTAGAAATTCTGTGCAGATACACCCTACAATTTGAAAAGCCAAACCTTCGACTCTCCAGAACTAGCAATGAATCATTGGACAGTGAAGATGCTATCTTCCTGTGGTCATTTAATTGCAATACTATTATATTAAGTT
The DNA here is from genome assembly GCA_023159025.1 of Thereuonema tuberculata. Taxonomy (NCBI): domain Eukaryota; kingdom Metazoa; phylum Arthropoda; class Chilopoda; order Scutigeromorpha; family Scutigeridae; genus Thereuonema; species Thereuonema tuberculata. The sequence continues at coordinate 15,427,397 of JAFIDM010012231.1, forward strand.
AACGAAATATAATAAAAAAATAAAGTTTGGTAATAAAAACGTTTTAATAAAAAAAAAGCCAAACAAAAGGGACTGTTTTGGGACTGTTCTCTACTTCTTGTGAGTGTACCTCAGCCATTTCTTTCAAGACTTAACAATAGTTCGGATTCTTCAGTCACTAGATAAATTTTATAAGTGTGGTCTGTTTCAGATTGTTCAGTTTCCTTCTTGTAAAAGGACCCCCAAATCCTCGTTCATTTCAAATAGATTGATTCCTATTGGGCATTTATAATCTCCATATAATCTGCTTTTTTTTGTCTGGCCTCTTCCATTTCTCCTTATGTTTTAGTCATTCAACATAAATGATTTCAGGATTTGATAACTGCGTTAGCTACCAACTGAGTTGGTAACAAGAGTTCGCTTCACCTGCTTCGCCTCCTCTGGTTTCACAGCGCAGACATTGTTTCTAATTTAGTTTCATTTTTAAGAAACAGATAAAACTAAATATTTACGTGGAATAATACTTCTTAATGTCCTGACTCAAGCACATGCAGGCGACTGCAAACCTTTTATTTCTTTTATATATTTATTTCTCCAATGCACCTAAAATCCTGAAAATTTAAATATGAACTTGTGAAGCATCTGGGATTTCTATTTTCTTGTTTTTAATTATCAAAATATGCTGTAATTAAGTAAATTAAAAATTAAAATACAGTCAATTTTTTGGGTGTTTTCGAGGTTTTACTCGGTATTTTCAACTCAAAAAAATTGACAAAAACCAAAAATGATAAAAAATTTGTTATGTAATGATTTGTATTTAAAATATTTATTATTAGTGCAGTAGTTAGTTTTTTTAAAAAATAATTTAATCTCATAGAATTTAAAAAATTAACTGCTACACAAATAATAAAAATTGAAAATACAAATCATTATTTTACAAATTTTTTATCATTTCAGGCTATCGTAAAGTTTCTTTAAGTTGAAAATATCTCGAAAACACTAAAAAAAAATGATTGTTTTTGAATTTTGATTTAAATTACTTACAGAATATCTTGACAATTAAAAACCAGAAAATAGAAATCCCAGATGCTTCACAAGTTCATATTTTAATTTTCAGAATTTTAGGTGCATTGGAAAAAGAAATATAATCGTATAAAAGAAATAAAAGGTTTGCAGTCGCCTGCAATTGCTTGAGTCAGGACCTTAAATAATTGACCTGTTATCTTTGTCTTGATGGAAGAAAAATTGAAGATTACATTTTCATGCATTGTAGGACATTTAAGATTAAAACTTTTTAGTAATTCTTCCCGGTCTTTCAGGTCAATGGGTTTCTATTTTAATTGATACAATTTCTTTAATATTTTTTTATAATAAGGGACACTTTCAATCAATAAAGAAAATCTGCATTTTTTTTTTTTAAACTCCGTTTATTTAACCGTAAGATTGTATAATAATAATAATATTCCTGAACTTAAGGACAAACATAGAGAAGTGGGTGCAATTTTATGAAATCTATATACATGACAGGAACACTTACAGATGTAGGGATTTACAACTCACATTGGACGATTTTCACCTGTTCAATTCACACATAGAAATTATCCATTGAAAAGTACCTTTTTTCTTAAGAAATTAAGATTAACAAATTAAATTCTGTAAAGAACAGCATCAAAGCTGTCTAGATTAGAGTAGACTATCTAAAGTTCATCGAAAAACAAAATAAATTCAACAAAACTAACAATGTTAAAACAAAATGAGAAACTCTTCAACTTACTGCTTGGCTGTAAAATGCTTAGTGGCTCAGAACTTTGGAATGTTATAAATTTAGAAATTTCTTTTATTGTTTAGCAATTTTTAGATTTGTTTCGTAGGGAGAAACAGTTTTTAAAATTGTCAGGTTTGCATTGGATCGAGTTCAATGGAAGATGGAATATTTTCTCGTTAATTTAATATAAGGAATTTAAATATTTAATCTCAATAATTTGCTAACTCTACATTGACTAGATACGAAAAATATAACCATTTCACAATGTCAATTATAATTGACATATCAGGAAAAAAATAGCTAATGCAGTTATCGAAAATTATTGCTTTACAGTTTATTAATTTTAAAATTTACCGAACGTATTGAATTAATAAAACATAATAATTACATTTTTTACTTATTGTCTGCTTATGGAACAATTTTTTCAAGCATTTCCTAAACCGTCTCAAAGCATTCTAGGATTAAGAAAACTCAAAACTTAAGGTTTTACTTTTTCTAATTTAGAAGTAATTTAATGTGATACTTAGAAAACTTTCAAAAAGTTGTAAATAGGCTTATTTATTAAAGTTTAATAAATTAAGAAGTATAATTTCAATCAAGGACACTCGACAATATGGTATAGCAAAAATATTACGTTAGTTTTCAGAATGAAAGTTCCTTTTTGAAATAAAAATATTTTAAGTATTAATATAAAAATTGAATTAAAGCAAAATAAGTTTAATTTAAAAAAGTTAAGATAAATTATTACAAAGTATTAATAATATATATATATACGTATGTCTTGGTGTTAAATTATTGGTGTCAGAGCTAACAACTATTATCCTTGACATGGAATGGCATTTTTAAGAAACTGTTTTTGAATTTTTTTATTTTTCAGCTAGATTTTGCAGTGATGATCCTCTATTCTCATTTACAGAAATGCAAAAAAAAATACAAAGAAGCAACTTCAGAGACTAAGAAATTATTTTCTCAACAGAGACACCTACCAAGAAATGAATTTCTGACTTTCTCTTTGTATCTTTAATGCATTTTGTAGTTTTTTTTGCTTATCCAGCAGTCTTCATAATTTAAATGTTTCTCCCTTGAACTCGATCCAATCATCCTACTTCCATGCAGAGCCATCAAGCAAAAAAAGCGAGAACATGAGGAAGATAAGCCTACCGTACAGTGGCGGTCAAGCAGCGTTGCCATGGTGATGCAGGATTCAGAGTTTTTTAATTATTATTACTTTCTTTTTTTTTTACTGTTGATTGAAGAAGAATCAAAGTTCGTGAAATCTGCAGTTTTTTTTGTCTTGAGGAAAATAAAATAAAATAACAAACAGTTTACTTGTTGCAGATTTACCATCTTCTTCAGTCTTTCACGAAACCTAAGTCCACACAGTTCAAAAGAATTCTTCTTTACAAAATAAATAGAGACTACGAGTGATGATTACTATAGGATTCGAGGGTCTGAATCCTTAGAATTGGTAATGAAAACTCTTGGATGAACTCTTTTCGAAGCAGGGCTTCGTAGACAAAGTTCAGTTCAGTCTTTCCTTTGTTCTCCGCAGAGTTCGAAAGTCTAAAATGAGTTGGTGGTGACAGATTTGACCATAGATTCATGAATTCACGTCAACACACTTTCTTCTTTTCTTGAACAGTTTATGAGAAATATTCACAAGTCTAAGCAGGACTAGATCTGAGAAGTGTTCTATCACTTTGTGATTAATTTTTTAATATAATTTTAGTGAAGAAAAATGATTATCTCAAGATTTTCTGAAGACAATTGTTTATTCCAGTGGGATTTTTGTTATTCAAGATATTCAAATTCTCGCGATTTTCTAGAAATAAATCTCCATTTAGAATCACAATAATGTTAATTAAATATTAAGTCATTTTGTTCTTTTAATTAGTAATTCTGTTGATTAACTTCTAACTAAGGGATAGATTAACTCGGCATTAATTAGATCAATTTGTAACATTATTACAATAACTTGCAATCAAATTATATTAAAACATATATAAAAAAAAAATACTTGTAATAACTTAAGTTAAAAGATAATATAATAAATTAAGTCTAATAATAGAAAAAGTATATTTTGAACAAAATAGGTTTTGAAAACAATCGGCAAAAATGTGATGAGACAAATGTGTAGTTAATAAATAACTCCGAAGAACCCCAACTTTCATTTAATAGAAGATTAAACGAACTTACACGATAGATTCCTGGGAACTAATTATAACTTTTTAATTCATATTTAATTTTCCAACGCATTTTTTCAAATTTTTAATGATTTTTAATTTTTTTTTTTCAATGCCAGGGCACTTGGTGCTTTTGCCATTGGTCTCGATAAGGGGCGAGATTTGTGAGTTTTTGGCCGAATAATCGTTGCCCAGGGTAAAATATCATCCTGCGAAATCATCTTAAATATATTCCAAAAGAAATATGTGTAAAAACGTTATTGTATTTTGGAAATATGAATCCACCACTATAACAATTAGGTTTTTTTATGACTTCTTCATTACAGCAGTGGTTCTCAACGCACTTTAATATTTTAAAAACCTAGAGACCCAAAAAAAACTTGTTCCTAGAATCGCAGACCCCAGTGAACTTATTTCACTGTTTTTATTGCTCTAATCAATTTTAATTTTTGCTTTGAAAAATAAGAATGATTTACGAATAAATTTAAGTCTATTTTAAACTTTTAAAAATACATTGAAATATATTTTAAGATGATATGAAAAGTGAATAAAGACTTTAAACTTAATCTTCAATTTTACAATAAAACAGAACGTACGGTAATTTGTGGTTGCCTAGAATATTTGATGGTGTGAATTTAGATTAGAAAACTTTGTTTGAAAATTATAGATGAATTCTCAGGATTTATGTTGGTTTTTTTTTTTTTGCGAACACCCCGTTTAGGAAGCTCTGCATTATAGAATCACTGAAAAAGTTTGTATTTTTTATTTTATTCTTAGCCTTTATTATAGTCAAGTTTAGTTAATGAATAAAACTTAAAATAAAGGAAGCAATGTCATTTGAATTTCTTTCTTCAGCATTATCCTGTAAGTGATTTCCGAATATCTTAAGAATAATTTAACTTATTAGAACTTTATCTTGAAATGTATCTTGTTTGTTTCCGTTTGTGATTTAATAATTTATTCTGGGTTCCACTTTTATCATTGACTAAATTATTCATGGCTGCTTAAGTTCAATAATAGTTTTCGATTATAAAATCATTGTGGGCAGCGATAAGTTCAAATGCATCTCTAGGCTGGACGAATTTCTTTTTCTTTCTTGCAATAAAAAAATAACTTACAGATATTTAATTATTGAACTAATTCTTATCTAGAAAAGACTTTTTATAAATCAGAAAGTTCATAAAGTTTATTAAGAAATTTATTGAATGAAAATTGATTTAGTTATTTTTCTTGAAAAAAAAAATGATTTATAATCTTTGAGCTAATAAAAAAAAAGTAAACATTAGGAAAAAGATTAACAAAGATTTTCAGTTTTTATCAGTTTAATTTTTATCTATTTAATTTCTTTCTTAAAATGGAGATTTTCAGTATTTGATATAATGCTACATTTTTATTTTTAGTACAAATTGTTTATTCTTGTCCTTTTATTCATTTGCTTTCCCACGAAATAAACAATCATCTCAATAATCAAGAAATTTGATTTCTTTTATTATTTTTAATCTTGAAATGCGAAGAAAACCAATTAGAAAAATAATTCATATTTTTAATAAATTGGTATAAATATTAAAGTTCTTTTAATTTATATTAATGCAAAAATCTTTTGTCTATTAACGCTTTATGAAATTAGAAGGGTCTAATTATTTAATGATTACTTGATTTAAAACTTTTTAATTAAGATATCAGTATAAAATGTTTATCTTCTTTTTACTACATTCAGAAATACTTCGTAATCAGGGTCTAAGTTCTGATAATTTTCTGTCACTTTTCTATGTCTTTTAGAGCAAATTTCAATGATGAATAAATGAAACGAATACATGTTGCTGTATTCGAACTCTCAGTCTATATTTTATATAAGTCTTCAGACAACCGTTGGATTATGGGAACTGTTCATTGAATGTAATAATAGCTGGATGCTCGCGCCAAAAAGTTTATCGCGACTGTCCCTTAATTATTGTTGTTTTTATTTATCTTGATTTCAATTTTGTTGTAGGCTATAGTTAGTTTTTTCCTTTTGTTATTTTCAATTCTCCCAATGGGAATTGGATAGATGAGCTACGGGAGGTGCATTTCCCAGTGCCCTGTGATTTAACACAGGTCGTCGGCGAATTGTCACCACGTCCTGCCTTGCAGCTGCAAATACGAAGAGCACATGGCGTTGTTGGTGGGTTGGGCGGCGACTGCCGCTGCGGCCGCGGCCGCCGCAGCCATGTTCGGCGTGAGGCTCTGCCTGCCGTAGTTCATCGACGAGTTCATGACAGCGGCTGCGGCGGCTGCCGCCGCTGCGCCGTTCGACGTGACGGTGCACTGTTGATGGCCGAGTGGGTTGGTCGATAGATTGGGGCTCTGCGAGCACGCTGACGGCATCCCGACGGAGCTGGGTGTGATCTGGCCAGTGGCCGCCTGCTGCATCTGATTGCCGCCGTCTCCCGAGCACGGCTTACCGTCTTTGACGAGCACAGGCACGGCTACTCGCCGAGGAGAACTCTGCTGCTGACTTTGAGCGTTCTGCTCGGCCATGGCTTTCTCCTTCGCCTGTCGTTTACATTTGTAGCGGTGGTTCTGGAACCAGATCTTGACCTGAGTTGGCGTCAAGTGGATGAGGCTCGCCAGATGCTCCCGCTCGGGGGCCGACAGGTACTTTTGCTGTTTGAAGCGACGCTCTAATTCGTATACCTGAGCTTGCGTGAACAACACGCGACGCTTCCGACGCTGAGTTAGAGGGAACTGCATCGGCTTGGTGTCGCCCGTCACACTGCAAGCACTCAGGGTCGACATGTTAGACATGTTCATGTTCATTCCTGTAGAAGAACCCATCAGGCGGGAAACTGAAAAAAACAAAGAGCAAAATAAGAACTATATTACAAGAAATTACGATAATAACAAATATACAAAAATTTGAACAAAAACGTCAAGTTGCAAACATAAAGTTAATCGCGAGGTATAAACTTACTTTTTCTTTATTTTATTAATTGTTTGAGATAAAAGAAATACAAAATCTTTCCTACAATTCCTTCTCTTTAAAAAAAAAGAGAAAAGAAATAGTAAATAAATCGTAAATTATAAATGCATTGCTTCGTATATTTGATTATGAAATGTGAGAAAAACAAATTCTCACACATCTCTACAAAATAAATTTTACACAATTAGGGAGAAAAGTCGAATAATCAAAGTTTATTATCTCCTTTCAATACTAAAGAAATTTCAAAGTCTTTAAACTTTTATAATGTTCCATCTAAATCAATAAATAAATAGTTTTATTTTAAATTTTGAGTATTTTTAAATTTAATAGCAACAATTTATTCATTTTCATAGATTTTTCTTGAAATTGGCAAATCTCTCAATTGGTTCAGATATTTTCCAAGAACCAATAATTTATTTCCAAGATTTCAATTTTTTGTTTGAATTGAATTAATAATTCTTTTTTTAAGTAATTGAAATTCCAGAATTCTGAAGATAATCTTCCAAGTAAATGTTTCAAAATGAAAATTTTTCAAAATTTGACTTTTTTTTTTGGAATTGATAAAAATAGGAATAAAAAAGAAATTCAAAAATAAGATTTTATGATGTTTGACCATTAGGTTTCGTTAGCCCGGCCATCCAAAAAACAAAACAAAAAACAAAACAGCCCTCGTGTGTTCCGTAAATATATCAAACTGAACTTAAAACATAAGGTTTAATGTAAATTCTTGGAACATATGTTATAAAACTTATTAGTAAATATAACTTATTAATAACTTAAACATGTTACAAGAATAGATAACGAATAGAAAACACAGTTGAAAAAAACTCTTATTAAACAGTATCATTTTAATGCGTCGAATTACAAATAACAACACATTGCAGTTATTAACCTTCATCAATTCAGAATTTCTGAACTGATGAAGGCTAATAACCTCAACGTGTTCGTATTTTGTAATCCGACGCCTTAAAATGATACTGTTTAATAAGAGGTTTTTTTTCAGCTGTATTTTCTATTCGCTATTTATTTATATTTTTTGCACATCCTATTGGATAATATTACAAGAAGATAAAGAAAAAAAATGATAAAATAAATAAGTATCAAGAATATATTTTCGAATTAATGCTAAAGTATGAAAAGAAAGTAGCGATATAACCTTTTTAAAGATTTATTTCTGAATGAATTGTAATGTTGTGATAATAGTAAATACATTATTATTTATTATGTATTTAAGAGCTTCATTATTCAAGAGCTTTATATACTCATATCGAGATAACAGTGATTGTTATCAGCTGAAGCCAGAAAATTGCATATTTAATTTATCGGATTTTTCTAATAATTTTACAAAAAAAATCTATTATTTTTCAGTGACGAATGATTTACGCAAATATATTGCAATAATTTTAAGACTTTGCCCTTTTTTTTTTTTTTGTAAAAATCGTAATTATTACATATAAGAGTAAATCTCAATTTTATCATTACACTCTTTGCTTCCCGATGGCTGTTAAGATATAAAAATCTTTCTATTTCTTACATTTTTTAATTCTCTAGTGATTTTGTAGAAATAGATTTTTTTTTTGGCTAAATCCTTACTTCCGTTTGAGAATATTCTGACCATTACCTTCCCCATCGTACATTTATGAGTTTGGATTTACAAATACAATGAAAGGCCTTCGAACAAAAGAAAGTGTTTTTATTTGTAATGAAACATGGAAATTTCGAAAACATGGATGGCATCGAGAACATGTAACTTCTGTCTTAACAAAAAACTCAAGATAGAGGTTACCAGATGCTCATTCTTTCGTTACTGTTCCCAAAAGAAAGAAGAAATAATAGACTTACAGTATATTAATTGCAGCGGAAATAACTCCATCGAACCCGAAGGTATCACAGCAAAAAGATACAACCATTATTCCTTTTATAATAATAACAAATTATGATTAAAATTATTCTCCAAACTATTTCAGAGCCAACATGTCGTATCTGGATTGGATTCCTTATTGTCTTTAGTCCTTTCTGGAGATTTGAATCTATGCAATTATATTTCCTCTATTAACGTCTTTCTTTTTTTTTTTTAAATATTAAAGTAAAAGTTAAGAATTAGAAATAATGTTGATCACATTACGATTATAATATTTTTCTCCTCATTGTTCTAAATTTTTCTTTACTGATTTTTCGAAATATATACTTTGTTTTGTTAGGAAGAAGATGATAGACAATGTTTTAAGGCTATATTATTAAAATTACAAAATGACTTAATGTGATTTAATTTGTCTCCATGTGTAAATTTTAAGTTTTAACTCGAAAAGTTTTGATGATAATTTTTGAAACAATAGAATCTTTTTTACACTTTTAAGTAAAAATTATCTAAATTTTTATACTTCATAAAAATTATCTCTGCGGCAAACAGTTTTCAAAAAAATCAATATATTCTATCATCTAAGTATTTGCATAATAAAATTTAAATAATGTTACCTACAAATATCCAGGATTGAAGAATTGCCCCTCACATCGATTACACTATCATTCTGGAGAAAATCTTTCAAATAAAACCTTAACGATTATTAAAAGATCTTCAGTAAATCGAATAGACGATTCCTAGCTGAGGTTTCTTTATATCTTTGAGACATTTAGATTTTATCTTGCTTTTGTTATGTAACTTAATTATTTTTTTAAAAAGAAAATTTTCCTATTCTAAAAAATTCTTTTTGTCTTAAATATGAATGTCAAGTTTCAAGAAGAATTGTAGAGTAGTTGAAATGTTTCATTGAGACACTGATGCACAAACACAACTACTTCACAAATCTTATTTCCTTCAGAAAATAGGTTAAGAAATAGGAGAGGTAACGATAAACAATGACTGCCTTGAAGACTGTTTTAAATTTAAATTTACTTACAAGTTAGAATAAATAAAGACAAAAAAAATAAAGCTCATTCATTACGACTTAATTAAAAAAATAAAAATAAATAATATAACATTCAAACTGAACTAAACAGAGAAATGTTATATTTCTTTGGCGAGAAGAAACATTTGGAAAAAAGCTTTTTTTTTTTTTTGAGTTGTAAAAAAGGGATTATGAATTATTAATAGCGATTTAAATTAATAAAAAAACCCAAATCAAATTTTAAATGAAACTTAAATAAACTTAAATAAAAAAATAAGAATCTACAGATTTCTCTAGAATCTTACAGATCTGTATTAAATCAGAGCTTTCAGAGGTTTCAAATTTGTGGACGAAAAATGAATTGTAGCTAAATACATATTTTGTTTAATAAAATGGTTTGTGCTCCATAATTTATTTCTTTTCAAAAGCTGGTGTTCTGTTTCATTATTCAAACCAGGAAAAGTTGTGAATTTTATATAGAGGCTGTATCTGAATATGTATATATATAAATATATGTATTAATATATGTATTTCTTGTTACTTTGAGAAAAACGAAAAGCAGTAGCCTACTTATTTCTGCCAAAACATCATCTTACGATCCAATCTAGGACTGAATGTGGCTCTTGAAATGAATTTGAGACGACTGATTTAAATGGCATTGGGAATCAAACAGGGAAAAAAAATACCCAAACACACAAACACAATGCCGTTTTATAATTCTTCTTACAGAATATCTTTTAAACTTTGTCAGCGATATGTTTAAACATTTATCATTTTGTAACTGTCAAGTTGTCAATGGTTTAAAAACAAATCATTTTCCAATCCGATCCCTTATTTGAATCTAGTGTTAGTTAGAGAAAACGCCAATTTTTTTGTTCTTTGTTGCAAATCTCGAGCTTCTCTTCCATACTCTGTGATACAGGAAAGACACTACGAAGCCAAAATTAAACCAGACATTAGCGCCTGATGCGCGTGGCTGATCGCGGTTGATGGTAATAACCAAAGACAGACTCTATGGTCCAAAATGAGCTAGAAACTCGAGTCATCATTTTGCTTTCGAGACAGTCTCCGACTTACATAGTCCAAACTTACGTTGATCCACAGTTACGTAAAAAAGTCGATAGAATTAAAAAAAAGTATTTGTGCAATTTATTTTTAAAAATGGCTGGTGGAAAGCATAAATCTGATGGAAAAGCAAAAGGCGAACCATTTCGTAATTTAATAACAATTTTTATTGTTATGTCTTTTGTGACACACTTGTATAGGATATGTTCTGACACAGATATATCACATACGTATGGTTTTATGGAACGATCCACTCACGTAAGTCGGGGAGCGTCTGTATTTCTTTGTTTTTCTATTTCCTTTGTTTATTATATTACCATTTCTTTAAATGAGAAATTTATAATGAAAGCTTTCTTTGCATTTTTAAGATTTCAAATCAAGTTTTAAAACTAAGCATTTTTTGATGGTTTTAATTTTCTCATTACCTAATTGTCAAGATATATTTTCTAGTTATGTAATTATCAAGTCACTATTGTATAATCTCGTTTTGTAATTATCCATTTATATTAAATCATATGGTGACGTAATTACACTAAAAACTCGTTTATCCGAATTTGTTGGGACAATTCCCGTTTCGGATAAACGAAATTTTGGATAATCCGGAATATATTGTACTAAACATGTAATGTACATTTTAATAATATTAATTATATTAATTACAGTTCATTAATGTTATTAATAGAGATACAGTTACATAATTATAGTTTCATAATTGCTTGTGTACGCTATTAAATATTGATTATAGCAACGGAAAAATGTTTTTGTATTTTTAAAATATTCTAAAAATCGTTTCGGTAAAAATAAACGAGTTTTTAGTGAATCGAGATTATTAGCGTCTTTTGGTTGTAGAATTATCAAGATATGTATGTGTAACTTCTGTTTTTTATTGTTAAATAATTATATCTTCATTTTCTATTTGTGATTAAAAAAATTACATGTATATAATTAATAATTACAAGAAATAGTTAGAACTGCTTTTATTTTCCTTGCAAATCAAGTACGTTAAAGTGACCAGCTCTGGTGATTTCTGGGAGAATAGAACGTGATTTTTGAGGCAGAGAATAATCAGACCAGTCGATCGTTATGTTGGTCATATGCATGAGAAATATCGACTGCCACCATCAAGTTCTCGGTCGATTATCGAAGAAAAAAATTTTTTTTTCAGGCGAAGATGAGCGAAGGGGGTGGTAACGGAATCCTCGAAATAGAAGAGGTAGTGAAGGGTGTTGTCAATTCCCCACTCAGTCAAAAACAACAAGACATTCCGCAAAGAGAGGAATCCTGGCATGAATAAAAGCAGATAGGCCTTTGGTGATTCACGCCGCAACGGATGACTTAACCTGCTTCAGATTAATATTTGCTGACGTCATTTTCATGCCTGTATTGATTACTCATTAGGTTGAGTAGATGCACTTCTGTTTTTGAACCATCTCAACCGATTATTCTTCAAAATCGGTAACTCGAAGAACTTGAGCATTGCTTCGAACATAAGCACAACTTAATATGGAGGGCTTTTTCAGTTGCCCAAAATATTGTCACAGAGGCTCTCTAAAAATATTCGAATGAGAACATAGTTTAGAAAATAATAGTTTATGAATTCAATCGAAAGATTGTTTCTCAATTTTTTATAAGTTATACCAAATACTTTTCGATATGAAAAAAAATGTGGAAACTATTTTTTGTATCTCTATATTAAGTTCTAGAACTTGCGCGCTTACCTCTTTTATTTATAAATAATAATAATTAATTTTTTCTTTCTTATTATGTTTTTCTTTTCTTTCTTTCTTATCTTCTTTTTATCTTGTAGTTCTGATTTTTTTAAACCTAAAGGCTACTTAAGGTATCTTAATAATTCCCATTGTATTTTAAACACTAGGACGTTACTTGGTGTTACCATTCCTCTTGCTGACTTACATTCTGTTCAAATGAGAAACACATATTCTTCTTTCTTAACTTCTTTATTATCAATATTTCGATCTCTTTTGCAGAGATCTTCTTCAGGATCTATGAGGACAGGAAAATTTCTTTTCCTCTTCCTCTACATTCTGTTCAATTATATCTATTATTTTGGCAATATAAAATAACAATTATTATATAATATCTTCACTCATCACTACTATCTCATCTTTTTATTCTTTAATTACATTTCGTCCAGACAATTTCTGGACTTCCTCAGACTTCTTTATTTGTTTTGAAATTTAATAATACATAGATATCTGCATGAGACTTCTGTTTTAAAACAATTTACATACATTCTATAGACATGTTAAAATATCTGTAGTGTTTGTAAATTGTTTTGAAACAAAAGTCGCATGCGGATATCTATATATCATTAAATATCTATTAAATATATTAAATTCAAAACAAAAAAAGAAGCCTGTGGAATTCCAGAAATTCTCTGGACGAAATATAGTTAAAGAATAGAAAGATGAGATAGCTTAAATAATTATTGTATTTTTCATAATTCTGTCTCTTAATGCTGTTTAGTTTATTCCAGTAAGTTAATAAAAAAATAACTATTTGATAGTTTAGTCAGAAAACGTTTCACTTGAGTCCATGGTTTCTTAACTAAACCACTACAAAGTAACACGAGATAGTTTGGATTAAAAAGTAAGAAAAGGATGGTATTGGCTCAATGTAGATATTTAATATAGAAAAATTCGCAGTCCGTAATTTCTATCTGAGATTCCTTACCATTTCACCCAAGAATTTTCACTCGATAGGCGTGTGTAGTTGTGCATAAGTGTGTGCGTGAATAGTCGAAGATGTGTTATAATTGAGAAATTTCCATTATAATAATATTATGATATATAAGCGCTAGTGTTTGTTTGTTTGTCTTGAAACAACGTCGCAATTTCTCAACGGATCTTTGCCAAATTTGTCACGGAGGTTCACATACATCCCAGAACAACGAAAGCCCGGATCCGGACAAAGGGGTGAAAACGGGTGGGGGTGGGGTAGCAAACATTATGGAAGGGTACGCATATCTTTAAAACCGCTTTAGTTGGAAACACGAAATTTGATATGAGTGTTCTTTGTCAAAATATGAGTTATCCTGATGTGAAAGAAATTGTAATTGTGTGATCACTTCGTCACCACATCAGGATAACTCTATTTTTGTAATCCTCGGGAAGCACAAGTATTTTTGCTAGTAATATTATTCTATATAATGTAGGATACCGAAATGATTGATATAAAATGAATTATCATTAAAAACATATTGTAGTCAAACACCGAACTTAACATGAAACTGATCATGAATAATGCTGAGCCACAAAAAATTCCAACTGATTTTTTTCTTAAATATCTTTTTAATGGTACAAAACAATACTATTAAAAAGATATTTAAAGAGTTTTTTTATAAAGTTAATTTACTAGAACTTTAGAAAAAAGAAATTGAACAGCAATTTTTGTTGATTGGGATTTTTGTTTTTTGTTTTTCCTCAACGTTAAATCTTTTGTAATCTTTTGTTCCGTTTTATTCTTAGTTTAAAAAAAGAGAAAAAAAAATCAAGTCAAAGATTACAAGAAAAGAAAATGTGCTTTTATAAAAATGTATTTTACTAACAATATGTATTCTAAATAATTAAATGTTCTTTAATGTTTTAAGTTTTGTTTCTTAATGTTTGCAAATTCAAGCATTTGAACCAAAAGTAATGTGAAAATAACTTAAAAAAAACGCAACAGTTCCTGAGATCGCACGCAATAAGCAACGTACAGCACATTCATGATGATTAAGAATTAACAATCTTCGAACTTAAGTCTGAATCTGAATTGTGGCGCTTTTACCTTAGAACTATACAATTTAGTTTTACTGTATGAATCATGTCTAAGGTTAATGAACGGATATTCTTAGAATTGAAATCTAATAAATGCTTTGAATAAATGATCTCAAAGAGTTATTAGCAAAAACAATCTTAAAAACCTTAATGTAAAAGAAAGAAAAATAGCCTACAATCTGTTTTTTGGCAGGATTTAAGGTAGTTTTTTTTAATAATCTTTACATTAAAGTAGTTTCAATGAAGAGAATTTCCTTCACTGGCGTTATTTTTTCTTTTGTTTTCTTTTCTTTTGGAATTAGGGATCATTGTGGTAGACCCTTATCTTTTATAATATTTAATATTATAATAATATTTCTTTACCAAGATTCTCTGTTCGTTAATTTTTCCGCTGCTCTTTTTTTTTGAGTGCATTTAAGCACTTATTTTTTATTGTTGTTCATTTTGTTCGGGAGTCAGTTTCGGGGGCGAAGGTGACTTCCATTTCTTTTTCACGCATTTCTGGGTTTATCATCGAGGAGGGTGGATCGGACTGATGAGACCCCAATAAATTGAAAGGCGTGAATGTTGATTCAAGTGCTCCTTTGGCTTTGATTTTTCATATTTTTTTTGCACGATAAATTTGTTTCTTTACTTCGTTAAAAAAAGCAAGCAACAAAGCTTTTAATAGGTATATTTCGATATATAATTTATCAATAAATACATATGACATTATTTTGTAATCGGGTTTTAGACAATATTCGGAAGAAGTTCTTAAAATAAAGCATGAAACCGATTTCTTCACAGAAGATTAATAATAAATAAATATAAAGAAAACCTACATTAAATAAAAACATTTAGCCGCTAATTTTTTATTATTAATTTATTTTCAACAATATGCCAAAATGCTATTGAATTATTTAATGTTGGAAAAAAATAGAAAATAAAAAAAAGGCAGTAGCTAAATCAGTTCAAGTGACTGCCTTTTTTTTTTGTCTGATCACGTGTCTATTGGATCTTTTCCTTGTTTTACTCTTTTCTTCTCTCTTAAAAGGAAGTTTTTCCTCATGTTTAACAAATTCCTTTTATTCCACAAGTAAAAAAAAAAAGAGGGGGACTTAATAAGATTGAATTAACGATGGGGGAGTTCATTTGAGAAAGCGTTTGTTACATTTAGTTCAAATCCCTTCTCCCTTCCAATGTTTCTTTGCGATTCCCACACCTTAAGTCTCCTGTTGCCGTAAGGATTGCATTGACTTAAATAAAGCAATTGCTCTGTTACGGGAAGAAGAAGAAAAAAAGGCGTAAGAAAGTGATTTCCAATTATTTGCATTCTAAAGAGTGAACAGGAGATTTTTTTTTTTTTTCTTCATTGGTAATTTTTTTTCCCCTTCTTTTATCTCCTCCCCCAAATATTGACACTTGAATTTCTGTAGCGGACTTAAACGTTTTTACGCGCTCTAAGCCCCAGCGTGTTCACAAATTAGGCTTAAACGAAGCTCATTCAGACACCTTGTGCATGCGGAACCGTCAGACATTATTCCGTCGCCGGCAGCGACCTGAGAGAGAGGGGAAAAAACGGATCAGAACTAGTTCAATATTTGTCAAATAACTTACACGAAAACGCAGAAAGGCCACCCTTCGGGAGAAACGAACCAACAAAGAAAAATACCATCCTAAGACGATAGTCCCAAGTTACAGAAACTAACTTCAGCTTCCGACTACTTAAAATCCAATCATACAAATATGAATTTACAAGTTCGTTTTTTAGACAAATTCTATTGAAGAAATTTGATGAAATTCTTACTCAAATTGTGCTCACAAAACCTTAAAACAACGTAAACTTCAAAACATTACATTTTAACTAATTAAATTTAATTAATTCATAATCTCAGTAAATATTGCTTTAATAAATAATCATAATATAAGCTATGCTATGAAATAATAATGGATTTTTATATTACTTTACTTCAGTTTCCGAAAGATATTAATCATGTATCAAATATATCAATGTCTAAAAGACTAGTATTAAAACAAATTCAGAGGAAAAAATGATTGAATTTTGATTGATTTTATTCTTTATTCATATCTGAATTATCCCTGATATTTCATGTATATGATTTTTGTTGATTTCGTGAATTATACAATTTTCATCTGCATCTAGTTAAAATTTTATGTCTTAATTTAGGCTTTTTTTATGTATTTAAGATATATTGTAAGAAAAACAAACAACAAACTATTTGACTAACTTTTTCTGACCTTAACTCAGTCTAGGATCAGCACTTTATAGTTTGAAGTTTTACTAACTAAAGAAAAAAAAACAAATTCTGATGTTGGGTGCGAATATGAACAATATTGTATGGAATCATATCCATAACTGATATCCATTGACTGGAATCATTACAACTGTGCTTGCTTGAAATTAATTTTAATAATTAACTATGTTTCCAAATATTATATTTGCCAACTATGTTTCACGCAATAGTTCCGATAATATCAGATTACTCTTAAATACATTGTTTTGCTGTTATTTTATGTAATAATCATGAAAATAAATTGTACTAAATAAAAACTAAATAAAATGACTCAATTCAATATTAAAATAACACACTCGATTTCTGCCTCAATAATTCGGCCGTTTTCAATTGTACGAAGTAATGAATTGGTTCCAATATATACAGTATCTGATTACAGCATATACAGTCAAAGAACCTATCTATAAAATAGGTTAAAATATAAAATATGTATATAGGTTCTTTGATAAGTATTGGAGCCAATTCATTGCTTTGTACAGCGGCCGAATTATGGAGGCAAAAATGGATTGTGTTATTTTAATATTGAATAGAGTCATTTTATTTATGTATGTGTTTAGTTTTGTTTAAAATATAAATTTTTCACGCTAAACTCCTCATCATAAATTTCATGTACATTTGAGAAATGTTATAGAAATATATGCTACCCACAATAACTTAACAGATTTCAAAGCGTCGAGTCTTTAAAAAACAAAGGAAGAAATTAACTTGCAAGAATCTTCTTTGAACTTACGCTTGGTTTCTTATTTATTTATTTATTTATTTATTTATTTATTTATTTATTTATTTTATCGTTTACTTTATAATGAATGAAGAGTTGGTACTAAATTTCTTTTACTTAACTAGTCCCATTCTGTCGCCCTATTTCTAATTTCTAATTAGCATTTTAATAGAAAATAAATAACAAAATCAAGTTTATTAAAATATACTGTTAAGTTATTTGAAAGTGTGAACTCCGATTTGAATGGGATCACAGGATTATAAAGTAAAAATAAAAATAAATATAAATTATAAGTGAATATCTACAAAAAACATAAGCTTACTCCCCCCCCCCCCAAATAATAATTTACTTCTAGTTTTATTAATTGCAATGAAACTTATAACAAAGCCTTCAAATTCAGTGTTACAGATAAGACAAATATTGTATAATAAATGTAAAGAAATAAATATAAATAAGTTTATTGTTAAGAAGTGAGTGACTGAATGATTTCTACATAATACAGTAGGTATTGGTTATATACATTTTTTAAAATTCTATCCTTAAAATTCCGGATAGTCAAAAATGAATTTCGGAATTCCGGATAATTGAGACTTGACTTGATTTGACTCTAGTGAGTTAATAGCCGTCAATGAAACATTTTCAATTCTGTCCATGGCTTCTAGTTCCTATGAGTTTATCCTAACGTTAGTGCTGATGTAAACATAATTGGGCTTATTTGCTTAATTAATGTAGTTTTTATGGTTGGTATCTATCAAGTTCTGATCGATGGCCTTTGCATTATCTTAGACTAGGTTACTGCAATGAAGTTCACTGTTATTTTGTGGTAAATACCAGCTCGGATCGAACACAGCACAACACCGGGATGCTGATGTGGATTCACCCAAGAAACTATTTTTCCCCATCTGATGTCTGTTGATGACATTAACCGGAAATACTGACCACGAGGCTCAAGAGAAGCATCACGTCCAAGGCTAGTATTTCGGGGATTCGGCATTAAAAGACTATTCACCGTTTAATGGTCAATTGGAAAACTGTTAGATTACAACTCAATTTTAAATTTACATTAGTTCAACGCATTATTTTTTAATATCGCAAGAATCCACATTAAAAAAAAAATAGAAATATGAATATAGTTTGTTTATTTTCTAAAACGTCCGGAAATTTGGAAATATTTTTATTATAAAAAAAAAAAATGTTTTCCATGATTTTCTTTTATGTGTTGATAAGAAAAATATTACTATTATTTATAGAAATCGCATTCCGTTATATTTAGTTATTATTTTATCAGCTTTATTTCAAATTTTACGGTTTTCAAGTAAGTTAAGTAACATTAAACTGTACCTGTGTTTAAATTTGCAGCCACTGAGGATCAATAAACGATTAACCGCATTTCTTTTGTCTTTACAGACTAAATACTACAACGCATACTGAAAAAAATCACATTTGACAATTTAAATTGATATTTAAGTTTCAGCTTGCATTATTATTATTATTCTTATTAGACCAAGCAATAAATAGTTCCTGAGAAAAGAATAGGATGACATCATTTTAAATATTCTATCGTGTTTTATTTTCTTTCTTGAAGAAGTCAGGGCATTAAATAAGAATACAAATAAAAAGAAAAACATCATATTCTTCTCTAACTTGTATATTACAAGACAGAGTTTGGTTGTGAAATCGTCAACACCAACAGAAATGTATGAAAAATTTTAATTAAAACATGATTGATTGTAAAAATGTCATTGGTGTCAATTCATTTTCAATGACATTTTCGCACTCAATCCCATTTTAATCTGCTAATTATTCTGCGTGTATGAATACAGTGTATTACAAGGAAAATTCTCTGGTTGATGTTGGCGAACTTTTCTGTAATATGCAATTTTTAAATGCATATAATTTTATATTTTATTCTTATATTCTGTAATACTTTGTTCGTGTCTTAGTTGTATTCTTCTGTAATATAGGTTTAATGTTACCTAGTTTTATACATGTTACAATACTTATCTTAAAAAAAAAAAAAAAAAAAAAAAAACACTAATAATTTTTTTCTCTTGAAATAAAACAATACAATAAAATAAAAATAGAACTGTTGATAACAAAATATATTTGTAACTTTGGGAAATTTTGAAAATCATAAAAACATGGAAAACTACAATTTGATATGAATTACATATTGTTAAAATATATATGATAAAGTAATTGAATTATACGTGACTTTAGATTTTGTTTTACTAATTTACTATTCTATTAAGAAGATTCATTTGTAAAAGAAAAGAAAATATTCAGTCTGTGAAAAAAACATAAGTAATCTTCAAAGGTATTTTTTTTTTTTTATAAACTTAGTTCCATTAATAATATTATTAATATTTTAGACATTGAAAACGTTTTACATAATTACCATGAATAATCATTACATTGTTGAAATGTAAGCTTATTTTGATTCTTAGTCTTCCTATTCTTTTAAATATTCGAAACCTTATACAATCTAAACCATCTATAAATTCGTCGAAAATTTGAAACGACACAGGCGATAACGAACTAGAAGAAGAGATATAGCCACTATAGAAGTATTTGTTCATCCGTTTTTGTTTTATTTGTTTTGTTTTTTTCAAAACAAAACTTGCCAATTGGAAAGCACAAGGACAGAATCCTTTAATATGTTTTTGGTAAATATGACGATGAAATGATCAAATATCACATGGAAAGGTTTGATACTAATCCTAGTTGCAAATTAACGGAACAAAAACAATTCTCAACTTTCACTTTAAAAAATTTTGGCTGTAGAGGAACCTCGATCACTAAGCCAAGTCTCATAATTTTGGCAATATTCTCGAAAGAACTTTAAATGCCAAATTAAAAGGATATAAAGACAACATTAAAACACCGCAGAACTCAATTTGCTGAAAAACCGTCGCTTCCGTTCATCGGAACATTGCGCTGTAAAATAGTTCCTTAAGAAAACGAACAAGATTTACGGGAATAGATTTGAAATTTAAAGGAATTCTGAAAATAATTTCAATTGTTCTGAAAGGAGATTAGAACGCAAAAGTTTTAATCATGTTTCTCTTTCATTAAATTGAACATGTAATTCCTATCTTGCTCTTCTAAAATATTGATTTTCATTGTCAATTTAATCTAGAAATTATTGATCAGTATCATCATTAAGCTTATTAATTATTGATTAACATTATTAATATTAATAGATTATGTTTCTGCACCAACCATTTTCGTTTGCTCTAGATTAATTATTGATTTTGTTTAGATTTAATTATGTATAATAAAACAATTTTGTTACGATAATAATAAAATTCAAAATAATTTTAAATATTTATATTAAATAATGACGCCTCAAATTTAATATTACAAGATACTCCCAAATCAGAAACGCTGTTGAATATTATAATGATAATTATTATTTTAATCTGCAATACTAAAAAACCAAAGAAATAACATAAAACAATAACCTAACATTAAATTAGAAACGTTTTACGTGTACTGGATTTTTTTAAGCGCATTAATGAAGCCACACACCTGCTTAGTTTAAACATGCAATTAATTTATATAAAAAAACAAAAGATATACAAAGAAATCGACTAGTTTCACCGCCGAGAGACGGTTTTTTCAAGATGATCTACTCTTTATTTTTAAAGTTGTTTTGGGTCCTTGGTGAGAAATTTTCGCGAGAAGATGATGGAAATTCCCAAAGGTTAGCTTTAGACCAATGATAGTTTAATAAAGGATATTAATACTAGTTGCAACCCGTGAAATATTCACGGAAGTAAAACAAATAGCACATTTTTGAAATACCGTGAAATTTTATATAGCGGCACAGCGCTGACCGAAAGACCATCCTTATACCATTCTTGATTTTTTAATATCAACATGCTTTCCTGGCACTTTCGGCGAAATAAGTTAATCTCCTGCCCTAAAATAATAGGCTTCTTCAAATTAAGCCTATGAGAGAATGCCCCACAATGCCTTACAGGGGCGTAAGAATTATTTCTAGTCCATTTTGTTTTATTATTCACTAAATAAATAGATGCAAAAGTTTACACTAATCTGTTTATACTTAAGTATTCTTTTTTAAAAAAAGAAAATATTTAAAATATTCTCTCTCCGCTCTCTCCACTTTGATTACAAAGAAACGTACATCCGTACATCCGTTTTTTGCCTATTAATAGTACGATTGCTTATTAATAGTATGATTAAGCAACTAATTTGCGCGCGCTTTTTTATGATCAAGATTAATCGGATTTAATCAATTGAAGAAAGTTATGCATTTTCAATTAATTTTTGACATTATATAAAAATTTTCTACTATTTACATTCAGCAGGTTTTGTAATTAGAAAAAGACAAAAATAAATAAACAGAGTCGCTTTATTAATTTCTTTTCAAGATTTTAAGGTAAAGAAAAAAAAAAAAAAAGAAAATACATTTTATGGAAAGTAGGCTATGAATTCTTTCGGGATAATTTAATATTTTTGTTTTGAAAGCAATTGCTTTAATAATTTCATTAAGAGCCAATACGTTAGAATCACTTGATTCTTGGATTGTAACTACGGTAAAATAACATGATTCGGTCGAACTCTAATTGAATAATGGAGCAGAAAGAGGTGGTTTGGTCTCTCGCTCGAAGCGTCCTCTAACAATGATAGCCAGTAACAAAAGCGACTTAAGAAAAAGGCGCTAGGGAATTGTTATTGCACCTGACCTATATGAAAAGCCAGGATGGAAGCTTCTATCTCCGCTTCTTATTGTCAACAAGAAATTGGCCCAGATTGGACTGGCCTTTTTCAAGCGCTTGTCTATCAGCTGCCTCCATCTTGTCAGTCACATAACAAAGACATCAGTGAAAGAAAAAGAAATGCATGATGATATATTGACAAATAATCAGCAGTGTATCTCCGCGTTGCTGGGATCACATCCATATTGTCTCAATAATAATTACCTTTTTAACTAAAATATCAGGATTTAGTCTTGTTTTACTGCAAGTCACACATTCAAATCTTTTAGACAAGTTATGAATCCACTTCAATTCCACTGGCATCGAAAATGTTTGTAATCAAAATGCTTTATCCTGTTTAGCAACGTAAAATTAACGCTGACTCACTTAAATTCAAAACAGCTTTTGAATTTAAGATATAATTTGAAAGTATAAGACAATTTTCTGTCATTTTCAGTCTTTTATTGACAATAGAACGCTAACGAAAGAGTAAAAATTCATTTAATCTATGATAATTGCAGAATAACGTTAATAAAACAATTTTTATTAAGTGGTGATACAATTTTATTGTTATAAAGTTATTTATTCTTAAAGCTTGGTTTACGATAGTACTTTTTTTTAGATAGGCCCTATTATAAAAAATACGTGAAGAAAACGATAAAATTACTTTGTAACTGAAATTAAAATATAACATTAAATACACTTATTTCAAATACACTTTAAATAAAATAATAAATAATACTTTTTTAATTAATATTTTGATTAAAATTTTCGATTTTTAAGGGATTGATCTTCATCCATTTTCAAAAATATATTATTTATAAGAAGTAGTTTTTTATGAGATTTCAACCCTGTTTATTTTTAAATATAATTAGATCAACAGTTCTAATAATACAATTTAAAATTATTCTAAAAATAATATTAAATTATTTCAGTCAGTTTCATCTTGCTTATTTATTTTGCTATTATCAGAAAGAATGAAAATAAAGACTATAATAATTTTGCTTATTTATTGATTATTCAGTTGCAATTGTTATTTGATTATTAATTTCAAGTTAATTAATTCATTACTTAATAATTAAATTTTTTTATTCTTAATAGAAAAATTATTTAATTATCTGTTAGTCATGTAAAACTAAACAATGTTTCTTATTTTATTATTAAAAAAATTAATTATAAGTTTGTTGTCGTTAAGTAAATTGTATCGAATGTTTGTTAATTTAAAAATTGTAAAAATAAAAAAAAAAAAATCTTAAGCACTATTTTTTTTTAACTACTCAAATTTTCGTTTACACATATATATATATAAAACAGCTTTTGAATTTAATATAAATTTAATATAAATTTTGAATACAATATAAATTTCTATATTTATATAATTTTGCATTTTCTTTATAGCCTATCTAAACTTAATTCCCAAAATTATGGGAATGCTTATTATCGGATATTTATTGGTTTTTAATGAAATACATGAATTAAATTACAAATTAATATTGTAATAGAAGAAGAATTTTAATGAGATTCGAACTGAGATGAAATCGGAAATAATGATTGGTTTTAATCAAATCAAGAATTCAAGGAATGAAGATGATGATGTAGACAAATGAAGAGAAACAGACAATAGAAAGAATATATGAGATATTTGAATGCAAATAAAATAAATTAATAACAACGAATAAATAATAACATGAAAATACAATTCCTATATGTCTGATGATTTTACATAAAAAGTTTCAGATTTTTTTTATCAGCGAATCGATATCAGCGATAGTTTAAAAGTTATGGAGAGCTGTAAGTACTAAAGTTCAAGAAAATAGCAATTATAGATATTTCTTAATTAATACAGAATATTAAGTTTGATTGACTGTCTAAACTTCTCTTTTTTTAAAATAGAAATTTAAAAAAATTGAAAATAACACTGAATATTTTTTTTGCAAATATTAAATATGCTATCTAATTTAAACAATAGATAACATTAATCTAAAATATTTATTTTTTAAATAAATTGCTTGTTTTTAAATTGAATTGGATGAAAATTGAATAAAAAAGTTCATTATTCAATTTTTCAATTTAAACAATTAAACATTTTTTCAATTAAAATTTTATTAATTTAAAATTAAAAAAAATCTAATTACTAGAAGATAAACATGGAAGAGAACTGGCATTTTACCTAAAATACTGTGGTTATTCAATGCCAATTTATTTGCAATTTAATATATTATTGTTGTATGAATTACAATCTTTTCAAAGTAAAATCGTGTAAAATGTTCATATATTTAGATTAGTTTTGATTTAAACTCTTCAAGCCTTTAATCTTTTTAATTTTTTTTTCTTTTTTTTAACTTTTAAAAATATTATTTTTTTAACATAAATAAAATGAAATTCAAAATCAAAGCCTGTAAATAATACTAAGTCTGTAACATTTTAGTCGAAAGTTTAAAAAAAAAGTTAATTACCGAATTAAATTTGAGTTCACTGAAAATAATCAGTGATAAGCTTGAACACTATATAAATTCTGGAAATTAATTCATGAGAAATCTAGAATTCTATAATATGTTTCCATCTTTAGAAAAATAGATTCAGACGAATATAGTTTTATTCGAATTCTATTTTGAAAAAATTTGAAAATTGAGCAACGTGGTTGAAATACATAAGAACAAAGCCATATTTTATTGTTTAATTAAAATCACTTGAATCAGCCTTCAATAAATTTGGTTTTCGCAAATGTTTCTATGTATTTTTTATTTTCCTTTATCTTTTTAATTTAAGAATAATAATAAACTATTATTATAATATATATATTATTTATCTTTTCTGATATATTATTTTTATTATTGTTCCAGTTATTATTTTTATTAAAGCGAATGTATTGCTCCTTATATATTTTGCTTTAAAAAATCTGAAATTCAGTCTTTAATAATAATATGAAGTTAGTAATCCTTTTAATGTAGATATTAAATAAGAAGAATCTCAAAAATAGACGAAGCCAGTTAGAGATTGTCTGAAGGACTACGAAGGCTTTGCAATTTAATTATAATTTATTTAATTCAGTTTCATTATTATTATTAAGCGCTGTTTATTTCCGTGAAGTCCTATGTGTTATTGTTGTGGTTTCATTGCCACTCTGTTTATTTATAGATTTCTGAGTTCAGCTGTAGGATTGTGGGCAACGTACACATATAATCAAGGTTAATCGGAGTTAATTCATGTAAAAGCCCCCTCTGCAGTGCTTAAAACCCCGGTGGCAATCGGGGTCACGATTTTCCGATAGGCGGTTGTCAACGCCCCGACCGGAATTAAAAGAAGGCGTTTGATAGCATCAGTCACGGGTTAAATGGCGCCCAACAACAGACGTCAACCGATAAAAGAGAACAAATTATTGGGATAGGCATTTCAAAAGAGAACTAAAACGCTGCCAATGAATCAATCAAAGCAACAAAAAAAGGAATACAATCACCGATACAAAACAATTGCCTGATTAATTCTAATTCACTTTTAAATATTTAGAAAGCAAGTTTAACGTCCGTAATTATTCGTAAATGGAGAGAGCGTTGTTCCTTTACTGAATCTTAGGCCTATGCTGATAATAAATACACACACACACACAAAAAAAAAGCTGAGCTGATAGTATTAATTAAATTAAATTTCGCAAATGAAGCACACATTTAAATTCTCATTTTTAATTGCAAATTATTTATAAATAAACAAAGAGCCCTCAATTACTGCTTAGCTGCTGTAGTAAAGAAGCCATAAAAATAAAGTTTTAAAAAAATCAATAAAATAAGAAACATTTATCTTTTAACTATTAAAAACTTGAATTACAATAGAAGAGCGAATCACGTTAAGTTATAATAATTTAAGAAAATTAGAATAATATTAATTCCGAATAGATGCTTTCGATGCTAGAAAAATTAATTATTCAATATTTTCGTTTAGATTTTTTAAAGCGTATTAATTCATAAATTAAATACTTTTGCTAAAAACATTTTATATATTTTGTCTTAACATTTAACGTCTTAGCATTACTTAGTTTAATGTCTGATCAACATTAATAAATTTAATAAATTGAATAACAGATATGTTAGTTTAATTCTGTAATTCTGGAGTCTGATGACACAATTTAGAAATGTTTGAAAAATGAAATGAATTTATAACAAAATCTTTTAAAATGAAAAGCTTTAACATAATAGTATAATATTAACTTACTTAGTAAACTTCATTGAACATACATTTAAAATAACTGACTTGTTTATATTTTTATTTTTAAAAATAAAGCCTTAAATGAACTTACAAGCCTATATATTAAATTAAATTTAATTTCCAACTTCAATTTTGTAAAAGGAAAAAAAGTATGATTTTACTTTTATTCTTTTTTTATTTCTTTTTACTCTCAATTTTTTAAAATTTATTATAATTATTATTTATATGTATATACATGTACGTATATTACGCATATAACTTGTTTTTTGTTTTTTTTTCTTCTTCGTTATAATGTTAGCAGTAATGTGGAATCAAAATCCATTAACCATTTAAAATTAAATATAGATTAAATTGTTAAATTAAATTTTTTATGGTTGCTTTTTATGGATTGAACGTAAATTTTCTTTATAAATAAAGAATAATTTAAAAAAAAAAAATAAAAAAAATTAGGTATTTATAAAACTTTTGGTTTTATTATTTAAAGAATAAATTCAATTTAACAGAGATTTTAAACAAGAATAGAATTTTTTACTTAAATAATTAAATAATAAATTCGATATCAAAACTTCTCAAAAGTTAGAAAATATTAAAATAAAAAAACTTTCTATAATTCCCCGAGAAAAAGATCATTCGAAATGAACATAGGATGTAAAGCAAACTTAAAGTGAGATTGAATTTCTTCTCAATCTTAAATCGTTTTATTAAATTTAAAAATTTTATTCGTCCTTTATATTGTTAATAGTTAGATTGTTTATTAGTAATGAAGTATTAATATTAGTAATATTAGTAATTAAAATTTTATTGAAATATCTTTGTCTTCTATCTATCTTTTCTATTTTTAATTTTTATTTTTTTATGTTTTTGGTATATTCTGATTAATTCTTCATTTTGAATTTAAACCTTTTTTTTAATTGCAGATTAATATTCCTTAATTCTCGAAAACATATTTCTTTCTGAGAAAGTCAATTCAAATTTACTTTTCTTTTAATTTTTTACAAATTATCTTATTTACGTCTCAAATTTGTATGATTTCTTTTAAAATACATCTAATACCGAAAATCCATTGTTTGGGAAATAAGTTTCTTACAATTGTTTTGCTTTATGTAACTTGATTTCTCAAACAAACGAAAAAAGACGAAATTCAAATCGATTTATTTTCCGTTTGTTTGTTTTCGTATTTATAAGATTTGTTTCGAATGAATAAAAGAAAACTCAGAGGAACTGTTTCACCAAATAGCCTTAAATAAATAGCGGGTTTTAAGTAATTCACTGTTTCATGTTTTCTTTTTTTTTTTCGTTCTTAATTTAATGTGTTTGTTTCCCAATATTGAGAAACTGTTTGGAGCTCTCGCAGGATTTATTAATGCATCTCAATCTATTTTAACGTCACTTCAAACGATTATAAATTCATTAATATTACTAGTTACGAAAATGAAAATGTAATAAACGAGATTTGCATTAAAGTTATTGGAAACACTTTATTTGGAGCAGAAGAATTAAAAATATAGGATTTTAAAGTATAATTCAAGAAATATTAAGGATCAAAAAATCTTAAATATTTAGAAAAATAACGGAATTTTTTATAACAACTTCTTTAATGATATGTTGCAGTAACATATAACTTAAACAAACGTTGTTATTAACACGATTTAAGGTTAACGTACAGTTAAGAATATAGTAAAATTTAAACTTTACAATAACAAAAAGGAATTGGCATTAGATTTTGGAAATGCATGTTTTTTTTATTGTGAATCATTTTAATAACTTATCATGAATTTTTCTTTTCTCATTCATGTCACCATTGTTTCTATTATTAATAGGCCTACATCTTACTTCTATTTTTTAAATGTGTTGATAGATTTCTTCTAGGGTAAGGGGAAATGTGAAATATTAGAAGATATCCCAATGGACTATTTTATAAGAATCCGGTGTGGATAGGTGAATTTTTGGTGAACTTCATTGTTAACTTATTCTTCTGGTATAAGTTTTATTTAATCTTACAGAAGAAAATCGATCATTGTTTAATAATAGATATTTTAACATTGGTTCTATCATATTGTTATACTGGCATTGTTATGCTTCAAATAAAAAGAAAATCATGGAAGGAAGAGTATATATTACATCAACTGTATTGTTTACAATGTAGGAGTCGTTTAAAACTAAAGACAAATTGATCTGAAAGCTCAGAGATTTCGCAAAACAAACTAGTAACTATTATTGTGTTCCGTTTCCTTTCAAATTTACCGGAGGTCCTGATTCTATTTTTTTGTTACTCAACTGATATCTAAAGAATGCGTTAGAAAAGCAATTTCTAAGATACAAAATGGATGAAATAATTAAAACTGATTCGTAAAACTGATTCTTTTGAAAAACAGAAGATTCCAAAGTATATTCTTAAAAATTCAATAATTCTAAAAGTCTATGACTTGATTTGCGTTATTCTTTAAATTGTATATTGATATGAGTTAAATAATTGTAAGAGAGAATGAAAAAAAGAAAAACAGTATCAATCATGATGATGTTTTTCTTGAAAATAAAATACTTTCGATAATTGTGGTTTCAAAGATCTTTAAACAAGAAATTGTCTTTTTTTTTTAAAGATTTTTCACTTAAATTATTTAGTTTATTGATTTTTTTCTTTTTAATACGGTTAATAGAATATGAAAGCCATGAAACAAATCAACAATTTTTTTTATGAAATAATTTAAAATGAAAGTTTTCTAAAATGAAAAGAAATATAATAAACCAAATTCAACAGTTATACAACAAAAATTTCTGTAGATAAAATTAACAATAAGATTTAATATATATTATTTATTACGCTATGAACAATGAAGTTTTAAGGATAGTCTAACCTTAAGAAGGAATTTTTGAGCAATCTCGAAAAAGAAAAAAAGGGCTAATAAATTATTTAAAAAAATTTCTTTGTAAGAAAAACGTAATTAGAATAAAATTAATAGATGGATAAAAAAAAAGAAATAATAAAAATATAAAAAAAATATAAAAAATATAAAAGAATTGAAATACACTAAATAAATCATCATCTAAATAAAATAAATAATACAAAAGTAATATAAATAAATATATTAAATACATCATCTTCCACGAATAACTGATTTCATTTTGTGAACTTGCTTTATTGATCAAAGAAATTTCTTCTTTTCTCGTTCTTTCTTTCAAAAATCCTAAATTGGTTGTAATTAATTTTAATTTGAAATAAATTTAGAAGGCCGTTTATAGAAGTTCCAATTTTCTAAGCATATGAGAAGGCGATTGGCTCTTGAAAATCTATATTTCTGCAGGGAAAAAATCTCCCAGATTGGTTGAATGAGGGAACACAGAAGCTGTTCTTGGATCTATTGTGTTGAAACACTTAACTCCATCTGTTAACAGTTTTCGCCATTCATAATATTTTAATTTTAAAGACATCTGCTGGTGGTTTAAAGAATTTTTTTTCAACTTTTTTCTTTAAAAATTTCTATAAAAATACTAGATGCATAATTGATAATTCACACGGTTTATATTTTACTAACACACATTGTTTATTATCTTTTATTATTAATAATCTTATATTACTTTTTACAATAAGGGGATTATTTTTTCTTCTATTCGAATATCTTTAATATTTTAAACTTAAATATCATTTTAAAATCTTCACATCTACAATTCAATATTTATATAGCTAAATTTATACAATGAAGAATGATTACAATGTAAAATTGGCTTCATACGTAGTCACTTAACAATATAAAGTTTTGCTGTGCTAATAAAAAGAATTAAACATAATTATTTCACGTCTTATTATTGAGCTTTAGACCCTATTAACAATCGTAATTACTTTTAATATCTAATTACTTGTACAATTAAACTAGTATATTAAGAACGTGTGACAAGATTATCAGTAACTACTTTACTCTTAAGTGTATAAGTAACTATTTATTGTTTTAAAATCTTATAAACAAAACAACTGTTATAATGAAAACAATTCTCTCATTATTACTTAGGAAAGTATGAAAATTCAACATTTTAGCTAGTTGTCTTTCAAATATCGTGAGACTAATATTAAACAAGTTAACAATGAGACAGATGTCCTTCAATTAGATCATCGTAATAATGAATTATATATACAATTCAAAATTACGATCATCTAATAGAATGGATATAAAGTAATAATAGAAGTCATTAAATTAATTAAAGCTTTTTATTAACTTAATTTAATAGAAGAATTAGCTATTAATTGTTCTGCCGTTTTAATTACTGTTTAATGACTTTTTTTTTAATGACTGCTTTAACGAACTATAATTTAAACAATAACAAAATAAATATGCAAATAATAAAGTTTATAAATGTGAAAGTGCATCAAATTAGGCCTAATGCTGATTACTTAGCCTGGGTAATGTTTAAGACATAAAATAAATATCTCTTATCTTTTGAACGTTTACGTTGATTATTAGTAAAACATTTAATTAACGCGAATAAAAGAAAAAAAAAAATCTGAGGTTTAATCCGTTTTGTTATTTAACTAACATCAGTACGAAATTTGGATTAAGTAAATTTTCTTTTTGTGTTTGTGATTTACTTAATTTCAGAGCAACGAATAAAATAGGAATTAGATAGAATTACTCGAGAACATTCTATCATTGAAAAAGAATATTTCCTTTGCTTTTCTTAAGAAAATCTCAATGGAAATAAGAAAAGAATCAATGTAAATTTTTCACGGTCGATGGATAACAACAATGTGGAGTGAAAAGCTCTATAAAGGCAAAAATTAATCCTCCTTCCTTCCAGGGACTATTTCTTCGATTCTTTATTTTCTTTGGCAACTCTAAGTATCAACTAAATATGTATATGTAGGCCCATAAATGGTAAAGATTAGTAGACGTTTTACATGAGGCACTAAATAACTCCACTTTGTCCATTGAATCAAAAATTAGCAAACAAAAATTAGTTCTCTGCAAATGGCCGTAGCTCGATTTCATATCGTTTGAAAGTTTTTATTGTTTAACTTAGTAATCAACAATGAATTAATAGCAAAGAAATCAGAGAAAGTTCGAGTTTTTTTGAGGCACGAATAATCTGTTTTAAAATAGTATAAAATATTACAAAATAATATAAACAAATGCCAACTCCTTCTGCTAATAACCTAGAAGTTTTATTGATGAGAAAATAATATACAATTATTACTAGTTATTATTATTAATAAAACAGTTTGCTTAATCATTACTGAATAGTCTATATTTTACAAAATCCTTGTCATTCAACAATGGAAGTTGTTTTTTTTTTAGGAAAAAAATCCAGATTATTAATATTAATAAAAAATTATATTAAATACGATGTAATAAGAAGAATAGTCTTTGAAGCTGAGAATATTAGAATTAAAGAATAGATATCGGTTAACTTTAATGAATTTCTGAGCTTAAAAACAGTTGCTAAAAAGTAATTTCTTTTTTTTCCAATTACAACTTTTTGTGGATTCAGGAAAATTATTTTGTATTAGAATTGACCGTTTTTGAACCGTGGTTATCAATCATTTCTTTGAATTTCTTCAAGAAATCCCTCATCATTTATTGAAGATTTATTTTTAGTTTAATTATATAAAACTTAATCTAGGATTTTTTTTTTAAATTTACAACTATTTGTTTGTTTGAAATCCTTTTGTTCTTATTTTATTTTATTTTTGCTTTTATTTAATTAACAAGTGTAAATCTTACAAAATTGTAAATCTCTTTTGGTTAGTTTTCAATAAAGAAATGCAATTTCTAAATATGAATTGTTTAACTTTTTAGAACAATGATTATAGAAATATTTGAAAATAAAATAGGAAATAGAAAATAATTATCTTATTACATATTTGGGCAATTTAATAATCTTTTAAAGTTTACTGTATTTGTAAATCACTTAGAATTGTAAATTAATTTTTAAAAAGAGAAAGTAAAAAAAAAACTTTAAATAAAAAATAATATCACAAGTTTAAGATACTTCCGAATTATAACTGAAACTAATAAAATCGTTATAATTCTGAAGTATTTATACTGCAGAATTCTTATATTTATATTTAAAGTATAAATCGCATCTTCATATTAACTATAATTCAAATTCAATTCAATGTTTAATAGTTTAATTTTACAAGATATTCTACTTCGTAATTTAATTCTACAATAGTAGCTTCTTTGCTGATAAATAATATGTTTATTTTTGTAATTCTTTGGTAAGGATTGAGGTTTTCAATCACACTGTTAAGGACTCAACACTTTGAAAATTTACCAAGCGTAAAATCTTTCTTAAACGGGTCAATTCTAGCTCTTTAAGTCTTTTTTTTTTCTTCCTAATAAACCTCTAATTATCAGCTCCTGTTTACTTGAATAAATAGTTGTGTTAAACGGTTGATTTCTCGAAGACACTCCTATTAACTAACATGTGTTTTCCAACTTTCTTTTGTTCGTGGTTGCCTCAAGTGATGAATCTTTCTTTTCTGTTGGACAATGGCGCGAATTGTACGTCATTTTTTTTTTTTTTTTTTAGTAAAATACCAGCGGATGAATTGGGCTTGGGGTGTTTAAAAAAAAAATCCCGCTGTCTGTGGCAGAGCTTGATGAATCATTTCCACTGGAAGGCTTATAGTCGTAGACGGTTTTAACTTGGGAGAGGATTTGTACCAAGGTCTTTTATTCAGATACCTAAGGCTCTGCAAGAATTCTGAAATACATGACACAGTGATTTTATTTTTCTTTTTTTTTTTTTAATCTTTCTTAATATTAGTGGGACACAGGAAAGAGATAAAAAGATTTTGATAAATTATAGAAAAGAAAATAAACCCCATAAATAAATTGTAGATTACTTATTATCTCAACTACTAAAAGCACAAAACATTAAAAATTAAAAAATTAAAAATTAAAACAATTACCTAAAAAGTATTCACTACGTTTCGAGCCTTCCTTCTTTGATAAGGTTCTTTATCAAGTGTCCCTTTCTTAAAAATTTTTTTAACAAGGGGACACTTGATAAAGAGCCTTATCAAAGAA
>JAFIDM010012231.1:15461069-15475094 GCA_023159025.1 Thereuonema tuberculata
TTTTTTTTTTTTTTTTTTTTTTTTTAATCTTTCTTAATATTAGTGGGACATAGGAAAGAGATAAAAAGATTTTGATAAATTATAGAAAAGAAAATAAACCCCATAAATAAATTGTAGATTACTTATTATCTCAACTACTAAAAGCACAAAACATTAAAAATTAAAAAATTAAAAATTAAAACAATTACCTAAAAAGTATTCACTACGTTTCGAGCCTTCCTTCTTTAATAAGGCTCTTTATCAAGTGTCCCATTGTTATAAAAATTTTTAACAAGGGGACACTTGATAAAGAGTATTATCAAAGAAGGATGACTCGAAACGTAGTGAATACTTTTTAGGTAATTGTTACAATTTTTTTATTTTTAATGTTTTGTGCTATTAGTAGTTGAGATAATAAGTAATTTTACAAGCACGAAAAATTCTATTAAAATTGTAGATTAATTTACTTTACTTATTAAACAGTATTTTTCTATTTTTAAAAAGTCTTTCTTAACTGTGAAATTACTACTTCCTGTCTTCTAACAGTGTTGAAACTGTTTGTTCAAGTTTTTTTTTGGGGATTCACGACATTTTGCTCAAAGTTAAGTTTATGATTAGCATAAACGTAGCCCTCTACAAAAATAGTCCTGCTCTTCCGTCTATTTTGACATAAAGTTTGAAGTTTTAAATTTGTATGAACAACAATTGAGATCAAATGTTTACTGGAGGACATCTTAGAACGGCCGTTTCACGCTTTATTGGCGATCATCAGCTGAGAGTAGTCATCGGTAAACAACGAGGTCTCAATATGAGTTTTAAATTTCAAACTTCAAATATGACGTCAGATTAGCGGAGAAATCGAGTACTGTTGAGTACTGTGACGTAAAACATAACTGACAAGTGAGATACAAAAATTAGCATATCTTTGTACGATTGAAAGTTAGATTTATTGAAGTAATTGCATCACTAAAGGAACTGATTGGTTAATTTGGCTTAATTTGTTTCAGAAAAAAGACCAAAATCACAATCATTGGAAATTAACAAATAATGATTAACAATAATATATCTTAACATTGGCCGTTTCAAATTTCTAGGGAGTGTTGCTTATCTCTGTGACATTGATAAAAGCTTCCATTCTGTTAGATCACGTGACAATTAATTTTAATTATAAATATTTATTATTTTAGGGTCATTGCTAGTTAACTAACAATGACCTTCAAAAATAAAAGACGAACAAAATTAGGAAGAGTTTCATGATTAACAAAATCAACTCCAATTTAGTCAAAAACACGAGAAAAGGACAACAAAAAAAGTTATGAAAAAATTCACTATCGTATTTAAGATTTTATTTCGGTTGGAGAAACACGGTTAAGATCCTAAAGGGTTCCTGTGAAGATTTTTTTTCTAATCATACATTCTTATAATATTTTTAATTAATCAATCTCTGGCTTTTCATCCTACATTATTCACGAAAATAAATATGTTAACATTTTTCACAAGTGAAATCATGTGAAAACATAAAAATGCAAGATTTTTCAGAGAAAGAATAGATCTTCAGTTCTCCCTCAACATGAAGTTAACAATGTGTCAAAGACCATTTCGTCCTTAAATATACTCAAGTTGAAAACGCAGGCGTGCGTTTAAATTGTTATAATTTAACGAGATTAATTTTAAAATTCTATCCTCAAGAAGCATTTTAAGATCTTTATTTAACGTATGATAATTATCTATCTTATAAAACTAATAGCATACCGGTACTGTTTGTAATATTAACAATAATATACTGTATATTAGTGACAGTTTTGAACATTAACTGTTCTTCATCAGATTGGTTAAAAGTTTACATCGATTTGGAAATAAAAGAAATTTGAAAGAATCAGAGTAAATAGAGAGACCAATAGAAATTGGAGGGAGATGAACTAATCACTTCATTGGGTGAAAGAATTAGGGGTTAAAGTTAGACTTCGGGCTACATTGCGGGCGGACGAACAGTCAATGTTCGAAACTGTCACTAATATATTGATTATATCACAAAAAATGTGCTATTTGTTTTATAATATAATAACGATAGCATACCATTTATTTTACTTTATTTGCTTTAACTATCCGTTTTTTTCCATCATTATTTTTCCTATTCTATTCATTTACCTAATTATATGCGGATAATCATTCGTGGATAATTAGATTATTTAATTGTGTTTTTTTTTTGAAAGTACAAATATTTAGTTGAAGAACTCAAAAAGTCAGATGTTTGAAATAACATCGACTCTTAAACATACTAAATATTTCATTGTTATATTATTAATTATTTAAATAATCAAGATTAAATTTTTCATTTCCTATTAATTTATATTAGAAATCAATTTAACAAAGACTATTTTCCAGCTACATTTTTATCAAAACTCTGCCTTTTAAAAAATTACTACTGGAGGCTGTATGAAAAATAGTAAGAATTTTGTTAAAATAATAATAAAAGCTATAATCTTTTCTCCAATATTTGGAAAATAGAAACCGTACAGTACTTTTAAGGCTTATTTCATTTTCAAAATTTCTTAATGAAATTACTGATCTAACTAATTAATTACATTTATTAAGAATTAGAATAAATCATTTAATTTACCACCTCATTGTTCTTCTGAGTTTTGTAAAATTAAAAGAAAATGACTACTTTTTTTTTATTTAATAAGTAGTCATTTTCTTTTAATTTTACAAAACTCAGAAGAACAATGAGATGGTAAATTAAATGATTAAATTAATAGAAACTAAGAGACCTATCTTCATTTTTAAACCAAGTTTATTTCATCTGTAGCTTAATGAAGTTATTTTATTTCTTTATTTACTGAAATAAAAAACTTTTCGTTATAAGAAGGTTGATTGAATCGCAGTAGATTAAAATAAAGTAATTATGATATTTAATTTTTCTATTTTAAAAACAAACAAAAAAAAATGTAGAAAGTCCTGTAGATATTTGTTTATTGTAAACTAATAAATAATTAAAATCATCAAAGCCTAAACAATTAACGAGGTAACAGTTATTTTTTTTAAGTTCTACAATAAAATTAAGATAATTACTGAAAAATTATAGTAACTCAGAGTTTTTTTTCTCAGTAATTAAGTTTCTGTACAGTTGTTATTAAATGATATTAATATTTTATATCTCTATCCTGCTAATATATTTTAAGTTTCAGATGAACATTTATTGGAAATTGAAAAACGTGTTCTTGCATTAATTGAAATCATGTTATCTGATCAAATACATTTCAAATACATTAAATATGCGAACCATGGGCTGACCATTTGTCCCGATTGGTCAAATGTGGTATCGGAGTCTATATATTCGGTAAAACCCTTCTGGACCGAAAGGTAAAAAAAATAGAGAAAGACAAGGTAAATCAAAATAGGCTACATATTTCTACGTATTTAAGTTTTTGGGATTAAAAGTTAATCTAAATATTCTATGATAATTTATTCATCAAAAATTTAAAATGAATCTAAGACATCCTTAGTTAATTTGTACTGGATTAATATTTTTTTCTTTTAAATTTGTTGTCAATGTCTTCAAAAATTGAAACTAAATTTTAGATTATTGTTTGGTGGCCGCGAAAGGAAAATTGGAATATAGCTGTAATACATTTGGAGAAATCATTACTAAAAAGGCATTCGCTTACATAAACAAATGAAAAAAGTGTAATTAATTTAAAATTGTGATTTTTGATAGGACCGATCTGGATGTTATAAAATTCGATTTTGTAAATTGAATCACAATTATTTTACAACTCTACTAAAAAAAGTCATGGTTTTGAATTTCAAAATTCTTGAAAACAAAACAAATAAAACATAGCAAAATTTCTGTTTTTATAATATTTACAAGCTGCAAAATTTTGTCATAGAAATCAATTACCGGTACATTAAAGAAATGTATTACTATTTTTGCCATATACTGATCTTACGTAAGACCTTAACTCAATGAAATTTTATCAAGGAGTTTTTATTACATTATTCAATAACTTGAAATGAGATTAAAACAAGAAGGAAAACAAAATGGAAAGAATTAAAAAAAATCTCTCTCCAAAAATCAAAGAAGTCAGAAAATAAGTTCGGACTGATATTTGTGCAGACT
This sequence comes from Thereuonema tuberculata, assembly GCA_023159025.1. Taxonomy (NCBI): domain Eukaryota; kingdom Metazoa; phylum Arthropoda; class Chilopoda; order Scutigeromorpha; family Scutigeridae; genus Thereuonema; species Thereuonema tuberculata. The sequence goes on from JAFIDM010012231.1 coordinate 15,465,169, forward strand.
TATTTATATTAAGAATAAATAATCATTTATATCCATTTACTAAATAAAAATATAATAATGGATTGCTTATATTTTTATATTTTAATTCTGGAAGTTATTATTGAATGTAATTCAAGCAAAGAAGTTATAAAAGAAAGGAGTTATTGAATAACAGACTTTGAGGATCTACTGAATAATCAGCATTTTGGAATGATCAGTTTTAACTTGATTAGGAACTTAATCATTTACATTAAATAATCAAATATTCAATTTAAAATATAAGATATTTATATATTACGTAAATATATTTAGAGGCTCTTTATTTTCATTATTATCAAATTTAATTAAAATCAATTTTTCGTACATAAGAGTAAAAGTTAATATATAGATAAAAATCTGTTATTTATTTATTCTATTTATTTAAGTTAATTAAATAAAGTACTACTTATAAAATAAGGAAATTTTGTTTTCATTGAAAAACAAAAGGACAATCTCTTAAGGAATTCCTCTTTAAGATGGAAAACTGATTGATTGGAATTCATCAACTCAATACTTTTCACTTGACATTTGAAAAAGAATTCCAATCTGGGAAAAGTAATTCGATTAGCGCTAATGGTATTATAAGCTAATGTAATTCAGTTTACTACAAACATACAATTAAATGATTCATCTAAATGCAATTACGATGTTCTTAATTAACATTTTTAGGTAAATTTTAAAAAGTCAGTAATTAATTAACTAATCAACGTTTAAAAATATTTCGGAAGTGCAGCGGTGCCTCAAAGGAAAAAATGCACAATGAAAAACTCACCAACGAAAAATTAGTGAGAAAATTCATGTGCCAGCAGTGCGCAAGCCTCAATAAATTTTTTTAAAGCATAAAAATTCAAACCTCGCATTTATATTATTAATAATGACAATGGATGACACTTGTAAGTAATTTGGTCTCACCCATTGTTATTATTAATAATTCAAATGCGCAGTTTGTGTTTACAAATATTGTTGAATAAAAAGTTTTAATATTAAAAAAATATTTTGATTCGAACAATGTAATAAATTCAATTTATTTATTTTATCTTTTGATTAAGATATTGCAATTGTGTGCATGATTTTTTTCGTTACTTAGGTTTGATTTTATTGTTGAACTAAACCTAATTTGGATAATTTTATTTAAGAGTATTTTATGTAAACAATCTGTTGATCATCTACATAGGTAATATATCGAAAGATTATGTTTCATTTCGCTGTAAGAAATCATAGAATAAAATATTTTAATCTTTTGAAATAGCTAATACGCATATAAATCATTATAACAATTTAAAACAAACGTCAGTACAATAGTTTTCTTAAGAGCTTCTTCCCTATTTAGTATCAATTTGTTTGCAAATATTTGAAATCCCATTATTAATGACATAATTTGTTTCTTTTCTAGTCCAATAATAAAATTTAAATTTAATTAACGAAATACCGATTTAATTTGGATGAATCCTAATTGAATTTCCCAATGACTTGAAAGAGATAAACGAGTAAATCTATAAAATCTCCAGTCTGAGTTTTCTGGAAGTCCAGGAGACCGAAGCCACCACGAGGAAAGGCGGGAACGCGAATGGGGTAGGAAGTGTTCAGACGCGACCCAAGATAAATTAGGTTTTTTTTTTCTTGTCACGTAAAGAAATGGTTGTTTGGACATAAAACGATTCACTATTTATCAAACAAAACTACCCAGAAGAAAAGAAAGTAACTTGACACAATGAATACGACAAAACACATTGAAGAAAAGCAACCATTGAGACTCAGCGTAGTTCCAGAAACCCTGGTGATCGTCAAGTTCACTAGGAATAAAAAATTATAGTTTAACCTATTTAGCAAAACGCCTAGCAACAATTTTCATTCATAGTATTGTAATTTTCATTATTGGGTGACGAGGATTTTACAAGATATTTACAGCAGGAAGAATTGGGAAGTAAATCAATTTATTGGATTGTTTAGTGTTTATAAATCGTATATATAAATGGTGTCCAGATACAGTTATGTTTGAAATTCAATGCAATAAAATTCAAAATTATTTCTCCACAGTGAATTTAGGAATTAAGTTAATAGGTCTCATATCTTCCCTTCTAAATTCATTTAATTATCCGCCTGCATAATTAGTCAAAGCAAAAAATAAACTGCTTTCGTTAGGTTATTTTGCGTTCTAAAAGTACTATAAATTTGTAAATAACACACAAAATTTGAAACGAACATTATTTTACAAAATCAATACAAAAAAAAAAAAAGCAATACAAAAAAGCTTGTTTTTTATTTATTTCCTTTTTAAAGATGATATATGTATTTAGGCCTACTATTAATTAGGCTTAAATTGAATCTATTAATTTTTTTAATTTTAAATACATATAAAAGCAAAAATAAACAAAGAAAATAAGTTATTGTGAAGACAAAACTCATTCTACAATTTTGCCGCCAAAAATGAAAAGGTACTTTGAATGGATACAAGTGTTTGATTATGAAAACCAAGAAAAAGGTTAATAAAAGTTGTTGTTTTTTTTTTAAAAAAAAAAGGAAATAAAAAATTAAAGAGTAAATTTTAAATTTTGAAATTAGAATAAGTCCAGATATTGTCATTAAACTTGTAATTTATTTTCATTTGTTTATCTTAGAATAAATGAATTAAAAACAACGTATTATTTAATTAGAACTTTATTTTTCTGTAAATTAATAACTATTTAGATTTGGTTACTATGGTTACATTATTTCTAAAAAGAAAAGTATTTATTTAGAATTCATACAGTTTGTGTCAACTTTTTATGAAATGAAAGTTTTTCATGGGTTTTAGTTCGTTTTCTTAATTTATGTAATTACTACGATTTTATTATTTAATTAGCAAACGCAAAATCTTAATCAAATAGCTTCTAGCACATTTCTATTTTACGTCGTAATTTTAGTTTAGTTACGTCAAAATCTGAGATGCATTTTGTGTCTTAATTTACATACATCAAAAGCTGAGGATATTAACTTATAATGATCATTACGGTCATAAGAGTTGCTTGAATAAGAAGGTCGCATACAAACAAAATTGCTGTGAATCTTTGTAGTTCAAGTAAGGATAACAATTGCTAAGTTTAAAAGGATAATTTAGATACTATTTATTTCAGAAGACTTCAAAAAGCTTCAACATTTTTAATCCGTCTGACTTAAAATTTCACTAAATTTCGCTGAGCTTCCTATCGTTATTCAATGGCATTTACGAAACATCTGAAAAATCATATTTCATCAAAATTTCTCATCCGTTCTCCACTTCCGGATAGACTTTCAGACAATCTTCCATTCTAGGCTTTTGTTTCTTTCAGAAATTCGTTGAATCTACAATGAATGTAGTTGTCAGATCCTAAATTCCGATTCGCAATAAATGTAGTTTCCAAAATTAGCTTTTTCATTGGATTTTATTTTTATTATAGTTTTAAGAATTAGGTTAAACTAAGAGAGAGAGGGAAAAAAAGGGAACCTCACAAATTATCTGATTGTTTGCGGTCAAGAACTTCGTAAAATCCATTTTTTTTTTCATGGATGTGTTTTGAAAAAGCTTTATAAGAGAAAAGATTAAAAAAAATCACCGATAAAGAGAAGGAAGATAACGAATTGATTGATCTGTTACGGGTCTCCGATTTACTACAAAAACCATCATTCAATAGAATGAAAATTTATATTTTTCTTCAGTTGTGACAATGCTTCATAAAAACGGTATAAGAGAAGACTGCAATTATATATATAAATAAGATAATAGAAAACTGAATGCCAGTAATAAAACTAAAAGAAAAAGCAACGTAATTAATAAACCGAAAATCAACTGCAAACATTGATTTTACAGTGGAATTAATGAAATGAAATCAACTGCAAAACACCGGTAGAACATGATTTTTAATAAAAGCGAGCGATTATTCTTTTTTTCTTTATTAAACTAATTCAATTTAATGATAATCAAATGAGAATTGAACTCAGTTCTGTGTTGAATCAAAATTGCAATTGAAATCTTTGTTGAATCAAAATTGTTAATTCCTTCTTTGACAGCTTATGTTTCACTTCTACTTGATAAGCAGTAGTTTCAAATACAACAAAATATATTTAGAATAGAAATAATTCGATTTGACTTCTTGAAGAAACAGTAATTGTTTAAAGAATTTAATTTTCACTTGATCTTATAACTTATTTCTGAAGTTTATTCCCAACTTAAACATCTTCAAACAAAATCCACTCTATCGTTCATTTTGGATTCCTTAGACGAAGGTAAGTTATCCTTTGAGAAATGGAGTTTTGAAACATTTTCATTGGAAATTAACCTTGTAAAACACTTGTAGTATTTTCCAGAATTGCAAAACGTAAAGAAGGTACTTTGAAATCTCTGGATCCAGGTTTACTAACAGCAAAATGAAGAATCGTCATTTGAAGAAATTTTGTAAAACATATATGTAAATGAGTTTTACTGAATGTTCGATTATTCTCAAAATTCCTGCACATTTTGAAGATTTAAAATTGTAATACACAGTAAATTCCATTGAATTGGATCGACTCAGGTACTTATAGAAAATAAGTTAAAATTTTTCTAATACTTAATTCATTCTTATTTGAATGACCATTTACTTGTGGATATTATTTCAGAAATAGGACAATTCGCTTAATTATCTATCAAAATTCATTTCATTTCTGATCAGGTTTTCAATTAAATAAAAAACAAAATTTCCAATTTTCTTATTTTAATTAGGTTATAAGTTTACATCTATTAAAAAATTATTCTGAACTTTCTAAATATAGACTATCTACATTTGATATCACAACTTAAGCTTATATGATTCCTTTAGTGTTAAATAAGATATGCTAAAATGCGAGCATGGGGATTTTGCGTCATTAAAACTGCGAATAAATCATTCCAAAAAAACAACGAAAAAAAAGTACTTGACTTGTGTCAGAGTCTTTAAATAAAACTAAATAAAAAAACTTGTCGATTTTGACTATGTAATTTAAGAAAAGTGTTTCTTTACGATTTATGAAAGAAAGATGGTAAAAATTTAGGCGTAAACATAAACAATAGTGAAAAAAAAAATGAAATAAATATCATCAAAGGATTTTAACCCTTTTTTTTTGTTGTTGTTCATTCTTAAGTTTGCATTTTATTTTTACACTTTTGAATTTATTCTTTAACGTGTTTATTTTCCTTAATTTATTGAACTTTTGGAAAACTTATCTTTGTTTTTTTGTTCCAACTTTTCTATTGAAATACAAAGATACGAGGATAATTAATTCAGGTGAATTGTACTTTTTTAAAACTTAATCGTAGATTTTTTTTTTTTTTTTTGAAATTTTATTTTCATTATTTTTTAAGTGTTAAAAAAAAAGTCCGAAGTGATATCGTTTCTTAGTGAGATGTTTTATTTTTTTATTCTATAAAGAGTGTGTTTAATCTTTTTGATCTTTGATTTCTGTTGTCTTCCTTGCACTCAAATGGGATGAAGGAGGGGGCACTTACTTGCAAACCGAGGGTCGGTGGGACTGGCTCCGTACCATCCAGCGGCCGTCTGCCGGACGTGGTCGCCGTAGTGGGTGATATCCGTTCCATTGCAGTACTGGGACGGGAACGCCGATCCATGGTGGGTGAGTTGCGGGACGTGCATGTGTCCGTACGGGTTAGCCATGGCGGCGGCGGGTGGCTGATGCGTTTGCTGCGGCGTTCGGTATGCGGGGGCGATGGGGGGCAGGGCTGCGTCGATGGCTTTCTTGTAGCTCTCTTCCAACGGGCTAAGGATGTCGGTCACGGAGAACGGTGTAGAGTGTTTGGGACTCAGGGACATGGCTCGGCGGACCAACCGAGAAGATTGGGGGTGGGGGAAGGCGGGTGTTCTCTTGCCTTGACCACTTCCACCCGACGAAAAAAAAAAAAAAAAAGAAATTGAGTCGAAGGACGCACGAATAATCCGCACACGGGATCGGGTGAACCCTACGCCCGCTGACCCTCCCTCTGAACACCGCTCTACACCTCACGCACTTTCTATACAAACGCGGGATGGGGCAGACGACCAGCTTGTGCGCATGTGCTATAGGCAGGGGGAGTATGAAAGACAGGACCGGGCCGGACCATTCACGGGACAGGGAGGATTATTTAGAAGAGCTTCAGAATTTACCAAACTTAACAACTTGATTAAATACTTTGGAAACACTTCTAACCTTCAATGATTATTTGAGTTTAAGCGATCTTAAAAAATCAAAGCAAAATTTTTAGAATTGAATTAAAGAAAAAAATTTCAAATTATCAAAAAACAAACAAAACAAAGCAGAAACAAAAAACAAAACACAACACAACAACAACAATAATAATATTAATAAAAATAAAAAACTTATATAAGAATTTAAGATAAGGCTTTTTTTTTTTAATCGAATAATTTACATGTTGTGTAATAGATTGTTATTTGATATAATCTCTATAATACAAATTTGACAATCATTTAACTACAATTAATAGTACAGATTTTATGGAAGAAATTGATTCGCAGAATAATTAAAAGTGTTGAATATTTCAAACCAATCTTTCGAAGTTCAAATATAAATATGTGGTTAAGAGTCTGCCAATAGCACATGATTCTTTTCTGTAATATGAGCTTCTTCAGAGCCCTCCGCTGCCAAAAGTGGGTATTGTAGTGGATTCTCGTTGCCTTCCACAAAGCTATCGAAGTCAAAAGTAAGGACAGAATAAAGAGATTAACTTACTGTCTTTGCTATTGAAAGAAGGTGAAGAAAAAGAAAAGAATTGTTTAAATCTTCTCCGTGGAGGATATAATCTATATGACAAAGACTGAAAATGTTTCACTTCAAAAAAAAATCCTCAAAACAATATCTTCAATTTCTGAAAGGATATCGTTGATGATTTGCTCAGATCTGTTGATCTATAGGTAAAATCTATGGTAAGTCTTGTGGTTAAACATTATATACAATTATATTATAAAACTACACCAAGGAAAGTTCAGCATCTTCAGCATGTTTATTTCTAATAGAATGAACTATTTTCACAAAAAATACTCGACTGTAATATGACCAAAATGATCTTATGGAGATGTACAAAGAAATCCTTTTTTTTATTACTTTTCTTTTTACTTTTATTATTACTTTACTTTATTTGGAACATTCTCTTAAATGTTCAGGGTATTTTGAATCCTATAAGAGTGGAAGGAGACATTGATACAAACGAAATGGGACAACGAGCAGTTATTTGAATAAAATTGTACGATCTAATTAATTGAAGAATATATGACTTCCAAGGTGTATTTGGGAGATAAAACCACTGGGTAACTTTCGGAAACTCTGTTGTTAATAAATAAATAGAATTCAGATCAGCCTTTAGAATTTCTAGCAGACGTGATAACACGTGCCAATTGAAGGCAAGTCTTTATAATAGCAGATACTCTTAAATAGTGATGGCCAAGTGCACCAAACTTCAATTAACTTTGATGGCCGCATTATGGACGTAGCTAAAATTAGTGGGGGGTGCTGCTCGAGAAAAATTTTAGCCTTTGTTTTAAAATTGTGTGAAAGGAAACAAATATGTATAAAAAGAAATTTATCAAGTTTTTGAATAAATTTTCTATTTATACATGTTTGTTTCCTTTCACACAATTTTAAAGCAAAGGCTAAAATTTTTCTGGAGCAGCACCCCTCACTAATTTTAGCTACACAATGCAGCCATCAAAATTAATTGAAGTTTGGTGCACTCGGCCATAAGACGTTTTATTCTAGTATTCGCTGTAAGCTTTTTGTATTTTCAATTTGCAATTTTGTTTTCTTTTTGTATTTGTTTATAATTTTATATGCACATAATTAATTGTTTGTCTTTTTAGCTTATAACGTTGATTTTATTTTAACATTCACACAAAATAGTATATGTAAGTAGGTCTACAATGAAATTGATGATGAATAATTGATTTCTGGTAAAATTGGTCTAACGCTTAATTAGTCATTCTTTTTTTCATTATCCTTTGAAACTCAGAAGAAAGGGTTTGTATTTTTTTCACTTTTCAAATATAATTGTTTTCATTACAATTAGTCTCAAAACAAATTTTGCATTCAAACAATAAAACATAATTTAAATACATTGAAGCAATATTACGTAATTCATTATTTGAATATGAATTGGCTTAAACACTTAAAAAATAAAACTCCTTATAACTACTATAAATAAATAATTAATTGGCATAGTTAATTTAACAATTAAAATTTTATTAGTGAATTATCCATTTTGGTCCAAATTAAACCAAATTTTGAAATAAATTAGCTAAAAATTTCAACTGCTTCTAACACCTTCTATTTTACAAGCTTTTATCAAAACATGATAAAAGCTTGTTTTATAATTTATTTAAAATTTGTATTTATAATTTACGGTATTTAAAATTATAAAATTTTATTTATTTATTTATTTTTAATAAGTTCTTTTTTTTTTTTAATAAGAGTTCCTTTATCAAGTTTTTAAAATTATAGTAGACTAGTCTAATAATAATAATAATACGAAAATTTAATACGACAATTAAAGAAAATGAAAATAGATTTGATATTTTCAATCAATCATTCAATTTAAGTTGTTTTGTTAATAGGAGGACAAATTGATATCATTGTCTAAAATAGGATTTCAAAGCAGTAATTGGAAATATAGCTTTAAGTGATATTTATTTTGATTGAGGAATATTTGATTTGGAAAGAAAATATTCTCTTAATAAATTTAAAAAAAATAATAAGCCTAATAATAATAAGGTCGAAGGATGTCATTAAGATTAATTAATTAATTAATGCTTTTAAAATTTATAGTAAACTACAAAGAATATTATCATTTAAGTTTGTAGAAATTAAGTTTGCTTGTATTTTTTATTGCAATTTTGACAATGAAATTTTAAATTAATAGTCTATTGTAATAAATTAAAAAAAGCAATTAGTTATTAAAAGTTATTGTCCTAAATTTTTAGCAATAATTAAGCAATAATTAATTTAAGTATTAACAAAAGAGTAATTGAGCGGGTAATTTTGTTAAAGTTATTTTTTTATTATTATTATTATCTTTTATTATTAATAATAAATAAACTATTCATTATTTTAATTAATGAACGGTTAATTAATATAAATATTTCAAGTGAATAATATCTGAAAATATGAAGTTATATTAAAGATATTAATAAAATAACATTTTAATAAATGAAGTAAAATAAAAAAATAAATAATGTTTTATTTTACTAATAATAAGTATTTGGAAAATTAATTATTCTTCTAAATATTTGGGAAAAGCAAAGTTTATATTAATTTACTCAATTTCATTATTAATTATTATTTACTTTTTCAAAGAAATCGCAGAAATGAAAATTATATTTTGTTTATTTCTTTAATTATTAAACTTATTTTAATTAACTTTTCATTTGTTAATGGCTTGTGTATTTAAGTTTCGTTATAAAATAAAACAGAATCAATTGCAAATTTTGTTGCTTTTTATTGCTTATTATTGTTAATAGTAAATAAAAAAAATAGGTTTATGAAAACTTTTGGAGGAATGAAAAGAAATTAAAACAAAGATTAAAACTTTCTTTTTTGTTTCAACATTTCTTCTAGAAATAAACAGTGGGATAATATTGATTGTAATTTGGTTTCCATTTTTTTCATTAGTCCATTTGTTTCTATTGATTTCCGAATAAACCTAGGCAAACTACATTATATGTCATCGATGAACAATCAAAGATAGGGTTTTTAGCTTTCCTTTTTCCTAAAGAGTTTTGCATTATTCGTTGAGAGTAATTCTAATCCATTTTCAATAGCAGATTTCTGCGACTGTCTGCAATGAAAGAAGCCAGTGTCGAAATGAAAAGTAAACAGTGTTAACCTGCAGCGTGTATCTTTTTCAACGGCAGCCAATGCTTTGCCTTCGGGAGAAC
>JAFIDM010012231.1:15475104-15497760 GCA_023159025.1 Thereuonema tuberculata
ACCCACCAATCACATACCAGTACGGAATAGAAGGGGTCGTGATGGACAGTCGGACAACTGTAGAATTGTGGGATTGACAGACGCACCTTAAAGAAGAAAAAAAAAAATCAAAGCAGATAATAGTGAAAAGATTCCTTTTGAAGTTGGAAGTTAGGTTTTACTAATCACTCATTTATAGAGAAATTTATTACTGATGACAAATTTCCAAAGTTAATTGATTACAATTGTTAATAAAAGCAATTACGTGATGTTCAGAGCCAAAAAAAATGAAGGGGTTTCCTTAGATTCCGTTTTTATCAAAATTTTTTGCTAATTTTTAATTAAATTACTAATTTATTTTAAAAAAAAGTTGCTTAAAAACATTAAGAATAAAGATGGTTCGTTTTCCATTGCCTTCTTTAGCAGCTGAAATTGGAAAGAATGCAAAAAGTAAATATATAAATAAATAACACAAATTGCAATTATCAAATAAAATTTCTTCAAGTACCCAAGTGGACAGAAGAGAGTCCTCTCTAACTCCTTCAATCGTAGCTTAACATAATTGATTAATTCCCACGTGCAGGTTCTTAATACATGCATGGGAATCAAAAGCACTTCAGAAGACTCTGCAAATGCATCAATTTTGATTTATTATTGTTTTCTTAAGAACTAATCAAAAAAAAAATATATACAATACTATAGAAAAATCAAATAGAGGCAGTCCCCGGGTTACGTACGAGGTACGTTCCTGAGCCGGATTTGTATGTAACTCGGATCCCTGATGAACAGCGCATATACGATAATAATAATAATAATAATAATAATAATAATAATAATAATAATAATAGTAATAATAATTGCAGTTCCCATCAGCAAGAACATGCAGAAAACTCACGCTGACAAGATAAGTAAATACACAGACCTAGCACACGAGCTCCAGAAGCAGTGGAGGCAGGACCGAGTACGTGTTGTACCCATCATCCTGTCCGCTAGTGGTCTGGTGCCTCATACATTGCATCACAGCCTCAGCACACTAGGACTTCATAAAAACACTTATGCACAACTCCAGAAGGCTGTAGTACTCAACACAACACGCATAGTTCGGAAATTTATGGACACAAGCACACATCCCTAACTATTCTTCCAATTTTTTTTTTTTTTAATACACTTGGCAATATGTGCTTTGGTCCTTGACCCGCCATATTGTCTTAGCTGGGGAATCCTATGGTTTGAAACTTTTTCGATATAATAATAATAAACACTTAGCGCATGTGCTTTGGTTCTTGATCTGTCATGTTGTCTTAGATGGGGAAACCCAAGAATTGAAACATTTACATAATAATAATAATGATAACAATAATAATATGCAAGTACTGTAATAAGAAGTTACAGAAACATTGCATGGTCATAAGAGTAAACAGAGACTCACAAAAATCGAATAAAAAAAGTTAAGACGTTTATACGGATGCTGTGCGTAAGCGACCGTATAAACAATGAGAATAGCCGCTAGCCTAAAGATACTGCGCCAACGAACTGCTTACGCCATGCGGGTTTGTTTACATGAGCTGAAGAAACTAGTTCCCGAATTGTTAATTTAATTATTTTTATGAGGAGCCTTGGGAACCCGTTCGTAAGTATGAACGTTCGTAATCCGGGGACCGCCTGTACTGTATTTCTTGAGGAAAATTCACAAATGACGCTGAGATCCGGTTTCGAAAATGGAAACAAAAATTATCCCTCCACCCACACACGTAGCCAAGATTTTGTTAAAGGGTGGGGAGTCCATTATATTAAATTTTTATAAATGACTTTGCTTTCTTTAAATGAAAACTTAAAAGTAAATTGATCTTCAATATTAAACATATGGCGAGAGTAGGATCTTTGAATTTCATCATTTATGCATACACACATGAACATACACACATTCTTTTTCTTTTTTTCTTCCCTACCCCTCTCCTAGTTAAGTCAGCACCCCCTACATCTTATGTAGGGGGTGCTGGTTAAGTGTCTGGTCCATCCAATTCTTTTCTCCAAAAGGTCTTCCTTTTCAGTTTTTTTCTTAATTCAACGCATAGATCTAAAACGATGTAATTCATTCAACTTTTGAGAAAACAGAGCGCTAGAATTAAGTGGCTCAACCGAAATCGAAATCAGCAAGAATCATTCTCTCTCTCTTTCCTTATTTTTACCAAATATTTGAAACTGGATTAAGTAAAATTATGATTACTGACTCTAGGTTTTACTTTTTTTTTTTTAAAAAATTGCAATTACTGTTACCGTAATCAGTTAAATAGTATAATATGATATTACCTATTTATTGATTAATGTTTACGATGAGAAATTATTTAATTACATTTACAATATTGTATACAGTAATTCTAAAAAATTGGCTTAAATATTTTGTTTAAATTTTTCTTTTCTTTCTTTTTTCACTATATTTCTAAAATTATAATATTATAATAAGCTTTTCGCTTGTGAAAATATTTATAAAAAAGTAAAAAAAAATGTAAAAAATGTAAATAATTAATTTTTAAATCGAAATCATTAATAACAACACAAATTACAACTCAGTCCTACCTTCGTAAGTAGAACCTCTCAAAGAAAGGATTAAATACTAAATTAGAATTTTAAATTCTGTGGGAATTGTCAAAGATAATTTAATTAACGCAAGTTGGCTGAAACTTATTAAAAAAAATCAAAACAAGCGTTATTGATAGTAATTTTAAGCAAAATATTTGTCAAAATAACCAAACATCAAACAGCAAAACATCAAAGTTAATAAACAACAATAGATGAGACCAAATTGTTTAGCAAGTGACATCCTGGAACAGCTGTTTCATGCTCTTTGGCGATCATCAACCAGGGTTATTGTTCATTTTTTATTTTCGAGGCCCCACTGCGCTTCCGATGATCAATCAAATTTAATATTTACGAATTTTTTGAAGGTGATTCTGGTAATTATTAAGAGAATTAAAGTTTAATCTTCAAATCTCTAATTCCTATTTAAGCCACTATTGTTGACTTGCAAAGCAGATGATGATATAATAGTAGCAGACAACGGATTTCTTAAAGTTCCACTAATAGTTAACAAAAGAATTAGCATTGACCATCTGATTACTGTCTGATAACTGGAAGACTGAAGGAAAAAACAAAGCTGTAAGAATGAAATCAGAATTATTTAATTCATTGCAACTTCTTTATTTAACCAATATTTCGAGATTTTTCCAGCGTTTCAATTCTGTTTATTTCAGGGAAATTATTTTAGAAGAATAAGCCTTGTTTTGTAAAAAGAATTTTCGTAAAATGCGAAATTAATTATTCAGTTTATTTTAAAGCCTTGTGGTTTGCCTTGGAATACTTTTTCTTTTTTTTTTAATGGTACCGAATTTATTGTACTAAGAGTATCTGAATGATGTAGAAAAGCACTCCATGTTTCTGAAGGATTGAGCAAATGATTTCACTTTAATACAAAACTTTAATTTTGTCAAAATAAATGTAAAGTTCATTTAAAAACTCAATGTTAATTAGCTCTGTTTAGATTTGTTAACTTATGTCTATAAATTTTCTCGTGCATTTGTGACAAAGATAATTCAAAATTCTTTGAATAATATGAAATTTTGATGGAACCGATTGTTTACAAATGTAGGCAAACGAAAGCCATATTGTTTGCTTAATAAAACATATTTTAGGCTCATATTAGAAGAATCGAGAAAAAAGTTCAACTAGGCCTAATATAAGATTAAAAGAACAAAAAAAAAAAAAAAAACACAACACCTACAGTATGTAAGTATTGTGGCAGCCTTCACCATACTACATTGTTGTATTAGCTACAGAACAACAGCTTCTCACCAAATCTTTTATATTTCATTAAAATACTTCAATGTCTTTATTTCTTAGAATATGTTCCTTCTTGACATCAAATATGAATAGTTTTCCTTTTGAACCAAAAAAAAAATTAATAAGAAATTTTATTATTAGTTTGGCTTTCTCTTATTTACGTAGCCTGAGCGACGTCAATAGTTGAGTCAATGATAATCACTTAATGTAAATGTGATGAAGGAGATGATTGGAAGGGTTCTATCAATTGCGCATACAAATTAGAATGAGGGGACAGTTATATGCAAATCAAGAAGTTAATGGTTGATTTAAAGCCGTCGAAAAGGAAGAACAAATCATCCATTTTATTAGACCTCACGTCTACTTTAAACTCTATAGGATATCTGAAATAAATGATTACCAATACAAAAGATTGCGTAATATTAATAAATTTCGTATATAGCGAATTAAAAATAAAAGAATTATTTATAAAATTCCTATCATTGAAATCTTTAGAGAATCTGAAGAATATTTCATATATTCTTTGGAAACTGCAGGTTATTAATGTCTTTTTTTTAAAATTAGGTTATAATAAAATTAATTGTGCATATTATTAGACTATTATTACAGCTTCCCCCCTCTTTATTGTCATTTATATAAATCATTAAATAGTTCCTATTGTTATTATTTATTAATGATTCTTCATTTGTTTTTAAAGTTTTGAATCATGATTGTGATGATGCTGTGTTGAGAATGGATAAAATTTGTTGTTTTTTTTAAATACAAGAACTTTATTATTTTTTTAAATACAAGAATAGTTCATAAACCTTATTAAATTATAAGCGTTCAGACCCACCCTTGTGGTCAAGACGATGCTTACCAAGGGGCTGAATTTCTAAACCTGAATTCCATTCCTATGTTCGTCTGCTTATACGTCCTATCTCTTCACCGTCTACGGCATGCTCATTATAGAGTTTGTGCAAGACGTCTCAAAAAGCCTCGGTACTAACGGGATGTATCCACAACTCTAATAATAATAATAATAATAATAAAAAAAAACAAAACTACAATTAGACGTACAGATCTAATAGTACAGATTTTTTGGAAAAAATTGATTCGTACAATAATTAAAAGTGTTGAATATTTCAAAACAATCTTTCGAAGTTTTTTATCTTTGCGAACGTAAGAATAAATGTGGAATTTTCAAGAACTAAAGAAGAAAATAAAATATAATCGTTAACTGTATTATCACTTCTGCTAAATCATTGGAAGCTCTCGGACTATTTGATAAATTTTCAATTTCCTTTTCAAATTAACTTTGATTTGATCGATTGACTGTGAGACACATTTACTAACACTCAGAGTTCTAACAGTATTTCAAAAGGCTTCTGATCATCAGAATAATATCACTCCAATAAAAATAATAACACAACATCAGATTCAAAATACTGTTATTCAGTGGATAAGAATATTTGAATATCTAATTACTTTTAAAGTAGATTTTTGTAAAAGCAACCAATGGGAATTCACATCTTCAGAAAATAAAAATAAAAACAATTTATTGATGTGTCCTCTTTTGTAATGAGTCCATTGTTAGAAATGCTGGTCTATACAGACTATTTTGTTTTTTGTTTGTTTAATTCTTGCACCCTATATCTTCTAGTAGGCAATGAAAATGCTCACTTAATTTTGAAGAGTTACTTACTTTTTGCTTCTCCCTATAACTCAATCTGGAATTTTGAGAGAATTTTAATCCAGGCTAGAGCACTTGGTCGTGGACTAGTTGGTCAGGGAAACTTACAAGCACTTCCCAACTGCATCCGAAAAAAAAAAAAGACAAAGAAATCTAGTAATTTTTTTTTTTCTTTTTGATTGGATAAATTCTAAATAATATTCAAAATCCCCCATCCAAAAATTCTTGGGAATTGTGGCTGTAAGGGCCCTTAAAGTCATTATTTTACCAAAACCTTATTTTCCGCTGCCTTTTCATTGTTTCCGAATTTTGCATCAGTAAAATTGTAAATAAAATATTTCTTTTTCAGTAAAATTTTACGAAAATAATTCGGTAAACTAACTAAACTGAATTTATTTTTAGTTTTCATATTGTATTTTATTCCCCAATCGTAAACTTTAAAATTTGGGAAGAAATTTTGACTGCGAAAATTTAACAAAATGCTTCATTTTCACTTACAGAAGTTGTTGTAAGTGTTTAGCATTTGCTCTTTGCTTATCCAATGATCTAAAAATTTCTAGAGCTCAATAACTTTCTCAGCAACCCAAGTGCAAAGGCTGTTTTGCACGTAAGCTTATTACTTTGTATCGAAAACCGCTGCAATTAAATTTTGATTTTACAATTGATAAGATCAGTGGCTCCCTCTGGAGGGTGAAACGACAACCTGAAAAGAATAATGCATTTATACAAATACCTTTGGTTCCATTCACGGGTGAAATGGGGGAGACCATTTCACTGTGGGGGTTCTTATAATTGGCTCAGCGGGAGACAGTTGTGGGAACACATCAATAGAAACCAAAGGGGAGGGAAAGACTCAAAAAAGGAGGTTCTTTTATTAGTAGCAAATCGGCTCCCAGTTGTCACAGGAGAGTCAGGGCCACTTTTGTTTTTCGAACGAAAGATTAACAATCGGCAATAAAGAATGGATATTAAGAAATCCTTCATTATAAAGAGTTTTTTAAAACCACACAATCTTTAGACGTATGAAGAAATACAATTTTGGAATAAATCGGTTCATCCAAAGCCGAATGTGATCCTTGAGTTGTAACATCACCCTTTTAAATATATTCGAGACAAGTGTAACTTATTTCCGGAATTGAATAAACACATTTCCGGGAATATGAAGCACTCATTAAATGTAATAAATTTCTTCAGTAGGATTTCAACTACTGTATATATATATATATATATATATATATATATATATATATATATATATAACAAATTTTACTCTTTTTAAAAAAGTTACACAGTGTAAACGTTCACCCAAACAAACACAAAAATTCACGTTTAATCACTGGCATTTTCTTAGGCAAGACGGGCCTCAACCAGGGGCCTAAGTGTTGCTAAGGTATTGACGTAAAATGTTCGCAGTGCCAATGATGGCTGTCTTTTGTAATTCAGCTGTTGTTATTGCTGGTGCTCCAAGTCTGGTGTAATAGTCCATAAATTTAGGTGATAATGTTCCTAGTGCACTAATATATATTCTACATATAAAGAAGTAATAACATTTAACAATTTTATTCTTACTACTTCACTTGTCTTAAGCATAATTTCTAAGAAAAGCAAAAGAAATTAGAATTTCTTAATCACATAACATTGAGTGATTCAGGTTCAAATATTGATTTGCTCCCATTTTATCATTATTTTGCTTAAAGTTCAGAGTTTATTTGGGATTTCATGTAATGCAACTATAAATCAGTGCCACTTACTCTTTCTCAGACTCTTCCAACATCCTCATTGTCTCGCGGCACATCAATTTTTTTTTTAACTTTGCGCATCAGAAAAAAAAAAAAAAAAAAAAAAAAAAATTAAAAATATTTAAAATCGAGAAATGAAAGTTTACAATATTTTAAAGTTCTTTAAAGTATTTTGAATCTTTTGATTAATGATTTTTTGAATAAAACTCATGAAGATTTGTTAATAAGAAACATATGCAGGGCGTAGACTCCAGAAAATGCATTTTGCACAAAATGGTGCCCTGATTCCGAATTGAAAACCTACTGAATTTATGAGATTAAAAGCCGCGTTTTCTTTGGGGTAGGGATCCGCTTTCGAATAGATCTCACTTTACCCGAAGTGAATATATAATGTATCTGCCTTTATCTTTTAGAATCTTGCTTTAGAAAAAGAAAAGCAAGATGTGAAGCAGCAGTGATGAAACAAAAAGAATTACGGTACCTCTTCTTAAAATCATTCTTAAAATCGCATTTAGATGAAAAGAAACAATAATGGGTGAGACCAAGTTGTATACAAAACGACATCCTAGTACAACTGTTTCACGCTAATTTGGCGATCATCAGCTGGGAGCAGTCATCAGTACACAACCAGGCCTCGGTACACGGGCCTATATGAGGAAACGTCGCACCGATTATTGGTAAAACCCATTATTAAATTATCTGCGCTTTCTGATTTTTATGCCCTAAAAAATTCATAGTGATCGCGTGTAGCGTGCACAAGAATTGTCTTGCCATTTGTCCTTTCGGCGAGTTTTTATTGTTTGTTTTAATTTTTGCGGGCTCCACATTGGATCCGATGAAAAGAAACAGTTGTAAAAAATTCTATCTCCTCATTCCTATCGTTTCCCAAGCGTAAGATATCTCTTATTTAAATTACAATATATTCAGATCTTCTTAAATTATCAATTGGAAGATTTGTTTGTTTCAGGAAGGATATTTCGGTGCTTCACAATTCTGTCTTTCTAAGGCTTACAGACAGTGGCAAAGAAGACTGAGGAGGGATTCCCGAAACGCTGGACTGGGAGGAATTACTATCCACATCTTGACCGGATTTGAAATTATCTCTTTGATAACTATCATCAGTTTTCGGCCGTTACTGGAAAATATAAAAGTATGTTTCATGTTTTAAATTGTGGCATCTGACTGTTAGGAATTTTCCTCCATTTATGGCGCTTGACATCTCCACAAAGAAATTGAATAGTTAAATCTTCATGTGTTATTTGCACTGAAAATTGAAGCAATAAATGTGGCAAGAAAGTGCGGACTTTTACCCTGGTACCCTTTTTTTTTAATATTTTAATTTAGACAAAAAAAAATTAAGCATCTAAATAAACTTTTCTTTCCTTTGGCCGTTTATAAGACAAATCATTGTAGCATCTCAATTAATTAAGAATAACTGGTTCTTTAGATTGATCAAAATTGAAATGATGTTGAAGTGATTTGTTGAAGGCAAATAGCTTTCTTGTTTAATGCTAAGAAGCCTAATTGGTGAGTGGACGAAATTCTCTGGTTTTATTCTGAATGAGCTGCACTTAATTTAATTTTCATTAAATTTAAAATCATTATTTTACTTATCTCATCTCAATTATTTGCTGTTCATTATACTGAAAATAAATCTTAATTTAATTTATTGATGAAACTTATATTCTGTGTCTAAAAATCTGTATATTAGGAACCTTTTTTGATGTGAAATGGACTTGTTGGCATTTATTTACAAAATAAATTATTTTTTAGATTTTATTGTTTTTAATGAATGATTGATTAAATCTTATTGCATTATTAAGCAGAATCATATCTAGAAATAATTTTTTGAAAAAAAATCGTTAAAAATAGATATGATATTTATAGAATAAAAGCAGGCACTTTATTTATTCATTGTTGATATTTGAGAAACAAAGGTAAAATTGGACGGAGAAGTTGTCGTTTTTAAAACAGGTTTCTAAGGGCAGAAATAGCAGATGACTCTGGAGACGGATGACTCCCTCAAGAAACCTACATTTAGATCCCATCCATTTATTTTTCTGCAGATCTTGAATCATTATGGCATCATCAAATAAATTTTTATTTTCAATGTACAGTGTGGCCGGGAAGTGCCGTTCCCTTTATTGGTAGTCATATTTTAAGAAACTATTTACACATTAAGTGTCCAATGAGTCTGTGTGTTCGCTATCGTGCTGTAGTTCATACCACGTCTTACTTGACATTTTCTGGAGCATGTCCGGTGTGATGGTTCGAAATGCGTCTACAACTGCATTGCTCATAATGCACTGCACTGCATTTGTAGCATAATGACGTTCAGATATGCAGGCCTTTATGATTCCCCACAATGAGTTGTTGTGAGGTCAGGACTTCGTGGTGGCCATTTCAATGGAGCCGGCGATGCTGGAGTACCGTTATCAATCCAGCGTCCTGGAAAATATTCATGAAGAAACCCGCACACAGTAATAGCGAAGTGAGCAATTTGCTTCCTTACATACATTGATGATTTTCTTTTTTTTTTTTTTGAAACTTTGACACCAATAATTCCAAAATACTTGCTAAAATCTCGCGCAGCTTTAGAGAGATATTATTGGATATCCCATTTGGGTAAGGATATGTCGGTATTCAGCGTTTGTCTTCAAGTATACGGCTCCATCTCTAAAACATCGACCCTCGTGATTCTTTCGAATATGTTTAATTCTATGGACATCACTCCTGCCATTGTTGGGAATCCAGTGTTCTGGTCTCAGCTATATTGTGAACTCTTATATTTAATCTCACTGTGTTTGAACGTTTGAAATAAATGGGACCTAGCATTGTGTTGATGTCTATATGTATATGAGCTGTGCCCCGCGGTTTCAGCCGCGTTAAAATCGGTCCTTCTCAGTAATGTTCGGTTCTCGTCGTGCGGCCAAGCCGCATCGTTACCGCCGCCGCACCCGTTGGTTGACATTTATGTTTACTGCTCCGCTCCTATTGGCCGTAGCGTCATGTTATATAGCCTATAACCTTCCTCAATAAACGGGCTATGTAACGCAAAAAGAATTTTTAAAATCGGACTGATAGTGCCTGAGATTAGCGCATTCAAACATACAAACTCTTAAGCTTTATATATTAGTATAAGATAAGATAAGATAAGATAAGATAACATAAGATAAGATAAGATAAGATAAGATAAGATAAGATAAATTTTATTTTTGTGCTTTCCTAATTAATAGAAATCTTTTATATATGTTGTTTTTAATCATATAAATGTAAATATATAAATTTATCATATATAAGTATGAATATATTTCTATGGGTTTTCTGGCTAGTATTCAGGATATTGTTTTTTTACAGTATGCTCTCTTTTTGCTAATAGGATATTTTTTTTTTGGTTAGCGCTAACACTAGGTGACTGAGAACAAAGGACCAGGGAGGATCATTGACTCCTAAATACAGTGGCAACATGGGGAAGAGCAATTATATACGTATAAGAGAGACAACAGAGATGTATGGAGGAGAGGACAGAGAGAGGAGAGAGGGAAATAGATGTTACAACTGATTAGAAGCATTTGAAATGTGGATATGGAGAAGAATGGAGCATGTGAAATGGACAGACAAAATAAGAAATGAAGCTGTGCTAGAAAGAGTGGGTGAAGAAAGAACAATGCTGAAACTGATCAGGAAGAGAAAAAGAAACTGGTTGGGTCACTGGCTGAGAAGAAACTCCCTAATGAAGGATGCACTGGAAGGAATGGTGAACGGTAAAAAAGTTCGAGGCAGAAGAAGATTTCAGATGATCGACAACATTATGGTAAATGGATCTGATGTGGAGACGAAGAGGGAGGCAGAAAATAGGAAAGATTGGAGAATGCTGGGTTTGCAGTGAAGGATCTGCCCTTGGCAGAGAACTATGTATGTATGTATGTATGTAGCTGATTGAGTGAATTCCTTTTCACAGAATGGGGGAAATTTAGTAAGTCGGAGGACTTGAAAATTTTACCAAAACATGAAAGTTTGAATATTTGATTCAGAAATTGGTTTGTAAGTCTCGGAATCGTCGGTGAGCAAGATTTGGGAAAGTAAAAACTTTTTAAATTCTATAACCAATTTAATCCTGTAAAATTACTTGGTCTAAACTGTGCAGATTTTGATCTTGGCTCTTAAGTAAATGGGTGATTTGATGCTCTAAGATCTGATCCGTAAGAAATATGATAAACTGTTGAATCTGTAAAAAGAAAAAAAGGAATTCACAATAGGCTAATAAAAAATTTGTTAGTTTTTTAAGTGTTAGAAAAGTTGTTGTGATGAAGGAATCCCATTGTAACTTATTTTCATAAATAAGAAGGTGTAGCCTAAATTTAAAGGCTTATAACTTCAAGACAGGGATAACTACAGATATATTTGAAATGAACGATTTTTGAGTTTAAGTAAAAGAGATGATTTATTTAATACTAACAATGAACAATACTTGTAAGCCAGATAGAATGGTATGATTTTTTTTGTTTTGTTTGTTTTTTTGAATAAAATGTATAAGTTAATGTATAATCTTATCAATTATAATATCTAAGATTTGTAACATATTGTAAATAATTATAGTTAAATTTATAATTAATAAAACTTTCTAAATTGTTATGGTGTGATCGTTTAATTCATTACATAGGCTAAATTAAATGTTATGTAATAGTAGGCAAGAACCTAGCCCCTAGATAAAAATTTTAATATGATACTGGAAACTTTAATTTAAAAAGTTGTCTGTCTTCCAAATTGGAATCAGACTTCCAGTCCCAATATAATTATAAAATATGTTTTTATGATAATAATAGGGATGGGTAGTTCGTGAACGAACTAGTTCATTGAACTAGTTCGTATAAAAGAATTATAGTTCATGAACGACCTAGTTCAAATGAACTAGTCCGTTATTTTACCATTCCACTATTGGCTATTGGATTTGATTTATTTCGTATTTGAGAACCTTTTTTTTTTGGTTGTAAAAGTATTTGAGAACCTACCTTTTTTTTGTTGTTGTTGTTAAGGTAAAAAGAACGACTTAGTTCATTTGAACTTGTTCTTTGAACTAGTTCAATAAAAAGAACTATCTCAAAAGAACTAGTTCAGTAAATAGAACGACTTTGCCCATCTCTAGATAATAAGAAGAGCTTCTTATCTATTAGAGCATCAAATCACCCATTTTCCCCTTATAGTGTTGTGCCTATTAAATAAAAAAGAAATCAACATAATATTTAAGTCGTAGTGAGGTGAAAAAATGGCCCATACAAGGTCGACGTATTTTTACCTTGAAGCATTGACGTGTCATCTTAACAGATAGTTTCATTAATTGCTAGGCACTTTATAAGTTACGAATTCGTATAAAATTTGGGAACCATATGCTAATTTCAACACAGACCACTAATGAAATATCCGAAACAGTTGTACGATTAACATACCGGTAATAATGAAAGGGAAAATGTGATAATTTCCATTTGGTTTTTAGAATAAGTTATAAGTTCGCTACCTTTCAGTTATTTTTATGCTGTTCAATGTTTTAAATAATTTCTTTTGACTTCTAGTTTACTCAAAACAAAATTCGACATTGGATTCTGCAGTCATTTTTTTTTTAATGATGTTAATTTATTTTACGACGATTGTGGGATTCTTTGATTGGCTGTTTAGAACGACATTGAATACCTACTCATCGTTTGCTAACAATTTATCTAAGATTACATTTTGGTATTGTAACTATATTAGTGTACAAAACTTATATGAAGATTAAATGATTCTATGATATTATAATTATGTAAGCATATAGCTTTCTTTCAAAAATCTGGAAAACAATTTGACTTTAGAATTCGCGGATTGTTGAAACAATGAAGAAAGTAAGAAAATCATGTTTGACAGGAAGAATAAGACATGCAACAATTAACTAAGCCTGTAAAGTGAATACAAAAAAAGGCAAGCCGGCTGTACGATGTATGCCAACATTTTTCATGGCAAGGTCCAAGAAAGCTTCAATCCGACAACTACGAATGAGTAGTGAATTAAAACAAATTCTATTAATATTCTTTTTGATCATGTAACAATTTAGGACAGCGAGTTTCTGTCACTAATGTCTATGAGAGACAAAAGTAGAAATGATCTCATTACAGAAGAATTAAAAAGTTGAACCAATTGTATTAAAAACTGATTTGTGGAGGTTTCCTAACAAAGATGGGCTCTGGCACGACACAATTTCATTTTAATAATGCTTAAAAATGGACAGTTTCAGAGATCTTGCAGTCTTCTTTGTCAATTCCTTGTCAAGGGCGCCTTATTACAGCAATTGGGTTAAAAATAGTGAATGGAATGGACTAATTGAAAGGATGGAAAATGTAAGATTGGTCAAATTAGTTCGAGATTGGATTCCAAATAAATTGCAGGAAAACCCCGAGATTCTTCAAATACGAAGTGAATGGATTGCAACAAGCTACAGACTAAATGGCAACAGAGAATCAGAAGACGTTTAACATCTCAAAAACAATCCGTTTCTGTCCAGTTTTACATGTATTTTATAAGTGTAGACATTGGCTCTGTAAATAGTAGTTGCAATTCAGTTTCACCAAAGTCTTGTAGATATTGAAACATTGCAGCAAAACGCATCTTTTAATGAATTTTAATGAAATGTGATGTAGTTTTTTTAGCCGTTGGTTGTGTCATTGGCATAGAGTTCTTAGTTCCTGTCTCTCAGTGTCATCACTGTCTGTCAAATTGAATGAAAGGAGTACTTCCGGTCGCCATCAAGTTCAAAGGTCGGTGGTTCGATTACATCAAAGGAAATTAGAAATGACATTTATAGGAGGAGGAAAAGACCAGAAGGGCAGAGGGGATCGTAGTTGAGTTGTGAAGCTTTTTTTTTTTTTAGGAAAAAAGACTATTTTAATTCATTTTAACTAAAGAATAAGATACTGAGATATCGTAGATCATCAGTATTTATTACAGTTTCAATAAATAACAATTCGATTCGCAATAAATTAGAACTTTATTTTCCATAGCTAGTTTTATTCGTATTCTTAGGAGTTCAGCTTTTTCATTATTTCAGTTGACTGCTTCAATGAAAGTATTAATATACGGACAAAGGAAATGGATGCTCAAGTCTTGCAAACTGATTATAAAGACTAGACATTGTTCCAACACTACCTTTTGGGAAGAGTAGTTGAAGGACCAGGTTCATTTATTTTCTAATTTATTTTTGTTACTTTTATTTCAGTGGCATAACAGTTGCTGTCGATATTTCCATGACTTCTTTATCCAAACACCCAACTTATAACAGGTTTAATAGAAAAATTGTCAATCAATGCTCTTCTACTTATTGTAATGGTAAAATAACAAAGATCAATAGAAAGTAATCCCAAATATAACTGGAGAACAACTGTTAACTGGAAATTGACTGGAGAACTGATCTACTATACACAGGGTGATTCACGAAGATATGCAGAAACTTCGGGAGCTCATTCTACATGTAAAAGTAAAGATAAAAGTTATATAAACACAGGTCCGGAAATGCTTCAGCATCGAGTTACGGTTAGCGAAAGATTTCGCCCATAATATAGTACCCTGGGTGAAATGAAGACTTGCTGGAAGACTGGGAAGGTAAATTAAGGGGCGAAATCAGTGGCTTCTAATGGTTGTTGACCTGAAAAATCGAATGAAACATGTCGAAGAACTGTATCTTCCAGTGGTTTGAAGCTTATCCCACGTGGAACCTACAAAAAAGTTGGCAACACAATAACAGCTGTTCAACAATAATGTGAATTGCATTGTTTTGATTTATTGTGAAAGCTAACAACTGAAGTGTAGTCCATGTGCGTATAGTTGTATTACATCATGGGCGAAATCTTTCGCTAACCGTAACTCGATACCGAAGTATTTCCGGACCTATGTTTATATAACTTTTTTTCTTTACTTTTACATGTAGAATGAGCTCCCGAAGTTTCTGCATATCTTTGTGAATCACCCTGTATATAAGTGCATCTGTCACAGAGCTTCTTAGATGAATCTTAGCAAAAAAAAGCGATAAATTCTGTAGAAAGATAGGAAAGATGAAAGAGCTTTTCTCTTTTTCTGTCCTTTTACTGGTAAATTTATTTATCAACAAAATTCATTAAGAAAAACAATGGAATAAATGCATTAGAATATTGAAAACAAGTTTTTCGATGTCCAAATTCTTGGATCTTATTTAGGGTTCTTGGGACCTTTTCTTAAATAATAATAATAAAAATAAAGCTTTAATTTTTTTTCCTCTGCTGAGTGGTTTCTAGTGAATACAATTGTTTCCATATCTCGAAAAACACAAGCCACGCCACGTTCTTAGGAGACGAAAGGTCAAGATCTTTGTTCGTTGGACTTAACAGGTTATCAGCGGTCACAGACCACGAAGTGGTGAAGCAGAACCGAACGATAAATGCATTTTCATAATGAAAAGAGTCAAAAGTTCTTATCATTAAGAACCCAAAAGTAGAAAATCATCGTCACTAGATTTCTTACACGGGTCATCAAGTCATCAAACTAAAAAAAAAAAAAAAAAAAGAGTTTATTTTTGAAGGGTGGCGGATGGATGGTGGGTGGGATGACTTTGGATATTTTGAATTATGTCATCAGCTTTTTTTTTAGATTTAAATATAACATAACTGCCTTTGATATCTTCAAGAAAGAGTTGAAAAAAGAAACTATTACATTCCTTTACCACTTTAACTAAACCAAGAATTATAATAACTTAAGTTTATAGTAATAATTAGCTTATCAAAACTTAAAAAAAAATTGTTCAAAAAATATGACAGCCATTTTACTAGATTACTCTGTAGCCCATCAAAAAAAAAAAAAAGAAAAAAAAATGTATTGTAAGGCTGTTATAAGCCTATGTTTTTCCGTTTTATGTTTATTTACAGTCTGACGATGAATTTTCGAAACATGTCACTGTTATTACGTCTTGATTTATATCAGGTCGGAAAAAAGTTCTTGCGGTTTTGAACTATCAAATTCAAATACACATATCTCGGCTCAAACAAAATTTTATTAATCAAAATAAAGACCATTGCAATCAATGTACTTTTACCAACGAGAAACAAGGTTTGTTATTCCGGTTGAATAAAATTCGGGGGTCCTGGAGGTGACAAACTCGTTGAATGCCGTTTCTGCATCTCTCTGGGATTTGAAGCATTTCTCACGCAAGAAGTGGTCGAGATGTTTGAAAAAGTGGTAATCGGTGGGCGAGAGGTCTGGCGAGTATGGTGGATGAGGAAGAGTTTCGCAGCCCAATTCATTCAACTTTTGAAGGATCACTTGGGCGATGTGTGGTCGGGCATTGTCGTGCAGAAGGATAGGACCATTTCTGTTGACCAGTGCTGGACACAAATGTTGAAGTTTTTCGTGCATGACGTCGATTTGGTGGCAGTACGTTTCAGCTGTAATGGTTTCACCAAGATTCAGGAAGCTGTGATGAATCAAACCGGCCGCAGACCATCAAACTCTCACCTTAGCCTTCTTTTGGTGAACCTTTGGCTTTGGGAAGTGTTGTGGAGCTTCGTCGTGGTCTAGCCACTGAGCCGATCGACGCCGATTGTCATAAAGAATCCATTTTTCATCGCACATTACAATTCGTCTGAGAAATGGTTCATTTTTATTGCGCAAGAGAAGGGCAGACGACACTTCAAAACGACGATTTTCTGACGTTCGTTCAATTCGTGCGGCACCCATTGATCAAGCTTTTTTTTTTCCAATTTGCTGTAGATGGTTACAAATCATTGTATGCATTACGGCCAATTCAGAAGCAATCTCCCGAACGGTTATGCGAGGATTGGCTTCAACTATGGCCCTCAAGACATCGTTGTCAACCTCTGTTGGACGACCACTACGCGCATCATCTTCAAGACTCGCGTCTCCGCTTCGAAATTTTTTAAACCACCATTGAGCAGTACATTCGTTAGTGGTCCCAGGGCCAAACACCTCGTTAATATCGCGAGCAGTTTCGGCAGCTTTCCGACCTAATCTGAACTGGAATAGGAAAAGTGTTCGAATTTGCTTTTTGTCCATGTTGTATTCAACACCCTGCGGAACTTAGAAAACATATTTGAAAATAAAATTAATATCACATTTACACAGAGCGAAAAACGCACTTTAAAATGATATACAAAGTCAATGCAATTGAACACAAACTTAATTGAAAATAGAGCATTGAAAATCAACATTCCCAAAAACCGCAATAACTTTCTTTCCGACCTGATAAATTACATCTTTCTTATTTGAGTGGATGGTCTTATATAATTAATTATATTATTACACATACTATGAATAAATAAAAAATCTCTATTTACTTGTAGTGAATATTTCTCTGCAACTTGCAAGGTCATGAAATTTGTTATTTTTAAATCCAACTCGATTAGTTTTTGTTAAAACATTTTCCCGAAGTAAATTTGAAGTGTTAAAAAAAGTAATACCCGTATCTCAGATGACTAAACCGAATAAAATGAAATGAAAAAAACAAAACAAGGTAATTAATGCATTTAGACAGTGTGAAAAGCAAAGCGGTCCCATAATATGCACAATTGTATAAACAAAATAATTAAAAGCAAGAGCATATAAATGCAAGACCGTTCCTTTGTGTTTTACAGGAAAGCTGTAACCCAGGGGCCGCTAATACAATGCTTAGTGCATCATTTGGATATGTTAAAGAATTTATGAAACAATACGTTTGTAAATATTAATAATGACGTCCTGTTGGCAATTGTTAGTATTGTTATGTATGAAGCATCAGTATTATTACTGTGTTAATTGTTATCATTATTACTTACACTGCTATGGAAAACGTAAATTTGGGGTGTCACGGAGGGGTTCTACAGGTCTGATTTTTTTACGTGGTCACCTACTTTTTGATGCTGAACACAATGGTGAAGGTTTCATTCTAATATCTCCAACCGTTTGGCCGCTACAGAGTATGACATACAGTGTGACATACAGACAACACAAAGCAAGAGCGGTTCCCTATGCTAACTGTAACATGGGACCGCTAAAAAATCCATAAATTGAATGTACCGTATTAATCTGTAGTCATTCAAAGATGGGAGGATTTCTAATTACTTTTCACTCAGTTAATAATGAATTTAGAAAATCTGCTTTTTCTTAAAAGATTTTAAATTAAAAAAAAATGCATTTAATAAACTTATATCTAGTTTTCTTAATATCTTTCATTTCTAAATTCTACAAGTTTGTAATTTATTCTTCGACATATGAATTTGCAGTCTGTCATTCGTCCAAAGGGTGCGTCCATTAATTATGTGAGGTGTTTTTTTAAAAAATTTGGACCCCCCTCCCCCTTGGTGAGATTTGATAAGATGTGGTGGCAACCCCCTTCCTCTTCACGTGAGATTTCCCCCTATAATTTTAAATAATTAAATTTATTTACTATTTTCATGTATTTGCTTCAAACCACTAAATACCTAAAGCGTTACTGATGTCTACTATGAAATACATTTTTATGTGAAAGAACAGGAGAAAAAGGATACTACCTTTAAGGTGCACTATAACGAATTTAATTAAATTTAGTAAAAGTAAAAAAATAGGCTGCGATACCACCTTCCCTAATTTTTTACTCACTCCATGGGCATTCATGTGATTCCTCTATTGCAATGATTGGACACATGACGTCCATGTCTTTTGGTAGTATAGGAAGATATGTAGATACGTCATTAGACGTATCTACATCTCCCTCGTGCAGCCACTGCAGCCTATCGTCCGCGGCGCACAGCAGCTCCTCAGCCCGACGGGTGACCACACCCGTGATCTTCATTGACCCCCTCCTCCCTTTAAATGAGATTGGTGAGATTCTGCCGAATGAAATCTGACACTTGCGCGGGGCTTGTTTCAAATCGGGGAATCCCGGGCATAGACAATATTACCAAATGTTATAATCAACTCATAAAATTGGCCAAGTTCGTATGTCTGTCTGTCTGTCTGTCCGTCCGTAACTCGATATAATTTTGTTACCACTGTACCGATTTTAATGAAATTTGGCATACTTACTCAGTTTTTTACGCTGATTTTGAAACTCAAAACCATTTTCGCCGTAGAAGCTTCGTTCACAAGTTAGCGTAATATTTAGATTATACAAAGGTGAGTTTGGTTGCTACAATCATTAATAGGAAACATTATGACATCTACATTATTTAATATTGTAATGGAACAATGCATTATTATTAAATTACTTGAAGAAAGATAATTAAAAAATCTACAAATTGTCAGAGAATTAAAGCACAATAAGCTGTCTGTAACTCGAATAATTAAGCTATTAAGATAGATCCAGCGGTTCTCAATGATACCATTGAATCAAGGGTACTCAAATTGGATGAAAATATTAGTTCATTGTGTCATTCCATGTTGTTTCCATGAAATTTTATTCTTGGAACTGACCTCGACAACTGAAACTCTAACAAAACATACGTTCAAAACTAAATAATTTTGTTACCACTGCATCCATTTTAATGAAATTTGACATACTTACTCAGTTGTTTACGCTGATTTCGAAACTCAAAACCATTTTTGCCGTAGAAGCTTCGTTCACAAGTTAGCGCAGCATTTAGATTACATTTACTGTATATTTGATAGTTGATAATAAAATGATTTTTCAGATTTTTTTATGCCTGTCGTCCGACAGGCTTTGCTGCTAGTCTGTTATATTATGTATATTCGCTGAATTAAAAAGTTGTCGTGAGATTTTGATTGACCTCCATCTTCCTTTAAAGAGATTTGGTGAGAATTTGCCGGACCCCTTCCCCCCATTTTGAGCTCACCTAATTATTGGACGCCCCCATAGGCCTTTTGCGAAAGAAAAGTTGTAAAGTTATTTTTTTTTTTGAATCAAGCATTCCATTTGTGACTGAAATATCTCTTTTAATATCAGCAAAGATTCTCTGAAATCAATTATCAATTTGATTTCGTTGGTCTGATTTGCTTATTTTACAAATTGGCGTTTATTGGTATTGAGTAATAAGAGGTTTTCAACAGCATTGATACAAGAAGTACATTCTATAAATTTTATTCAATAAATTATTTTAAATTATGTAAATTGATTTTATTTAATATCTATTTTTAAATTACATAAATTCCAAGAAAGTAAACAAATCGTCAATTCCTTTTTTTATTGAGAATATTTTGTTTTTACTAAAGAAACCGTAGGACTATAGTATTTTGCAAAAAAAAATAAAAAAAAATAAAAAAAAAAGGGTTTGCCATATATGGTCATTACTTAGCGATCGATTTTGTCTGGAACAAACGTCACCATTCATGACTTGAACTCCGAACAATCAGTCCAATATGGCGTCGTTTTGTCATCGTATAAGCGTGACCAAGAAAGGACAAACTTTGCATAGCCAAGCAAGGGGAATACTGTGGAACGTTTTTAATTATTTCAAGTTTAATTATTATTATGTATTCGTAACTGTAGAAAATACAAAAACCAGACTGTTTTCGTACCGTTTATAAGATTCAGTTATGGATTTTAGCAATAGATGGCGCTGTTACGTCCCGGAAACATCAATCTATAAAGAAATTACGTCATCAAACCTATGTTATTAAAATTTTAAGAATAATAGAATAGCCCAAATATACAACTTTATAATTATAAACTGTTCTTATTTCCGTGGGTTAGTACAATAGACTCCCCTTCACAGTGCTTGGCTTCTCTGCCACCCACGTTCACTACACAAACATAAACATTATAATTATAAAACAAAATTTTAATAACATTCAAATGTAAATTTACTGTCATAAAATGTTTTGTAAGGAAAAGAAACATAGGTTTATATGCTCGTCTTTCATGAACTGAACTGCAGTATTTAGTAAACAAATCGTTGTTAAGAAATAAATTTTGTCAGCGAATTAGATGGTTACCGCAGACTGAACAGAGAGATATAGAGTAGCAGATTGATGAAAACATCAGCGAATATAGATGCAAGTAGGTTTCTTTCCGGCAAAATCTTAAAAATAAACCAACAGAAACAATTGGACTATTGCAAGTCACATATTTGGGCTATTCTATTATTATTATTATGATTACAAATGTTGCATTTCGTTAATAGTAATCAAATTTTAATAATATTCAAATGTATATCTGTTCTTATCAAATTCCTTTTAAGTTTTATTAAAAAAAAAGGGTTTTCTTAGATCAGATCAGATCAGACTGCCTCTGTCTTTGGATGACAGACTCTGTCTTTGTAATAAAGCTGCAACAAATTCACTAACAACATTTTATTACTCTTTACTGGTTTCTAAACCAATTCCCAAAAACATTGTACCGATTTTTTTAATATTGGAGTAATATTCCGCTGTGCCAATTTACTATTGTATTTTATTAAGTTAAAATAACTGATAAAAACAACTTTTTTTTTTTTATTTTGTAAATTTATTGTCATAAAATGTTTTATAAGGAAAAGAAACATAGGTTTATGTAAACGTCATTTATTATTGCATAAGAAATTTTTAAAAATTGCTTACAGTTTTTGGTAATTGTTATATTTCTTCTTTCTTCTTTTTGATTTTTTTTGTGCTCATTTTTTGAGATTTTCAAAGCAATTTCGCACCGTAAGACTAGAATTCGACCTATCTACTACTTCAGATTTTTAGTTTGCAATTTCGTTTAGATTTTTAATTAACAACGCCTTCATCCATGATAATCAGAACAACATATACGAATTATTTATATTGTTAAATATCAATTAGGAATTTCATTAATTAATTTCAATTAACCAATGCACCACGACAATTAGACTCGAAATTAAGTTTCTCATCATTCAGGCATCAAATTATCCCAGAAAATAGAAAGAAGAATTGTTCGACGAGGGGGTGCATTAATTTCCTAGTCAATTTCTATTTGCTAAATGAAATGAATGAAAATTGCCTAGTTTACGGAAAGTATAAAAGATTAATTAAGGTTATTTATAACTAGGCCATCCCCCGTGTACACGCGCTTGTTTTTCTATATCACATAGAATTTGGTAAAGTAAGAATATTATATTTAAAATATTGCAACGTTTCAGCAATTATAGTTCTAATTGTCATTTTCGAATTAAAAATAAACAGATGGATCGGAAATAAATAAAAAATCTTGAGATTCAAAAAACAGGTTGAATACATTCATTATTGATGGGGAGGAAGGAAACATAAGTCAAAAAACAATATAAAGTGAGTTGTAGTCCCCGTGGCCTAATGGATAAGACGTCTGACTTCGGATCAGAAGATTGCAGGTTCGATTTCCATAGCGGACGTTTCATTGTAAAAATTATTTCTATTTTCCATTCTCACAGGAAATTGCGCCGGACAGACAGACAAACAGACAGACAGAAAGACAGAGAAATAAAAGATTTTAGTAATATAGATCCCACCCAAAACATTTCATGTAAAATA
>JAFIDM010012231.1:15526316-15555089 GCA_023159025.1 Thereuonema tuberculata
TCTCGTTTGCACTAACAAAAATATCCATCTTCCTTATAACTTTATTTATAATAGCTATGAAAAGAGAATTTTTAATTAAATAATTGAAAAATACTCAACAATGTATTTTATTTTAATTTTAAAAATGTGTTAAAGGGCATTAGGAATATTAATACTTTTTCAAATACATAATCCTCGTAATGCATTACAGGCGGCCCTCGACTTTCGCACATAATTGGTTCCTGAAAATGTGTATGATTGTTGAATGTTCGAAAGTAGAGGGATGTGAAAAAAACATTAAAAATTGTATTTTAAAATACAACATAATTAAGTTAACGAGGCGTGTTTAAGTGCTTTCAGATGGTTTCTTTAGAAACTTGTCAAGAGTTAGTTGATTACACTTTTTTTTTTTCTTTTCTTGATAAAAGAGTTCTATAAAATGTTGTGTTTTTCTCAATTGTCCTACTTACTTGAGATCTCCATTGGGATCACATTCTTCCATGATAGTCATCTACATTGAATATTTGACAAGGAGAATACTCTCCACCTACAATAATTTTGGGCAATGAGGAAATAAATTCTTTTGCAGCCTCTTTATCTGCATCAGCCGATTATTCTCCAGTGAATTTAATATTATGTAATAATATCTCATTTGAAATTTGTCGAACCAGCCATTACTTTCTTGAAACACTGTGTTAGAATCTTCTTTTAATCTAGTCTTCCAATCTCCATGCAAACTAAGAGCCTTAGCATGAATAATGGAAAAACTCAGAGGGACATCGTTTTGTTGTTGATCATCAATCAATGAAGACAAAGATCTTTCCATTTCATCATCACTACGCCGTGTCTTTTGGAAACAATCTTTGAAGATATATTTCGACAATTTTGAACGTATTCCTTAATTTTATTCTTGTTTTCAAAATTGAACATATCGTAGACCTGTTTAGGTCGTACAAACGGCCGACTGAAGGAAAAGACTCACCGCTTTCAGAACCTTTTAACTATTTCCATCTTTGTCTCGATCGTATGAAGTTTATGAGTCCTTAATTTCTTTTTGTTCGTATCAACACTGCAATTTCTCCCTCATGTTTATAAATTTATAAGGGCAAATATTTAAACACAAACAAATAAATTGGCAAAACACACAATGCATCGACACGCACCCTAACGCAAGACTAAACCTGTTTAATATGACATTCGGCCTCCGCCACCGGGCTCGGAACCCTAGTTACGTCACAACGAGTCCGCTCAAGGCAAACGAGAAAAACGAGTGTTTATCGTCGGTCTCGGAGTCCGCTGCTCTAGGCGGCAATGTGTGAGTGCTCGCGAGCTACCGCGCTCCATGGAAGCGAACAATTTTTGCATTATCGACATAAATTTTTAAGAATTTTTAAAAATGTTCGAAATAGCGAATTGTGCGAAATTAGAATTTGCGAAAGTCGAGGGCCGCCTGTACTTCATTACTTAAAGAAATTTCTCAAAACAAATTATTCTATTATTTCTTACAAAATTTGAACGTTATGTATTTAGTCAAACTGTCCAACTGATCAAGTAACATTTCTTAATCCCCTCCATTGTTTCTGCGAAGGTTTCCAGCTGTGACAGCTCCTGAGAGCACACCTTCTAGGCAAAATTGATTGATAATTAAGAATTTCTTTTATTCAACCGACTGCATTTACAGATGAATCAAAACGAAATTTAAAATTATTCAACATCAATGTGATGAGGTTTGTACTTTCAAATTTCAAAATCATTTTAATTGAAAAGTAACTATTTATTTGGTTTATTTTGATGTTGACAATATTGTTATTGTTTAGAAAGAGAAATAACTTGAAGCCTGCATTAACTGTTGCTAGAAGAGTTTTTGAGTGAGGTTCCTAGATTTAGGGAATGGGCATTTAATTAAATAAACAAATATTATATATTAACTTATAGTATCATCTTTAAAGAACAAACCAACGATATTGCCCAATTATTTACAATCACCTTTTATTTATATTTTAACATTAATAGGATTCATGATTCAAAGGGAAACGGCGCTTACAATGCTTCCATGGATGCTGTTTATAACATATCCGAAAATTTATTATAATAATTTTATTAAAAACAAAGTTCAATATTAGTCTATTATCTTTACTATTGCATTTTTTGCTAAAACTGTGTCTTGCTACCGTTTTTTTTTCCCTAGAGATGGAAATTGTTTTTTAAGCAGATTCCTTAATCTATTACATATACAATTTTAATTTTTTATTGAACATTAATACATCGGTAAAAACGTACTTTCATTAACTTGAATAATAGTCATTAACTTATTCGCTTCCTGAATGATAAATAACAAATCATCATTGCAGTGCACTTTTACATTTCTGGTAAAAACTAAGACATTTATTTCCTATGATAAAAGAAATGAAAACATTAATTTTATTCCGGAAGTTGTTTGTTTCATTCTATTTATTTTGTTTTTCGTCTCCTATTTTATTATAGAAGCTCAATTTAGATCTGCTGATAATTTTAATAATTATCATAAAAGTAATTAACCTAATAAAAAAAAATTAGGTGATTTACCAACAGAGAAATTTATTTATCCGCACTTATTTTTAAAAAAAATGTTAATCTTTACAGTTATGCTAAATACAACCTGTAATTATTTGTAAAATGTTCACCGGCTGATGTTGATTACATTCACTGTATTTAGCCAAAATAGCCGTAATCGCCTTGAAATGATACAAGCGTCTGAAATTGTTGCGCCTGTTGATGACATTGCACACAATGATTAATTACCAAGAGATGTTTTTGAACATTGCAATTCTTTTCAAAGTTTTTGGTATATTTCCGTTAGATGTTTCTTTAATACAAGAAAATGTTAAATTTTAAATGATTTATATCAGTCCACTATTCATTGTAGTTCCTTCTTTCGTTATTGGAAATATCTACACATCTCTATTAATCTAATTTTAGAATAGCAATGCTTTTGATATGTAGGCTATTCTTTGAATATCTTTTCGATATCTCAACCATTTTTAAGAAATGGAAGCTTTTACATTGATTTGAGAAAACTTGCAGCCGTTACCAAATTTTGAAGTATTACTGTGATAATTGTAACTTTACCAATATTGATCAGACTGCCTTTTTCAGCTTAATCTGGTTTGCATCGGAAAAAAAAATGGTCTCTCTTGACCGAATTTTTATCTTCTTACTCTGTTGCACTAAAAAACATTGAATTCTTTGTGCATTTCTGTAATTTGTAAAGTCATTAGGAGGAAAAGATAACAAACGAAGGCACAACGTTAAAAGAAGGAATTCGCACCCTGAGCTGTCACCGAAAGAGACTGGGACGGACCGTTTCGTCCTTTTTAGGACTCGTCAGCCAACAAAACTCCACCGATGACAGACTCAGAAAGTGTGAGTGGCTACTGATTCCGGGTATTCGCTCCCGAGAGCGGGACCTCACCCTGAAGAAACCTAACCAAAATCGTTTGTTACCTTTTTTTTTTGAATTATCCAGGTACGTAAATCTCTTTTCATTTTAAACACACGACTTAGTTATTTTAAATGCCTTTATGAAATTCCTTTTGTGCCTAGCGGATTGCAGGACAAGGAACATTTGTATTTTTGTTTGTTTTTGGTTAGGATTTTTTCGGGGGGAGGTTCCGCTTTCGGGAACGAGACCCGGGATCTTAACCTCTCGCACAGTCTGTCATCGGTGGAGTTTAGCTGACTGACGAGTCCTAAAAACGACGAAACGGTCCGTCCCAGTCTCTTCCCGGTGATGCTCAGAGTCCGAATTCCTTTCTCTTTTAGCTTTGTGTCTTCGTTTGTTATCTTTTCTTTTGAATTATTCAGGCTAAATTTCTATTCATTGTTAAGTCATTTCTTTGGAACCTCTGTTATCAGGTTTTCAGTATTGTAACATCAATCTATTTTCGTTATTATAATTTTTCAGGATGTGGTTTATTTTAATTTGCAGTTGTTAGTTACAATAAGTAAAAACGGCATATTCTCAATTTTTTTAAAATTTTAAATTTATATACCTAGATAGATACGAGGTACGTCCAGAAAGTAAGTTCCGCTTGGTAATAAAATTAAATTGTGTACAGATACAGAAAAGTTATTTATTGCACAAAATTCTACAACTCTTAAACTACTTTTCCACATAACTGCCGAAATTTTGCAGGCATTTGTCATAGCGTGGCACAAGTTTTTGTATACCTTCTTCAAAGAAATTTGCCGCCTGTGTCTTCAACCAGTTGGAAACAGTTTCTTTCATCTCGTCGTCATTGTTGAAGTGTTGACCGCCAAGAAAAGACTTCAGATGTAAGAACAGATGAAAGTCGCTGGGAGCGAGGTCAGGGCTGTACGGAGGATGGTCAAACACGTCCCAGCCAAATCCCTGTATGAGGTTTTTCGTCACATTTGCAGTGTGTGGTCGTGCGTTGTCGTGAAGAAAAACAACACCTTTTGACAGCAATCCTCGGCGCTTATTCTGTATTGCTGGCGCAATTTCCGAAGTGTCTCGCAATAAGCATCTGCTGTGATTGTTTGACCACGCGGTAAGAAATCAATGAGTAAGATGCCTTTCCAGTCCCAGAACACTGTGCACATCATTTTTCGAGGTGTCAAGATTTGCTTCGGCTTAACCTTTGCTGGGGATGAAGTGTGCCTCCATTCCATTGATTGCCGCTTACTTTCAGGGGTGTCGTAAGAAACCCAAGTTTCATCTCCTGTGACTATCTGTGTCAGAAATTCTTCGCCGCTTTCAGCATAACGGGTCAAAAACTGAAGTGCACTACCCATCCGTTTTGTTTTGTGTTACTCAGTAAGAATCTTTGGTACCCAACGTGAGCAAAGTTTACGAAATTTCAGTTTTTCGGTAACAATTTCATGCATTAGTGATCGTGAAATTTGGGGAAATTTCATAGCGAGAGCACTAATTGTAAACCTTCGGTTTTCCTGGATCTTGTCATCAATCGCGTGAACCAGTTCTTCTGTAACCAAAGATGGACGCCCACTTCGTTCTTCATCGTGCACATCAGTACGTCCGTCATTGAACTGTCGGACCCATTTTCTCACCATTGAATCACTCATCGCATTTGGTCCGTAAACATGGCAAATTTGCCGATAAATTTCAATTGGTTTCACTTTCCTCGCATTCAGAAAACGAATCACAGATCTGATTTCACAAGCGGCGGGATTTTCAATCAACACCGACATTGTAAACAAGCACAACAAAGCGTACGTGACTGACAGCGATCTCCAAATGGCGCACGTTTCTTCTCCTTGATACAGAGCGTCTACCGCGCATGTGCGGAACTGCGATTGCAGCGCTGCAGCGGAGATAAATTGAAACGGAACTTACTTTCTGGACGTGCCTTGTACAATTATTTTTGTAGAATTGAACTTTTGAAAACTGAATAGAATTTAAAAATAGGTGTACTAGATATAAATTGGTATTAATTGAAAGCGTCGCGTGTCTCTTCCCTAAGTAGATTATAAAAAAAAACAAAAAAAATAATAAAATAAAAACGTAAATTATGAACTCAGCAACTGATTCCAAGATATTTGGCACGTAAGTAATGGACGATGGTATAAAATACTCAGAAAGTTCGAGATGAAGAATAAACATCGCATTTATCCGAGAGGGAATGGAAAAAAAATGGATATCCTCTGAAGCAACGATACAATGCATATCCATAAAGTTTAGCAAAAAACATACATTTAAGTAGCGTGAGAGTCAATATTATATAAGAAAAAAGCAAAAAAGAGATCAGGAATACTACTCAAAAATTCAACATGACAATGATAAATAATCGATGCCCATGCTGTTTAATTGATGCAACTGATGACATTGGAACGACATTTCCAAAACAGAAACAAAACAAAGTGAAGATCCACCATCTTTGTAATCACCAATAGCACCCTTTAACTGCTTCCCAATTTACAATTCACTAATTTGTCAGCAGTGTTCCTAGTTAATATCTGGTAACCGACTTATGGAGCAAAAATTAAAAAGAAACATATCACAGTTTTTTTCTTCGTCATTCTAGATTTTGCGAACAGTATTGTAGGGACCGTGCATGTGACTGGTGCTGCCAGTGGCGGCAGAAATTGGAAATATTGTAAGGAAAGCTTCTAACAATAACTTGCTTACGAAAGGTTGCATGCCCATTCTTGCAAAAAATTTCAATAATGGGCAACGGCAGCATTAATTGCTGCGTTGTTGGATGCAACAGTACTTATAAAATACAGAAAACGTTCACTTTTATTCTTTTCCTGCAAGACAATTTGAATTTTTTATTTTTATTATTTGTAAATAATCTAACTTTTTGTATAATTACATCTTTACAGAAACAAAATTTTATATAATTACCAGTATATCTCTTTCAAATTGTTTTTTAGGCCAAATGGTTCCACCTGGGAACCAACTAAAAATTCAAAATTATGCAGTCAGCACTTCATTGGAAATGAAAAGTCAATGCACCTACTTCGTTCAAGTTTTTTACCAACTATTTTTCCCAATGTATATAAACGAAAACAAGTGCCATTCTTGAGAATCGATTCGGCTATAAATTACTTTGAAAAAGATTTGTAAAAGTAGAAGGGTAACAACAAGCTATATTTTAGAAAAGGAAATATGGCTGCCGCGTCCCAACAGTTGGGACTGCAATAGCCGCCAATGGAGCTGTAGTCGAAATCGGCCATCTGTGCACGGTGCCTAAAACATACATTCCGTACATAATCATTTGAATTGAATTTAAAGTCTCTCGGCTCTTTCTTCTTTGGGATTTTATTTGAACAAATGGAATCATGTGATCTTTATTTATAGAAGGTTTCTGTAAGAAATCTGTTAACAGTCAACCTACCTTTCATTGTTATCTGAACAGAGAAGTCAATTGTACAGGATTATTTTAAAAGATGGACCCAATTTAATTAATTTGTAGTAATTTGTAATTGGACATGAACTATCTACATACTAATAAAAAGAAGAAGTTTCAAAGTTTTGTTTTCCCACCGCTAGGGCGGTAATAGTTGCGTAAACGGCCGCTATGGTACTCGCGCCAATAGGCAGGCATTTCGTGTCACTGTCAGTTGTGAGTAAGATGGCTACTATGCAGCAACAGGATGGAGCTCCGCCCCATTGCACCGTGATGTGCGAAGATTGTTAATTGGATTGATTTCATCAAGCGATGGATTGGTGGCATGGTAAATCAAGACCTGGCTCTACGCTTCTGGCCACCGAGATCTCCTGATCTCACGCCATGTGACTTTTTCTTGTGGGGCTATGTTAAGGAGGCTGTTTACGTCCCACCTTTACCAACAACTCTGGCCGACCTGCGGAATCGTGTCACTCCTGCGGTCAACTCAATAACACAAGACATTCTTGGTCGCGTATGGGACGAGTTTGGCTACCGCTTATACCGTGGTTTCACGGGAGAAGAAGTCGGTAAAGAAAACCCGTTAAGTCCTGTGACGTATGTGTGACGGAAGCCGAACGACTTGTCTGACCTCGAGCGGTCACACGTGTGAAGAAAAACCAGTTAGACTGCAGTGCATCCTGGGATCGATTTGTTGTGCAATGCATTTTGGGATTGTGCTGAACAAAAATGGCGCCAACCACAAAGTTATTGTTTCGCAGCAAGGTAAAAAACAAATGTTTGTTTTCATGTTTATGCTTAGGATGTCGCAGCTTCAGATGCTCGACGGGAAAAATACAGCAATGTAAGATATTATTTGAAGCCTATAAGCGTTATCATTTTTATTCTTCACTTCTTCCCAGCTTTTCTCAATTTTGTATGTTTCCTGCAATTCCATTTTCATTTTCTCATATATACGACGATTTCTTTTCATCGTAAATCGTCGATATTTTCTCGCCACATTTCAGTTAATGTCACCGTCTCTCCCTCTGTCCATTCAGTGTGGTGTTTCCGTTGTGGAGCTGTTGGAGCTGTTAACAGGTTGGCAGCCATGTTTGAAACGAATTTTCTCGGTATACCGACTTCTCACAACTCGCAGCGCTACCGACTCCGCCCTGGCTGGTCACGTGGTGCTCAAAACCGAGAAAATGCGAGAAATCCTGTTTTTAGTCGTTCCGTGAAACCACGGCTTTAGATGTTTGCTGTGCAGCAGAGGGGAAACACATTGAACATTTATAACTTGTGATAAAAATCTCTCTTTATTAGTATGTAGATTGTTCATGTCCAATTTATACGTCATTAAATACAAATTAATTAAATTGGGTCCATTTTTTAGAATAACCATATATAACAAATTAGAAACATTGTCTGGCCAAAGAACCTATCATCATATTTATATGGAGTGCTCAGAAGCCAATCAGTGTAAGTGAATAACCAAAAAATGAAAAAGGTTTTTTGAAATTATGTACCAAAAAAAAAACAACGTTTGTAAATTTGAAGAATGAATTTTTAATTGAAAGATAACATAACTATACACTTGGAGGAGTGATTTGGGCACTTTGTCAACCGAAAGTATAAACATTGGAGTATGACTTACAGAAAAAAATTTCAATTTAAAAAAAAAAAAAATGACTTTCACTGATTGGCTTCTGAGCACTCCATATATTTATTATAGGTTCTTGATTCTTAACTATTTTTAATTGTCTGTAGTACTGTACAGGTTGATTTCAGTGGATTCGTTTCTATAATTTCAAAGCACCTTTTCAAATGAAAGACATTTGAGATACTTTAGTATTAACCTGGAAACTTGAAATCTCCCCCAGTGGATGTTTCTTTAAGATGCATTATATATTTAAAAATCCTTAATTCTTAATCGATGTTTATTAAATGATTTTAGTCTCTATAACCAATTAATTTGTTGATTTTGGAAATTATTTATGTTTTTGTATAATTTTGAGGCTTTTTGATATTTAAAGAAATTAAATGAAATTGAAAACCGTGGATTATCTTTATACAAGTTTCTTTTCTTTTTTGAGTAACGAAATTTCAGTCTTCCATAAAATTTTTCCAGATCAAACGACATCTGATTTTATTTAAAACAATTTACTGAAATATCAAATTTTAAACAACGTTGAAAGATTTACATTGTTATGTTAAGTTATGAAATCATACAAATAAAAATGACTATATGAATTTAAATAAACACTATCTTATTTTTCGTGGTGTTTCTATTAAATTGCTAACTGCAAAATCTGTTTTGAGTGTTTTGCTCTCATACAAAAGTTAGTTTATTTGTTATTGCCGTTGTGTCTCCTGTTGAATCCAGACAATGGTTACGCCAAAGAACATTGACTCCAGAATGTCTCCTTTTCACAAGGCTCGAACAATTTATGCTCCAGTATATGTTTGTAATAAAGAAGATATATATCCATAAATACATTTCTTTTACATGGTTTTCCAGTTACTTCTCTGTCATCCACTTGCATTATTACATCACAGAAACAATCATTCATCTCCTGTAAATTTCTGAGAATAAAAATTGAAAAAAAGTTTATTAGTTTTTATTAGTGACGGGTTAAGTTACAAATATAGAATTTTTTTAAAAAATTTTACGTGTGTATGAAAGTTTTTGAATGTTTTAAAAAATTACATACATTAAAACGGTCAAAAATTGTTTTATAAAAACGCTATACATGTACATGTTTCATTTTAGTTGCCTGACGACATCGACGTTCGTACGATGAAACATGTACATGTATAGTGTTTTTATAAAACAGTTTTTAACCTTTTTAATGTGTATAATTTTTTAGACCATTCATAGAATTTTATAGTTTGCAAAGTAAAGGCCGAGAGATAACCAACCTTAAAAAATTCCAGTAACTATTTCAGCTTTTTACGAGTCTGAGGAGTCCTCACATTGTCCTCACACAACAAAAACAGTTTAAATATATAAAGTAAATATTCAACATGCCCACACTGACCAAAAAATTATGAAGCGTCAAGATAAAACTGCTCACTGAGAAAAAATGAGAATGAATGGAAAGGCAACGGTCATTTGGGCTTCTAACGTGAGCTTGAGACATAGCATCCCATCTAGTCCTCAAAAATGGAAATCAGAATTCGAAAGACCTAATTGGCGGTGTAATTTTAAGCAGAAGCTGTGATTAACAAATGAAATAAGTGGTTTCTCAAAAGTATCAATCTCCAAGACTTTTAGTGATTGGAAGAACATATAGGTTCCATATAACAACTTTGTAGAATAGTGGCAAGAGCACTATTATATTCTTAGAAGGAAGGAACAGTTTTGACAGTGTCAAACTCACATTTGGTTCTACGATAGTCAAAGAGTCCATTCATTTCGATCCGGACCTCGAGCAGACAGACGTTGAATCTTGCAAGTCGTCTGTCCCTTCAAAAGTTACTGCAAAAACAGAATAAAACTCTTATAAGGGTTGCTCATCGAGTACAAATTATTGTGTATCGATGGAAGAAAAAAGTTTGGAGAGAACCTCATGAAGCTCTGGATATAGCCTGCGTTGTGAATCGTATCCAAGGATTTGAAGGATGTGTCGAAATCCTCTTCCATCAACGATCTCAGAGTTAAGCGATGTTTTGCTGCAAGAATATTTGATCTGCAGGACCTCGTGTATCTCTTAGAATCAACATCGTGTCATTGGTAATAAAGGCCTTACTCGGTATTTACCAAGATCTATAATTTTTAGCCAGTGTGTACATCAACTTTATGAG
This sequence comes from Thereuonema tuberculata, assembly GCA_023159025.1. Taxonomy (NCBI): domain Eukaryota; kingdom Metazoa; phylum Arthropoda; class Chilopoda; order Scutigeromorpha; family Scutigeridae; genus Thereuonema; species Thereuonema tuberculata. Next base: position 15,536,954 of record JAFIDM010012231.1, read on the forward strand.
AACAGCTAATCAATTTATAAGCACGAACAGTAGTAGTAATAACCAATAGAATACTACATTCTTACCGTATAATAATGTGAAATGTATATTAACAATAATGAAAAATTAGAATGAATGATATTCCTTCTATAACTATTTTAAATTCTAGTTATAACTTAGAAATGAGTAAAACCCTGATACACATATGTAGGAAACAATAACGTGTATTAAAAATATATATAAAAATGAGATTACATTACGTAAATGGGCTTGAGGGCCGTTTCGAGGAGGTTTCAGCTTCCTAAGCGGATTTCATTCTCAACGGAATCGTAACAGAAAAGGTTAACAGTTACGTTAACCTTTGTTTGGATATTTTTGGAATCTTGGGAAGGGGTGTTCTCATCTGGGAGCCGCCAATAATGGGGGGGGGTGTATTCAGTTTGAGGTGAAGCTCGTTGTTGATGTTATAGGGTGTGGTTCGTCCATTCGATGTGGGGGCCGATGTTCTCCTTTGTTTACGTTTTTTCGGTGGTGGGCGGACCAACCCACACCCTACGACATCACCAACGACCTTCACCTCAAATTTAAGACCGGTGACCGCTTTCTGATACCAGTAAGTTGCTCGGAAAACAAATTCCACTTTCCACTTCCTCTAAAGAGGCTATGATCAGTTCGAAACAAATCTACACCAGCTCGCCTAGGGAGAAACATTTATGTGAGAAACTGCGATAGTGCTAACTTCACGCTTAAATCTGGATGTTCTTTGTTCGTGGTTTCCATCCACAGCTTTATATATCACTTTTTTTTTTCCGGGATCTTTTTGCCCTTTTACTTTCCTGCTGTGGGATTAGTCGAGAATTGATAGCAAGACTAAAGCTGCAAAACGTATTTTTTCGTCGCTTTGTCAGAATCCATTTTTAATCGCGAGATCAACGAGAGCAAAACGAGACTTGTTACTGGTTAGTGTATTGCAACGTCCTTTTTGCCGACCTGCAATGGACCACTTGCGGTTTATGCCCCCATCGACGTCACATATGACGTGTATCCCACATGCGGCGAGAGCTTGTGGGATAAGCAAACATATAACTTTGTGTTAATTACTTAAAAAATCGTCGATTTTTGATATTTCATGACGGATGGCTCAGTACTGTGCAGATCCTTATTGTAATAATTCTGTAAAAATGCTTGGAATATCCTTCTTTAATATAATATTTTTTATATATCTAAACTGGTTAAAACAAAGCACATGGCTTTGTTTATCCCACATGCGAAGCAGTAGCCTGGTGGGATATGTTGTAACTACGAAGCCCCGCCTATCCTCAAATGATCCATTAAATTATATCCTTCTATGAAAATATATTGCTGTCGTCTTCTTCAATAGGCGATAATCAACTCTAAATCCAATCTGAAAATTTTGGAAGGCTTACAATCATTGCATCCAAATTAAATCTTTTAGTTCAGCCTCTTTATCTACTAGGGTTAAAACGAAGCACATGGCTTTGTTTATCCCACAAGCCAAAAAGTAGACTAGTGGGATATTTTGGAACTACGAAGCCCCGCCTATCCTCAAGTGGTCCATTGACAAACGGTAAGTTTCCTAGTGAGTTTTAGGCAAGTTCTCGAGAACGCGTAAAGCAACCATAAAGTAAAATAATAATAATAAAAAAATATAATTTCTAACTGATAAATTTAGCTATTTACTATTAGTATTTTACAAACATGACAAGAACTACAAAATATAAGAAATGCAATAATTTTTCCAATATTTCAAATCAATTCTGCTTACCTGCAAGTATTGGATACATGATTGACTTCTTTAAGATAAAAATTATTCTTGCAAATCAAAAATGCCTCCACAAAATTTAGATAACATTCGTGTTCTAAAAACTCTATTATTCCTACGATATAAAAAAGAATAAAGTGTAAATTAGTTATATTTTATATTAAAAAATTGCTATATTATAAATTGCTATAAAGGAATATGTTTGATTCATATAAAAATTGCATACATTATAATACACATGTACTTAAATACTCATACATGAGATTTTGAAACCAAAAAACATTTGTCATCAGAACTAAAGAAAAAAATCTCTTTAATGAAACATTTGACTAATAAAACAAGTTATAATAAGTATTTTAAGGCTATTCAAATGGGATAAGAATGAAGAACCACATCTAAGTACTTACTAAAAAGTCCCTGTTTACTTAGAGACAATGGCCCTGAACTTTTACTGGAATCCAAGACATTATGTAACGCAAAGCTTTCAAAGCAGATTATACAAATGAAATAAAAGTATATAAACATAGTAAATATAGAATAACAGGAAAATTGAACATATCAATATATATATATATTGTGACGGAACGGGTACGGTTCGGAGTAGCTTTAATATCTAAGCTCGCCCAATTCCCCGTCGAGCACTGGAAGCTGTAATGGGTCAGATGTAAAACTCCGAAATTTCTATTTTCGTTGGGCGCCAACCGGACTATTGCTGATAAAGTTCTAATTCCCCGACGCAACCTAACACTCCACTGCCTTCACAAACACTCGGTTAATTAGCTCAGCTATCCTCGGGCAAAGTGTCGACGCTACTCAGTGAGTATAATGAAATGAAATCACGTAAGGTTGAACTTAACAAAACGTACATTCATTCACACATGTTAAAGATACAATTGTGGAACTTCCTACCACCACATCTTTCGGAAAAATACTAGTTCCATAAAATAAACTTACAAACGAAATGAATCACAATAACGATGCTCCTAGCTGAGGGGCGCTCGCTGGATAAATGCGAAAGCTTCAGTTGCACCTAACTCACGCTATGCTATTTTCATCTCGACTTGCCTGGTCCTACACTGAATCCATTGCTAAGAATTCCATCGTCTAGTTATCCTGCAGTCTATCACAATCCTGCATTTTAAATACTGTAGTTGCAAGCACTTATTACGTGGTATTTCACAAGTTAAACTAAGTTTACTCGTGTTTTGCGGCAAAGTATATTTCCACATGCCTATTTCTACACGCTAAATTTATATCCTGAAGCACTATGTTTGAATTACTGTTGTTGTAATTAACACCTTGAAATTATTCAGCTAAGTCACGCTATTTAAATTCAAAATTCTCGCCTTTTAAATTCATGCTGGGTTCTACTTATCTGTTGGTTGAAGACTTGCTTGCTTGTGACGGTCTAAATAAAGGCTATCCAGACTTTGCTCACCTAAGCTATAGAAACTGTCTTAACACAGCCTAGGCTACCGTTAATCAAACTATGATGTCATGATGTCAGAGGTGATAAGCCGACGATAAGGGCGTAAGGGCATAAGAGCATAAGAGAGCGATTATTGGCTCTGCTCAAGGTTAAATAGCTATTATGACGTAATGACATAACACGTGACCATAAATCTCTTTGACAAATGACAGTTGCTAAAATTCAACATTTCCTAATATGGAAAATGACGCTTTCTTAAGGCGTGTGCACAATGACAATGACATAATGTCAAATGAATCAATGACATTCTTGGATTCGAATATTACCTTATTTGGAAAAACTGACCTTTAGAAATTTCTGGAAACAGGAGGCCAGGTGCGAATGAGTCACAATCTGAATTTCCCGCCGAAACGCTAACTCAAAATTCTAAGCTGAAATTTCTTATTGATTATTTATTTTACTTTTAAAACTAAAACTATAAAACTTTCGTACTTCACAATATAAAGTAGGCTTAATTATCTTCATGCTAAATTATAGGAAAGACAATAAAAAAAAAAAAAAATATCTCATAACTTTAAATTCTAAAATTAATCACAATTTCTTTAATGAGGAAAATATGTGTCTCATCACAATGTATATTTGTATGATATATTCAATTGAAATTTGTTCAGCAGTCCTAGCAGTCCTGTGGTATTACGTCGATGCTGATGTTTTCATATAAAATTCGAAGGAGAGCATTCACAAATTAAACATCACGAACAATACTACGTCTTCAGTCACAATTATTAGCATTCTGGTAATGGAAGAAATAACGTAACTACCTCACTCAATAACTACATACCAACTACATACCAACTACATACCATACTAAATTCTAGGAAAGACAATAAAAAAAAATATTTTTTTTTACCTCATAACTTTAAATTCTAAAATTAATCACAATTTCTTTATGGGGAAAATATGCGTCTCGTCACAATATATAGGCATGGCCTATGCATGGTATATTCAAATGAAATTTGTTCAGCAGTCGTAGCAGTCCTGTGGTATACGTCGATGCTGATGTTTTCGTATAAAATTCGAAGGAGGGCATTCATAAATTAAACATCACGAACAGTACGCCAAATACTACGTCTTCAGTCACATTATTAACATTCCGATAATGGAAGAAATAACGTAACTACCTCACTCAATAACTACATAACAACCTAACTAACAATACTCGAAACATTTGAATAAAAGGAACAAACAACGTGAACCAGTCAGCAAGGACGCTAGGTGGTCATCTGCTATCATTTCACATGAGCTGTTGCAGTACATGGAATCGCGACCTTTGGTTAAGCGCACTAGGTAGCTGGGGGGGGGGGGGGGTCGATCCGACCTAAGCGGCACTTTTTGTCTAATGCTGTGGTCGGGAACGTCCTATTATCGCTTTGATTTTTTGTCTTAGTATGTTTGTGTATTGAGAGGGCGGCAAAATCAGGGACAGTCCTGGGCGGCACAAACTAGTTATGGCACTGGGTACCGTATCGCTTCCGGACACGGATGCATCACTAAAATGTGCTCCTTCTCCTCGTCCCTACATCTGTTTTGTTTTTGTTTTTGCAACATACTGCATATAGATCGCACATCTTATCAATCTGAATTGAAATTTAAGATTGCATAGCACGAGGACTGATATCACTCACTAAGTCAAGCAATATTTCCACAGTCATCGTCCAAAAGATCAATGAAGAAATAAAGAAGAAAGGGATTCTTATTTTTAGGATGTTCCGAATATGGATAACAATCATAACTCCAAGGATCACTCAGGGCAGCACGAAGCTGCTACATATACAGGATGATATATGTGCTACCAAACTTAAAGGTTGTATTCAATCATGCAAAACAACGAATAAATGTCATATAAACTTGAGTCTGGAAATGCGTTCAAGATATGAACGATGCAACGATACAGAGGTGTTGGCCTTTATGTCGTATCGTAGCGTCATTAAATTGCTCCTCAGTAATCGTGCCATGGCCTGCTCGTTCCCTTGATTGAAATCCTCTGGATTTTTTCGTAAGGGATTATCTTAAAGTATTAGTGTACACTACACCGGTTCCTGACGCGCACGCACAGTAAGATCGCATAGTGGATGGGTGCAGCACAATTCGACATGCACCTGGCATCTTCGACCGTGTTCGGCAGTTGATGGAACGACGTTGTGTTGCATGCATTGCGGCCGGTGGAGGACATTTCGTATACTTTCTGTGAAACTGAGCAACTGTACGGCCAACACCTCTGTATGGTTGCTTCGTTTCTTATCTTGAAAATAAAACATTTCCAGACCCATGTTTATATGACATTTATTCGTTGTTTTGCATGATTAAATACAATCTTTTAAGTTTAGCAGCACATTTCAGGTACACCATGTATAGTTAAAACTGCTTAGAGGAAATGTGGGATGGGGTTTAGATGAAAACTACCGAATACTACTACTGTTGCTATCAATTCATTAATGTTGTAACCGTAAAATTTAAAGGAGTTTTGAGGAGTTTATGTTAAGAATGAAAGCTTTGTGTTTGATAATGCCTGATTATACAGTGAATCAAAGCAATTGTTGATGTTCTTTTGTCTATTCCTATTTTCAAGCTAATAATCATAAAACTTCGGAAAAATTTAGCAAAATTTACTTAAAAGGCATTTGTTTTTTTCAGAATAACAATTATTCTTAGTATTAATTCAGTTGTTCAAATTAAATGCTAATGCGCCTTTGAAATTTGTATTCAGTTAATGATACTAAAGCTTAGAAGGATTGTTAAATTGGCAATTTTCTAAAAAAAAAATTATTAGAAAGTAATAAGAATTGTGCGCAGAATTAAATATGAGAGAAATTCGTTGTATGATTTCTACACTTGGCCTGAACAATTGTTCAGAACAAGAAAACAAATGTTTTATATTTAGAATGTTAATCATAAAACTATATTTAGACTAATAAATTAGTCTAATTTAAAATCCCTTTTTCAATCATTGTCTTATAAAAAATAAATTTTATTATCGCTGTGAGCTATCACTGCAATTAGGTCTTTCATTTAAGAAGCATTTCGCGTAATCTGTATTAAAGCATTCTGGATAAACAATGATTTGTTTCCTCTTAATTCGTGCTCCGAGACTTGGGTGCTTGTCCTACTTTTTCACGAAATTACATTTTTTTATTTCCATTTGCATAAAAATATTCTGTTCAACGATTTTTTTATATTTTTTACATCATAATTCTAATAAATAAATTTGTTAAGAAAGATAGGATTTTCATTTTTTAAATTAAACAAAAACAAAATTCATCTATTAGTAAATAAACATCATCTTCACCAAAAATATATAATAAAATATTGTAGTGATTTTTATAGTTTTATCGTAGTTTTATCTATTGTCTTTTAGTTATTCTGTTTTTCTACTGTTCTAATCAATCCTTATTTAATTTACTGTACATTTTAAATTTGTCAGTTAATCTGTTTATTGTTAAATTCGTAACGGTTGTGGTGTCCTCATAATTCACTTCAATTTAAATCGCAACGGTTTAAAATCCGTAGCGATCACATGTTATTTTAAATCAACTAATAAATTGTTAAAGCCATAACCAATCAAATCATTGTACAAAGTCTTTAAATACTCTTATAATCACGAAAATAAACAGTTCAGTTCAGATCCAGCTAGTCCTAGTTTCAATCCTTTACTATCAACCAGTCACCACAGATTTCACACCACAATGTATTATTCAACAAATTATCGGAAAGTCTTTAGTTCTTTCCTTTTTCAAGTTTTTCTAAACAATGAAATAGTTACAGAGATGTCACATATCAGATACCCTCTCCTGGACATAGTTAAAAACAACAATTTCTTATTCATTATTAACATTATTATTTCTGACAATCACTTATTCATGAATAACAACTGTTATTACTTCTAACCCGTCCTATATTTATTTAAATTCTTCAAATTTTACCAACCTTTATAATATAATTTTGGTGAAGATGATCTTTATTTACTAATATGTAAATGATTAGAAAGGAAATTAGCAAGAAGTATGGACCTAAAACTCGTCTATGTTACTTTTGTAGGTTTCATAGCAGAGACTGCATCAAGTTTTATCACACTATCAGATAATGTTTTTTGAAGATTTTTCCTATTAACAATAATCGATTGTGGATGAGCCACTGAAATTACCAATAAATAACTTTGTTCCTTTACTTACCTATAAGATCTTTGATTCCTTCTTCTTCTGTACACAGTAACACAGCGAATTCTTGCTCTGCTTCCATGGAGATATTTAATAAATTCCTCATCAAACATTTCGTAATGGGAGCAGCGTCTTCACAAGGAAGGTTACAATGTAATGTTTCTAAGCACCGAGGATTATTTAAAATAATTCTATAAAAAATAACATTTTAAAAAACAAGTTATTTTTAACAGTAAACAGTGCATCTAAAAAAATAATGACTATCCTATCACTTTTAAAATTAACAAATAAAAGTTATTTAAGAAACTTGACATATAGAAATTTTCTAAAATATTCAAATAAAACAACAAATTTCAACACTCGAACTTTGAGAATTCATTTGAAAATTAAAGCGATAGCCAATAGACAGAATGGTTCAAGAGGTTTGATCTTACGAGCCCAAGTGAAACGTTTGAAGAGGAACTGAAAGTCAGCCTAAGTTCACCTGATGTTCTGTTCTTACTGAGAAAAATATAAAAACTGTCAGCCTCTTTAGAGGAATCTCGATGTAAAATTTCGCAGGTATTGGATAGAGAGAGTATGACTTGAGCTCACACATCTCAGACTCTTCATATTTCTTATAAGACATTGTCTTCGAGATCCCTTAGCAAGGATATTTTCATTTGACATTGTATAAAGCAGGATTTCTCAACTGGTGGTATGCGTAAAAATGCTGGTACTTGAAAGAAGACTTAATGGTACGTGAATAACAGATGGATGAACTTTATGAAAAACAAATACTCCTACATCTAAAGATAAAATTAAGATACTATTTAAATGGTTTAAATTGAGATTGGTTCATGGGCCAAACAAATTAGTCAGATAATTTTACAAATTACGACATACAATTTTAATTTAATGAATTAGATATATTTAATATTGCAGATAAATGAAAAAAATATCAATCAAATAGCTTTTTATTTTGATGAAGAACGCCCAGGCTACGGTTCAGAAAACATAGAAAGATCATTGTGTGATTTTTTTCTGCTTTTTTTGCCGGATTCTTGAATTGACGGTAAACGCGTGAGTTGCTTCAATGACGACACTAAAAGATCTTCCTAATTCTTTTCACTCCTTTTTTGTAAAAGAGGACAATCTGTATTTTTGATGGACGTCATGGGTGGAAAAATCACAATCAACTTAAAAGAACTGCACTAAAATAACAAAGAAGAAACACGTGCACACAGGAAAAGAGCACTAAGTAGAGAAAGAACGTTTGAGTTGCGCAACAAGACCGAAGTACTCGGTCCCATTCGACAAGGGTCGGAAAAAAGTGAATCATCATAAAACGAACCATCATAAAAAGGAGACCCTACTATACTTATCCTTATCATATGACTAAAATGGATTTTTGGAATTTTTTCAAAATAAAAATTAAAAACGTAACGATTGATTTGTAATGATTGATTGTGATTCATTCTTTATCAACCAGTATTTTCAATGTTACTTTTACTCAACTCTATTTACTCATTCTTTTAATTTAAGAGCAATTACTGAAAGTCATTATAATTATACTTTTGTAAACTCAATTCTCTTTACCTGCATAACATTTTGACTTTTTCCTGGACAACCATTTTATTTTGTATATTATAAGCCTGTTGAAATTCTTCAAGATCAACCAGACGTGCTCTTGAACTTCCATTGAAGTTGATCTTTCCAGTTAGGCTTATATAATTCACTATTCGATCTATTAGAATGTCATTCACCACTGCATCATTTGTCTCCCTCCTATTCTGTTCACTATCTGTACTTCTTTCGTTTGAAATCTGTCTGCGGTTGCTAAATGCTTCGGTTGGAACTGTGACTAGACATCGCTTGTATTGAAGCAAAGCAAATTCCATCTCATAGCAATTGGATAATGTTGGTGTGCGTTTTAAGAGATTTCCAAGGCAGCTCACTAGAGTGTCCACGAACTTGGAACCTGCGAGCAGAAGTAAAGGAAACCACGGACTTACAATGAAACTATTGATGACTACTTAAATACAATTAAACTATTGATAAGTACTTAAATGCAAATTTAAATTTTACTTACAAAAGATTGCTGAAAAAAAAAAAAATCATTAGCAAATCTTCTATCAGTGACCTGCCTTCAATGGTGTTAAAGCACTTTATTTTGATGATTATATCTAAACTCGATATTAAATACAGGCTAATAAAGTAACATCGACAATAACTGCCTGTGAAATTGTACTTAACTTTGGAACTTAAATTGAAGAAGTAAAAAAGCTCTTAGTTATTTAATCTGTGCGTAAAGTAATAGTTTGCAACAACTTAAGATTAAAAATAATCTATTAGTCATTGTTTTAAATACTAAAATAATAAAGAGAGATCCAAGCAAAATGTAAATATTAATAAATGTTACAAAAAAAGAGATCAAGATTATTAAAAAAAGATTTCCCATTATTTTTAACTTTAAATTCATGCTTTGACTTTTAACTTTTTCTTTATATTTTTTTCAAAGTTCCACTGTAATAGGATATTCCATGAAAATAAGTGAATAATGATCACATTTCCTGCAGTTTCCCTTTTGGAAATCAGTTAATTTGAAAAAAAAAAAATAGTTACTAGAAAAAAAAGAAGAGAATTTACCAAACACTGTCACTTGTTGTGTTTCTTTTCTGGGCTCTATTTTGGTTCTTGTTTGTGGTTTTGTAGTTGTGTCCGATGTACTGATGTCTGAATATTTGCCTTGAAGAGTAACAAGGAATAAAATACAGCTTACGATTATCATAATAATAAGGACAAGTAGAGAACATTTATTCTCCTTTGCCAGCAAAATGTAAAGGTTAATAAATGTTACAAAACAGACAGCAAGAATATTAAAGGAATTGTAGGAGATTTTATTTTATTGATATAAAATAAATAATAATTATTATTATTTTTCGAAAGCATAAAATGTATTTAAGTTAATTAAGGAGAAAAATTTAAATAACGTAACGTAATGTTTACGTCAGCGATGGAATTGTATAAGACAGATGACCCTGCCTCGTTTTGAAAGTAATGAGCAATCATTACTGTTCCCAGTAATGAGAACAGTTAGTTGCGTTGATTAGCAGTCAGAGGACGCTGCGTGCGAATGAGAAATTCTGACGTGAAAAGGAATCGCTGATGCGAATGACGTCACCACTGGATGAAGACAGTGAAGTTCTGGATGGGGAAGCTACCTCAAGGAAAGGCGTTACGAAGTTCTGGCGGTTCGTTCAAAATGGGCTTCGCAGCTACACTACGAGCCATTGTGAAGTTAAATAACAACGCACTCAAAAACTGTAAGTAGAAAACTTATTTCAAGAGTTCCCATTGAAGGTTATATCGTGAATTGGAATTAAGTTTGGCGAGAAGCATTCGCAAACACAAGTCACGAGTCATAGTGAATCACAAGACTTTTAGGAATAATGAAGTGTGAAGAAAATTTAATTAACTGTCAGTTTAAAGGGAATTATAGGAAGAATTATTTTGGTATTTTAATTGAAGAATTGTACAAAGCTTTATTTTACCGAAATTACTTAAGTCAAGTAGTCGGAACAATTATAGAAGTATCATTAATGAACTCTTCCACAAGTTGTGAGAATTGATTCAAGTTATTATTTGTGATTCAAATAAAGCGGAACGATTCAAGTCGTAATTAATGAATTATTACAGTGCAAGCAAATAATAGTGAAAGGTTACTATTAGTAATTATTTTGCATTGAGGAATTTAATATTCGTTATTAGGTCGGTGCTGAGTGACGAAATAACAGATTGTGACATTTGTGCATTTGTTCTCTGTCAGAAGCTTGCGAAAACGTGTCAGACATCACTCTACTTGAGGACAGCAGTGAAGATGAAGACGACTCGCCATCGTCAATAACTAACTTTCATTACGAAGTTATAGACGATTTACAACTTCAGCTGAATGAAGAGGACAGGGAGCAGCAGACAGGGCTTGAAATGTCCGTCCTGGCCCGCCAAAGAGACAAAAACGTTAAATACCATATATTGTATGGTTTATGTCTACCAAATACTATCAAGGTTATCCTGGACAAGCTTCATTTTAATAATTTTAATAAAATTATTATTATAATTTTACTATAAATTTAATTATAGTAAAATTTTTATTATTACTATAACTTTAATAAATTTTAATAAGATTTTATTATTACTATAATTTTAATAAGATTTTATTATTACTATAATTTCAATAAAATTATTAATAGATTTTAATAAAATTCCAAAATTTTAAAATATTTGTATCAGTAAAAATTATATTTTGATTTTTTCAAGAATCCTGATTTTTATTAACTAATAATTCTTTCATTTAGTTAAGAATTTGTAATAATGTAAAGAAATCCATTAATATTAGATATAGAACTTCATAAGATAATAAAGTTGATAAAAATTATTTAATATATACAATATTTTTCTCAGCAACGTTTGTAGTGCATTTTCAAGTAAGACTTGTATATCACTTGAAAATGTAGTAAAAATATTGCTGCGAAACATGTTATATATAATATTAAATAATTTTTATTAACCTATAATTATCTTACGAAGTTTTAAGAATTTGTAGTTTTTGAAATTATGTTTTTGTTCTTTGCCTTCTATATAGATATGTTGGATATTTTTATGTCAGCATTAAGTAATTTTTATTTCTCAAAATACATGGAAATATACATTTTCTAAGAATTTTAAGTTTAATTAAATTTTACAGCTTAAGACGAAGCAGTCATATTTTTTTTTCAAAAAAACTAGTCGGCTACCCGTTGCTTCGCTCCGGGAGCCTCGCTTATGTAACGGAAAACAACTTTTATGTATTAAAAAAAAAACACACACACACAAATTACATCAAGGAAATTAAAACTAAAATTTTTTAAAAGTTTTTTTTTTTAATTTAATTTTTGATGTCTATATTCTCTCAATCCACGACTGCTTTTAGAACCAGCGTGTAAATCATATATCTATGATATATTTTTATTTTTTATAGAGATTAGAATGTAGGCCTCATGGTATAATGGCTAAGACGTCTAACTTCTTAGCAGTATTTTGCCTAATAGAAATAATGCATCTTTCTTTCTTGACTCTCTTTTTTTTTCCTATTGATACTTTTCACTGGTTTTCGAGTTAGAAATAGTGATGGTTTTTGAGTTAGAAGTAGTGATGGTTTGAGTTACAAATAGTGATTTTTCAGTATTCTATCTAATAGAAATACTGCTTCTTTCTTTTTTGAGTCTCTTTTTTATTTTAATTGTCACTTTTCAGTGGCTTTTGAGTTCCAAATATTGATGGTTTCTGAGTTATAAATAGTGATTTTTCAGTATTCTACGTAATAGAAGTACTGCTTCTTTCTTTTTTTGACTCATTTTTATTGTAATTGTCACTTTTCAGTGGCGTTTGAATTACAAATATTGATGGTTTTTGAGTTAGAAATAGTGATTTTTTCGGTATTCCACCTCAAAAAAGAGTGCTTCTTTCTTTCTTGACTCTGTTTTCTTTACTCCAATATCTGCCGTGTACACGCACTTTTTTTTCAATATCACATAGAATTTGGTTAAGTAAGAATATTTAAAATATTGCAACGTTTCGGCAATTATAGTTCTAATTGTCAGTTTCGAATTACAAATAAACTGACGGATGGGAAATAAATAAACAATCTTGCGATTAAAAAAAAAAGTTGAATACATTCCTTATTGATGGGGGAAGGGAAAGGAGAGATAAGTCAAAAAACAATAAGAGAGTTGTAATGGATAAGATGTTTGCAACCTTCGGATCAGAAGGTTGCAGGTTCGATTCCTGTCGCGGATATTTCATTGTAAAAATCATTTCTATTTTCCATTCTCAAAGAAAAATTGCGCCGGACAGACAGACAAACAGAGAAATAAAAGATTTTAGTAATATAGATTATGAATTGTAAAATTATCTTTAAACAATTTTCGCAGTGGTAGGTTTCTGTATGTTGAAAAACAGCAAGACTATAACGCTAATGGTCTACATCATTTTAAGACAAACATGAAACAAGCAGAAACCTTTTTTTTAATATAAAAGTTTTATTTTTCATTATAATTTGGCTCAATCCAGTTTTGCATATTGAAAATTCTATCATTTAAGGTAGGTGACCCAAAGGTGGCCATAGTTAAGCTTTGCTGAATTTTTATAATTTAACGGAATATAAAAAAAAATCTAGGGGTCATCACCCTGAACCTTCTCTAAACAAGACATATTGATATTGTTTTTCTTAAAATATATTTAGTTTGTTTTACAGTTGTTTTACTAAAAAAGTTACTTCCAGGCCACCTTTGGACCAGGTGAACCTAAGGTGGCCCACATATTTATTTTGTTAAAAATTATATTTTCCAGATCAAAAGCTTGACATAAAAACTAGAGCAGATATTTTTAACAGCAATATACTACCATCATTGTTGTATGGTTCTGAGACTTGGAACACAACAAAGGGAGAAGAGGAAGGCCTCAGGGTGACTCAGCGTGCGATGGAGCGAAAAATTTGTGGTGTGAGCAAATTGGATGATGTCAAAAATTTGGATTTGCGTGAAAGAACTGGCTTGAAGGACATGGTCGAGCAGATATATAACAACAAGAGAAGATGGGCTGGACATGTGGCGAGATTGAAGGATGATAGATGGACTTACAGGATCACCAACTGGAAACCACAGGATCACCAACTGGATACCTAGAACAAAGAGAAAACGTGGAAGACCACCGACGAGGTGGGAGGATCCCTTGGTCAAGATGTTGGGAAGAACCTGGAGGAGAAAGGCACAGGACAGGGACTGTTGGAGGCATCTCTGCGACCTGCATCTGTGGAGAAATCCTAGATGAAACTACGGGTCCATCAAGGTATCAAGGTAAGGACACTTAACACTTTATGACTAAATTCAGTACTTTATAAGATGCTAGTTTTATATGCCTAAAGTCCTAATACTAAATATGCGTACAAAATATAGAGGGAAAAAGTCTTTCAAAAAGTACAACTTAAAATTTTTGATCCTTGTGTAAGTCTTTCAATATGAGTCAATGCAAAAAATATGTCACCTTTTGTAAGTCCTTAACACTCCTCGTGGACATTGATCTTAAATATTGGGTGCACAGTCTCATGTCAATTATTTTGTGGTCAGGTAGTCAGGTTGGCGGGCCACCTTGTGTACATATCCCAGCACATTGTTTTCACAAATAAACAATGTCATTAGCATGAAATTCTTAAACTGTGACAATATGTCCTGAATGAGTAGTGACCGAACTTTAATAAAATATACAACAACTTGTATTTAACAAAGCTTTACATGATTAAATTTAATTTATTAATTATCGGAAAGTAAGAACAACGATGCTCAAAAACAAATGTCTTCTCAGTAATGGCCGACGTCTCGTCGAAATGGCTTAGTTTTCAGCAGCCAGCGCTAGAGTGCGACAGCTGTCAAGGAGCAGGTACCAAATACCGACTATTTTGTGTATTACTATATTATATAAACAGATGGCAACCTTCAGCACTCTGGCCACCTTTGGGTCACCTACCTTATATAATTATTATAAACTGCTTCCGTACCTTTATTAGTTTTAAAGAAAAATAACACTTGAAATACGTTTCAACCAAAGATAGTTAGCTTGATTGATTGTTTGATTTCCTATTTTTTAAAACCAAAAAAAGTTTATGTTTTGGGCCAGCAAAGTTAACTAAAACTAGGTTTAATAATTTAAGAAATAATGAAAATGCTGAAAAGATTATAAATTTGTATTTGTATTCGAATGGCGTAGTTTAAAAATTGATGTTTTTTTTATTAATGATCCAAAATGGTAAGTAGATAATATTTTGATTAGCAGGGAACTTGAGAGGTTTTGTTTTTTTCTTATTTTCTGTCTTTGGAAGTAAACCTGGATTAATATCTGAAGTACAATTCGACTCATTTTATAAAGATCTTAATTATGTTTACTGAAGAATAATTTTCTTGTTTTTATAATGATTTAATTAAAAATTGCAAAAATGCATTAGACAATGGAAAAAAAACCCCGAAATTATCAATTATCACAATATTGTAAAAATCCTGAATTCAATGAAAAGTTATTTCGCAGCTAATTTTGTCGATTTTTGAAGCATTGATGACAGGAATGTTAGAAAGGTCTCAATAACATCGTAGTTTCGTTGATTCTTAAAAATAATAATTATTAAAATATGGATAAACGAATCAAATATAACAAAGGAAAAAATTGTAAAGTCTTGTAAACTAAATCAATTCTGCCAATTGAAGCAATCAATTTCTTTACTGTGTGTGCTTCTTCCAAAAGGGAGAGTTTCTGTATTGGTTTTTTTTTGTTTTGTTTGTTTTTTTGTGTGTGGTTTTTCTTAGTCAAGGATAATAGAGATCCGGATTGAGATCCAAATTTGCAGGAAGGTAGAAGTTTTTCTTTCAAGGTATTCCTGTGTAAGTGAGGCATCAAATATCTATTTGGATTAGAATTTTAACATGAGGTTCTTGTTGAGCTGCTTATTTTGATTTATATATTATATTATATACTTTATGTATTATATTATTATTATAAATGTTTTTGATTTACATGCTGTTTTATTTTGCAAGCTTAACCTTTATAACATAAAAATTAAATAAATTCTAAATATTCTAGTACTTCATACTGTTAAAAAATATCATAAATATACTAATTAGAACCCAATATGGTATGAGAAACATGCATTAAGCTAAGTTTTGTTATAATTGATTAAAACAGATTATTCATAAGTTCATCAGAAATGGAATATGAAATCAAATAAAATTTATAGCACTGCTTTATTCAGATTAGGACATAAATAAGAATGTAATAATCATGTAAAATTACAAGAAAACGTAAAGTTACACATAAAAATCATCCTGCACATTTTGTGTCCATGCTTTTAATACTTTTTCAATATTTATGTCTACTTTTCTCTACTTGAACAACAGTAACTGAGTCATTGCACAGCTGAGAATTGAGACAGTTTTCTAATTTTGCTGAAATGTTCGTAGAAAATGAAAAAGAAGTTTCTTCGTGAATTCTAACCAATAGAAATTGAAGTAATATTAATATCTACTTTTTTCTAACTTGAGATGTTGATTAAATTACATTACATTATTTAAAATAAACAGCTCTATTCGTGTTCCCGTTGCATTGAAGATTTGCTGTTTGTGTTTTATTTTAGCTGTGATAATCTTGTCCGAAATATGAATGTTTATAGAATGTCTGTGGATGACCTCAAGGCTTTCTGGAGAGCAAAGAAGAATAGATGGGCTCTACTTGTCCTTCTGATTACGATGATCGTAAGTTGTATTTTATTCCTTGTTACTCTTCAAGGCAAATATTCAGACATCAGTACATCGGACACAACTACAAAACCACAAACAAGAACCAAAATAGAGCCCAGAAAAGAAACACAACAAGTGACAGTGTTTGGTAAATTCTCTTCTTTTTTTTCTAGTAACTATTTTTTTTTTTTCAAATTAACTGATTTCCAAAAGGGAAACTGCAGGAAACATGATCATTATTCACTTATTTTCATGGAATATCCCATTACAATGGAACTTTGAAAAAAATATAAGAAAATAGTTAAAAGTCGAAGTATGAATTGAAGTGGTAAGTGGGTTTTGTTACAATTTGTAAAAAGTTGCTATTTTTGGTGGATGATAAAGTTGTATACAGTAGAAGAGAATTACATAGAAGAAAATTAAAGGTTATATACAGCTTTAACACATTTTCATTTGGATGCATAGGTCCGTAGATATCCAGTGGATAAAGATGTTACGTGATTCTCATCGCAGTCTGCTGGATAAATGTGGTAAGGGCACATAACACTGTCATCCTTGTATTCAAGTCAAAGATGAAGCTCTTCTGGGTGGAAGAAGGTGCTATTTGCTGTGACATTGTGTTCCATCGCTAGAATTTTTAATTGGTTTAATTTTCAATACAGTATTTCTAATAAGAAAAATTGCTACAACAAAAACATTACACAGATTTTAGGACATTTTTGTAATATAACACCTTCATCCACTTGCCCCTTCAATTTAAAGTTAAAAATAATGGAAAATATTCCTTTAACATTCTTGCTGTCTGTTTTGTAACATTTATTAACCTTTACATTTTGCTGGCAAAGGAGAATAAATGGGCTCTACTTGTCCTTCTGATTATGATGATCGTAAGCTGTATTTTATTCCTTGTTACTCTTCAAGGCAAATATTCAGACATCAGTACATCGGACACAACTACAAAACCACAAACAAGAACCAAAATAGAGCCCAGAAAAGAAACACAAGAAGTGACAGTGTTTGGTAAATTCTCCTCTTTCTTTCTTCTATTAACTAATTAATTTTTTTCTAATTAACTGATTACCAAAAGGGAAACTCTAAGAAACGTGATCATTATTCATTTATTTTCATGGAATATCCCATTACAGTGGGACTTTGAAAAAAAATATAAGGGAATAGTT
This sequence comes from Thereuonema tuberculata, assembly GCA_023159025.1. NCBI lineage: Eukaryota > Metazoa > Arthropoda > Chilopoda > Scutigeromorpha > Scutigeridae > Thereuonema > Thereuonema tuberculata. The sequence continues at coordinate 15,554,836 of JAFIDM010012231.1, forward strand.
AAAAGTCGAAGTAGGAATTTAAAGTTAAAAAAAAATGAAAAATATTCCTTTAACATTCTTGATCTCTGTTTTGTAACAATTTATTAACATTTTCATTTTGCTTGGATCTCTCTTTTTTATCTGGGGGCACGGCAGTGCCCCAGCCAAGACGAGCCGAAGGCAGGAAGGGCACTACGTACCTTTTCTGGAAGCGTTTCGTCATAATACTAGAGAGCTCAAATTTTCAGGATAAGATGCAGTTACCATACTAATGA
>JAFIDM010012231.1:15555099-15566405 GCA_023159025.1 Thereuonema tuberculata
TATGGTAAGTTTCATTTATCTAGCTTTTATACTTTGGATTTTATTAAGATCTGCTAGCTTTTATACTTTGGATTTTATTAAGATCTGAAATACTACGTACCCTCAATGCTTCGGCCTAAATAATACTAGAGAGTACACATTTTCAGGATAAGATGCAGTTAGTAGACTAATGAAATACGCTACGTTTCATTTATCTAGGTGTTATACTTTGGATTTTATTAATATCTAAAATACGTCGATTTCGTCCATGATTCACTGACTGACTGACTCATGACCATCAAAACCTCTAGGATACTTCCTGAAGTCCTAGAAAGCTGACATTTGGTATGCAGGCTAGGTTTAGCACACAAACAACAAAAAAATTAAGAAATCTGTAACTTTCACCCTCCAACCCCTCATAAAGGGGGTTCCGGTTCTTTATTATATAACAATTTCTGATAGGTATATCCCACCCAAAACATTTCATGTAAAATAAGTTGTCAAGACTCATAAGCTCATAGGGCCTAACGCTTTCAGTGTTAAAAATTTATCTGATCTCATCTTACAAAAAGAAATGAAATCCCACTCAAAACATTTCATGTAAAATAAGTTGGCAAGACTCACATGCTCATATCGTTTTCACTGTTAAAAAGTCATCAGATCTCATCTTACAAAAAGAAATGAAATCCCACCCAAAACATTTCATGTAAAATAAGTTGCCAAGACTCACATGCTCATAACGCTTTCACTGTTAAAAAAGATATGAGATCTCATGTAGAGCCAAGCCCCTAACTCTACAAGCCCCAACTCTAAAAACCCTCTATCTTGGTCAAAAAGCCCTAACTCTACAAGCCCCAACTATACAAGCCCCAACTCTAAAACCCCTCTATCTTGGTCAAAAAGTATGGCTTGGCCGTTTCATGGAACTATTTCTTCCCACCCAAAACATTTCATGTACAATATGTTGCCAATATGCTCATAACGCTTTCACTGTTAAAAAGTTATCAGATCTCATGTAGAGCCAAGCCCCTCACTCAACAAGGCCTAACTCTAAAAGGTCAAAACTCTATCTTGGTCAAAAAGTATGCCTTAGCACACTCCATATCCTTTACATAACTCCATTGGATTGTCTGTGTGACAGCCATGAAACGGCCAAGCCATACTTTTTGACCAAGATAGTGGGTTTTTAGAGTTGGGGCTTGTAGAGTTGGGGCTTGTAGAGTTGGGACTTGTAGAGTTGGGGCTTGTAGAGTTAGGGCTTGTAGAGTTAGGCCTTGTAGAGTTAGGGGCTTGGCTCTACATGAGATCTCATATCTTTTTAACAGTGAAAGCGTTATGCGCATGTGAGTCTTGGCAACTTATTTTACATGAAATGTTTTGGGTGGGATTTTAGTATTTACAAAAATGATTAACAGATTATTTTTAATCGTAAGTTGTTGCAAATTATTACTTAACGCACAGATTAAAGGATTTTTTTACTTCTTCAATTTAAGTTACAAAGTTTAGTACAATTTCACAGATAGTTATTGTCGATGTTATTTTATTAGCCTGTATATAATATCGAGTTTAGATATAATCAACAGAATAAAGTGCTTTAACACCATTGAAGGCAGTTCACTGATAGAAGGCTAGCTAATGATTCTTTATTTTGTTTTTTTTTATCGGTAAACTGTCTTTTTTAATCAAAATTTAAATTGCATTTAAATAGTTATCAATAGTTTAATTGTAAGTCCGTGGTTTCCTTTATTTCTGCTCGCAGGTTCCAAGTTCGTGGACACTCTAGTGAGCTGCCTTGGAAATCTTAAAAAGCACACCAACATTATCCAATTGCTATTAGATAGAAACTGCTTTGCTTCAATACAAGCGATGTCTAGTCACAGTTCCAACAGAAGCATTTAGCAACAGCAGATGGATTTCAAACGAAAGAAGTACAGATAGTGACACAGTGGTGAATGACATTCTACTAGATCGAATAGTGAATTATATAAGCCTAACTGGAAAGACCAGCTTCAATGGAAGCTCAATAGCACATCTTGATGATCTTGAAGAATTTCAACAGGCTTATAATATACAAAATAAAATGTTTTCTAACAGAAGTTTTTAAATATTAAAAAATATAGAATTCCAATACTACCGAATAAAGTCCCACTTTCATTGAAAATTTTCAATTACATAAAGTGGTAAATAAGAAAAAGTTTAGTAATAGAAATCTTGCTGCGATCAGTGAAGTCAGGAAAATCATTTTCTTCTGCCGAAACAAAAGAAATTGGTTGTTATCACACATCGCATATCACGTGATTGTTAAATATTTGTATTATTGCGAAGAACTTTAAACAATTAGGTCTAATCGATTTTGAAAACTATCAGTCTATTAATATACAAATTATAAATTGTTTAAAAGACATCTTCTTTACTTAGAACGGATAACAGTAGCGTAGATGCTTTCTTGTGATCAGTATTTCATATAGTTAATAGTAAAAATCTTTTTTATGCATTCATTCAAACACATTTTCGTTCAATTCTGTAACTTTATTTTTTCTGTGTACGATTATTGCCTCATAATAAAACATGTCTCTTATAGAAGCATCAAAATGAATATGTAGAAAGTAATTTTCATTTTATACTTTCAGCTAATTTATTCGCGAAATTGTAACATCTATTAATCTTATTGAATCTATTAATCTTATTTCTTGGGTTGAAATATTGTATTCACTTGAAGAGAATTCTATGTGAGGCAAATAGACAGAGGATCATTGGGAGAACGGTTGCCACATTCAACGGATTCCATTAGTTGCAAATAAACGCCCAAGTTTTTCGAGAAAATTGACACAAAATTTTTCATCAACTTTAGTTAGAACTCAATTTTAGCGCATAAAGATCGAAGAATCATCATTATGAAGTTACATAACTACAAATGACAGGCAATTATGTAATTCACGTACTTTTATTCAGATAGTATTTCTTATAGAATATTTGAAGCAAAAACAGTAAATATTACAAGAATTTCATGATTCTTATTTGAAAATCTTTCACCATTTAATTGTTATATCATAAGGGGCCGATCAATTAATATAGGCATATTTTTCGTCATTTTAAGCTCTCCCCCCGTTGTGCTGAGTAAGATTTGGCAAATCATTAAAAGTAAATACCACTGAAATACTGAATTACACATGAAATACTGAAGAAAATTTTTTTTGCCTGTCTTACATAAGCATTGGTCTGATCTCCCCCCTCCTCCTTCTCAACAAAAATAAACAAAGCTTACACCCCATCCCCATTGAATGCTTAATAATACTTGAACAACCCCCAAGGAAATTCATAATCAGTGATCTCCGGAAATCTCCCATCCCTCCTTAAGTTGCATCGAAGAATGATTGAAATTAAAATACATCAAATTTTCAATCATGTTAAAGATCTCGTCCTTTCTACTTTTTGATTGTGGAAATCCTGGCTATGTAAATTCTAGTGAAACCTATACAGAATCAACAAATTTTATTTTTCTTTGTTGTCTAAAAATCCCCAAGATCAACTGAACAAACGCCAATAGTCTTTTTCATTTCCTCCTTTTTTTTTTTTTTGTCGCTTGAGAATGGAATGAATGATTACCGAATTTTTCGTATCAGTTCAATAGATATTCTGTAACATCCCCAAACTCTGTTATCTTTTATCATTGGGAAATACAGAAAATCAACTATCATAGGTTATTAGGCTTTTATATTTTCACTATTTATTATTTGGAGATAAAACTACTGATAAATTATGTAGATAGATATTATATAATTTATATTACATATCTAATAGTAACCAACCAGCTATTTGTTCAAATTTTCATCTTGCTGGAAGACTGATTAAATCTGCTAATATTTATGTTAAGATCAAATACTTTTTATCAATTCGAAGGTTAGATATTAATGATGGTTATTTAGCTTCCAATAGTTTATGGTGGGAATTTTTGTTCTTATTTTTGATTATTTGATTTTTTTTTCCCCCACTTCAATGATACATCCAAACCATTTATTCTTACGAAATAGAGAAAGTATAAAGAACTATTAAGATAAACACCAATTTATAAACAAAAATAAAAACTTTAAAAACTTTCCTTTGGTCACCTGAAAGTTCGAAGCTATTAAATATATAATCCTCCTCCTGCCCTGGAAACTACATTAAACGAATTATAATTGATAAAATAGCAGAAGTTAAGAAAGTAATAAAAAAATCAAAAGAATGTGAAATGTAAAAGATTGAAGTTATTATTGCCTTATTAATTATTTCTATTTATTTACAGTCAAGAAAACTATTTAATTTCTGAAATTGTTAGTCATTCAGTTGTCAAGATAATTTAAAATAATGACAGTTAAATTTTTTATTAATTTTGTTGGAAGTAAGAGTGAGGTTTATTTCCTTACTTAATTCAACAAATCAATCTTTAGCTTTGAGAGTGAAATACTAAACTCTGATTACACAATAATAATTTTCTAAGTTAGTCTTTCACTCGTCATCTCAATTATTGGAGGAATAGCGATGATGTTTCGAGAGTAACAGTGACTTGATGTTTTTCTATTTATTTAGCAATTTTGCCATTAAAAAACACTGGAAGTTATTAATGTACAGCGATATGCAGAGATTGGACACAAAAATATGAAACCCATATGACAACGGCCCATAATTCAAATGCACAGCAGAGCGACGCCATCTACAATAGATGTCTTGCCATCTACTGGCCGTGAAGGCGGAGGCATGAGGCGATCAGCAGTAGTCGTACGAGTTGCATATAAAACTTGTGCTAGCAGTGAAACTCTGTTATGTTTGACCTCTCAGACTTAGAAAGAGACATCATTGGAGCGCGCCTCACTGGAGCTTCAGTGACGAAAATAGCCAACCTTATGAAGCACTATATCAACTGTTATGACAGCCTACAGAAAACATGGATTTCGTCATCTGCGAAACAGACCAGTGGGCGAAAGTCAAAGCTCATGAACTGGGCTAGATCAGTGTTGAAGCGGATAGTGACCCGACAACACAAGACAGCGGTGTCCAAATAACCTCCGAATGAACACCCATCTTCAGGACCCCAAAATACAACCAAAACTATACAACGTGAAATGCATGCTGCGAACATTCATGGCAGAGCGGCTTTTCCGAAAACCATTAGTGACAACGTGGAATGCGTTGAAGCGATGGCAATGGTGCCGCGAGTATAGACATTGAATACAACAGCAGTGAGGACACGTCATTTGGTCTGTGTACAGAATTAGTATTTACAGAATCTGTTTGCTAATATTTTTTCTCGTCTGTCTCCTTCCATGGAATTTATAACGTGAAATGATACAACTGTCTCAAGTTGTGCTGCCTGTTGATGACACATCAGCGATGATCTGAGCTAGAGGTATGGGTTCCCCAGAGCTCGTAATGTTTATTTCTACGGCCAGCGCATGCCGTTCCGTTATGCCTCCACGCGGCGGTAATGGTAACAGCTGAAGAGCTGGCTAAATCACGTAAAATGCCGGAGAACAGAGGGCCCCGAAGTCCTAGGTCAACCAGGACTTCAAATCACCTCCCCTAACAGCGGTTTACGATATAGATTGACTTTTATCGGACAAGGAGCTGAGACAGCCAACTTCACCTCTGAACGGCAGGCTAGGGTGAAGAATCACGCTTATGCCGATAGATTTGACGCTAACATGAGCCTAACAGCTCGGTGACAAGGGGAAATAGATGCTTGAGTGAATTCCAATACGGGAAAACCAAGGCCGAGATCTAGGTACTGGCCACTGATAGAGGTAAAGGTTGTAATATATGCACTGTATATAATATGAGCACCCTATGTATCATTTAAATTGTGGCACACAGACATGCGGCAGCAGCCGAAACCTAAAGTCATAGTTCGTGGATTCGCCGCTAGGTTGGTCTGACTCAGTTCCAATGTGGCTGTCGGGTGTAACAGGTTTGTTTCGTTTTTCGTAGTGAAGAAAAGTTAGTGTAAGGTATGTATTTCCTTTCATATTTTACTTTCATACTCTGATTCACAGAGTTTTAAAACTACCGGGTGTCTGTATACAAGGATAAGGATTACAAAACTCTAATTTTAGTTTTATTTTATTTCAGGGAATAGTATGATTTGAGGTTTTGTTTCCAAATATGGCGAGGGTTGTAATACGAGCCCCCTTCTTATTATGAGTTTTTGCTCATAATAATAATAACAAAAACGAAAATAAATGAAAAAGAAAGAAAAGGAAGACTTAAAGAAGCAGAAGATGATCTAAAGAAGCAGAAAAGGGATAAAAAAAACGGTCGAATAGTCCTACAAAACGATCATGCAAAAGAAAACTTAAACTACATGACTTGGAACTAACTGACTCAGATCCAGACGATATTAAGTCTATTGATTCAGGAGAATCAATGACGGAAATGGAAATTGGCGTGGAAAACCCTGGAGAAGATGACGCTGTATGCCTGTTCTGCAAATTGCTGTTCTCTAAAAACAAATGAAGCGAGCTTTGGGTGCAATGCCTTATCTGCGAAATGTGGGCCCATAATGAGTGCGCAGGATGTAAAAAAGACCAGTAAGTCTGTAAGTTTTGTAAATAGCTGCAATTCAAATTAACTATGCAATTTTTTGTAATCAAATAAAACTAATTTTGTCTTTTGCAATAGAGTTTATAATTATTTACAAGTAGTTTTGTATATTATTACTATGGGGCTCATATTACCAACACAAATCAAATTTTATAAAAATGTATTGCCCTACAATTTTATTTTTAAATGGACAACATACAATACAATTAAGCTCAGTAAATAACTTTTTAGACTACATTATTCCGTAAAAAGGATAGGTAAATATACAATTATTACATACTTATTATACAAAAACAAAATGGGGGCTCATAATACTACCTTTACCTCTACTCCCATCCCACTGGGAAACAAGGCTTCCTCGTACAACAGCTGGGCTATCTCTCAACGGGAACCACCTCGTTAGCATTTCAGTCCTTTCCCCTTAGCCCGAGAGGCTTATCAAAGTTTGAGTGCGACAAATCGGCTCCCTCCCTGCCGACTCAAAGCATCACAGAGCGATTGACAACACCTAGCGATTTATTGCGTGCTGGCGTGGCCGTGCGGTCTCGGCGGCGGCCAGCCGTGGCGCCCAGTGCGCCAGTATCTGGGTTCGAATCCCGGCAGTGGCATGGCTGTTTCAATTTCCTTTCCTATGTTGTCCAGCCTCTTCTTCACTTTCTCTTCGGTCTGACGTCATTCCTTAATGGCGTCCTGGGGAAGGCCACGGGAAACCACCCCAGTATCTTTCTCTTGAAATTCTAGGGAGTCTGCTAGGGGTTCGCCATCTTGGGAACACTAGCGCTCCCTGGAACACGAGGCTTCGGCTACGAAGCTCGCATTTCGGTGCGTACCGACGTCACGACGACGTCGAGCGATTTATTTCGATGCTAACCTGAGGTGAAAGTAAGGATTGGCTGTATTGTCCTGCGTACCCGACTCTAAAACGATACTGCCCGAAGGGAACGAAATGTACTTGGTAACTGCTGAACTTACGATTTCTTCAGTCACTCGGACTTGGCCAAGGAGTGACCGCCGACAGCCTTTCATCCCTATGAAGCCGTTTAAGTATGATCGATGTTGGTTGGTATGGAGGTATCTCTTTTCGATATCTCAACCATTTTTAAAAAATGGAAGCTTTTAAATTGATTTGAGAAAACTTGCAGCCATTACCAAACATTGAAGTAGTACTGTGATAATTGTAACTTTACCAATATTGATCAGACTGCCTTTTTCAGCTTAATCTGGTATATCTTGACCGAATTCCATTTTTTTATCTTCTTCCTCTGTTGCACTAAAAAACATTGCATTCTTTGTACATTTCTGTATTGTGTAAAGTTATTACTTTGGAATAATCTGTGATCAGGTTTTGAGTAACATCAATTTATTTTCGTTATTAGAATTTTTCAAAAAGTGGTTTATGTTAATTTGCAGTTAGTTACAATAAGTATATAAGGCATACATTCTCAATTTTTTTTAAAATTTTAAATTTACATACCTAGATAGATACAATCATTTTTTACAAATGAATTATTGAAAACTGATAGAATTTAAATATATACTCGTATATAGATAGATATAAATAAGTATTAAATTAAAGCGCCGGATGCCTCTTCCCTAAGTAGATGTAAAAAAAAAAAAAAAAAAAAAAAAAAGGAAATTATTAACTCAGCAACTGATTCCAAGATATTTGGCACGTAAGTAATGGACGATGATATAAAATACTCAGAAAGTTCGAGACGAAGAATAAACATCGCATTTATTCGAGAGGGAATGAAAAAAAAAATGGATATCCTCTGAAGCAACGATACAATGCATATCCATAAAGTTTAGCAAAAAACATACATTTAAATAGTGTGTGAGTCAATATTACATAAGAAAAAAGCAAAAAAGAGATCAGGAATACTACTCAAAAATTCAACATGACAATGATAAATAATCGATGCCCATGCTGTTTAATTGATGCAACTGATGACATTGGAACGACATTTCCAAAACAGAAACAAAACAAAGTGAAGATCCACCATCTTTGTAATCACCAATAGCACCCTTTAACTGCTTCCCAATTTACAATTCACTAATTTGTCAGCAGTGTTCCTAGTTAATATCTGGTAACCGATTTATGGAGCAAAAATTAAAAAGAAACATAATACAGTTTTTTTTTCTTCTTCATTTTGGATTTTTGGAAAGTATTGATATATATAATCATAGTAATATAATTGCAGCTGTCGCAGTGAACAATTAAAATATATATTCCGTACATAGTCATTTGAATTGAATTGAAAGCCTCTCGGTTGGTTGTTTCTTCTTTTGGATCTGATTTGAACAAATGGAATCATGTGATCTTTATTTATAGAAGGTTTGTATAAGAAATCTATTAACAGTCAACCTACCTTTCATTGTTCTCTGAACAGAGAAGTCAATTGTATAACGAATTAGAAACAGAGTCTGGCCAAAGAACCTATCATCATATTTATATATTTATTATAGGTTCTTGGTTCTTAACTATTTTTAATTGTCTATAGTACTGTACAGGTTGACTTCAGTGGATTCGTTTCTATAATTTCAAAGCACCTTTTCAAATGAAAGACATTTAGGGTGCTTTATTATTAACCTGGAAGCTTAAAATCTCCTAGTGGACGTTTCTTTAAGAAATAGAGAGTTTTTGCCCAGCTCGCTATTCTATACGGTAACGCTTCAAGTCACATGACTGGTATTCTGCGCATGCGTCACTGTCCCGTAGAGGAAATACCGTTAACGTGACACGCTAACTTTCCTCGAATAGCGTATCGCTTTAGGGTAGGAAACACGAGTTCCGATAAACATGAGTTCCGACACTAGCGCTCCTGGTGACGAATTGTAGAACTTGAAGTCCAATCGATTTGTATCTATTTATTCGAAATGACCGATTACAAAAACGATTTTCACGATCGGAGGGCATCTTTTTCTTATGTTTTCGTGGATGCTTTCAGAAAACGTTACATTAGTAATCAAAATCATTACAGAATTTTGGACTGAAAATTTGAATCGGCGAGCGAGATTCAATCGAGATGGATCTCGAAAACATATCGTCTTTGATCGAGATTTAACGAGACTGAATTATTTATCGAAACTGATAATAAAGAAAGACAAAACGATGAAAAAAAAAAAAAAAGAATATTTCCTATTTTAATTAATTAAAAACATTCTTTCATCTATTCGATGCATTGACTAAATGATATTTATAAAAATCAATGCAATTTTTTTCGTAAATAAACCGTAGGCATGATGACAATTAAGAAGTGTAAATTTTCACGTTATGGCAAAAACTCTCTTCATGACAGAGCCCGCTATTGTGGTTACCTTATTCGTTCACGTGACATTTACGTTTCCCGTATATAAATCACGTTATGGCAAAAACTCTCTATTATCTATTTAAAAATCCTTAATTCTTAAGCGATGTTTATTAAATGATTTTAGTCTCTATAACCAATTAATTTGTTGATTTTGAAAATTATTTATGTTTTTGTATAATTTTGAGACTGTATGATATTAAAAGAAATTAGATGAAATTAAAAACCGTGGATTATCTTTACACAATTTCCTTTTTTTTATTTCCCAGATCGTTTGATAATTTACTGAAATATCAAATTTTAAACAACGTAGAAGGATTTACATTATTATTATAAACAAATAGAAAATATAATCAAGTTATATAATCATACAAAACATACAAATAAATAAAATTGACTGTATGAATTTAAATAAATAATATCTTATTGTTCGTGGCTTTTTCATAGAAAAGTTTGCTTATTTATTGTTCTGTTCCCTGTTGAATCCAGACAATGGTTATACCGAAGAAATTGACCCCAGAATGTCTCCTTTTCACAAGTATGGAAAAATATCTTCAGTATACTTTTGTAAGACATACTATATAATCCAAGAACGTAATTTCCTTTACATTTTCGTTTTTTTTCCAAGTCAAGTCTTTGGTGGTCTGCATCACTGAAACAATCATTCATCTCCTGTAAATTTCTGAGAATAAAAATTGAAAAAAAAAGTTTATTAGTTTTCATTAATTACGGGTTAAGTTTCAAATTTAGAATTTTATAGTTTGCAAAGTAAAGGTTGAGAAATAACCAACCTTAAAAAATTCCAGTAACCATTTCAGCTTTTTACGAGTCTGAGGAGTCCTCACATTGTCCTCTCACAACAAAAACAGTTTAAATATATAAAGTAAATATTCAACATGAATTGCTTTCAATATAACACCCACACTGACCAAAAAATTATGAAGCGTCAAGACAAAACTGCTCACAGAGAAAAAACGAGAATGAATGAAAATGCAACGGTCATTTGGGCTTCTAACGTGAGCTTCAGACATAGCATACCACTAGTCCTCAAAAATGGAAATCAGAAATCGAAAGGCCTAATTGGTGGTGTAATGTGAAGCAGTAGCTGTGATTGACAAATGAAATAAGCGATTTCTCAAAAGCATCCAGCTCTAAAACTTTAGTGATTGGAAGACCATTACATGTTCCATATAACAACTTTGTAGAATAGTGGGAAGAGCAGAACCGTTATATTCTTAGAAATATAGGAAGAAACAGTTTTGACAGTGTCAAATTGGATATTTTTGGAATTTTGGGAAGGGATGTTCTCACAATGGGGGGGGGGGGAGGTGTCCTCAGTTTGAGGTGAAAGTCGTTGTTGCTGTCGTAGGGTGTAGGTTGGTCCATTCGATGTGGGGACCGGTGTTTTCCAAATTGTCTGATAGTCCTGTGTTTACGTTTTTT
>JAFIDM010012231.1:15566415-15597630 GCA_023159025.1 Thereuonema tuberculata
AAAAAAAAAATGAATTAGAAATAATTCCTACGCCCCTGTAAGACATTGTGGAGAACTCTTTCATAGGCTCAATTTGGAGGAGCCTATTATGGTTAACTTTTTTTTATAAATATACCGAGATAGGTAACTAAAGTAAAATTTCTAAAGTAATTCCAAAGTTTTAAAATTTTATGAATTTTAAAACTTGGTCATTTAATTTATTTTCATTTTTATTTACGTTTAAAATATACATTTGATGTTTTCAGATTTTGTGTTTAACATAAAATAATCAAAAATGGAGAAAAACAACCAAATTGAAGAACAACGTGAAAGAAGGCAAGCTAAAAATGTGACGGAGACATGAGAATGATAGTTTATTTTGAAGATCTCGATAATAAATGACAAAATCTGTATGTAGAATTTGTATTGAATGTACAAATTTCTGCTACAAATAAATCGAATGCAGCAGGAGTTATACATTTTATTTCTTTTAACATATTAGCTTGGAACATCTTTTTCAATCTTGTGTTTTTGAAAAAATTTACGGTATTTCAAAAATGTAGTATTTGTTTTACTTCCGTAAATATTTCACGGGTTGCAGCTAGTTATCTTCCAGTTTTTGACTCGAAAACTTTAAAACAAGCAGTGGTCAACGGAAATTGAATCACATCTGAACAAGAAGATAATTCTATCGATTATGTAATTCCTATCGATTTATACAAGGCTGTACAAAAACATTATAAAACATTTCTATTATATATATATATATATATCCACAGTTGTGGCTTCAACAATATATATGCTTCAAACCTTTTAAATTATTAAATAAAAAAGTGAATTTGCATATGAAGACGCAGTACGACGTCAGAGAGGAATAACGCTTATAATGAGAGAGCGAGCATCGGTTTCATGACTAGTTAATTGGAGCCATTCGAGTGAAGTTTACGGTGATTGTGGAGCTACACGTAATAGGAAAAGTAACGCAGAGAAGTACTGGCGGGGTAGCGATAATGGCGCATGGAGGTTTGCTGTCAATTACCTGGAACTACGCCTTCATGGATGGATAAAATGCGGATTAATCTGCGGACTCTTATTGGACTAGGACAGTAGCTTTTAAATCGTGTGAGTAATTTTATAATTATAGTAATTTGTATTGATGAATACCTGTCAAGTTCACATTATGTTCCAAGAAGGAGTTCGACTGAAATTTCGAAGTCACATGTGTTCAACAGCATTAGAAGTCGTCACATGCTTAATTGCGTTTAAGTTTCTCAAGAGAAGAAATTCTAACTACAACATTGCGACGAAATGAAATGAACCTAATTAGCTAAGTTTAAATTTCTCAAGTGAAGAAATTTAAATAAAGAGTGCAACGAGAAGTAAGCGAACTTAACTGTGAATTGGATTTATTTTATTTTATTCAATTGAAAGTATTTTCATCTTAAGTTTACGAAGATATAACTGCTTGAGTCAAGCAGTTTACTAATTAACTTTGAATTAAATTGTGCTCCAATAGTGTGAATTTAGAAAGTGATTTCATTCAAGGTGCTTTGTGAAATATAAGTATCTTCATAAGTTAAAGTTGCGATCAGACCCAGAGGACCGCGCAATGCAGCTGGAGGGTAGGCTCCAGTGTTCAGAACCTACGGGACAAAGTTGAGGACGGGGGGTCGCCTTTAACTCCCGGGAAAGAAATCCGGTACCCATTCTAAAGAGGGCTGGGTAGACCCTAGGGCCCGTTTGGAGGAGAAAGAAGCGTGGAAAAATTCCCGGAATCGAACCCGCCACCTCCAACCCGCAGCCAAGCGCCCTTACCCACTCGGGTACCGGACCCACAAGTATCTTCATAGAGAATATTTATCTTCAACGAAAATTAGTGCGACGTGTTTGTGAATATAAAGTTGCTCACATTAAGAAATTAAGAAGATTCATTTTGAAGATAAACGTGAATATTTACTAATAAATAAATTGTGACTAAAGAAGGCTCAAGATAACTTATTTAGTGAAGCTTATTAGTACTTTGGATTATGAACCCTCATATCTATGAGGACTGTTTACGATGCTATGGAACATTGTGATATGTTTTATTATTTAATTGATAGAGACAATTAGTGTAAAGTGCAAGAACTTTAATTATCCAGGACTGTTATCAAAACTCGGCAAGAAATTTGGTACTAGTGAGCACAAGTGAATAAAAAAACAAAACAAAAAAAAAACAACAATCGAGATTATCATACCTTTACAATTCCTTTACAATAACAAACTGATGTGAAAGCTCATCATTTACATAGTACGTGAGCTTTAAAGTTACATATTAATACATACATACATATCCTTTCCCGTTCCACCAACTGTGGGTCTAGGAATTAACTAAGCCTCTCCACCTCTCCCTGTTCTTCCAAGCCTCTTCTCTACATATTCTTTCCCATGGGATGCCTCTCTCTTCCAGGCTGTGCTTCACATCATCCAGCCATCGCTTACGCGGTCTCCCTCTTGGTCTCTTCCCTCCTTCTTTTAACTCATGCCAAATCTTAGGAGTCCTACCATCTTCCATTCTTTTCACGTGCCCGAACCACCTCAGCCTTCCCTCTTCCACCTTTTTCCTCAAACTTTTTACCCCCAACTCCTCCCGGATATCCTCATTTCTCATTCTATCTAATCGAGTCTTCCCTACTATACCTCTAAGAAACTTCATCTCCCCAGCTTGAAGTCTACTCCAGTCTCTAGCATTCATCACCCATGTCTCCGCTGCATAGGTGACTATAGGCACGTAATACATTTTATAGATTATTTCTTTTGCCTTCCTTGGGACTTTCTTATCCCATATCAGGTGTCTCACTCCCTGGTATAGCTTTCCCCCTTTCTCCAACCGTCTTGTGATTTCATGCTCCACTCTACCATCACTTGTTATTTCGGTCCCTAGGTAAGTAAAACTATCTGTGATCTTCAATGCCCTCTTGTTTATGCAGATATCCCTTTCCAGGTTTTTGTCCCGTCCCACCACCATCACTTCACTTTTCTCTTCGCTAACTTCAAGATCCACTAGTTTCAGTTGTAGAGTCCATTCATCCAATTCCCTCTGTACGTCAACAATTTTCTCACCCCATATTACAATGTCATCTGCGAAGATCATATGCTTTGTGTCTTTACTCTGTTTTTGTAAGTTTTCCTTAACCTTTCTTCCTACCCATTCCATTATTATATTGAACTACATATTAATGATAAGTGAAATTATAATACAGTAGGATCTCGTTTTAAGACGGGTTACGTTCTCGAATATTTGATTGTAAATCGAATCGTCGTAAAACCACTACTATTTAAATGGTTTAAATTGAGATAGGTTCATGGGCCAAACAAATTAGTCAAATAATTTTACATATTATGACATACAATTTCAATATTTCAATATTCATACAATATATTGAATATTGAAGATAATTTAAAAAATATTAAATCAAATAGCTTTTTTTGCTGAAGTACCAGGCTGTGGTTCAGAAAACATCAAGAATGAATGCAAAGTCAACAGTGTGATTTTTTTTTTCTTTTCTTGCAGGATTCTTGAATTGGCGGTAAACGCGCGAGTTGCTTCAATGTCGACTAAAAGTTCTACAATCTTCCTAATTCTTTTCACTCCTTTTTGCAAAAGAGGACAATCTGTCTTTTTGATGGACGTCATATATGGAAAAATCAATTAACTTAAAAGAACTGCAATAAAATAACAAAGAAGAAACACGTGCACACAGGAAAAGAGCACTAAGTAGAGAAATAACGTTTGAGTTGTGCCACGAGACCGAAGTACTCGGTCCGACTCGACAAGGGTCGCAAAAAAGTGAATCGTCGTAAAACGAACCATCCCAAAAAGGAGACCCTACTGTACTTATCATTATCAATTGACTAAAATAGATTTTTGGAATTTTTTGAAATAAAAATTAAAAAACGTAATGATTGCTTTATAGTGATCGATTATGATTCATTCTTTATCAAGCAGCAGTTTCAATGCTACATGCTTTTTACTCAACTCTAGCTATTACTAAAAGCCATTATAATTATACTTTTGTAAACTTAATTCTCTTTACCTGCATAGCATTTTGAGTTTTTCCTCGTCAAACGTTTTATTTTGTTTATCATAATTCTTTTGAAATTCTTCCTGAAGATCCTCAAGTTCAAGAAGACGTGCTATTGAGCTTCTATTGAAGCTGGCTTTTCCAGTTAGGCTTATATAATTCACTATTCGATCTAGTAGAATGTCATTCACCACTGTTTCGTTTGCCTCTTTCCTATTCTGTTTACTATCTGTACTTCTTCCGTTTGAAATCTGTCTGCTGTTGTTAAATCCTTCTCTTGTGACTAAGCATCTCTTGTATTGAAGCAAAGCAGTTTCTATCTCATAGCAAACTGATAATGTTGGTGTGCGTTTTAAGAGATTTCCAAGGCGGTTGACTAGAACGTCCACGTACTTGGAACCTGCGAGCAGAAGTAAAAGAAACCACGGACTTACAGTTAAACTATGGACAACAATATAAATGCAAATTTAAATTTTAGTTAAAAAAAGACAATTTACTGATAAAAAACAAAATAAAGAATCATTAGTAAGTCTTCTATCAGTGAACTGCCTTCAATGGTGTTAAAGCACTTTATTTTGGTGATTATTTTTAAACTCGATATTAAATATAGATTAATCAAATAATATCGACAATAAACTGCCTGTGAAATTATACTAAAGTTTGAACTTAAATTGAATAAGAAAAAAAAATCCTTTCAGTTATTTAATCTGTGCGTTAAGTAATAGTTTGCAGCAACTTAAGATTAAAAATAATCCATTAAATTATTTTTAGCAGCCTCTAGGTTACAGCTAGCCTGTAAAACCGCTCTTGATTTTAGCCTGTCAGGATGTCACACTCTGTAACGGCCAAACGGTTAGAGATATTCGAATGAAACTTTCCCCATTGTGTTCAGCATCAAAGAGTATGTGACCATGTATAAAAATCAGACCTCTAGGACCCACTCCCTGACCCCCAAAGGCGTTTTTAAAGCCTGGGGGGGGGGGGTCAGGGAGTGGTCCTTGAGGTCTGATTTTTTTTTTTACTTGGCCAAATACTTTTTGATGCTGAACACAATCAATGATAGCGACCCCTAGGTTACAGATTACCTGTAAAACAGCATAAAAACCTAGGTGACCGCGTCGCAAAATTCAGTCCTCTAGGACCACTCCCTGACCGGAAGTTGGGGGTCAAAAGTGGTCGCTTCCGATAGTTTGTTTATAAGTTTGTTTGGGGGAGTTTTGCTTATGACACTGTCTAAAAGCATTAATTATCTTGTTTTAAATACTAAAATAAAAAAGAGAGATCCAAGCAAAATGTAAAAGTTAGTAAATTCTTGCAAAACAGTCATCAAGAATCTTAAAGGAATACTTTCCATTATTTTTAACTTTAAATTCACACTTTGACTTTTAACTAATTCCTTTATATTTTTTTTCGAAGTCCCACTGTAATGAGATATTTCATGAGAATAATGATCACGAATAATGATCACGTTTACTGGAGTCTCCGTTTTGGTAATCAGTTAATTTTTATTAAAAAACAATTAATTAGTTACTACAAAAAAATAAAAGATAATTTACCAAACACTGTCACTTTTGTTTCGTTTCTGGACTCTATTTTGGTTCTTCTTTGTGGTTTTGTAGTTGTGTCCGATTCACTGAGGACTAGAAGAGTAAAAAGGAATAAAATACACCCTACGACTATCATAATCAGAAGGAAAAGTAGAGCCCATTTATACTTTCTATAGAAATTCATATTTCAGCCAAGATTATCACAACTAAAAGAAAACACAAATAGCAAATCTTCAATGCAACGGGAACAGGAGTAGAGCTGTTTATTTTAAATAATGTATTGTAATTTAATCAACATCTCAAGTTAGAAAAAAGTAGATATTAATATTGTATCAATTTCTATTGGTTAGAATTCACGAAGAAACTTCTTTTTCATTTTCAACGAACATTTCAGCAAAATTAGAAAATTGTCTCAATCTCAGCTGTGCAATGACTCAGTTACTGTTGTTCAAATAGAGAAAAGTAGACATAAATATTCAAAAAGTATTAAAAGCATGGACACAAAATGTGCAGGATGATTTTTATGAGTAACTTTACGTTTTTTTATAATTTTAAATGATTATTATATTCTTAGTTATGTCCTAATCTGAATAAAGCAGTGCTATAAATTTTGATTTCATATTCCATTTTTGCTAAACTTATTAATAAAATGTTTTAATCAATTACAACAAAACTTAGATTAATGCATGTTTCTGATACCATATTGGGTTCTAATTAGTAAATTTATAATATATATATGTATATATATATTAACTGTATTAAATACTAGAATATTTAGAATTTATTTCACTTTTATTTTATTAAGGTTAAGCTTGCAAAATAAAACAGCAAATAAATCAAAAGCATTTATAATAGTAATATAATATATATAGTATAATGTATAAATCAACATTAGCAGCTCAATAATAATCTCACGTGAAAATTCGAATCCTAAATAGATATTTGATGACAGGAATACCTCGAAAGAATAATTTCTACCTTTCTCCAAATTTGGATCAATTCGAATCTCTATTATCCTTGAATAAGAAAAAACAAGAAAAACCACACACACAAAAAAAAAAAACCAACAAAGAAAAACAAGGAAAAAAAAACCCAACACAAAAACCTTTTTGAAGCACACACAAGACTACAATTTTTTTTCCTTTTTTATATTTAATTCGGTGACCCGTATTATAATAAATTTTTTTTCAGAACCAACTAAACTACGACATTATTGAGACCTTTCTAACAATCCTCCCATCAATGCTTCAAAAATCGACAAAGTTAGCGGAAGAATCACTCTTCATTGATTTCAGGATTTTTACAATATTGTGAATATTGATAATTTAGGTTTTTTTTTTCCTTTTTCTAATCCATTTTTTTAATTTTTAACTAAATCATCATAAAAAGAAGAAAATTGTTCTTCAGTAAACAATATTAAGATCTTCATAAAATGAGTCGAATTGTACTTCAGATAGTAATCCAGGTTTCTGGAATAACTCTTCAATGGAGAAAGCATCTGTACAGTTTTAAAAGAACGATTATGTAAACTAAATTATGAAACCAAATCTTTTCCCAGATATTTTGGTTTTTATTTTTCTTCACAGTACACTCATCAATTATATAGGTCTGTTCTCACTAAGGCACTATCTTTCTATTTTCTTTATGTCAAGTTATTGTCTCTTGACATTGATTTGGAATATTAATAAGATTCTATCTTCGATTATTTCTTTTAAAGTTTATTTTATTAAATCACAATAATTAATTAATTTCTATGAAACATTTGTCTGTGATGAAATTGAACCACTTCCAAAGACAGAAAACAAGAAAAAAGAAAACCTTTCAAGTTCCCTGCTAATCAAAATGTTATCTACTTACCATTTTGGATCATTAATAAAATAAAAGATCAATTTTTAAACTATGCCATTCTAATCTAAATACAAACTTTTAATCTTTTCAGCATTTTAAGTATTTCTTGAATTATTAAAGCTAATTTTAGTTAACTTTGCTGGCCCAAAACATAAATATTTTTTTGGTTTTAAAAATTAGGAAATCAAACAATCAATCAAGCTAACTATCTTTGGTTAAAACGTATTTGAAGTGTTATTTTTCTTTAAAACTAATGAAGTTACGGAAGCAGTTTATAATAAATATATAAATGAAGTGTTTTCAATATGTAAAACTGGATTGAGCCAAATTATAATGAAAAATAAAACTTTATATTAAAAAAAAAAAAAAAGGTTTCTGCATGTTTCATGTTTGTCTTAAAAAGATATAGACCATTAGTTTTATAGTCAAGATTGCAATACTTGCTGTTTTTCAATATATAGAAACCTACCACTGCGAAAATTGTTTAAAGATAAATATACATTTCATAATTTTTTTTTTAAAATAACTGCTGCGTCTTAAGCTGTAAAATTTAATTAAACTTAAAATTCTAAGAAAATGTATATTTCTATATATTTTGAGAAATAAAAATTACTTGATGGTGACATGAAAATATCCAATATCATCTACATAGAAGGCAAAGAACAAAAACCTAATTTCAAAAACTACAAATTCTTAAAACTTCAAAAGATAATAGAGTTAATAAAAATTATTTAATATTTATATATAACATGTTACGCATCAACAGTTTTACTGCGTTTTCAAGTGAAATACAAATCTTACTTCAAAATGCATAAAAACGTTCCTGAGAAACATGTTGGATATATTAAATAATTTTTATTAACCTATTATCTTAAGAAGTTCTATATATTAATGGATTTCTTTACATTATTACAAATTCTTCACTACATTAAAGAATTATTAGTCAATAAAAATCAGGATTCTTGAAAAATATAATTTTTACTGATAGAAATATTTTCAAATTTTGCAATTTTATTTTTTCAATTTTTTAATGATAAACTGTATAGTTTTGTGGAGGTTGATCTGAAGTTCATAGAAGTGCAAACATGGGGTCTTGAAAATGACAGGCCTGAGTTGAACGAACATGTTATAAGTTCAATTGTGATATCAAATAACGATATAACAATACTAAAAAAACAAATCAGCTATCAATAAATTAAGACACATTTTCCAAGAATAACTTAGAGCCTAAGAATTTATGGATATTCAACTTATACATATTTTATACACTAACAGAAGTTTTTTAACATTAAAAAATATAGAATTCCAATATTACCGAATAAAGTCCCACTGACATTGAAAATTTTCAATTACCTAACATGGTAAATAACAAAAAGTTTAGTAAAAGGAATCTTGCTGCGATCAGTGAAGTCAGGAAAATAATTCTCTTCAGTTGAAACAAAAGGAATTGGTTGTTATCATGCATCGCATATCACGTGATTGTTAAATATTTGTATTATTGGCAACTGTGAAGAACTTTAAACAATTAGGCCTAATCGATTACGAGAACTATCAGTCATTTAATGAACAAATTATAAATCGTTTAAAAGACAACATCTTCTTTATTTAGAATGGATAACAGTAGCGTAGATGCTTCCTTGTGATCAGCATTTCACATAGTTAATAGTTTTTATGCATTCATTCAAACATATTTTCTGTCAATTCTGTAACTTTATTTTTTCAGTATACGATTATTGCCTCATAAAAAGACATGTCTCTGATAGAAGCATCAAAATGAATATGTAGAATGTAATTTTCATTTTATATTTTCAGCTAATTTATTCGCGAAATTGTAACATCTAGTAATTCAATACATACCTCTTGTGTTGAAAATTAACGGAAGTAAAAGAAATGCCACATTTTTGAAATACCGCGAAATTTTTAAAAAACACACGATTGAAAAAAATGTTCTAAACAATTAAAAAACGTTAATACAATAATAATAAAAGATCATAATCTACAATATAATAATCACACATTATTAATAATCACAAATTCTTATCAAACAAATACAAAAATTAACGTTTTTTAATTGTTAATATCAATATTCTAAGGTCATTGTTGTAAAAGAATCTCGTCTATTTATTATTATAATGTAAAAGGCTTGAAAAAGAGGAGACGGTGAATTTTATCTCCTTGAAAATTCGTTTTTTTCAGTTAATAAATGTAGTTTACGACATTTATTTTCTGGTGGATGATGTTTAATAATATTTATTATAAAAGAGAAGATTTAAGAAAGAAGTATGGTTTGTTTGTATATAGTAAAACAATACCCATCTTCCTTCCTTGGCAACAATGACAGCACATTCCCCTACGGTTGAGTAGTTAGCAAGCGGCTATCCCAGAGTTCAATCGGGTAACAGCCGAAGCTGTGGGAATTATTTAAAAACTGATCTCTGATAAATTTTGACGCATGAACTTTATGCATTTCAGTGTAAACTTCTTTTATGTGTGGAAGAAAATCTCAATACGCTGATAATAATTATGTAATCATGGTCCGTCGTGCTAAAGTGGGGAAAATAGTAGAGCCCATATTTACAAATGGGCGTGACATCACGACTGACGTGTTCCAAATCTGCACTGTGATAGATTATTTCTCCAACTCTGCTTACAAATTTACAAATATCCGTACAATTTTTGCCTATTAATAGTATGATTGATTAACATATAGTATCATCTTTAAAGAACAAACCAATGATACTGCCCAATTATTTACATCACATTTAAATTATATTTTAAAACAATAATAGGATTCATGATTCAAAGGGAAGCGGCGCTCATAACGCTTCTATGGATGCTGTTTATAACATACCCGAAAAAAGAAAAAAAAAAAGATAGTGAGAAAGAAAGATATGGAATTAGAAAAACAATACCTACAGCAGAATTGAACCTTAGATCTCGAGTCGGTGCTTAAACATTACAAGTCAAAAGAATCGAACAGAAAGAAGTTAATAAGCTAATACTTGAAAATCAATGAAAACAAATGTCAAATATCTCGAAATCAGTGGAGTTTGGGAGACAAACCTTATATATTTTTAAAATGTATATTCCAGGTGTACATTCATCTCACAAAAGAGCACTGAATTTCGTATTAGACAGGGCCGTATCCTTGTTATTATAATAATTGTCCATAGCATTAAAAATACTCAGAAGAACAAAAATCAACAGAAGCAATAACAAACAACAATAACCTCTATTTCTCATCGAACTCTGCCAGCACTTACGTAGAACTTATTAGAAATAATAATAATAACAATGGGTACGTGTTGTACCCATCATTCTGTCTGCCACTGGTCTGGTGCCTAACACATTGCACCACAGTCGCAGCACACTAGGACTTCACAAAAACACTTACGCACAACTGCAGAAGGCTGTGGTACTCAACACAACACGCATAGTTAGGAAATTTATGGACACAACCACACATCCCTAATCATTCTTGCACACATCTTTACACTTGGCAATATGTGGCTTAGTCCTTGACCCGCCATATTGTTTTTGCTGGGGAAACCCAAGGTTTGAAACATACAAACATAATAATAATAATTATAAAAATACTTGAGCCTCCTCTTCATTGTTTTATTAAAAACAAAGTTTAATGTTCATCTATTATCTTTACTATTTTTTGCATTTTTTGCTAAAACTGTGTCTTATCTTTTTTCCCCCTCCTAGAGATGGAAATTGTTTTTTTAAGCAGATTTCTTAATCTATTACATATACAATTTTTATTTTTATTTTGAACATTAATACATCAGTAAAAACGTAATTTCATTAACTTTTTCATTAACTTTAACAGTAGTCATTAACTTATTCGCTTCGTGAATGATAAATAACAAATCATCATTGCAGTGCACTTTTACATTTCTGGTAAAAACAAGACATTTATTTCCTATGATAAAGAAATGAAAACATTAATTTTATTCCTGAAGTTCTTTGGTTTATTATATGTATTTTGTTTTTCGTCTCCTATTTTATTATAGAAGCTCAATTTAGATCCTCTGATAAATTTAATAATTATCATAAAAGTAATTAACCAGATAAAAAACAATTAGATGATTTATCAACAGAGAAATTTATTTATCGCACTTGTTTTTAAAAAATGTTAATCTTTACAGTTATGCTAAATATATGCAAGGTGGCCATGAAATAGCTTTCCCTGTTTGGAGGCATCTGCAGCGAAAACTAATGAACGGAATGAAACCAAAATTCAGGTATAGTCTATTGAGAGCATGGGGAGAAGAATTCTGCAAAAAAATAATTGTACCAAAAGTCACCGATAGGAGGAGAAAATTTGGCACTGTCGGAAGCAGTAAATTGGTGAATAATTACAATGAACGCACCAAAGTTTTAAATTATGAAAGTTTTTGAACATACAGTACAGTAATGAATGGAGTTTGAGACTCACAGAAAACATTCTGAAACAACACAACAATCTTTAAACAACAATCTTTAATCATCAATGTGGTCGTGCTCCACTTTGCGTATAACATGTCGAGTGTGAGCATTGTCTTTGTTGCAATTCAGGAATGACAAACGTTTGCAGTATTTGCAGATCTCTCTCTCAATTAACGGTACAGGTAACAGGACCTGTAGGAGTTATAGTATCAAAAAAGTATGGTCCTAATACGAACTCTGCCGTGAATCCACTCCACACGATTATTTTTGGAGAATGCAGTGGCACTTGATGAATCACTGAGGGACGTTCACATGCCCAGATTCGGCAGTTTTGAGTGCTGACTGACCCATTCAGATAAAAATGAGCCTCATCTCCCCACAATATGTTCCAAGGCCAATCATTGTTTAATATCCATTTGGGCAAGAAATGTTAGCGGGGAAGTCAGGCGCTTATCATAATCTGTAGGTTTTAGTTCTTTTCAACGACTGGTCTCATACGGATAGAAATGCAGCATTTTCCGTAAGATTTTCCAGACAGTCCCGTAAGGCATAACGGTTTCGCGAGCGCTTGGACCACTACTAGTCCCTGTGTCGTTGAACACTGCAATGGCAATATCTGTTACTGTGCGGTCTGATAATGGTTTTCGTCCTCTGCCGGCTCTCACTCCTAGCGACCCAGTTTCCTCGAATTTATGAATCATAGCTCGCAGTGCCACAGCAGTCATTGGACCTTTACGTAGATTATGAAGCCCCTGCATTGCACTCTTTAGTGTAAAACAACTTTACAAGTAACGCACGTTGAGGTAAGGTAGGCCGCATATTGAGTACAACTCAACAGTCAATCGACGAACTGCTTGACTGAACATTCGCTCTTCCCTTTTTAAAAGGACTGAGTAGCGCTGCTGTCAATTCTGCACTAGAAAATTTGCATAATCTTCGTTTAGATATAGTGGCTTAAAGAGACAGTGTGGCCAACGAAGGCCTTCTTTTCTATTGGCTAACGCTTCCGCCGCCATGTTTTTCCCAACTGAACACTAAGGTTATATCAGCCGCAGAAGGAATTTTCACATTTTAACTAAACTTTTTTGACTCACAATTGTGCTACTGCCTTTGATTGTATTTAATGTGAATTACAGAAACACAAAAACATTTTTCTTTTCATTTTGCACCCTAAAAAATCATTAAAATATACATAAATTTTTTCGTAAAAACAAGAATTTGAATTGTTACCAATCCCCCCAACAAAACATCTTTTTAACCTTTTTATTTTTTTTGGTAAAAATTAAATAAAAAGTAGGAAGCATAAAATAAAAACAAATTTAAGAAAAAAATAAAACAAGCCTTTTATTTTGTGAGCAAAGCCTCTTATTTTTTTTTGGTGTGTCATTCATATTTCTTTTATTGATACCAATACAAAATACTATCAGTTATTATCAGTTATTTGTTGTATAAAGACAATAAATAAGTAAATATCTCTTTGATATTGTTGAATTTTAATAGGAGGAATGGTGGGAATAAATAAACGGATATAAAGTCCTAAAAAAAAACGGATTTCAGAAAAAAATTTAGTCATTTACTAAAAAATATCTGAAAATATATAAGATATCTTTTAATCTTTTTTTTTTCAAAAATTAAATAAAAAATATGAGACCTAAATTAAAAACTAATTTACGAAAAAATAAAACAAGCCTTATATTTTGTGAGCAAAGCCTCTTATTTTTCTATTTTGTTTTTGTATGTCATTCATATTTCTTTTATTGACACCAGTACAAAATACTATTTGTTATTATCAGTTATTTGTTATATAAAGACAATAGTCTAAATAAGTAAATATCTCTTTGATATTGTTGAATTTGAATAGGGGGAATGGTGGGAATAAATAAAGGCTTTCTATTGCTTATTATTATTATTTACTGCAACAATTGCAGACAATAATTTATCTGTAATATTGTAACGCCCTGGTGTCCGTTCCGTAATTTCTCTCTTTTCTATCCTCTATTTTCATCATTTTATATATAATGAATCTTTAGTTATATTTTCTTATTTCTTCCCCGAACTTTGTCCAAATGCTTGTTTGTCTTCCCGAACACATGTTTTCACATGTCTTATAGCGATCTGCTGGGATAATTACCAGAACCCTACTTGGTAGGAGAGTAAGTGTCAAGAAAATTAGTGGAATCCAGATAAAAATCATAATAATTTATTGAGTGCTTTTTAAAATTTCTTTTCTTAAAATTATTATTTACATTAGTGATACTTTTATCACATCTGTCATACATACAGTCTCTTACAGTTCCTAACTTTGCATTGTACTTGAATGCTCTAATATCGTCTTGATATTTTCTCATTAATCCATTTAAATACAATTGGCTTGATATTTATTATCGTCGCACAATAAAATAATATTAATAATAGTTAGCACACTTCACTAATACTTATTATCACTGCTTTCAAGTTATAAATCACAGTTACTTATCCTTAAGTTATGTTGGCACGTAATGTTCACTTACGCGTTTCTTCTTTTAACAAAATTTCACTTCACAAAATTAAATCAATAATGATTATTCTAAATTTCACCTCTGTGAGTAATCATTGCTTTTAAACACATGTATGAATACTATCATGAGCGAACACAATAATAATAATTCGAAAATGACATTTCGATTCACCTTTGTGAATATCTCAATGGCTTTGTAATTCACCTGGGTGAATTTAAATTTAAACTTCGTTTTTCTCATTAACAAAGTTAAATTCCGTTTCTCTTATTCACGGTAATAATCACTTTAGGTTTTATTCCAAGTATCGATGGGGAGCGGCTTGCCCTACCAAAATGTAAATAATATAAATTTATCTACTTACAGTCTGATGGATACTAATGACTTTTCACCTAGCTGTGATGAACTGCGTTGAATTAAATCGGGTGGAATTAGTCCGCCAGTCTTCCTTGAATTACGCAGGCTTCTTTCATCGGATCCATGCTTTGGCACACACATTCAAACATGGCGCGGTCACAACACCATCTGATTTCTTGTTCCCATAATCCTTCGGAATACAGGGCGTCTTCTCTTTGAACTAACAGCACTTCTATTACTGTAGACACTACGGTCTTCTTTTAAATAATGGAATAATTATATTTCTTAGAAATGTTGAATAAGTTCTTTCACAAACGAGACTTCTTCTAATGATGAGTTCTTCCTTGGCAATCTTCTCAGTAACCTTTAACATACGCTTTGACGAATCGTATTTTCGATTGGTCCAAATAATAATAATACTTATGAGAGTTCTATCTAGTTATTGGAAAATAATTCTTCCGAAAATAATTCTTCAGAATTTAATACTAAGCTGCTTCCATAGCAATAATGGGTTTCTTCCGTTCTTCAATCAGGAGTGTAACTTCAGTTTCCGCTATGATGCCTTCACAGCCTTCTGTATCACAGGTTTTCGTCTTAACCTCAGTCTCCTGTTGAATTCCAATTCTTCGAGAATAATGCCTTAGCTACACGGTAACTTCCGTTTCTCTTCTCTTCGAAATTATCTTCATGCAACAATATCCAGGTTTTACTTTGACCTCTAATGTTGTCTTCTTATAATGGGACGAATTAAATCAATTAGTCTTACTGAACTTGGCTTCCTAAACAATTTGAGCTATTCCGTCTGAATATTCTCGAGACCTTCTTATCCAATTTGCCATTGAAGTTTTCAATCAGAACTGTCTGTCTTCAGAAACTCAACTAAACACATTGAGCTTCAATTTAAACGATTGCACTGAACTCGTCTCGTCAACCGAACCATCTGATCGGCTGTTTGACCAATCTTCTCTCCTCTCTCTTCATTCTTGAAACAGAGACACGCTCTTCGTTTATATGACGTCACTTTCGTGTAACGTAGCTACTCCTAATTTACATATTTAAATTAGCAATGGAACTCTTCCAAGATTTTTTTTTGGTGCCAATGAAAAGAAAAATATTCTTGTGTTTCTGTAACTCACATTAAATACGATCAAAGGTAGTAGAACAATTGTGAGTCAAAAAAGTTTAGTTAAAATGGGAAAATCCCTTCTGTGGCTGATATAACCATGTGTTCAGTTGGGAAAAACATGGCGGACGCTGGTGGTTGGCCACACTTTCTCTTCAAGCCACTGTACGTTTTGAGTGACAGCAGCGCCGAATGTTCTCCTATCGGCGACTTTTTGGCACTAATTTTTTTTTTTTTTTTTTGCAGAATTCTTCTCTCCATGCCCTCAATAGACTATACCTGAATTTTGGTTTCATTCCGTTCACTAGTTTTCGCTGCAGATGCCTCCAAACAGGGAAAGTTATATTATGGCCACCTTGTATAATTATTTATATATATAAAATGTTCACCGGCTGCTGTTGATTCCATTCACAGTATTTAGCCAACATAGACATGAAGCGTAATCATCTTGAAATGATAGGATTGCTTAAGTTGTGCCGCCTGTTGATGACATTGCACACAATGAACAATTATCAAGAGATGTTTTTGAACATTGCAATTCTTTTCAAAGTTTTTGGTGTATTTCCGTCAGATGTTTCTTTAATACAAGAATTTTAAATGATTTACATCAGTTCCAGTATTCATTGTAGTTCCTTTGTTATTGGAAAGATCTACACATCTTTATTAATCTAATTTTAGAATAGCAATGCTTTTGATATGTAGGCTATTCTTTGAATATCTTTTCGATATCTCAACCATTTTTAAGAAATGGAAGCTTTTGCATTGATTTGAGAAAACTTGCAGTCATTACCAAACTATGAAGTACACTACAACCTCGTTTATCCGGCCCTCGTTGATCCGGATCTCCGGATAATTCGGATCAGATTTGTAGATTTTTTTTTTTTATCACATAGATAATAATTTTAACTATGATAACAAGAACATAACTATAAGTACGCCAAACATTCGCTTTTTATATTGATTGTACAGTTCCTGTACAATTCCTGCATAGATTGTACAATAAATTATGGTAATAAAATGCTTTTGGTCAAGTTTAAGAAAGCTTTATTACAGTGTCACAGGGCGTTGAAGCTACAAAACATAGATTTCTTTATCATAATAAACGGTAAGTCTTGTTTTTTTAAGCATTTGTTTTGCTTATTACCCATATTACCCGGTTTATGTAAGATTTTCGATTTTTCGGGTTGCCTTTGGTCCCAGTTAGTCCGGATAAACGAGGTTGTAGTGTATTACTGTGATAATTGTAACTTTTTCAATATTGATCAGAATACCTTTTTCAGCTGTAATTTAGTTTGTCTCGGAAACAAATGGTCTCTCTTGACCCAATTCCATTTTTTATCTTCTTACTCTGTTGCACTAAAAAACATTGAATTCTTTGTGCATTTCTGTATTGTGTAAAGTCATTAGAAGGAAAAGATAACAAACAAAGGCACAACGTTAAAAGAAGGAATTCGCACCCTGATCTGTCACTGGGAAGAGACTGACCCGTTTCGTCCTTTTTAGGACTCGTCAGCCAACAAAACTCCACCGATGACAGACTCAGAAGGTGCGAGTGGTTACGGATCCCGGGTTTCGCTCCCGAGAGCGGGACCTCACCCTGAAGAAAACCTAACCAAAATCGTTTGTTACCTTTTTTTTTTGAATTATCCAGGTACGTAAATCTATTTTCATTTGAAACACACGACTTAGTTATTTTAAATGCCTTTATGAAATTCCTTTTGTGTCTAGCGGATTGCAGGACAAGGAACATTTGTATTTTTGTTTATTTTTGGTTAGGATTTTTTCGGGGGGAGGTTCCGCTTTCGGGAGCGAGACCCGGGATCTTATCCTCTCCTACCTTCTGAGTCTGTCATCGGTGGAGTTTAGCTGGCTGACGAGTCCTAAAAACGACGAAACGGTCCGTTCCAGTCTCTTCCCGGTGATGCTCAGAGTGCGAATTCCTTTCTCTTTTAACATTGTGTCTTCGTTTGTTATCTTTTCTTTTGAATTATTCAGGCTAAATTTCTATTCATTGTAAAGTCATTACTTTGGAATCTCCCTGATCAGGTTTTCAATATTGTAACATCAATCTATTTTCGTTATTATAATTTTTCAGGATGTGGTTTATTTTAATTTGCAGTTGTTAGTTACAATGAGTAAAAAAGGTATATTCTCAATTTTTTTTTAAATTTTAAATTTATATATATAGATAGATAAAATTATTTTTTCAGAAATGAAGTATTGAAAACTGAATAGAATTTAAAAATAGGTGTACTAGATATAAATTTGGAATAAATTTAAAGCGCCGCGTATATCTTCCCTAAGTAGATTATATATAAAAAACAAACAAAAAAGCAAAAAAAAAAAAAAAAAGTAAATTATTAACTCAGCAACTGATTTGCACATAAGTAATGGACGATGGTATAAAATACTCAGATACTTCGAGATGAAGAATAAACATCGCATTTATCCGAGAGGGAATGGAAAAAAAAATGGATATCCTCTGAAGCAACGATACAATGCATATCCATAAAGTTCAGCAAAAAACATACATTTAAGTAGTGTGTGAGTCAATATTACATAAGAAAAAAGCAAAAAAGAGATTAGGAATACTACTCAAAAATTCAACATGACAATGATAAAAAATCGATGCCCATGCTATTTAATTGATGCAACTGATGATATTGGAAAGACATTTCCAAAACAAAAACAAAAAAAACAAAGTGAAGATCAACCATCTACGTAAGGATTAACCACCAATACCAGCCTTTAACTGCTTCCCAATTTACAATTCACTAATTTGTCATCAGTGTCCCTAGTTAATATCTGGTAACCGACTTATGGAGCAAAAACTAAAAAGAAATACAACACAGTTTTTTTCTTCGTCATTCTAGATTTTTCGAACAGTATTGACAAATATCAAAATAGTAATATAATTGCAGCTGTCGCAGTGAACAATTAAAACGTACATTCGTATATAATCATTTGAATTGACTTTAAAGTCTCTGGCTGTTTCTTTCTTCTTTTGGATCTGATTTGAACAAATGGAATCATGTGATCTTTATTTATAGAAGGTTTGTGTAAGAAATCTGTTAACAGTCAACCTATCTTTCATTGTTATCTGAACAGAGAAGTCAATTGTATAGGGTTATTTTAAAAGATGGATCCAATTTAATTAATTTGTATTTAATGAAGTATAAATTGGACATGAACAATCTACATACTAATAAAAAGAAGTAGTTTCAAAGTTTTGTTTTCCCACCGCTTGGGCGGTGATAGTTGCGTAAACTGCCGCTAGGGTACTTGCGCCAATAGGCAGGCATTTCGTGTCACTGTCAGTTGTGAGTAAGATGGCTATTAAGCAGCAACAGGATTGAGCTCCGCCCCATTGGCACCGTAATGTCCGAGGATTTTTAATTGGATTGATTTCATCAAGCGATGGATTGGTCGCATGGTAAATCAGGACCTGGCTCTACACTTCTGGCCACCGAGATCTCCTGATCTCACGCCATGTGACTTTTTCTTGTGGGGCTATGTTAAGTAGGCTGCTTACTTCCCACCTTTACCAACAACTCTGGCCGACCTGCGGAATCGTGTCACTCTTGCGGTCAACTCAGTAACACAAGACATTCTTAGTCGCGTGTGGGACGAGTTTGCCTACCGCTTAGATGTTTGCTGTGCAGCAGAGGGGGGAACACATTGAAATTTTATAATCTGTGATAAACGACTCTTTTTATTAGCATGTAGATTGTTCATGTCCAATTTATACGTCATTCAATACAAATTAATTAAATTGGGTCCATTTTTAGAATAAAGCTGTATAACAAATTAGAAACAGTGTCTGGCCAAAGAACCTATCATCATATTTACATATTTATTATAGGTTCTTGGTTCTTAACTATTTTTAATTGTCTATAGTACTGTACAGGTTGACATCACTGATTCGTTTCTATAATTTCAAAGCAACTTTTCAAATGAAAGACATTTGAGGTACTTTGTTATTAACCTGGAAGCTTGAAATCTCTTCCAGTGGATGTTTCTTTAAGATGTATTATATATTTAAAAATCCTTCATTCTTAATCGATGTTTCTTAATTGATTTTAGTCTCTATAACCAATTAATTTGTTGATTTTGGAAATTATTTATGTTTTGTATAATTTTGAGGCTGTTTGATATTTTAAGAAATTAGATGAAATTGAAAACCGTGGATTATCTTTATACAAGTTTTTTTTTTTTGAGTAATTAAATTTCAGTCTTTCAGAACTAAAATTTCCCTGTCAAACGATATCTGATTTTATTTAAGACAATTTACTGAAAAATCAAATTTTAAACAACATAGAAAGATTTACATTTTTATTATAAATATAACAAAGTTATAAAAACCACGAAAAATAAGATATTGTTTTTATAAATTCATGCAGTCAATTTTATTTGTATGGTTATAAAATCATAGAAATAAAATTGATTATATGAATTTAAATAAACAATATCCTATTTTTCATGGGTTTTCTATTAAATTGCTAACTGCAAAATCTGTATTGAGTGTTTTGCTCACATACAAAAGTTTATTTGTTATCGCCGTTGTGTTTCCTGTTGAATCCAGACAATGGTTATGCCAAAGAACATTGACCCCTGAATGTCTCCTTTTCACAAGACTTGAACAATACATGCTCCAGTATATGTTTGTAATAAAGAAGATATATATCCATAAATACATTTCTTTTACATGGTTTTCCATTTACTTCTCTGTCATTCACTTGCATTATTACATCACTGAAACAATCATCCATCTCCTGTAAATTTCTGAGAATAAAAATTGAAAAAAAGTTTATTAGTGACGGGTTAAGTTTCAAATATATAAATTTATAAAAATTTTTTACGTGTGTATTAAAATTTTTTGAATGTTTTAAAAAATTACACACCTTAAAACGGTTAAAAATTGTTTTATAAAAACGCTATACATGTACATGTTTCATTACACGAATGTGGATGTCATCAGGCAATTTTAGTTGCCTGACGACATCCACGTTCGTATGATGAAACATGTACTTGTATAGTGTTTTAATAAAACAGTTTTTAACCTTTTAAATGTGTGTTCATAGAATTTTATAGTTTGCAAACTAAAGGTCGAAAAATAACCAACCTTAAAAAATTCTAGTAACCATTTCAGCTTTTTACGAGTCTGAGGAGTCCTCACATGTCCTCTTAAAGCAAGAACAGTTTAAATATATAAAGTAAATATTCAACATGAATTGCTTTCAACATAACACCCACACTGACCAAAAAATTATGAAGCGTCAAGATAAAACTGATCACAGAGAAAAACGAGAATGAATGGAAATGCAAATGTCATTTGGGCATCTAACGTGAGCTTCAGACATCGCATAACATCTAGTCCTCAAAAATGGAAATCAGAATTCGAAAGGCCTAATTGGTGGTGTAATGTGAAGCAGTAGCTGTGATTAACAAATGAATTAAGCATAAAATAAATTCTCAAAAGCATCCATCTCTAAAACTTTAGTGATTGGAAGATCATTACATGTTCCATATCACAACTTTGTAGAATAGTGGCAAGAGTACTATTATATTCTTAGAAGGAAGGAACAGTTTTGACAGTGTCAAACTCACATTTGGTTCTACAATAGTCAAAGAGTCCATTCATTTCGATGCGGACCTCGTGCAGACAGACGTTGCAAACGTTCGTCTGTCCCTTCAAAACCTCATGAAGCTAGCTCTGGATACAGTCTGCGTTGTGAATCGTATCCAAGGATTTGAAGGATGTGTCGAAATCCTCTTCCATCAACGATCTCAGGGTTAAGCGATGTTTTGCTGCAAGAATCTTTGACCTGCAGGACCTCGTATATCTCTTAGAATCAACATCGTGTCATTGGTAATAAAGGCCTTACTCGGTAATTACAAAGATCTATAATTTTTAGCCAGTATGTACATCAACTTTATGAGAACAGCTAATCAATTTTTGAGCACGAACAGTAGTAGAAATAACCAATAGAATATTAGATTCTTACCGTATAGTAATGTGAAATGTATATTAACAATAATGAAAATAAAATTAGAATGATATTCTTTCTATAACTATTTTAAATTCTAATTATAACTCAGAAGTGAGTAAAACACTGATACAGATATGTACGAAACAATAACGTGTATTAAACAATATAAAAAAAAGAGATTACATTACGTAAATGGGCTTGAGGGCCGTTTCGAGAACGTTTCGGCTTCCTAAGCGGATTGTCATTCTCAACGGAATCGTAACAGAAAAGAAAAGGTTAACAATTACGTTAACCTTTGTTTGGATATTTTTGGAATCTTGGGAAGGGGTGTTCTCATCTCGGAGCCACCAATAATGGGGGGGGGGGGGTTTCCTTCAGTTTGAGGGGAAGCTCGTTGGTGATGTCTTAGTGGTTGTTCCATTCGATGTGGGGGCCGGTGTTGTCCTGTGTTTCCGTTTTTTCGGTGGAACAATCCACACCTTACGACATCACCAACGACCTTCACCTCAAAGACCGGTGACCACTTTCTGATACCAGTAAGTTGCTCGGAAAACAAATTCCACCTTCCACTTCCTCTAAATAGGCTATGATCAGTTAGAAACAAATCTACACCAGCTCGCCTAGGGAGAAACATTTATGTGAGAAACTGCGATAGTGCTAACTTCACGCTTAAATCTGGATGTTCTATGTTCGTGGTTTCCATCCACAGCTTCATATACCACCTTCATATTTTTTTCCGGGATCTTTTTTCCATTTTATTTTCCTGCTGTGGGATTAGTCGAGAATTGATAGCAAGACTAAAGCTGCAAAATGTATTTTTTCGTCACTTTGTCAGAATGCATTTTTAATCGCGAGATCAACGAGGGGAAAATGAGACTTGTTACTGGTTAGTGTATTGCAACGTACTTTTTGCCGACCTGCAATTGATAAACGGTAAGTTTCCTAGTGAGTTTTAGGCAAGTTCTCGAGAACGCGTGAAATAACCATAAAGTAAAATAATAATAAAGAAAAATTGTAATTTCTAACTGATAAATTTAGCTATTTACTATTAGTATTTTACAAACAGGCAAGAACTACAAAATATAAGAAATGCAATAATTTTTCCAGTATTTCAAATCAGTTCTGCTTACCTGCAAGTATTGGATAAATGATTGACTTCTTTAAGATAAAAATTATTCTTGCAAATCAAAAATGCCTCCGTAAAATTTAGATAACATTCGTGTTCTAAAAACTCTATTATTCCTAAGATATAAAAAAGAATAAAGTGTAAATTAGTTATATTTCATATTAAAAAAATTGCTATAATATAAAAGAATATGTTTGTTTTATATGCTGTGTAAAATTGTATACATTATAATACACATGGATATAAATATTCATACATGAGATTTTGAAACCAAAAAATATTTGTCATCAGATCTAGTTTGACTAATAAAACAAGTTCTAATAAGTATTTTAAGGCTATTCAAATGGGATAAGAATGAAGAACCACATCTAAGTACTCCCTAAAAAGTCCCTATTTACTTAGAGACAATGGTCCTGAACTTTTACTTGAATCCAAGACATTATGTAACGCAACGTTTCCAAAGCAGATTGTACAAATGAAATAAAAGTATATAAATACCTGGTATAGTAAATATAGAATTACAGGAGAATTGCACATATCAATATGTATATATATATATTGTGACGGAACGGGTACGGTTCGGAGTAGCTGTAATACCTAAGCCAAATTCCCCGTCGAGCGCTGGAAGCTATAATGGGTCAGGTGTAAAACTTCGAAATGTCTAGTTTCGTTGGGCGCCAACCAGACTATTTTTGTTAAAAGTTCTAATTCCCCGACGCGACGCAATTTAACACTCCAATGCCTTCACAAACACTCGGATAACTAGCTCAGCTATCCCCGGGTATAGTGTCGACGCTACTCAGTGAGTACAATGAAATGAAATCACGTAAGGTTGAACTTAACAAAACATAACATTTATTCACACATGTTATAGACACAATTGAGGAACTTCCAGCCACCACATCTTTCGGAAAAATACTTGTTCCATAAAAAAAAGTTACAAACGAAATGAATCACAATAACGACGCTCCTAGCTCAGGAGTGCTCGCTGGATAAATGCGAAAGCTTCAGTTGCACCTAACTCATGCTATTTTCATCTCGACTTCCCTGGTCCTACACTAAATCCATTGTTAAGAATTCCATCGTCTAATTAATCCTGCAGTCTATCACAAATCCTGCGTTTTAAATACTGTAGTTGCAAGCACTTATTACGTGGTATTTCACTAATTAAACACTAAGTTTACTCGTTTTTCCGTGGCAAAGTATATTTCCACATACCTATTTCTAAACGCTAAAGCTATATCCTGAAGTTATAAGTCACACCTGCTCGTTTCCTTGATTTAAATCTAGACTTTTTCGTATGGTATTATTTTAAAGCATTAGTCTACACCACACC
This sequence comes from Thereuonema tuberculata, assembly GCA_023159025.1. Lineage (NCBI taxonomy): Eukaryota > Metazoa > Arthropoda > Chilopoda > Scutigeromorpha > Scutigeridae > Thereuonema > Thereuonema tuberculata. Next base: position 15,590,715 of record JAFIDM010012231.1, read on the forward strand.
GTTTCCTGACGCCCACGCACAGCATGATCGCATAGTGGATGGGTGCAACACAATTCGACGTGCACCTGACATCTTCGACTGTGTTCGGCAGTCGATGGAACGACGTTGTGCTGCATACATTGCGACCCTTGGAGGATATTTCGAATACTTTGTGAAACTGAGCAACTGTATGGCCAACACCTCTGTATTGTTGCTTCGTTCATATCTTTCAAGTAAAGCGTTTCCAGACCCATGTTTATATGACATTTACATTTAGTTGTTTTGCATGATTAAATACAATCTTTAAAGTTTAGCAGCACAATTCAGATACACCCTGTATAGTTAAAACTGCTTTGAGGAAAAGTGGATTGGGGTTTAGATGAAAACTACCGAATATTACTACTGTTGCTATCAATTCATTAATGTTTTAACCGAAGAGTTTAAATACTTGTATAATTCAGGAATTTCAGTATATAAAATAAAAGTTGAATTTAATCATTTATTTGATTTTTAAGATTTATTATTGTAAAATTTAAAAGAGTTTTGAGAAGTTTATGTTAAGAATGAAAGCTGAGTTTGATAATGCCTGACTATACAGTGAATCAAAGCAATTGTTGATGGTCTTTTGTCTATTCTACTTTCAAGCTAATAATCATAAAACTTAGAAAAAGTTTAGCAAAATTTACTTAAAAGGCATTTGTTTGTTTCAGAATAACAATTACTCTTAGTATTAATTCAGTTGTTCAAATTAAATGCTAATGCGCCTTTGAAATTTGTATTCAGTTAATGATACCGAAGCTAACAAAGATTGTTAAATGGCAGACAACACCCGACCCCATACAGGCAAGCACAGAACCTGCAGACAGCATACGAGAGGACCCTGCAAGAAATAGCAGGGAACTGAATTCTGCGACAACTGATGACGGCAGCTTTGTCACTAATGCCATAACGGAACTCAAAAACAATATTATCACCCTGCAATTTGGTGGAAAACCAGCCCAGGCGTTAATAGATTCAGGAGCAGCTGTAAGCCTAATCTCCGAAGCGTTCAGAAAACAAAGAAATAAGGTACTTACATGTAAAAGTTCGCCATTACTTCATGGTGTCACAGGAAAACAACTGTCCGTCCTAGGGAAAACTACAACCTGACTTCGAATAAGTGAATCCGTCATTTCCTTAGAATTCTTGGTAGTTGAAAACTGTAGCTTTGACGTTATCCTAGGGTGGGATTTCCTGCAGTTCACAAAAGCTACTTTGGATTGTGGAAATAGTGTACTCCAATTGGAAGATCCGACAAACACAGTAGCAAGGACACTCACTGTTTGTGCGCTATTCAAACTACCACCCTTCCTCCCCTGTTGGCTGTTCAAGTTACGCCACATTACATTGTTACACATTCAACAGTGGATTAATTGTTTTCAAGCTGTTACAAAAACAATATCTGACCAGTGACTTTCGTATTCCAGCTTCAGTGTGCGATTTGAATCATACTACAGCTAAAATTTGGATTACTAACACAGCTTTGGATTACTAACACGACGGTTACTGCAAAATCTAAATTAGCAACAATTCTATTAATCGCGCCAAGATTTGTGACGGCGATAGCCACGCCCAGTTCCTGCCCCCAGGCGTTACCCACAATTCAGTGCATCCAACCAGTAATGACGTCAAATTAGAGACATTATTAGATAAACAACTGCAGCCGAAACAGCGTAAAACAGATGCTAAAACTTTTAAATGAACACAAAACTGTATTTAACCAGCCTGACCCAGCCAAAATACCGCAAGAAGCACCAAGACACCGAATTGACACTGGCAATAGCAAAATAGTCAAACAGAAGGCTTACCGTGTATCCCAAAGAAAGGGAAATAATGCAGGACGAAGTTACGAAGATGCTCAAGCAAATTGTAATTCAACAATCCAGCAGCCCGTGGAGCTCACCTGTTGTTTTGGTCAAGAAAAAGGACGGATCATGGCGATTTGCGTCGACAATAGGATATTAAATGCCCTCACTAAGAAAGACATGTATCCTACTGGCAGATTAGAGTCGACGAGAGAGACTGTAAGAAAACTGCATTTGTCACTCCGGATAGATTATACGAATTTAATGTGATGCCGTTTGAACTGTGTAATGCACCCGCTACGTTTGAACAACTAGTGGATAACACTCCGTGGATTGAAGTTGTCGATCTGTTTGTGTTACTTAGACGATATTCTCATCTACTCACGTGACTTGAAGAGCACTTGCGACAGCTGGACTCCGTATTGGGATTCCTTAACGCCGTCCACCTGAAGCTAAACCCCAAGATCTGCACTTTCGCCGCCCGTGAAGTCATTGTGCTCGGACATATCAGTCAAGAAGGAATTCGCTCTAACCCAGACAACGTGGCCACAGTCAAGAACTTCCCTCCACCCACCAATCAGAAGCAAGTGAGGAGTTTCTACGGATTGTGTTCCTACTACCGGAGATTCATCCCTAACTTTGCCATGATTGCACGGCCACTATCTATTTTAATGAAAAAAATGCAACCGTTCACTTGGGGTGACGAACAGCAGGCAGCATTCGACGGATTGAAGGAAGCCCTCATTACTAAACCAGTCCTGGCCCATTCCGAAGAAAAAGCTCCTATCCAACTATATACGGATGCTTCTAATTACGGCATCGGAGCAGTGTTGGTCCAGATCATCGACGACAAACAACACGTTGTGGCATATGCAAGAAGAACTCTCAATAAGGCCGAAGAAAACTATGGAACCACCCACAAGGAATGCCTGGCAGTTGTGTGGGCTGTCGCCAAGTTCCGTCCCTACATGTATGGCAATGAGTTCATGGTCGTCACTGATCATCATGCTCTCTGCTGGTTAGTTAATCTCAAAGACCCGACTGGAAGACTTGCGAGATGGTCCCTCCGATTGCAGGAGTACAATATGCACATTATCTACAAAACAGGAGTTAAGCACTTGGATGCAGATTGTCTCTCATGCTATTTCGTATAAGCAGCCGACCAAACATCGAACATCGTCAACGCAGTTGAGCTGACCACCGGATTGTGTGAAAAGCTGAATCGCGCCTTAGCCGATATGATATCAATGTATGTGGACGTTGAACACACAAATTGGGACTCCAACCTTCCTTTTTGTGACGTTCGCGTACAACACCTCGGTACAACGAAGCACAGGATACTCGCCATTCTATCTGCTGCAAGGAAGGAACCGCCGCTCGATGTTGGATATGTTGCTGCAAGCTCACCTCGAACCTCATCAGGACTACCCCACATTTCTCAAAGTTTCCCTCGACGAGGCGCTGCAGTTGGCCTGTATCAACTTACAAGAAGCCCAGGAGACCAACAAGCGACAGTATGACGCCAATCATCGCCCGCTAGCCTTCCGGCCGGCTGACCTTGTCTGGGTCCATATTCCTACCCGGCAAGTCGGCCTGGCCGAGAAAATAGTACATTCCTGGTATGGTCCCTTCAAAGTCATCCGGCAGACGTCATCGGTTACTTACGAAGTTATCGCCGCTCCCGGATGTTCGATCAGCCACTCGCATCCGGAAGTGGTTCATATAGCCCGCCTCAAAGCATACAACAGATCGATGAGCCAGAACTTCCGACGGCTCAGTGAACTTTAATGAACATTATAGGATTACCAGTGAACTTTAGTGAACATTATAGGATTACCAGTGAACTTTCGTGAACATTATAGGATTACCAGTGAACTTTCGTGAACATTATAGGATTACCAGTGAATTTTAGTGAACATTATAGGATTATTTGTGAACTTTAGTGCACATTGTGGATTAATAGTGAACTTTAGTTAACATTATGCATTATCAATGAACTTTAGGAACAATTACAGGAATTTGACGCTGATTCCTTTTATGTAAGTAAATATAGTTATAAATAATAATTTTATCTTTTTCTTCAACTGAGCTCAGTATTAGTATATATTTTTTTTTATGGCCATATCTTGTTTTTTTTTTTATTTTTCGGGTCGAAAAATCTGGGAAGGGAGATAATTGTAGTGATTTTTATAGTTTTATCGTAGTTTTATCTACAGTAGCACCTCAATTATCCGCAACTCTTTTAACCGGATCCTCGTTTAACGGACGTCGGTTTTCTTATTTTTTTTTATGGTAATATTGTTTATTTACCAAAAAAAAAATTAAGAAAACGGACGTCCGTTAAACGAGGATCCGGTTTAAAGAGTTGCGGATAATCGAGGTGCTACTTTATTGTCTTTTAGTTATTCTGTTTTTCTATTATTCTAATCAATCATTATTTAATTTACTGTTCATTTTAAATTTGTCTGTTAATCTGATAATTTTTAAATTCTTAACGGTTGTGGCGTCCACATAATTCATTTTAATTTAAATCGCACGGTTAAAGCCCGTTGCGATCACATGTTATTTTAAATCAACCAATAAATAGTTAAAGCCACAACAAATCAAATCATTGTACAAAGCCTTCAAATACTCTTGCAATCACGAAAATAAACAGTTCAGTTCAGATCCAGCTAATCCTAGTTTCAATCCTTTACTATCAGTCATTATTACCAGTCACCATAGATTTCACACCGCAATATATTATTCAACAAATTATCGGAAAGTCTTTAGTTCTTTCCTTTTTCAAGTTTTTCTAAACAATGAAATAGTTACAGAGATATCACATGTCAGATACACTCTCCTGAACATAGTTAAAAACAACAATTTCTTGTTCTTTATTAACATTATTATTTCTGACAATAATCACTTATTCATGAATAACACCGTTATTACTTCTAACCCGTCCGACATTTATTTAAATTCTTCAAATTTTACCAATCTTTATAATATATTTTTGGTTAAGATGATCTTTATTTACTAATATGTAAATGAATATAAAGGAAATTAGCAAGAAGTATGGACCTAAAACTCGTCTATGTTACTTTTGTAGGTTTCATAGCAGAGGCTGCAACAAGTTTTATCACACTATAAGATAATGTTTCTTGAAGATTTTCTCTATTAACAATAATCGGTAGTGGATGAGCCACTGAAATTACCAATTAATAACTTTGTTCCTTTACTTACCTATAAGATCATTGATTCCTTCTTCTTCTGTACACAGTAACACAGCGAATTCTTGCTCTGCTTCCATGGAGATATTTAATAAATTCCTCATCAAACATTTTGTAATGGGAGCAGCGTCTTCACAAGGAAGGTTACAATATAATGTTTCTAAGCACCGAGGATTATTTAAAATAATTCTATAAAAATAATATTTTAAGAAACAAGTTATTTTTAACAGTAAACAGTGCATCTAACAAAAATAATGACTATCCTATCACTTTTAAAATTAACAAATGGAAGTTATTTAAGAAACTTGGCGTATAGAAATTTTCTAAAATATTCAAATAAAGCAATAAATTTCAATAAGCGAACTTTGAGAATTCATTAGAAAATTAAAGCGATAGCCAATTTAGTGTCGACACTTTTTTTTTTCACTCCTTTTTGCAAAAGAGGACAATCTGTCTTTTTGATGGACGTCATGAGTGGAAAAATCACAATCAACTTAAAAGAACTGCAATAAAATAACAAAGAAGAAACACGTGCACACAGGAAAAGAGCACTCAGTAGAGAAAGAACGTCTTGTGCCACAAGACCGAATTACTCGGTCCGACTCGACAAGGGTCGGAAAAAAGTGAATCGTCGTTAAACGAACCATCCCAAAAAGGAGACCCTACTGTACTTATCATTATCAAATGACTATAATGAATTTTTGGAATTTTTTGAAAAATTACAAACGTAAAGATTGCTTTGTAGTGATTGATTGTGATTCATTCTTTATCAACGAGTATTTTTAATGTTACTTTTACTCAACTCTATTTACTCAATCTTTTAATTTATGAGCTATTACTGAAAATCATTATAATTATACTTTTGTAAACTCAATTCTCTTTACCTGCATAACATTTTGACTTTTTCCTGGACAACCATTTTATTTTGTATATTATAAGCCTGTTGAAATTCTTCAAGATCATCAAGACGTGCTCTTGAGCTTCCATTGAAGCTCAGCTTTCTAGTTAGGCTTATATAATTCACTATTCGATCTATTAGAATGTCATTCACCACCGTGTTATTTGTCTCCTTCCTATTCTGTTCACTATCTGTACTTCTTTCGTTTGAAATCTGTCTGCTGTTGCTAAATGCTTCTGTTGGAACAGTGACTAGACATCGCTTGTATTGAAGCAAAGCAGTTTCCATTCCATAGCAATTGGATAATGTTGGTGTGCCTTTTAAGAGATTTCCAAGGCAGCTCACTAGAGTGTCCACGAACTTGGAACCTGCGAGCAGAAGTAAAGGAAATCACAGACTTACAATTAAACTATTGATAACTACTTAAATGCAAATATAAATTTTAGTTAAAAAAAATAGTTTGCTGAAACAAAAAACAAAATAAAAAATCATTAGCTAGTCTTCTATCAGTGAACTGCCTTCAATGGCGTTAAAGCACTTTATTTTGATGATTATATCTAAACTCGATATTAAATATAGGCTAATAAAATAACATCGACAATAACTGCCTGTGAAGTTCTACTAAACTTTGTAACTTAAATTGAAGAAGTAAAAAAGATCTTAGTTATTTAATCTGTGCGTAAAGTAATAGTTTGCAACAACTTAAGATAAAAAAAATCTATTAATAATTTTTTTAAATACTAAAATAATAAAGAGAGATCCCAGCAAAAACAAGAGATCAAGAATGTTACAGGAATATTTTCCATTATTTTTAACTTTAAATTCATGCTTTGACTTTTGACTATTTCCTTATGTTTTTTTCAAAGTCCCACTGTAATAGGATATTCCATGAAAATAAGTGAATAATGATAACGTTTCCTGCAGTTTCCCTTTTGGAAATCAGTTAATTTGAAAAAAAAATAATTAGTTACTAGAAAAAAAAA
>JAFIDM010012231.1:15602630-15616025 GCA_023159025.1 Thereuonema tuberculata
TTCTGGGCTCTATTTTGGTTCTTGTTTGTCGTTTTGTAGTTGTGTCCGATGTACTGATGTCTAAATATTTGGTTTGAATAGTAACAATGAATAAAATACAGCTTACGATCATCATAATCAGAAGGACAAGTAAAGTCCATCTATTCTTCTTCGCTCTCCAGAAAGCCTTGAGGTCATCCACAGACATTCTATAAACATTCATATATCGGCCAAGATTATCACAACTAAAATAAAATACCAACAGCAAATCTTCAATGCAACGGGAACAGGAGTAGAGCTGTTTATTTTAAATAATGTATTGTAATTTAATCAACATCTCAAGTTAGAAAAAAGTAGATTTTAATATTACTTCAAATTCTATTGGTTAGTATTAACAAAGAAACTTCTTCATTTTCTAAGAACATTTCAGCAAAATTAGAAAATTGTCTCAATCTCAGCTGTGCAATGACTCAGTTACTGTTGTTCAAATAGAGAAAAGTGGACATAAATATTGAAAAAGTATTAAAAGCATGGACACAAAATGTGCAGGATGATTTTATGAGTAACTTTACGCTTTCTTATAATTTAGAAACATTCTTAGTTATGTCCTAATCTCAATTAAGCAGTGCTGTTAATTTATCTTGATTTCATATTACATTTCTGCTGAACTTATTAAAAAATTGTTTTAATCAATTACAATAAAACTAAGCTTAATGCATGTTTCTCATACCATATTGGGTTCTAATTACCGTATTTATGATATTTATATGTCTATATATATTTTTTAACTGTATTAACTACTAGAATATTTATAATTTATTTACCTTTTATTTTATAAATGTTAAGCCTGCAAAATAAAACAGCAAATAAATCAAAAGCATTTATAATATTAATATAATACATAATGTATATAATGTAATGTATAAATCAACATTAGCAGCTCAAGAAGAATCTCATGTGAAAATTCTAAACCCAAGTAATTTTGATGCTTGACTTACACAGGAATATCTCGACAGAATAACTTCTATCTGCTTCCAAATTTGGATCTCAATCCGAAATCTCTATTATTTTTGAATAAGAAAAAACCACATACATACAAAAAAAAAAATAAATAAAAACCAACACAAAAACCTTTTTGAAGAAGCATACACAGTAAAGAAATTGACTGCTTCAATTGGCAGAATTGATTAGACTATACAATTTCTTCCTTTTTTATGTTTAATTCGGTGATCCATATTATAAAAATTAGTTTTTTAAGAATCAACTAAACTACGATATTATTGAGACCTTTCTAACATTCTTCCCATCAATGCTTCAAAAATCGACAAAGTTAGCGGCAAAATAACTTTTCATTTAATTCAGGATTTTTACAATATTGTTAATATTGATAATTTAAATTTTTTTTTCTTTTTCTAATCCATTTTTGCAATTTTTAATTAAATCATCATAAAAAACAAGAAAATTGAGATTAAGATCTTTATAAAATGAGTCGAACTGTACTTCAGATACTAATGCAGGTTTCTGAAATGACTCCTCAATGGAGAAAGCATTTGTACAATTTTAAAAGAACGATTATGTAAACTAAATTCAAAAACCAAATCTTTTCCCAGATATTTTGGTTTTTATTTTTCTTCACAGTACACTCATCAATTATACAGGTCTGTTCTCAGTAAGGCACTATCTTTCTATTTTCTTTATGTCAAATTATTCTCTCTTGACATTTTCAAAGATTTGGAATATTAAGAATATTCTATCTACGATTATTTCTTTTCAAGTTTATTTTATTAAATCACAATAATTAATTAATTTTAAGAAACATTCGTCTGTGATGAAATTAAACCATTTCCAAAGACAGACAACAAGATGAAAGAAAACCTCTCAAGTTTCCTGCTAATGAAAATATTATCTACTTACCATTTTGGATCATTAATAAAAACAAAGAACATTTTGGATCATTAATAAAAACAAAGAACAATTTTTAAACTACGCCATTCGAATTTAAATACAAATTTATAATCTTTTCTAGCATTTTATGTATTTCTTGAATTATTAAAGCTAAGTTTAGTTAACTTTGCTGGCCCAAAACATAAATATTTTTTTGGTTTTAAAAATTTGGAAATCAAACAATCAAACAAGCTAACTATCTTTGGTTAAAACGTATTTCAAGTGTTATTTTTCGTTAAAACTAATGAAGTTACGGATGCAGTAATAATAATTATATAAAAATATGTAATTATATAATAAAATTATAATATGTCATAATTATATAATAATAATTATATATATAATAGTATTTTCAATACGTAAAACTGGATTGAGCCAAATTATATTAAAAAAAAGTTTCTGCTTGTTTTATGTTTGTCTTAAACAGATATAGAACACTACATTAGCGTTATAGTCAAGATTGCAATATTTGGTGTATTTCAGTATATGGAAACCTACCACTGCGGAAATTATTTTAAGATAATTTTACAATTCGTAATCTTTTTGAAAAAATATATAATTTCTTCGTTTTAATCTGTGAAGTTTAATTAAATTTAAAATTGTAAGAAAGCCACATTTTCCAAGAATAACTTAAAAAAGCCTAAGAATTTATGGATATTCAACTTTTACATATTTTATACACTATCAGAAGTTTTTAACAGTAAAAAATATAGAATTCCAATATTACCGAATAAAGTCCCACTTTCATTGAAAATTTTCAATTACCTAACATGGTAAATAAGGAAAAGTTTAGTAATAGAAATCTTGCTTCGATTAGTGAAGTCAGGAAAATCATTCTCTTCAGTTTAAACAAAAGAGATTGTTATTATCACGCATCGCATATCACGTGATTGTTAAATATTTGTATTATTGGGAACTGTGAAGAACTATAAACAATTAGGCCTAATCGATTTTGAAAACTATCGGTTATTTAATGAACAAGTTATAAATCGCTTAAAAGACAACATGTTCTTTATTTAGAACGGATAAGAGTAGCCTAGATGCTTTCTTCTGATCAGTATTTTACACAGTTAATACTAGGTGCATTCAGAAAGTAAGGCCTCCAAGCCCACTACTTGGCCAATAGTACTGCAAACTATCTGAATTTTTTGTCATTAATGCACTGATGTTTAAGCTATAGAATGTCACTTGTTGCACCTTCCTATCTCTTCTCATTCCAGAGTAATGGAGCAATCCACAACATCCAGTGGTGATGTCCGGTTGAAACAATTCGGTTGAAGCAACGCGGTTTCAACTTCCATAATATTTTAAGTGTTTCCTGGACAAATATTTTGTCCAGGAAGAAAAAATTCTTCGAAAATGTGTCTTAAGGATAATTGATAGCTGATTTGTTTTTTTGTTTTTTTACATTGTTATATCGTTATTTGAGATCACAATGGAACTTAGAAATATTTTCATTTCGACTCAGGCCTGTCATAGCTACATTCAAGATCCCATGTTTGCAGTTCTATGAACTTCAATCAACCTCAACGAAAGTATATAGTTTATCATTAAAAACTGTAGAAATAAAATTGCAAAATTTTAAAATATTTCTATCAGTAAAAATTATATTTGGAGTTTTTTCAAGAATCCTTATTTTTATTAACCAATACTTCTTTAATTTAGTTAAGAATTTGTAATAATGTAAAGAAATCCATTAATATTAGATATAGAACTTCATAGGTTAATAAAAATTATTTAATATATACAATATGTTTCTCAGCAACGGTTTTTGTGTATTTTCAAGTAAGACTTGTATATCACTTGAAAATGCAGTAAAAATGTTGCTGCGAAACATGTTATATGTAATATTAAGTAATTTTTATTAACCCTATTATCTTACAAAGTTTTAAGAATTTGTATTTTATAAAATTATGTTTTTGTTCTTTGCCTTCTATGCAGATATGTTGGATATTTTCATGTCAGCATCAAGTAATTTTTATTTCTCAAAATACATGTAATTATACATTTTCTATGACTTTTAGGTTTAATTACATTTCACTGCTTGAGACGAAGCAGTTATATTTTTTTTTCAAAAAAATTATAAAGTGTAAAATTATCTTAAAACTTTCGCAGTGATAAGTTTCTATATGTTGAAAAAAAAGCAAGTATTGCAATCTTGACTATAACCTAATGATCTATATCTTTTTAGGACAAACATGCACCTAGTATTTTTTTTTAATATAAAGTTTTATTTTTCATTATTATTTGGCTCAATCCAGTTTTATGTATTGAAAATTCCATTATTTATATAATTATTATATACTGCTTCCGTAACTTCATTAGTTTTCAAGAAAAATAACACTTGAAATACTTATTTAATATATACTACATGTTTCTCAGCAACGTTTTTGCTGCATTTTAAGACTTGTATTTCACTTGAAGCCGTGCTGGCGTGGCCGTTCGGTCTCGGCGGCGGCCAGCCGTGGCGACCAATGCCCCAGTACCTGGGTTCGAATCCCGGCAGTGGCAGGGCTGTTTCACTTTCCTTTCATGTGTTTGTCTGCTTCTTCTCTGTCCCTTGTCTCTTCTCTTCCCATCACCCCAGTCACCTGGTCAGTCGGGGTGATTACGACCAGTGTTCCCGCCGTTCTTAGGGGGAAGGCCTTGCGTCCCACCGTGGACTGACATTCAAGGCCAAAATAAAATAAAATAAAATTTCACTTGAAAATGCAGTAAAAATATTGCTGCGAAACATGTTTATATAATATTAAATAATTGTTATTAACCCTATTATCTTATGAAGTTTTAAGAATTTGTAGTTTATAAAATAGTTTTTCTTTGTTCTTTGCCTTCTATTTAGATATGCTGGATATTTTCATGTCTGAGATCAAGTAATTTTTATTTCTCAAAATGTATGGAAATATAAATTTTCTTAGAATTTTAAATTTAATTAAACTTCACAGATTAAAACGAAGAAATTATATTTTTTTTTCAAAAAGATTATGAAGTGTAAAATTATCTTAAAATAATTTTCGCAGTGGTAGGTTTCTATATACTGAAATACAGCAAATATTGCAATCTTGACTATAACGCTAATGTGCTGTTCTATATCTTTTTAAGACAAACATGAAACAAGCAGAAACCTTTTTTTTAAATATAAAGTTTTATATTTCATTATAATTTGGCCCAATCCAGTTTCACGTATTGAAATTACTATTATATATATAATTATTATAAACTGCTTCCGTAACTTCATTTGTTTTAGAGAAAAATAACACTTGAAAACGTTTGATTGATTATTTTAATTTCTTAAGTTTTAAAATCAAAAAAATATTTATGGTTTGTGCCAGCTAAGTTAACTGAAATTAGCTTTAATACAAGAAATAATTAAAATGCTGAAAAAGATTATAAATTTGTATTTAGATTCGAATGGCGTAGTTTAAAAATTGTTCTTTATTTTTATTAATGATCCAAAATGGTAAGTAGATAATATTTTGATTAGCAGGGAACTTGAGAGGTTTTCTTTTTTCTTGTTTTCTGTCTTTGGAAGTGGTTCAATTTCATCACAGACAAATATTTCATAGAAATTAATTAATTATTGTGATTTAATAAAATAAACTTTAAAAGAAATAATCGAAGATAGAATATTCTTAATATTCCAAATCTTTGGAAATTTCAAAAGAGAATAACTTGAAGTATAGAAAATAGAAAGTTAGTTCCTTAGTAAGAACAGACCTGTATAATTGATAAGTGTACTGTGAAGAAAAATAAAACCAAAATGTCTGGAAAAAGATTTGGTTTTATAATTTAGTTTACATAATCGTTCTTCTACGATTATTTTCTTTTTTTTTATGATGATTTTATTAAAAATTGCAAAAATTGATTAGAAAAAGAAAAGAACCTAAATTATCAATATTCACAATATTGTAAAAATCCTGAATTCAACGAAAAGTTATTTCGCCGCTAACTTTGTCGATTTTTGAAGCGTTGATGGGAGGATTGTTTGAAAGGTCTCAATTAAATCGTAGTTTAGTTGATTCTTAAAAAATTTTCTTAAAAAAAAAAAAAAATATTAAAATAAGGATGACCGAATTAAATATAAAAGGAAAAAAATTGTATAGTTTTGTAAAGTAAGTCAAATCAGCCAATTGAAGCAATCAATTTTTTTCCTGTGTGCGCTTCGTCCAAAAGGCAGAGTTTCTGTATTGTTTTTTTGTTTTTGCTGTTTTTTGGTGTGTGGTTTTTCTTATTCAAGGATAATAGAGATCCGGATTTAGATCCAAATTCGCGGGAAGGTAGAAGTTTTTCTTTCAAGATATTCTTGTGTAAGTGGGGCATCAAATATCTATTTGGGATTAGAATTTTCACATGAGATTCTTGTTGAGCTGCTAATGTTGATTTATACATTATATTATATACATTATGTATTATATTACTATTATAAATGCTTTTTATTTACTTGCTGCTTTATTTTGCAAGCTTAACCTTTATAACATAAAAATTAAATAAATTCAAAATATTGTAATACTTCATACTGTTAAAATTATCCTAAATATACTAATTGGAACGCAATATGGTATGAGAAACATGCCTTAAGCTTTGTTTTGTTGTAATTGATTAAAACATTTTATTAATAAGTTCAGCAGAAATGTAATATGAAATCAAATAAAATTAATAGCACTGCTTATTTGAGATTAGGACATAACTAAGAATGTAATAATCATGTAAAATTATAAGAAAACGTTTTTAATTTGCTACTTTTTCAATATTTATGTCCACTTTTCTCTATTTGAACAACAGTTACTGAGTAATTGCACAGCTAAGAATTGACACAATTTTCTAATTTTGCTGAAATGTTCTTAGAAAATGAAGAAGTTTCTTTATTAATACTAACCAATAGAAATTGAAGTAATATTAATATCTACTTTTTTCAAACTTGAGATGTTGATTAAATTACAATACATTATCAACTTATATAATTGTCTAAGTTCGTCTGTCTGTCCGTAAGTCGATGTAATTTTGTTACCACTGCACCGATTTTAATGAAATTTGGCATACTTACTCAGTTTTTTTACGCTGATTTTGAAACTCAAAATCATTTCTGTCGTAGAAGCGTCGTTCAGAAGTCAGCGCAGTATTTAGATTATACAAAAGTGAGTTTTAAATGCCTTTCGGCGTCATGAGTTAAAAATAATAATTATTCTTTAGAAAAATTAAACTTTAGATATGGTTGGTATTTTATTTTTCTTTTTGAGTGGAAAATAATCCTTTACATTGAACTCTCAGAACCTATATTACTGGTGTACAGGTAAGAAGTACACCTAAATAGGTCTGATAAACATTAAAAAAAAACAAAAAAAATTTTTCAAATCAAATTAATCGAATCAAATATATATATATATATATATATATATAAATTGGATAAGTTCGTCTGTCTGTCTGTCTGTAACTCGATATAATTAAGCTATTAAGATAGATCCAACGGTTATCAATGGTATCATTGAATCAAAAGTACTCAAATTGGATGAAACTATTAGTTCATTGTGTCATTTCATTTTGTTTCCATGAAATTTTATTCTTGGGAACTGATCTCGACAACTGAAATTCTAACAAAACATACGTTCAAAACCAAATAATTTTGTTACCACTGCATCCATTTTGATGAAATTTGGCATACTCAGTTGTTTACGTTGATTTCGAAACTAAAAACCATTTTTGCCGTAGAAGCTTCGTTCACAAGTTAGCACAGTGTTTAGATTACATTTACTTTATATTTGATAGTTGATAATAAAATGATTTTTCTGATTTTTTTATGTCTGTCGTCTGACAGGCTTTGCTGGTAGTTTAAAATAAACAGCTCTACTCCTGTTCCAGTTGCATCGAAGATTTGCTGTTTGTGTTTTATTTTAGTTGTGATATCTTGACCGAAATATAAATGTTTACAGAATGTCTGTCGATGACCTCAAGGCTTTATGGAGACCAAAGAAGATTCGATGGGCTCTACTTGTCCTTCTGATTATGATGATAGTAGATTCTCTTCTTTTTTCCTTCTATTAAATTATTTTTTTCTCTAATTAACTGATTACCAAATGGGAAACCCCGGAAATATCATTCTTCACTTATATTCATGGAATATCCTATTATAGTGGTACTTTTAAATATATAGTTAAAAGTTGAAGTAGGAATTTAAAGTTAAAAATAATGAAAAATATTCCTTTAACATTCTTGATTTTTTTTTTTAACAACTTATTAACATTTTCATTTTGCTTGATCTCTCTTTTTTATTTTAGTATTTACTTCTTCAATTTGAGTTAAAAAGTTTAGTAAAATTTCACAGGCAGTTTTTGTCGATGTTATATTATTATCCTGTATTTAATATCGAGTTTAGATATAATCATCAAAATAAAAGTGCTTCATTGAAGGCAGTTCACTGATAGAAGACTTGCTACTGATTTTGTTTTTTTTTTTCAGCAAACTATCTTTTTTAAATAAATAAATTTCATTTAAGTAGTTATCAATAGTTTAATTGTAAGTCCGTGGTTTCCTTTACTCGCAGGTTTCCTTGCCTCGCAGGTTCCAAGTTCGTGGACACTCAAGTGAGCTGCCTTGGAAATCTCTTAAAACGCACACCAACATTATCCAATTGCTATGAGATGGAATTTGCTTTGCTTCAATACAAGCGATGTCTAGTCACAGTTCCAACAGAAGCATTTAGCAACAGCAGATTGATTTCAAACGAAAGAAGTACAGATAGTAAACAGAATAGGAAGGAGACAAATGATGGAGTGGTGATTGACATTCTACTAGATCGAATAGTGAATTATATAAGCCTAACTGGAAAGACCAGCTTCAATGGAAACTCAAGAGCATGTTTTGATGATCTTGAAGAATTTCAACTGGCTATAATATATAAAATAAAATGTTTTCTAACAGAAGTTTTTAGCTAAAATAGTATTATTAGAAGTTTTTTAACATTAAAAAATATAGAATTCCAATATGACCGAATAAAGTCCCAGTTTCATTGAAAATTTTCAATTACCTAACGTGGTAAATAAGAAAAAGTTTAGTAATAGAAATCTTGCTTCGATCAGTGAAGTCAGGAAGATCATTTTCTTGTGTCTAAACAAAAGAAATTGGTTGTTATCATACATCGCATATCACATGATTGTTAAATATTTGTATTATTGGGAACTGTGAAGAACTTTAAACAATTAGGCCTAATCGATTTTGCAAACTATCAAGTCATTTAATGAATGAATTATAAATTGTTTAAAAGACATCTTTATTTAGAACGTATAAGAGTAGCTTAGATGCTTTCTTGTGATCAGTATTTCACATAGTTAGTATAAATCTTTTTTATGCATTCATTCAAACAGATTTTCGTTCAATTCTGTAACTTTATTTTTTCAGTATACGATTATTGCCTCATAATAAAACATGTCTCTTATAGAAGCATCAAAATGAGTATGTAGAAAGTAATTTTCATTTTATACTTTTAGCTAATTTATTCGCGAAATTGTAACATCTAATCTTATTCAATCTATTAATCTTATTTCTTGGGTTGAAATATTGCCTAATCCACTATTAGGCTTTTATATTTTCACTCTTTTCTATTATTTGGTGATAAAACTACTGATAAATTATGTAGATAGATATTATATAATTTATATTACATATCTAATAATAACCAAAAAGTTGCTTGTTCAAATTTTCATTTTGCTGGAAGACTGATTACATCTGCTAATATTTACAATAAGATCAAATACTTTTTAATTCAAATCGAAGGAAGTCCAACACAGTTAACTAGAATGTGCCCCGATATTGTTAGATATCAATGATGGTTATTTCCATCCCAATATTTTTTTGTGGGAATTTTTGTCCTCATTTTTGATTATTTGATTTGTTTCGCCGCTTGAATGATACATCCAAACCATTTATTCTTACGAAATAGAGGAAGTATAAAGAACTATTAAGATAAACATCAATTTATAAGCAAAAAAAAAATTAAAAAAATTTTTCCTTTGGTCACCTGATAGTTCGAAGCCATTAAATATATGTTATTCAATCTTACATCTTAGCCATCTCTCGGCTGTTTCTTTCTTCTTTTGGATCTGTTTTGAACAATCATGTGATCTTTATATATAGAAGGTTTGCGTAAGAAATTTGTTGACAGTCAACCTCCCTTTCATTGTTATCAGAACAGAGAAGTCAATTGTACAGGGTTATTTTAAAAGATTTAATTAATTTGTACTTAATGAAGTATCAATTGGACATGAACTATCTACATACTAATAAAAAGAGGAAGTTTCAAAAATTTGTTTTCCCATTGCTTGGGCGGTGATAGTTGCGTAAACGGCCGCTAGGGTACTTGCGCCAATAGGCAGGCATTTCGTGTCACTGTCAGTTGTAAGATGGCTACTATGGAGCTACAGCAGGATAGAGCCCCGCCCCATTGCACCGTGATGTGCGAGGATTTTTAATTGGATTGATTTAATCAAGCGATGGATTGGTCGCATGGTAAATCAAGACCTGGCTCTACACTTCTGGCCATCGAGATCTCCTGATCTCACGCCATGTGACTTTTTCTTGTGGGGCTATGTTAAGGAGGCTGTTTACGTCCCACCTCTTCTACCAACAACTCTGGCCGACTTGCGGAATCGTGTCACTCCTGCGGTGAGCTCAGTAACACAAGACATTCTTAATCGCATGTGGGATGAGTTTAGCTACCGCTTAGATGTTTGGAGTGCAGCAGAGGGGGGAACATTTATAACCTGTGATAAAATACTTTCAAATTTCCTCTTTTTATTAGTACATAGATTGTTCATGTCCAATTTATACGACATTAATACAAATTAATTAAATTGGGTCCATTTTTTCTAGAATAACCCTGTATAACAAATTAGAAACAGTGTCTGGCTAAAGAACCTATCATATTATATGTTTATTATAGGTTCTTGGTTCTTTATTTTTAATTGTCTATAGTACTGTACAGTTTGACTTCAGTGATTCGTTTCTATAATTTCAAAGCAACTTTTCAATGAAAGACATTTGAGGTACTTTGTTATTAACCTGGAAGCTTGAAATCTCCGCCAGTGGATGTTTGTTTAAGTTGTATTATATATTTAAAAATCCTTAATTCTTAATCGATGTTTATTAAATGATTTTAGTCTCTATAACCAATTATTTTGTTGATTTTGGAAAATATTTATGTTTTGTATAATTTTGAGGCTGTTTGATATTTAAAGAAATTAGATGAAATTGAAAACCGTGGATTATCTTTACACAAGTTTCTTTTTTTTTTTTTGAGTAACGAAATTTCAATCTTCCAGAATTAAAATTTCCCAGATAAAACTATATCTGATTTTATTTAAGACAATTTACTGAAATTTCAAATTTTAAACAACATAGAAAGATTTACGTTGTTATAAACATAACAAAGTTATAAAAACCACGAAAAATAAGATATTGTTTATTTATATGAATTTAAATATTTAAATATTTAAATTCATATAGTCGTTTTTCGTGGTTTTTCTATTAAATTGCTAACTGCAAAATCTGTATTGAGTGTTTTGCTCTCATACAAAAGTTAGTTTATTTGTTATTGCCGTTGTGTTTCCTGTTGAATCCAGACAATGGTTATGCCAAATTACATTGACCCCAGAATTTCTCCTTTTCACAAGGCTTGAACAATTTACGCTCCAGTATATGTTTGTAATAAAGAAGATATATATCCATAAATACATTTCTTTTACATGGTTTTCCATTTACTTCTGTGACATCCACTGCCATTATTACATCACTGAAACAATCATTCATCTCCTGTAAATTTCTGAGAATAAAAATTGAAAAAAAGTTTATTAGTTTTCATTAGTTACGGGTTAAATTACAAATGTAGAATTTTATAAAAAAATTTTACGTGTGTATTTAAATTTTTTGAATGATTAAAAAATATTACACTCATTAAAACGATTAAAAACTGTTTTATAAAAACGCTATACATGTACATGTTTCATCACTTGAACGTGGTAATTAAAATTGTCTGACGACATCCACATTCGTGTGATGAAACATGTACATGTATAGTGTTTTTATAAAACAGTTTTTAACCGTTTTAATGTGTGTAATGTTTTAAACTATTCGTAGAATGTTACAGCAAAGTAAAAGTCGAGAAATAACCAGCCTTAAAAAATTGCAGTAACCGTTTCAGCTTTTTACGAGTCTGAGGAGTCCGCACATGTCCTCTCACAGCAAAACAGTTTAAATAAATAAAGTAATATATTCAACATGAATTACGTTTAACATAACACCCACACTGACCAAAAAATTATGAAGCGTGGAGATAAAACTGCTTACAGAGAAAAGACGAGAATGAATGGAAATGCAACGGTCATTTGGGCTTCTAACGTGAGCTTCAGACATAGCAGACCATCTAGTTCTCAAAATGGAATTCATTTCGATCCGGAACTCGTGCAGACAGACGTTGAGTCTTGCAAGTCGTCTGTCCCTTCAAAAGCTACTGCAAAAACAGAATAAAACTCTTATAAGGGTTCCAAGAATCAAGAATGGACATTAGTACAAGAGTGATGTTGCTCGTCGAGTACAAATTGTTGTGTACCGATGGAAGAAAAAAGTTTGGAGAGAACCTCATGAAGCTAGCTCTGGATACAGCCTGCGTTGTGAATCGTATTCAAGGATTTGAAGGATGTGTCGAAATCCTCTTCCATCAACGGTCTCAGAGTTAAGCGATGTTTTGCTGCAAGAATCTTTGACCTGCAGGACCTCGTGTATCTCTTAGAATCAACATCGTGTCAATGGTAATAAAGGCCTTACTCGGTATTTACAAAGATCTATAATTTTTAGCCAGTGTGTACATCAACTTTATGAGAACAGCTAATCAATTTATAAGCACGAACAGTAGTTGTAATAACCAATAGAATATTAGATTCTTACCGTATATTAATGTGAAATATATATTAACAATAATAAAAAAATTAGAATGAATGATATTCCTTCTATAACTATTTTAAATTCTAAATATAACTTAGAAATGAGTAAAACACTGATACACATATGTAGGAAACAATAACGTGTATTAAAAAAAATATATAAAAAAGAGGTTACATTACGTAAATGGGCTTGAGGGCCGTTTCGAGAACGTTTCGGCTTCCTAAGCGGATTGTCATTCTCAATGGAATCGTAACAGAAAAGAAAAGGTTAACAATTACATTAACGTAATTGACACGATATTGATTCTAACTTGATAATAGTTCATCCTTTTTGAACTGAAATCATGGTCATGTTAATTTTTTTAATTTTGTATCTACATTTTTAATTAAAATTGTCAATGTCATTTAGTTTACAGGTGCGTAGGCTTTATTTCTTGAACACTGCGTTAACCTTTGCTTGGATATTTTTGGAATCTTGGGAAGGGGTGTTCTCATCAGGGAGCCGCCAATAATGGGGGAGAGTTGTCTTCAGTTTGAGGTGAAG
>JAFIDM010012231.1:15621025-15672146 GCA_023159025.1 Thereuonema tuberculata
CTAGCTCAGGAGTGCTCGCTGGATAAATGCGAAAGCTTCAGTTGCACTTAACTCACGCTATGCTATTTTTATCTCGACTTGCCTGGTCCTACACTAAATCCATTGCTAAGAATTCCATCGTCTAGTTATCCTGCAGTCTATCACAAATCCTGCATTTTAAATACTGTAGTTGCAAGCACTTATTAGGTGGTATTTCACTAATTAAACACTAAGTTTACTCGTGTTTCCGTGGCAAAGTATATTTCTACATACCTATTTCTAAACGCTAAAGCTATATCCTGAAGTTATAAGTCACACCTGCTCGTTCCCTTGATTTAAATCATCTGGACTTTTTCGTATGGGATTATCTTAAAGCATTAGTGTACACAACAACGTTTCCTGACGCCCACGCACAGCATGATCGCATAGTGGATGGGTGCAACACAATTCGACGTGCACCTGGCATCTTCGACTGCGATCGGCAGTCGATGGAACGACGTTGTGTTGCCTACATTGCGGCCGGTGGAGGACATTTCGAATACTTTGTGAAACTGAGCAACTGTACGGCCAACACCTCTGTATTGTTGCTTCGTTTCATATCTTTCAAATAAAGCATTTCCGGACCCGTGTTTATATGACATTTACATTTAGTTGTTTTGCATGATTAAATACAATCTTTAAGTTTAGCAGCACATTTCAGGTACACCATGTATAGTTAAAACTGCTTAGAGGAAAAGTGGGATGGGGTTTAGATGAAAACTACCGAATATTACTACTGTTGCTATCAATTCATTAATGTTTTAACCGAATAGTTTAAAGACATTAATTCAGGAATTTCAGTATATAAAATAAAAGTTGAATCTAATCATTATTTGATTTTAAAGATTTATTATTGTAAAATTTAAAGGAGTTTTGAGGAGTTTATGTAAGAATGAAAGCTTAGAGTTTGATAATGCCCGATTATACAATGAAACAAATGTTTTATATTTAGAATGTTAATCATAAAACTACATTTAGAATAAAACAATTTAAAATCATTTTATCAATCTTTGCCTTATAAAAAGTAAATTTTGTCATCGCCGTGAGCTCATCGCCAAAATGCCCAGCGCCCAGTCCCTTACTATCAACCCTGACAGAGGCCCAACTACACACCAATCTACGATGCGCCGGCGTATCAGCAGAATGTACGCCCGAGCTACACACAAGCCCGACGCAGCAGATCCACTTCCCCGTCAAATGGCAGACGACACCCGACCCCATACAGGCAAGCACAGAACCCGCAGACAGCATACGAGAGGACACCTGCAAGAAATAGCAGGGAAACTGAATTCCGCGACAACTGATGACGGCAGCTTTGTCACTAATGTTATAACGGAACTCAAAAACAACATTATCACCCTGCAATTCGATGGAAAACCAGCCCAGGCGTTAATAGATTCAGGAGGAGCTGTAAGCCTAATCTCCGAAGCGTTGAGAAAACAAAGTAAGTAACAAAGTAAGATACATGTAAAAGTTCGCCATTACTTCGTGGTGTCACAGGAAAACAACTGTCCTAGGGAAAACTATAGCCAGACTTCGAATAAGTGAATCCGTCTTTTCCCTTGAATTCTTGATAGTTGAAAACTGTAGCTTCGACGTTATCCTCGGATGGGATTTCCTGCAGTTCACAAAAGCTACTTTGGATTGTGGAAATAGTGTACTCCAATTGGAAGATCCGACAAACACAGAAGTAAGGACACTCACTATTTGTGCGCTATTCAAACTACCACCCTTCCTCCCCTGTTGGCTGTTCAAGTTACGGCACATTGTTACAAATTCAACGGTGGATTAATTGTTGTCGAGTTGTTACAAAAACAATACCTGACCAGTGACTTTGGTATTCCAGCTTCAGTGTGCGATTTGAATCATAATACAGCTAAAATTTAGATTACTAACACAGCTTTGGATTACTAACACAACGGTTACTGCAAAAACTAAATTAGCAACAATTCTATTAATCGCGCCAAGATTTGTGACGGCGATAGCCACGCCCAGTTCCTGCCCCAAGGCGTTACCCAACAATTCAGTGCATCCAACCAGTAATGACGTCAAATTAGAGACGTTATTAGATAAACAACTGCAGCCGAAACAGCGTAAACAGATGCTAGAACTTTTAAATAAACACACAACTGTATTTAACCAGCCTGACCCAGCCAAAATACCGCAAGACGCACCAAGACACTGAATTGACACTGGCGATAGCAAACCAGTCAAACAGAAGGCTTACGGTGTATCCTAAAGAAAGGGAAATAATATAGGACGAAGTTACGAAAACAAAATGTAATTCAACAATCCAGCAGCCCATGGAGCTCACCTGTTGTTGGTCAGAAAAAGGACGGATCATGGCGATTTTGCGTCGACTATAGGAGATTAAATGCTCTCACTAAGAAAGACATGTATCCTACTGTCAAATTAGAGTCAACGAGAGAGACTGTGAGAACTGCATTTGTCACTCCGGATAGATTATATAAATTTAATATGATGCCGTTTGGAATGTGTAACGCACCCACTACGTTTGAACGGATAGTGGATAACACTCTCCATGGGTTGAAGTTGTTGATCTGTTTGTGTTACTTAGATGATATTCTCATCTACTCACGAGACTTCGAAGAGCACTTGCGACATCTGGACACCGTATTGGGATGCCTTAGCGCCGTCCACCTGAAGCTAAACCCCAAGAACTGCACTTTCGCCGCCTGTGAAGTCACTGTGTTCGGACTTATCATCAGTCAAGAAGGAATTCGCCCTAACCCAGACAACGTGGCCACAGTCAAGAACTTCCCTTCACCCACCAATCAGAAGCAAGTGAGGAGTTTCTACGGATTGTGTTCCTACTACGGGAGATTCATCCCTAACTTTGCCACGATTGCACGGCCACTATCCTTTTTAATGAAGAAAATGCAACTGTGCATGTGACGAACAGCAGGCAGCATTCGACAGACTGAAGGAAGCCCTCATTACTAAACCAGTCCTGGCCCATTTCGAAGAAAAAGCTCCTATTCAACTACATACGGATGCTTCTAATTATGGCATCGGAGCAGTATTGGTCTAGATCATCGACAACAAACAACACGTTGTGGCATATGCAAGAAGAACTCTCAATAAGGCAGAAGAAAACTATGGAACCACCCACAAGGAATGCCTGGCAGTTGTGTGGGCCGTCGCCAAGTTTCGTCCCTACCTGTACAGCAATGAGTTCATGGTCGTCACTGATCATCATGCTCTCTGCTGGTTAGTTAATCTCAAAGACCCGACTGGAAGACTTGCGAGGTGGTCCCTCCGATTGCAGGAGTACAATATGCACATTATCTACAAAACAGGAGCTAAGCACTTGGATGCAGATTGTCTCTCACGCTATTTTGTGCAAGCAGCCGACCAAACATCGAACATCGTCAACGCAGTTGAGCTGACCAACGGTTTGTGTGAAAAGCTGAATCGCACCTTAGCCGATATGAAATCAATGTATGTGGACGTTGAACACACAAATTGGGACTCCATTCTTCCTTTTGTGATGTTCGCATACTACACCCCGGTACAATGAAGCACAGGATACTCGCCATTCTATCTGCTGCACGGAAGGAACCCCCGCACGATATTGGATACCTTGCTGCCAGCTCACCTCGAACCTCAACAGGACTACCGCGCATTTCTCAATGTTTCCCTCGACGAGGCACAGCAGTTGGCCCGTATCAACATACGAGAAGCCCAGGAGAACAACAAGCGACAGTATGACGCCAATCATCGCCCGCTAGCCTTCCGGCCGGCTGACCTTGTCTGGGTCCATATTCCTACCCGGCAAGTCGGCCTGGCTGAGAAGCTAGTACATTCCTGGTATGGCCCCTTCAAAGTCATCCGTCAAACTTCATCGGTGACTTACGAATTTATCGCTGCTCCCGGATGTTCGATCAGCCACTCGCATCCAGAAGTGGTTCATGTAGCCCGCCTCAAAGCATACAACAGCTCCGATGAGCCAGAACTTCCGACGGCAGAATCACTCACGTTACCGACGCAAGAGAACACACAACCTGAAGGCATCACTCTACACTCATGTAGAATCCTGACATAGTCCGACCATAACACCTGACGATTATGTCAGTGAACTGTCCTTCACTTTTGAGTGAACTTCTCATTTGCGACTTTAGGATTACCAGTGAACTTTACTGAACATTATAGGATTACCACTGAACTTCAGTGAACATTATAGGATTACTAGTGAACTTTAGTGATCATTATAGGATTCTTAGTGAACATTATAGGATTATTAGTGAATTTTAGTGAACATTATAGGATTATTTGTGAACTTTAGTGCACATTGTGGATTACTAGTGAACGTTAGTTAACATTATGCATTATCAGTGAACTTTAGAAACAATTACAGGAATTTGGCGCTGCAGCTGATTCCTTTTATGTAAGTAAGTATAGTTATAAATAATTTTATCTTTTTCTTCAACTGAGCTCAGTATTAGTATATATTTTTTTTTATGGCCATATCTTGTTTTTTTTTTTATTTTTCGGGTCGAAAAATCTGGGAAGGGAGATTATTGTAGTGATTTTTATAGTTTTATTGTAGTTTATCTATTGTCTTTTAGTTATTCTGTTTTTCTACTATTCTAATCAATCATTATTTAATTCACTGTTCATTTTAAATTTGTCTGTTTATCTGTTTATTTTTGAATTCTTAACGGTTGTGGTGTCCTCATAATTCACTTTAATTTAAATCACAACGGTTTTAAACCCGTTGTGGTCACATGTTATTTTAAATAAACCAATAAATTGTTAAAGCCACAACCAATCACATCATTGTACAAAGTCTTCAAATACTCTTCAATCACGAAAATAAACAGTTCAGTTCAGATCCAGCTAGTCCTAGTTTCAATCCTTTACTACGAACCAGTCACCACAGATTTCACACCACAATATATTATTCAACAAATTATCGGAAAGTCTTTAGTTCTTTCCTTTTTCAAGTTTTTCTAAACAATGAAATAGTTACAGAGATGTCACATATCAGATACACTCTCCTGAACATAGTTAAAAACAACAATTTCTTATTCATTATTAACATTATTATTTGTGACAATCACTTACTCATAAATAACAACTGTTATTACTTCTAACCCGTTCTATATTTAAATTCTTCAAATTTTAACAATCTTTATAATATATTTTTGGTGAAGATGATCTTTATTTCTAATATGTTAATAAGTAGAATGGAAATTAGAAAGAATTAGAAAGAATCGTCTATGTTACTTTTATAGGTTTCATAGCAGAGACTTTATCACACTGTAAAATAATGTTTTTTGAAGATTTTCTCTATAAACAATAATCGATTGTGGATGGTTTAAGCCACTGAAATTACCAATAAACAATAAAGTTGTTCCTTTACTTACCTATAAGATCAATGATTCCTTCTTCTTCTGTACACAGTAACATAGCGAATTCTTGCTCTGCTTCCATGGAGATATTTAATAAATTCCTCATCAAACATTTCGTAATGGAAGCAGCGTCTTCACAAGGAAGGTTACAATGAAATGTTTCTAAGCACCGAGGATTATTTAAAATAATTCTATAAAAATAACATTTTAAGAAACAAGTTATTTTTAACAGTAAACAGTGAATCTAAAAAAATAATGACTATCCTATCACTTTTAAAATTAACAAATAGAAGTTATTTAAGAAACTTGACATACAGAAATTTTCTAAAATATTCAAATAAAACAACAAATTTTAACAATCGAACTTCGAGAATTCATTAGAAAATTAAAGCAATAGCCAATAGACAGAATTGTTCAAGAGGTTTGATCTTACGAGCCCAAGTGTAATGTTTGAAGAGGAACTGAAAGTCAGCCCAAGCCCACCTGAGGTTCTGTTCTTACTGAGAAAAATATAAACACTGTCAGTCTCAATAGAGGAATATCGATGTAAAATTTCGTAGGTATTGGATAGAGAGAGTATGACTTGAGCTCACAAATCTCAGACTCTTCATATTTCTTCTAAGACATTGTCTTCGAGATCCGTTAGCTAGGATATTTTCATTTGACGTTGAGAAGGATTTCTCAACTGGTGGTATGCGTAAAAATACTGGTACTTGAAAGAAGACTTAGTGGTAGGTGAATAACAGGTGGATGAACTTTTTGAAAAACAATACTCCTACATCTAAAGATAAAATTAAGATACTATTTAAATAGTTTACTTGAGATTGGTTCATGGGCCAAACAAATTAGTCAAATAATTTTACAAATTACGACATACAATTTCAATTTAATGAATTAGATACATAGAATATTGTTACCTTCTGATTTGGACACTCCCCCGCATTCGAAATCGCCTCGTCCAACCCGGCTCCCCTATTCGAAGTTGACCAGTCCGGAGGTTGGAGCGAGGCAGCCAGTGGCATTAAAACGAGGAGCAGAACCGTGGTCAGTCAGTTGGACGGGTGGCAAGGGCCACAGAACAATCTCCAGTCCCGGAGATAAGGAGAGTACGTTTGGAAGTTGGACGGGTGGCAGCAGCCACAATAATAGTCTCCAGCTACGGAGATAAGAGGAAATCGTTTTGAAGTTGGACGGGTGGCGACCACCACAGCAGATTCTCTAGCTACGAAGGAGCAAGTAGTTCGTTTTGGCGATAGCCAGTCGCAATTGAGAAGTTCACTCAAAAGTGAAGGACAGTTAGCCCGAGAGGCTAAGAAGCGTTTTGGTTGGACGAAGGACCACACCGTTCTCCCCAACTAATAGAGGATTCTTCCAGCCAGGAAGGAGAGGGATACCTACGGTTACGAAGAAGCCATTCGTTCCCGCAGAAAGTGCACCGGAGTCCGCAGCCTTACCGAGTCGGCCAGGCCTAAAAGGAGTGCGACCACGGAGAAGCCATTCGTTGCCGCAAAACGTCCACCGGAGTCCGCAGCATTATCGAGGCGACCGAACCCAGGAAGACGCGACTACGGGAGAAGCAGTTCCCCAGCCGCATCAGAGTCACCTTTCGCCGCCAAGACCCTGCGACGACCGGGCGTCTACAGGAAAGTGAACTGCCGCCGTGAAGTTCAGCAATCAACGTGCACAGTGAAGAGGGCAACCCTGAGCCGAAGAGAAGGGCAAATAGAATTTGGCGATTTTGAGTTGAACAATAAAGAAATAAAATTTAATTTAACCCATTCTGTTCTCCATTCACACAGGTGAAGCCATAGTCTCGATCATCGCAGTAAAGTCCCCCCTAGTCGCCGGCGCGCCGGTGAGTTGAAGTACATTCCCGAGCCCCACATGCCGGTAGCATTTATTGGCACCCGAATGGGGATACGATACTCCACGGTAGCAATATTGCAGATAAATGTAAAAAATATCAATCAAATAGCTTTTTAGTTTGCTGAAGAACGCCCAGGCTATGGTTCAGAAAACATCAAGAAAGAATGTTACGTCAACTGTGTGATTTTTTTCTTTTCTTGCAGGATTCTTGAATTGACAGTAAACGCGCGAGTTGCTTCAATGTCCACACAAAAAGTTCTACAGTCTTCCTAATTCTTTTCACTCCTTTTTGCAAAAGAGGACAATCTGTCTTTTTGATGCACGTCATATATGGAATAATCACAATCAACTTAAAAGAACTGCAATAAAATAAAGAAGAAACACGTGCACACAGGAAAAGAGCACTAAGTAGAGAGAGAACGTTTGTGAGCGCCACGAGATGGAATTACTCGGTCCGACTCGACAAGGGTCGGAAAAAAGTGAATCATCGTAAAACGAACCATCGCAAAAAGGAGACCCTAGTGTACTTATCATTATCAATTGACTAAAATGGATTTTTGGAATTTTTTGAAATAAAAATTAAAAACGTAACGATTGCTTTGTAGTGATTGAATGCGATTCATTCTTTATCAACCAGTATTTTTAATGTTACTTTTACTCAACTCTATTTATTCAATCTTTTAATTTAAGAGCTATTACTGAAAGTCATTATAATTATACTTTTGTAAACTCAATTCTCTTTACCTGCATAACATTTTGAGTTTTTCCTGGACAAGCATTTTATTTTGTATATTATAAGCCTGTTGAAATTCTTCAAGATCAACAAGACGTGCTCTTGAACTTCCATTGAAGCTGATCTTTCCAGTTAGGCTTATATAATTCACTATTCGATCTAGTAGAATGTCATTCACCCCTGTGTCAGTATCTGTACTTCTTTCGTTTGAAATCAATCTGCTGTTGCTAAATGCTTCTGTTGGAACTGTGACTAGACATCGCTTGTATTGAAGCAAAGCAAATTCCATCTCATAGCAATTGGATAATGTTGGTGTGCGTTTTAAGAGATTTCCAAGGCAGCTCACTAGAGTGTCCACGAACTTGGAACCTGCGAGCAGAAGTAAAGGAAACCACGGACTTACAATTAAACTATTGATAACTACTTTATCGCAATTTACATTTTAGTTAAAAAAAGATAGTTTACTGATAAAAAACAAAATAAGAAATCATTAGCAAGGCAGAAGAACTGCCTTCAATGGAGTTAAAGCACTTTATTTTGATGATTATATCTAAACTCGATAATAAATAAAGGCTAATAAAATAACATCGACAATAACTGCCTGTGAAATTGTACTAAATTTTGTAACTTAAATTGAAGAAGTAAAAAAGCTTTTAGTTATTTAATCTGTGCGTTAAGTAATAGTTTGCAACAACCTAAGATTAAAAATAACCTATTAAACATTTTTTAAATACTACAAATAAAATAAAAAAGAGAGATCCCAGCAAAATGTAAATATTAATAAATGTTACAAAACAAGAGATCAAGAATGTTAAAGAATATTTTCCATTATTTTTAGCTTTAAATTCCTACTTCGACTTTTAACTATTTCCTTATACTTTTTTCAAAGTCCCACTGTAATGGGATATTCCATGAAAATAAGTGAAAAATGATCACGTTTCCTGGAGTTTCCCTTTGGTAATCAGTTAATTAGAAAAAAACTAATTAGTTACTAAAAAAAAAAAAGAAGAGAATTTACCAAACACTATCACTTGTTGTGTTTCATTTCTGGGCTCTATTTTGGTTCTTGTTTGTGGTTTTGTAGTTGTGTCCGATGTACTGATGTCTGAATAGTAATTGCCTTGAAGAGTAGCCAGGAATAAAATACAACTTACGATCATCATAATCAGAAGGACAAGTAGTGCCCATCTATTCTTCTTTGCCAGCAATATGTAAATGTTAATAAATGTTACAAAACAGAGAGCAAGAATGTTAAAGGAATATTTTCCATTATTTTTAACTTTAAATTGAAGGGGCAGGTGGATGAAGGTTACAAAAATGTCCTAAAATCTGTCTAAAGTTTTTGTTGTAGCAATTTTTCTGTATTAGAAATACTGTATTGAAAATTAACAAAAACAAAATTCTAGCGATGGAACACAGCATCACAGTACATAGCACCTTCTTCCACCCAGAAGAGCTTCATCTTTGATTCGAATACAAGGATGAAAGTGTTATGTGCCCTTCCCACATTTATCCAGCAGACTGCGATGAGAAGCACTTAACATCTTTATCCACCGGATATCTACGAACCTATGCATCCTAATGAAAATGTGTTTTAAAGCTGTACATATCTTTAATTTTCTTCTATATAATTCTCTTCTACTGTAAATAACTTTTTCATCAATAAAAGAAATCGCAATTTTTAAAAAAATTGTGACATCACCTACTTCATCCACTTAAACCTTCAATTCATACTTCGACATTTAACTATTTCCTTATATTTTTTTTCAAAATCCCACTGAAATGTGATATTCCATGAATATAAGTGAATAATGATCATGTTCCCTTTTGGTAATCAGTTAATTAGGATAAAAAAATAATTAATTACTAAAAAAAAAAGAAGAGAATTTACCAAACACTGTCACTTGTTGTGTTTCTTTTCTGGGCTCTTTTTTGGTTCTTGTTTGTGGTTTTGTAGTTGTGTCCGATGTACTGATGTCTGAATATTTGCCTTGAAGAGTAACCAGGAATAAAATACAGCATACGAAGCTGTATATAATCAGAAAGACAAGTAAAGCCCATCTATTCTTCTTTGTTCTCCAGAAAGACTTGAGGCCATCCACAGACATTCTATAAACATTTATATTTCGGCCAAGATTATCCCAACTAAAAGAAAACAAATCTTCAATGCAACGGGAACAGGAGTAGAGCTGTTTATTTTAAATAATGTAATGTAATTTAATCAACATTTCAAGTTAGAAAAAAGTAGATGGGTAAATCTACAGAAAACCTGCAATTTCAGTCAAAAATTTTTGAGATTTTAAATTAAAAGATTTCCTTTTCAAAAAAATTGAGATGATTGCTTTTGACGTTCTTACATCCATGATATATGTGGTTCAGGTCAACGCATTTTGGTTATTTAAAAAAAAAAATGATGGTAGGCTATGTCTACAGAAGTGACTTGTGTTAATAACGATGTCGAATTTTAATATAAATTATAATCGAAATAGTGAATTTACGTGGGAAAAACTATAAAATAAATAAATAGAAGACTAATTTATGAATGAATCAGACTGTCAATTTTAAACGTCTATAAAAATGTAAATATATAATTACATATATCATATATTATATTATATATACATTATACAATTATAAATATCCTTATTGGCATTTAACAAAGACTGGAAGTGAAAGACAAGTCTTCGTGAAAAATATAGTATACGCTATTGTTGATGATTCTCACTTCCATGGACCCCAAATGTCCACGGAAGTAATGTCCACGGAAGTGACGAATACTTATGTTTCTTGACCCTTGTGCTCTTCATTTTGAGTTTAGGAACACCTTTCATTGAAAAAATTAAGTTTACCATATTTCAATTATCATGCCTAGAAATAATTTTTTTTCCATAGAAAAATTAGGTTCTAAACAAGACCACAGAAGTGATGGGATGAGCTGTGCAAATTACGAAAAATGAATAAAATGGTAATATTTTTGTGACAAATGTGCGACTCAGACGAATAAAATCACTTCCCAATCCAAAATCACCGTGTAAACTTTTGTTTTTAAGTGAAATGGAAGACAACTAGCGCATCGGGTGGAGTTTTTAGAAAGTTTAGGAATGTCTACAAAAGCGATGGCTAATCACCGTGACCAGACTTGAGGTTGCAAAAAAATTTTACTGATAATTCGACAAAAATATTTCATTCAATATTTTGTTAAATTTATGTATTTTCTGACTTCACAATATATATATTATTTGAAAAATATTAAAAAATAAAGCAGTTTTGAGCTTTAGAAGCTATCCAACTGTAGCTTGTGACAGTCCACGGAAGTGACGAATCACCTTCTGTGGACAACTTTTTTTTTGGAAATTCCATAAAATTTGAAAAAAAAATACTAAACTGTAGTATATTTTGTACTTCAATATGCGATTTTGAAAAATGACAAATATTTTCAATCATTTTCAATTTATTGCTCATTTATCTATTGATGTGACACGAATTACAGGTTTTCTGTAGATTCACCCAGATATTAATATTACTGCAATTTCTATTGGTTAGAATTAACAAAGAAACTTCTTTTTCATTTTCTACGAACATTTCAGCAAAATTAGAAAATTGTCTCAATTCTCAGCTGTGGAAAGACTCAATTACTGTTGTGCATGGACACAATGTGCAGGATGATTTTTATGAGTAACTTCACGTTTTCTTATAATTTTACATGGTTATTACATTCTTAGTAATGTCCTAATCTGAATAAAGCAGTGCTATTAATTTATTTTGATTTCATATTACATTTCTGCTGAACCTATTAAGAAAATGTTTTAATCAATTACAGCAAAACTTAGCTTAATGCATGTTTCTCATACCATATTGGGCTCTAATTAGTATATCTATGATTTATATATATATATATTTTAACTGTATTAAATTCTAGAATATTTAGAATTTATTTAACTTTTATTTTATAAAGGTTAAGCTTGCAAAATAAAACAGCAAATAAATCAAAAGCATTTATAATAGTAATATAATACAAAATGTATATAATATAATGTATATAATATAATGTATAAATCAACATTAGCAGCTCAACAAGAATCTCATGTGAAAATTCGAATCCCAAGTAGATGTTTGATGCTTGACTTACACAGCAATATCTCGAAAGAATAACTTCTACCTTCCTCCAAATTTGGATCTCAATCCAGAGCTCTATTATCCTTGAATAAGAAAAACCACAAACAAAAAAAAACAAAAACAAAACAAAACAAAAACAAACACAAAAACCTTTTTGAAGAAGAACACACAGTAAATAAATTGACTGCTTCAATTGACAGAATTGATTTACTTTACAAGACTATACAATTTCTTCCTTTTTTATGTTTAATTCGGTGATCCCTATTATATAAATAATAGTATTTTCAATACATAAAACTGGATTGAACCAAATAATAATGAAAAATAAAACTTTATATTAAAAAAAAAAAGACTGCTGCTTGTTTCATGTTTGTCTTAAACAGATATAGGACAGAACATTGGCGTTATAGTAAAGATTGCAATACTTGCTGTATTTCAGTATATAGAAACCTACCACTGCGGAAATTATTTTAAGATAATTTTACACTTCATAATCTTTTTGAAAAAAAATATAACTTCTTCGTTTTAATCTGTGAAGTTTAATTAAACCTAAAATTCTAAGAAAATATATATTTCCATACATTTTGAGAAATAAAAATTACTTGATGCTGACATGAAAATATCCAACATATCTAAATAGAAGTTTAAGAACAAAAAAAAAATTATAAACTACAAATTCTTAAAACTTCATTAGATAATAGGGTTAATAAAAATTATTTAATATTATATAAAATATGTTTCGCAGCAACATTTTTACTGCATTTTCAAGTAAAATAGAAGTCTTAAAATGCAGCAAAAACGTTGCTGAGAAACATGTAGTATATATTAAATAACTTTTTTTAACCTACTATCTTATGAAGTTCTATATCTAATATTAATGGGTTTCTTTACATTACTACAAATTCTTAACTACATTAAAGAATTATTAGTTAATAAAAATCAGGATTCTTGAAAAAAGAAAAGTATAATTTTTACTGATAGAAATATTTTATAATTTTGCAATTTTATTTTTACAATTTTTAATGATAAACTGTACACTTTTGTGGAGGTTGATCTGAAGTTCATAGAAGTTGAAACATGAGGTCTTGAATGTAGGTATGGCAGGCCTGAGTCGAAATGAAAATGTTGTAAGTTCCATTGTGATATAACAACACTTAAAAATAAATCAGCTATCAATTATCCTTAAGCCACATTTTCCAAGAATAACTTATAGAGCCTAAGAATTTATGTATATTCAACTTATATATATTTTATACACTAACAGAAGTTTTTAACATTAAAAAATATAGAACTCCAATATTACCGAATAAAGTCCCACTTTCATTGAAAATTATCAATTACCTAACCTCGTAAATAAGAAAAAGTTTAGTAATAGAAATCTTGCTGCGATCAGTGAAGTCAGGAAAATCATTCTCTTCAGTTTATCACGCATCGCATATCACGTGATTGTTAATTATTTGTATTATTGGGAACTAAGAAGAATTTTAAACAATTAGGCCTATCGGTTATTTAATGAACAAGTTATAAATCGCTTAAAAGACAACATCTTCTTTATTTAGAACGGATAAGAGTAGCCTAGATGCTTTCTTCTGAGCAGTATTTCACACAGTTAATACTAGGTGCATTCAGAAAGTAAGGCCTCCAAGCCCACTACTTGGCCAATAGTACTGCAAACTATCTGAATTTTTTGTCATTATTGCACTGATGTGTAAGCTATAGAATGTCACTTGTTGCATCTTCCTATCTCTTCTCATTCCAGAGTAATAGAGCAATCCATAACATCCAGTGGTGTTGTCCGGTTGAAACAAGTGGGTTTTCAACAATTCGGTTGAAACAATGCGGTTTCAACCTGCATAACATTTTAAGTTTTTCCTTAAAAATTCTTGGAAAATGTGTCTTAAGGATAATTGATAGCTGATTTATTATTTTTTTTTTACATTGCTATATCGTTATTTGAGATCACAACTGAACTTACAAAATTTTCATTTCGATTCAGGCCTGTCATAGCTACATTCAAGACCCCATGTTTGCAATTCTATGAACTTCAGATCAACCTCAACGAAGGTGTATAGTTTATCATTAAAAACTGTAGAAATAAAATTGCAAAATTTTAAAATATTTCTATCAGTAAAAATTATATTTTGATTTTTTCAAGAATCCTGATTTTTATTAACTAATAATTCTTTAATTTAGTTAAGAATTTATAATAATGTAAAGAAATCCATTAATATTAGACATAGAACTTCATAAGATAATAAGGTTAATAAAAATTATTTAATATATACAATGTTTCTCAGCAACGTTTCACTTGAAATTGCAGTAAAAATGTTGCTGCGAAACATGTTATATGTAATATTAAGTAATTTTTATTAACCCTATTATCTTATGAAGTTTTAAGAATTTGTATTTTATAAAATTATGTTTTTGTTCTTTGCCTTCTATGTAGATATGTTGGATATTTTCATGTCAGCATCAAGTAATTTTTATTTCTCAAAATAAATGTAATTATACATTTTCTATGACTTTTAAGTTTAGTTAAATTTCACTGCTTGAGACGAAGCAGTTATATTTTTTTTTTCAAAGAAATTATAAAGTGTAAAATTATCTCATAATAATTTTCGCAATGGTAGGTTTCTATATGTTGAAAAAAAGCAAGTATTGCAATCTTGGCTATAACGCTTATGGTCTATATCTTTTTAAGACAAACATGAAACAAGCAGAAGTCTTTTTTTTTAATATAAAGTTTTATTTTTCATTATTATTTGGCTCAATCCAGTTTTACATATTGAAAATAATATTATTTATATAATTATTATAAACTGCTTCCGTAACTACATTAGTTTTAAAGAAAAATAACACTTGAAATACGTTTAACCAAAGATAGTTAGTTTGATTGATTGTTTGATTTCGTAATTTTTAAAATCAAAAAAATATTTATGTTTTGGGCCAGCTAAGTTAACTAAAATTAGCTTTAATAATTCAAGAAATAAGGTAGGGGGCCCAAATATCGTCCATCTAAGAAAACCTGCCCTTATTCTTGTCATTTATCGTCTCAGTTGCTTGCAAACAATTACAGTATATCATATTAACCTTCACTTACATGTTCCTAAACCAATCATAGATATTACTATTATTTTGTATTTTTCCTCAATTTTTTTTCAGGCAAACCTCATATTTTGAATTTTGTGAAAGTTTTCCAAATATCGCCCACACCATTAAATACTTTGTTTTTTTGCACTTCTTTGCAGTTTTTTGTTTTTTCTTAATCTTTTCGCAATTCTTTATGGGTGTTGCGAGCTTCTTTTTCTTTGGATCGTCTAAGTTCAGCCCCTTAGGACTTAGTTTCCTTTTGCTGAGAGAATTCATTAGAGCAATTGTGAATGGTGACCCACTCACAAGACTGGGACATTCAATGTTTTGGAAGCTTTCAGAAGACCCATTTTTTTTTATTTTTTACAGCTGTGACAACTTCTCTGTCCCATGTCTTACGTTGAGACATCTGTAATAAACCAAAATAAAATATCGCACAGTGGGCGATATATGGAACAACGAGGTGGGCGATATTGGGCACTCTCTAGTTTATCAATTTGGGGGACGCTACAGACAAACCGGCTACTTCTAACAAGTACCAACATTATCAACAGATAGGTTATTTCTTTCAATACTTCACGATATTAGATGGTTGCGATGGCATGAATAATTCATAAGCTGCAGCACTAAAAGAAACAGTAGGTTCATAACTTACCAGAACGAAAAAACTTCAAGAATTCATAAAAAATAAACGGGTTGAACTAACACCACCAAACGAACACAGCGTGCTAATGGAAGGAATGGCAAATTGTTTCCATCGGTTCCCGTGTGATAGCATCACTATCCCGTCCTACATCGCCCTGGGCGGTATTAGAAACGTAGGCGATATATGGACCCCCTACCTTACTTAAAATGCTGAAAAAGATTAAAAATTTGTATTTATATTCGAATGCGTAGTTTGAAAAATGATCTTTGTTTTTATTAACGATCCAAAATGGTAAGTAGATAATATTTTGATTAGCAGGGTACTTGAAGGTTTTCTTTTTTCTTGTTTTCGGTCTTTGGAAGGGATTCAATTTCATCACAGACAAATATTTCAAAGAAATTAATTAATTATTGTGATTTAATAACATAAACTTTAAAAGAAATAATCGAAGATAGAATATTCTTAATATTCCAAATCTTTGGAAATTTCAAAAGAGAATAACTTGAAGTATAGAAAATAGAAAGTTAGTGCCTTAGTGAGAACAGACCTGTATAATTGATAAGTGTTCTGTTACGAAAAATAAAACGAAAATGTCTGGAAAAAGATTTGGTTTCATAATTTAGTTTACATAATCGTTATTTTAAAATTGCACAGATGGTTTCTCCATTGAAGTCATTCCAGAAACCTGCATTAGTATCTGAAGTACAATTCGACTCATTTATTAAAGATCTTAATACTGTTTACTGAAGAACAATTTTCTTGTTTCTTTATGATGATTTCATTAAAAATTGCAAAAATTGATTAGAAAAAGAAAAAAACCTAAATTATCAATATTCACAATATTGTAAAAATCCTGAATTAAATGAAAATTTATTTTGCCGCTAACTTCGTCGATTTTTGAAGCATTGATGGGAAGAATGTTAGAAAGGTCTCAATAATATAGTAGTTTTATAGTCATTCTTAAAAAAAATAAATATTAGAATATGGACCACTGAATTAAATATAAAAAGGAAAAAATTGTTTAGTCTTGTAAACTAAGTCAATTCTGCCAATTGAAGCAATCAATTTTTTTACTGTGTGTGCCTCTTTCAAAAGGGAGTGTTTTTGCATTTGCTTTTTTTTTTTTTTTTTTTTTTTTTTTTTTTTGTGTGTGGTTTTTCTTATTCAAGGATAATAGAAATCCGGATTGAGATCCAAATTTGGAGGAAGGTAGAAGTATTTCTTTCAAGATATTCTTGTGAGGCATCAATTATCTATTTGGGATTAGAATTTTCACATGAGATTCTTGTTGAGCAGCTAATGTTGATTTATACATTATATTATATATATTGTGGGCCCGGTAGCCGAGTGGGTAAGGGCGCTTGGCTGCGGGTTGGAGGTGGCGGGTTCGATTTTTTTAGGGAATTTTTCCATGCTTCTTTCTCCTCCAAACGGGCCCTAGGGTCTACCCAGCCCTCTCTAGAATGGGTACCGGGTTTCTTTCCCTGGAGTTAAAGGCGGGCGAGCGACGGGCCGACCCCCCGTCCTCAACTTTGTCCCGTAGGTTCTGGTATCTGGAGCCTACCCTCCAGCAGCATTGCGCGGTCCTCTGGGCCTGATCGCAACTTTAACTTTAACTTAACTTATTATATATATTATGTATTATATTATTATTATAAATGCTTTTGATTTTTTTGCTGCTTTATTTTGCAAGCCTAATCTTTATAACATAGAAATTAAATAAATTCAAAATATTCTAATAGCTAATACTGTTAAAAAATATCATAAATATACTAATTAGAACGCAATATGGTATAAGAAACATGACTTAAGCTTAGTTTTTGATTAAAACATTTTATTAATAAGTTCAGCAGAAATAAAATTAATAGCACTGCTTTATACAGATTAGGACATAACTAAGAATGTAATAATCATGTAAAATTATAAGAAAACGTTTTTAATTTGCTACTTTTTCAATATTTATGTCCACTTTTCGCTACTTCAACAACAGTAACTGAGTCATTGCACAGCTGAGAATTGACACAATTTTCTAATTTTGCTGAAATGTTCGTAGAAAATGAAAAAGAAGTTGCTTCGTGAATTCTAACCAATAGAAATTGAAGTAATATTAATATCTACTTTTTTCTAATTTGAGATGTTGAATAAATTACAATACATTATCAACTTATATAATTGGCTAAGTTCGTCTGTCCATCTGTCTGTCTGTCTGTCCGTAACTCGATCTATTTTTGTTACCACTGCACCGATTTTAATGAAATTTGGCATACTTACTCAGTTTTTTACGCTGATTTTGAAACTCAAAACCATTTTTGTCGTAGTATCTTCGTTCACAAGTTAGCGCAGTATTTAGATTATACAAAAGTGAGTTTTAAATGCCTTTCGGCGTTATGAGTTAAAAATAATAATTATTCTTTAGATAAATTAAACTTTAGATATGGTTGGTATTTTGTTTTTCTTTTTGGGTGGAAAATGATCCTTTACATTAGACTCTCCTATATTACAGGTGTACAGTTAAGAAGTACACGTAAATAAGTCTGATAAACATTAAAAAAAAAAAAAAAAAAAATTTTCAAATCAAATCATCAATCGAATCAAATATATATATCTGTCTGTCTGTCTGTCTGTCTGTAACTCGATATAATTAAGCTATTAAGATAGATCCAACGGTTCTCAATGATACCATTGAATCAAAAGTACTCAAATTGGATGACAATGTAGTTCATTGTGTCATTCCATGTTATCACCATGAACTTTTATTCTTGGGAACTGACCTTGACAACTGAAATTTTAACAAAACATAAGTTCAAAACCAAATAATTTTACCACTGCATCCATTTTAATGAAATTTGGCATACTTACTCAGTTGTTTACGCTGATTTTGTAACTCAAAACCATTTTTGCCGTAGAAGCTTCGTTCACAAGTTAGCACAGTATTTAGATTACATTTACTTTATATTTGATAGATGATAATAAAATGATTTTTCTGATTTTTTTATGCCTGTCGTCTGACAGGCTTTGCTGCTATTTTAAAATAAACAGCTCTACTCCTGTTCCCGTTGCATTGAAGATTTGCTGTTTGTGTTTTATTTTAGTTGTGATAATCTTGACCGAAATATGAATGTTTATAGAATGTAGGTGGATGACCTCAAGGCTTTCTGGAGACCAAAAAAGAATAGATGGGCTCTATTTCTCCTTCTGATTATGATGATCGTCGATTCTCTTCTTTTTTTCTTCTATTAACTAATTATTTTTTTTCTAATTAACTGATTACCAAA
Source organism: Thereuonema tuberculata (assembly GCA_023159025.1). Taxonomy (NCBI): domain Eukaryota; kingdom Metazoa; phylum Arthropoda; class Chilopoda; order Scutigeromorpha; family Scutigeridae; genus Thereuonema; species Thereuonema tuberculata. Next base: position 15,640,145 of record JAFIDM010012231.1, read on the forward strand.
AGGGAAACTTCCGGAAAGTGATCATTCTTCACTCATATTCATGGAATATCCTATTACAGTGGTACTTTGAAAAAAATATATGGAAATAGTTAAAAGTCGAAGTAGGAATTTAAAGTTAAAAATAATGGAAAATATTCCTTTAACATTCTTGATCTCTTGTTTTGTAACATTTATTAATATTTACATCTTGCTGGGTATTTTAAAAAAATGATTAATAGATTATCCTTAATCTTAAGTTGTTGCAAACTATTACTTAACGCACAGATTAAATAACTAAGAGCTTTTTTACTTCTTCAATTTAAATTACAAAGTTTAGTACAATTTTACAGGCAGTTATTGTCGATGTTATTTTATGAGCCTGTATTTAATATCGAGTTTAGATATAATCATCAAAATAAAGTGCTTTAACACCATTGAAGGCAGGTCACTGATAGAAGACTAGCTAATGATTTTTTTTTTTCCAGCAAACTATCTTTTTTAAGTAAAATTGAAATTTGCATTTAAGTAGTTATCAATAGTTTAATTGTAAGTCCGTGGTTTTCTTTACTTCTGCTCGCAGGTTCCAAGTTCGTGGACACTCAAGTGAGCTGCCTTGGAAATCTCTTAAAACGCACACCAACATTATCCAATTGCTATGAGATGGAATTTGCTTTGCTTCAATACAAGCGATGTCTAGTCACAGTTCCAACAGAAGCATTTAGCAACAGCAGATTGATTTCAAACGAAAGATGTACAGATAGTGAACAGAATAGGAAGGAGACAACTGAAACCGTGATGAATGATATTCTACTAGATCGAATAGTGAATTATATAAGCCTAACTGGAAAGACCAGCTTCAATGGAAGCTCAAGAGCACGTCTTGATGATCTTGAAGAATTTCAACAGGCTTATAATAAACAAAATAAAATGTTTTCTAACAGAAGTTTTTAAATATTAAAAAATATAGAATTCCAATACTACCGAATAAAGTCCCACTTTCATTGAAAATTTTCAATTACTTAAAATGGTAAATAAGAAAAAGTTTAGTAAAAGAAATCTTGCTGTGATCAGTGAAGTCAGGAAAATCATTCTCTTTTGTCTAAACAAAAGAAATTGGTTGTTATCACACATCGCATATCACGTGAATGTTAAATATTTGTATTATTGGCAACTGTGAAGAATTTTAAACAATTAGGCCTAATCGATTTTGAAAACTATCAGTCATTTAATGAACGAATTATAAATTGTTTAAAAGACAACATCATCTTTATTTAGCATGGATAAGAGTAGCGTAGATGCTTCCTTGTGATCAGCATTTCACATAGTTAATACTTTTTATGCATTCATTCAAGCATATCTTCTTTCAATTCTGTAACTTTATTTTTTCAGTATATGATTATTGCCTCATAATAAAACATGTCTCTGATAGAAGCATCAAAATGAATATGCAGAATGTAATTTTCATTTTATACTTTCAGCTAATTTATTCGCGAAATTGTAACATCTATTAATCTTATTCAATCTATTAATCTTATTTCTTGGGTTGAAATATTGTATTCACTTGAAGAGAATTCTTTGTGAGGCAAATAGACAGACGATCATTGGGAGAACGGTTGCCACATTCAACGGATGCCATTAGTTGCAAATAAACGCCCAAGTTTTTCGAGAAAATTGACACAAAATTTTTCATCAACTTTAGTTAGAACTCAATTTTAGCGCATAAAGATCGAAGAATCATCATTATGAAGTTACATAACTACTAATTGTAATTCACGTACTTTTATTCAGATAGTATTTCTTATAGAATATTTGAAGCAAAAACAGTAAATATTACAAGAATTTCATGATTCTTATTTGAAAATCTTTCACCATTTAATTGTTATATCATAATGGGCCGATCAATTAAAATAAGCATATTTTTAGTCATTTTAAACTCTGCCCCCGTTGTGCTTACGTAAGATTTGGCAAATCATTAAAAGTAATACCACTGAAATACTGAAATACATATGAAATACTGAGGAAAACTTTTTTTGCCTGTCTTACGTAAGCATTGCTCTGATCCCCCCTCCCCCTTTCCAATAAAAATAAGCAAAGCTTACCCCCCCCCCTTTGAATGCTTAATAATACTTGAACAGCCCCTAAGCAAATTCATAAACAGTGATCTCCGGAAACCCCCCTTCCCTCCTTAAGTTGCATCGAAGAATGATTGAAATTAAAATACATCAAATTTCAATCATGTTAAAATATCTCGTCTTTTCTACGTTCTGATGTAAATTCTAGTGAAACCTATACAGAATCAACAAATTTTGTTTTTCTTTATTGTCTAAAAATCCCAAACTCAACTGAACAAACTCCAATAGTCTTTTTCATTTCTCCTTTTTTTGTCGCTTGAGAATAGAATGAATGATTTCCGAATTTTTCGTAAAAGTTCAATAGCATCCCCAAACTCTGTTATCTTTTATCATTGGGAAATACAGAAAATCGACTATCGTAGTTTATTAGGCTTTTATAGTCTCACTCTTTTCTTTGGTGATAAATTATGTAGATAGATATTATATAATTTATATTATATATCTAATAGTAACCAAAAAGCTGCTTGTTCAAATTTTCAAATTTTCCGACTGATTAAATCTGCTAATATTTACATTAAAATCAAATACTTTTTATTAAATCCAAGGAAGCCCAACACAGTTAACTAGAATGTGCCTCGACTTTGCTAGATATTAATGATGGTTATTTCGCTTCCAGTAGTTAATTGATGGAATTTTTGTCCTTTTTTTTATTATTTGATTTTTTTTCCCCACTTCAATGATACATCCAAACCATTTATTCTTACGAAATAGAGGAAGTATAAATAACTGTTAAGATAAACACCAATTTATAAACAAAAATAAAAACTTTAAAAACTTTCCTTTGGTCACCTGAAAGTTCGAAGCTATTAAATATATAATCCTCCTCCTGCACTGGAAACTACATTAAACGAATTATAATTGATAAAATAGCAGAAGTTAAGAAAGTAATCAAAAAATCAAAAGAATGTGAAAAGTAAAAGATTGAAGTTATTATTGCCTTATTAATTATTTCTACTTACAGAGAGTGAAATACTAAACTTTGATCACACAATAATAATTTTCTAAGTTAGTCTTTCACTCATCATCTCATTTATTGGAAGGGTAGCGAGGATGTTTCGAAAATAACAGTGGATTGATTTTTTTCTATTTATTTAGCAATTTTGCCTTTAAAAAACCCTGGAAGTTATTAATGTACAGCGATATGCAGGGATTGGACACAAAAATATGAAACTCGTATGACAACGGCCCATAATTCAAATGCACAGCAGAGCGACGCCATCTACAATAGATGTCTTGCCACCTACTGGTCGTGAAGGCGGAAGCATCAGTTGATCAGCAGCAGTCGTACGAGTTGCATGTAAAACTGTGCTATTAGTGAAACACTGTTATGTTTGACCTCTCAGACTTAGAAAGAGGCATCATTGGAGCTTCAGTGACGAAAAAAGCCAACCTAATTAAGCACTATATCAACTGTACAGAAAACTGGATTTCCTCATCTTCGAAACAGACCAGTGGGCGAAAGTCAAAGCTCATCAACTGGGCTAGATGAGTGTTGAAGCGGATAGTGACCCGACAACACAAGAAGCGGTGTCCAAATAACCTCCGAATGAACACCCATCTGCAGGACCCCAAAATATCAACCAAAACTATACAACGTGAAATGCATGCTGCAAACATTCATGGCAGAGCGGTTTTTCCGAAAACCATTAGTGACAACGTGGAATGCGTTGAAGTGATGGCAATGGTGCCGCGAGTACAGACACTGGATATAACAGCAGTGAGGACACGTCATTTGGTCTGACGAATCTTCTTTTATAATATTTCAGACCACTGGACGTGTTTATGTGTGGAGAACGTCCACAGAAGCCTTTCAGTTGGACTGTCTCCTTCTTACTGTTAACTTTCTGAACTAGAGACCACTCTGCACGAGGAATGGCTAAATACTGAATATTGTGCATGACCTGTATTTCTTCATCCCATATCGGATACAAGCTGTAATTCAGGAGAAGGGTTGGCCAACACCCTACTAATAAATATTTCTAATCGTTTCACAGGTGTTCATATTATTTTGTCAACCCTCTGTAATTGCGTGTTCACTTTACAATGAAAAAGCCTTTTTTTTCATTAAGAATTTCACTTTTTATAATATCGATATATTTGATATCTTTGATTTTTTTACTTACTTTTTTCTTTCCAAAGAGATACGAATACAATTTCAATCATTAAACTCGTCAATCAAAGAATTGAAAATAAGTTTCTGAAAAAAACGTGAGCCTCATTTTCTCTAAAATGTTATTCTGAAATTGTCTTTTTGTTTGTGTGTGAAAACGACACATGTCATGCGCAAATTAATGGATGAGCTAATACCCATTTATTTAGTCAACAGAAGCCGTGCTGGCGTGGTCGTGCGGTCTCGGCGGCGGCCAGCCGTGGCGACCAGTGCGCCAGTACCTGGGTTCGAATCCCGGCAGTGGCATGGCTGTTTCTTTCTTCTTCTGTGTTTCGTCCAACGCTGTTCAAGGGGTCACAGTGGTGACCTATGTCAGCGGATTCTTCTCACAAATATAATATATAGTCAACAGAAATCCATTGTTGAGATTCCAATGCTTTTCTATGGGAATTTCTCGAAGCTTCTCGCTTTACTTTCTCGATAAGAACCTACTTAGAAAAATTTTCAAATATGAAAGTTAAATCATGTATAATCCTTAAATATGCATACAAAGTTTAAAACAAGCTCCATCCAATGGTTATACAAGATATTATGACTTACACACCTAGACATAGACTGACTGAAATCGCACGTCTCGATAAAATTAAGGGCGTTTCACATAGATCCGAAAATCAGATGGTCGGATCCACGAATAGGACGTATTCTCTTTCACATGGCCACGAAACGTAGTCTATACGAACGATTTGAATGCTACATATCGTATAGATGACGTGGGAGAGAGTTTCGTGGCCATGTGAAAGAGAATATGTGCGATTCGTGGACTCGACCATCCGATTTCCGGATCTACGTAAAACGCTCTTTAGGCTAATAAAGGACAATTTTTATCTCGAATATAATCAACCAAAACAAACAAAAAAATCTAAAATGATTGCTAACACTGTGATTTTATTTAATGACATTTTTCATCATACAAGTAGTCAATGTGTCCTGAAAAAAAAATAAGTTTAATAAATCGTGAAATGCTTCGTCGCTTATTTTTATAAATATTTTCTAAGAATTTAATTATATTACTTCAAACTTAAATCTTTTGAAAATGTTTCTAAAAAGACTATAAAGAAATGTCTGGGATGTCTTTAAAATTATAAGGAAAGTTTAAGAAAGAAAGTCATTTATGATTTGTAAGTCACAAAAAGGAGGTTTTTCAGAAACGTAATTTGAAATTTCTATTTAATTTGATAGATAACACCCACACATTACAATAATTTTTCTCGTGAACACTTTCAAAATCTTTGCGGACCCCTAGATTTGGCAAGACAAAAAAATCGCATACCAAAAAGATTGAATTTTGATAGTCATCATGTTGTTGTGCTTTTTTTTTCTTGCTTTTTTTAATTGATAATTGAAAGTGAATGAAGACAAAATATATGTATGTATATATATTTAGTTTGCGCTTCATTTTAAATAGTAAAGTATAATTAACAAATTTAGAGAAAGGATAACAACAGAATGACAGCCTTCTTTTATCGCCAATGAGACATAAGGTCTAATTTTTTCATCAGGTTCCGTTTCAGATGAGAACATAGATGTTGTAGTTGGGATCTTGGGGCACCTTGTGATCCTTTTGTATTCACCTTCTATGAAGCAACGTTTATATATATTTCTCATAATACGGAAATATGCCAGAAAATAAACATACGCCGCCTCTGTCACTCTGCATTCCTCGCCATCAACGATAATATCACTCATTTCATCCAAACTTCTTTGAAAACAATCCCTTGACATAATCAGATTCCTGGGCAACAGAAAGAAAACAAACATAGAATAATAATTATAAAAGCACCTTTCATTTTGTAAGAGATGTTAGGAGGAACCATAAATTAGTAAAACAGTTGCAATGAGGACGAAGCTGTCCCAGTGTCCTGTCGACAATAGGTAAACAGCTTTCATTATTGAGAGATCATTTTTTAAGAGATGAATTAATTTTAATATGTTTCAATCTCAAAGGAAAAGTTTCTAATAGCGCATTTTTTTTCTAAATTTCCACACCATTTCAAGGATATAATGAAAGAGAAAAGAGAAATTGTTGTGGCCAAACTAACAAATAATAAAGAGTAAGTCTTTAGTTTTTAAATCACGTGTTATTTTATTCTTAATCTTTAAAAATAAATTTGTTTTAGTAAAAAGTCCTTATTCGTTAAGTATTTCCATTATTTCGAATTTCAGAGAGAAACTCTTTCTTAAGCTAAGAAATTATAATGAGAAACAATTTCATATTTTGTTCTTTATTAAAACAATTCTGAAAACTCGTTGTTTTGTGTACTATTACTAAAGTTCATTTAAATATTATTTTTGGAAAGTAATATTCTTTGCTTTTTAACACAAGTCGTCATTATAAGTGAATTTATATGATTAAAAAATTTTCAACTATAATTACTGAAAACGAGCACATGATATTAAAATATTTAATTGGAGATATTAGATGTTAAATTTCAATCAATTTTTAGATGTTATTCGAAAACATTATTCTGTTACCTCCTATGGTAATAAAACTATAATAAATTTGATATACTTGCAGATTCTTAAAGATCCTTGAAAATGGAACTTCAAAAACTGATTCCTACATTTCAGAAATGTCAGTAAAAATCTAAGGTGACAATCATCGTTAAAAATATTTGATTCCATCAACTCTAAAATAAAACATAAATTAAATAAGCAGTTACTTCATAAAAAAAAGCAATAAAGAAACCACTGTTTATTAGAGAGTCGTATCCTTTAGGGCAGTGGTCGGCAACCTTTTGTTGTAAAAGGGCCAAATATGTTATGTGGGGATTACTGCGGGCCGCACTTGGGCCATCTTACTTTGACAACCAAAAAAAAAAAAAAAAAAAAAATTTCCAACCCGCCCCGCGGGCCGCACCAAAACGCTTCATGGGCCGCATGCGGCCCGCGGGCCGCGGGTTGCCGACCGCTGCTTTAGGGTAAGAGAAATGTGTAGCTACGTAATTGGTTAGTAACAATATAGTGATAAAAATTTAACTGATATGTAACAAGGAGAGGTCACGAGTTGTACGAAACAGATTTTCATGCCCTTTTGGGAGATGAAAGTACTCATGAAGTACTGCAAAAATGAAGTACCAGGTTTTAGGGTTTATCACTCAAGCGTTTTGGAGATATTTGATGATTTTTGGAATGTTTTTCCCGCTTTTGCTTTAAAGCTCCCTGTCTCACAGTCGAAACAGGAAGTTAAGCGTTAGCTCTACTGATAAGTTGCTGGGCTGCAGATCTCAAGGAGATGTCTGAAATCTTTTTTTTTCTTATTTTTAATTTTTCGTTTCTTTTTGATTTCTCCCTACTCGTGTTTTTTCTAGTAGGGAGAAATAAAAATAAAATTAAAAAAATATAAATCAATTACTTTTATAATTTAAGTTAGTTTAGAAAAATAAAATCTTTATATGTCAAAAGGATAAATTAGAGGCTCGAGGCAAAGCAGCTGGTTAGGATATCTGAAGATTGCCAAGGACTGATGCAGAATGGCAAAGGGAGGGCTAAACGAATGCTGGAAGGTATTATGGTACAGGTGCAGCAAAGTTGTGCCCAAAGAAAACAGCCAGGGACAGGCGCCTGTTGAATAAGACAGGCAACGGAGAAGTAATAATGATATAAATTTATTTGTATTAATTGTAAATTTCAAATATTAAGCTTAGAATTTTTCCTCTCTTTCTTCAATTCCTTCCAATTTTAATAATAATAAAAAAGAAAAATAAAGGACAGTTTTGTTGTTACTGAAAAAGGAGAATACAAGAAGAAAAAGATGCAGCTTTTATTTTTCTAAAATGAAAGTAAGTTAAGTTAATAGATTTATATATTTTTAATTTTATTTTTATTTCTGCCTACTAGAAAAAACACGAAAAAGAAATAAAGAAGCAGAAGCAAAAAGGAAGGTAAAAAAAAAGAAGAAAAATATAAAAGAAAGAAAAAAAAATTAAAAAAAAAAACAGAAAAAAAAGAAGGAAAAGAAAGTGCATTAGCATATAAGACATGGATTAAAAAAAGAAAAAAAAAAGGTTTAAAAAAAAAAAAATCGTCAGGTAGCTGACTCAAACCATTTCGACCTCGAGATCTGCAGCCCAGCAGCTTATCAATAGAGCTTATGTCGAACTTCCTGATTCGACTGTGAGACAGGGAGCTTTTAAGCGAAAGCGGGAAAAACACTCCAAAAATCATCAAATATCTCCAAAACGCTTGAGTGTTAGACCCTGATGTATTTTTAAAGTACTTCATGAGTACTTTCCTCTCCCAAAAGGGCATGAAAATCTGTTTCATACAACCCGGACCTCTCCTTGTAAGTATGCTGAAATAAAAGGTATTTATATATGACGTTTAAAAGATTTCGTATCTTAGATCTTATCAAATAATTATAAAAGAGTATCTTACAATCTTACTTAATAATATCTTGGTATATTACAGTAGGCCGTGCTGGCGTGGCCGTGCGGTCTCGGCGGCGGCCAGCCGTGGCGACCAATGCGCCAGTACCTGGGTTCGAATCCCGGCAGTGGCATGGCTGTTTCACTTTCCTTTCATGTGTTTGTATGCTTCTTCTCTGTCCCTTGTCTCTTCTCTTCCCATCACCCCAGTCACCTGGTCAGTCGGGGTGATTACGACCAGTGTTCCCGTCGTTCTTAGGGGGAACGCCTTGCGTCCCGCCGTGGACTGATATTCAAGGCCAAAATAAAAAAGAAAAAAAAATATTACAGTAGTCCTTTTTTTTCAATCCAATGCCATGGGATCTTAGTACTTACTGCTTTTTTTGCCTTAACAAGTGGCGATAATTGTGAGCTATGAGAATCGTAGCCCACGGTACCACCATTGGAAGCAGCTTACATTATATCCGCAGAAACAGAAGAAACACAGAAGAAGAAACAGCCATGCCGGCTCCGGTATTCGAACAGAGGTTCAGCACTTAGACCACAAGGCTGTTACCGAATTACTGAAGTTAATGTGAAGTTAATGTGATTTTTGAGATAGTGAAAAATGTAGCAGATGCAATTAATGTGACCATACATGAGCAAGACTTTGAGACCATCCATAGAACACCCACCTACAACAAAAGTAAAACAAAACCAATAATTATCAAATTTAAAGATCTCCAAAAAAAAACAGAATGGATGGAGAAAGGAAGAAAGAAGAAAATAATTAGCAGAGACATAACCAAAAATGGAGATGATAGCATGATCTACATCAATGACAATCTAACAAGAAATCAAAAGCATCTTCTTTGGAAAACCAAACTGGCAGCAAAAGAAGAGAAGTACAGGTATGTGTGGATCAAAAATGGAACAATTATGGCAAGAAAAGAAGAAAGTTCCAATATTATTAAAATTCACGATATTGAGGACTTAGAAAAACTTGCCTAAAACGTAAGGGGAAAATAGATTAGAAAAAGGGAAGAACAATTTAAAGACATGGATGAGGACGCTACGCATAAAGATATTGAAAAATATCTTATACATAAAGATACTCTCGAATTAGAAGATATTGAAGAATGGGGACACAGTATTAATGGAAATGTTGTGAATAATCTTAATATAAATATTATTCATCTCAATTTAAGATCAATCAGAAAAAACTGGGACTTATTATTATGTAGATTAAATCAGCTGATGAATCTGATAGATGTAATAGTTCTGACAGAGGTAAATGTAACTGAAAACGAGGTAGAACTATATAAAATAAATCATTGGAACATGTTCTTTAATTTAAGACAAAATCAAAGAGGTGGAGGTATAATAATATACACAAAACTCAACATTGACGTCGACAGAGTCCTTATAACCTCGAATAATTTTGAATGCCTAAGTTTAAAACTAAAACACCAAATATGGAAAAACAACCTAAATATCTTAGCTGTCTATAGACCCCCAAAACAAAAAATTAAACTATTTATAAATGAATTAGAAGAAATCATAATAAATAATAACGAATTCTTTGAAAATAACTGTGTAATAATTGGAGACATCAATATAGATTTATATAAGTTAAATGGAAATCACACAGTAAAATTATACATTGAAACTCTGGGTTGTCAGGGATTCAAAAATTGCCTATATGGTACTACTAGACATGGAAAAACGTCTAAGCAAAGTACAAAAACTTGCATCGACCACATCTTCACAAAAATAACAGATAAAATTCACAAAAGTTATATAATTAAAGAAAGCATTTCAGACCACTTTATAACATCATTAAGTATCAATTTAGAAAAAACACTAAAAACAAATAGTATATATAAAAACCCAAAAGAAAGACAAAAAAAATTAAAAAAGATCGATCACCATCTTTTAGAAAACAATCTAAACAATCTAATGGAAACAATAGAAAATAAAAAAATCGATAATCCTAATATAATATACAATAATTTAATAACAGAATATAATAAATCCAAAAGAAACATAACATTAAATAAGAAAAGTCTAGAAATATCAGAATATTTCTCTAGATTATCAAATAATAAAAAATATAAAAAAAGATCGAATAAAGGAGAAAGAACACATAAAGAATGGATAACAAAAGAATTAATTGATGAGATAAAAGAAAGAGACAAACTTTATAAAAAGCACAAAAACAACAAGACTAACGAACAATTTTATAATGATTATAAAAGATTAAGAAACATTCTAACATCCAAAATAACAAAGGCAAAAAACAATTATTACTACAATAAATTCATAAAAGAAACAAAAAATCCAAAAAATTGCTGGGAAGAAATTAATGCCCTACTAGAAAGAACAAATAAACACAAAACTAAAAAACAAAATGAAATACAAAAATTCGCACGAGAAATGGACAATGAAAATAAAAAGAAAACTCTCGCAGAGCTATTCAGTAATTACTACCAAAACATTACAAAAGATTATAACTTAAATTGCAGCGAAAAAATTATAAAAGATATAAATGTTACAGATATAATGAACTCAATGGTAATCAACGAACCAAATGAAAATGATATCATAAACATAATAAACACTATGGATGTAAAAAAATCAAAAGGACACGATTTGATATCCATTTCAGATATCAAAACAAATAAGGAAATTTTCTCTACATTAATAACTACACTTACTAAAACAATTATAAGTAAAGAAAAATACCCAAACAGCTTAAAAATATCAAAAATCATCCCAATATACAAAAACAAGGCTTACAATGATTGTAAAAATTACAGACCAATTGCTATTTCCTCGACAGTAGGCAAAATAATTGAAAAATACTTTACTAAAAAATTACAGGAATATTTAAAAGAATATGACATCATACATAAACATCAATATGCTTACCAACTTAAAAAAAGTACAACAATACTCTTAGAGGATTTCAGTGAAAACATAAATAAAAATCTAAATAAAAATTACTATGTTTTATTGATCACCATTGACTTGTGTAAGGCATTTGATTTGATCGACCATCAATTACTTTTACTCAAATTACAAAAAATAGGCATAAGGGGAAAAATGTTAAATATTATAGAAAGCTATTTAGAAAACAGAAAAAATTTTGTACAAATAGACAATACTGTAAGTAAACGTAAAAAAATTAACATTGGAGTACCCCAAGGATCAAACTTAGGACCTATATTATTTATAATCTTTCTAAATGACCTTTTTCCTCTAATAAAAGACTGCAGTATATATATTTATGCGGATGACATTATAATATATACAGTAGGTCCTGACTTAGAAGATGCAAACAAAACTCTTCAGGAAAACTTTAATACATTGCAAAAATGGTTTCATGATAACAAACTAGTTCTTAATAATGAGAAAACTAAAGGAATACTGATTAAACCCAAAAAAAAACAAGCAAATAATAATATAAATATCACTATACACACACACGACTGTTTACATGGACATAGTATAGATTGTAAACTCTGCAACAGGATTGATATAATAAAAAATTTTAAATATTTAGGTATAATCATAAACGATTTCTTTACATGGGATAACCATCTAAATGCTCTACATAAAAAGCTATATACGACTACCTATATTTTCTACCACATTAGAAATATTCTTCCACTAAAAACAAAAATTTTAATTTATTTTGCACTTTTTGATTCTTTATTAAACTACGGTGTAAACATATGGGCAAACGTAGGCAGTAGTCATTTACAAAATTTAAAAAATCTACAAAATAAGGTCCTAAAGTTGATCTTTTCAAAAAAGATATGGAACAATATAAACAAGAGAAAACAATTTTTACTAAAATATAATATACTTAATCCAAAACAAAAATTTTTATATAATGTAATAATAAAAAATTTCTACAATATAATTAACAAAAAAGATGAAAATAAAAGAAAACATAATACGAGACACTGCAACAGACTAAAACTCGACTATCCTTGCATCAATAACGAATATGGTGAAAGAAATGTAAATTATGTAATAGAAAAAACTCTAAACGAAATGAATGAGATTATTGATAAAGATTATAAAAAAATTTCACTTGTTAAAAAACAGGTAAAAAAATGGATTGTGGACAATATTGACTAACAATGAAGAAAAAAAAGAAAAAAGAAAGAAAAAGGAGAAAAAAAAAAGAAACATCAAAACATGTTTGTAAATCATTTGACGTAACAAATTCTAGTAATTCCTGTGTACCATTTTGATGGAAAATGTTATATACATATTATAATTGTGAAAAAAATAAATAAAAAAATAATGTAATTATGTAACCCACAGCACCCGTTGATAGGGACTTTCTTTATCCCTAACGGGACTGAACTATGTAACTAAAGTAGATAAGTGAATAAGTGAATAAAACAAATACTTAACGACATAAATCTAATAACAGATGAAGAATATTACTTATTATTACTTCTTCTTATTGTTGTTGTTTTTCTAATAATATTTGAAGATCAATTTAATAATTTACTTCTCTACCCAGTCTATTCTGTATAGCAGAATAAAGTAATCATTTAAAATTGAATGTTTTATTTTTGAAGCTGCATTAACAAAAAAAATATACTGTCATTTTATGAGTCCTGTTATCTCATTTTTTTTTGTTTTAATATATTTCAATAAATTAGGAATGCCTGAATAATAGTATCTTTAAGTATATTTTCCAAGTGGTTAAAATTAAAATCAATCTTTTCAAAGTCAATAAAAGAAGTTAATAATAAAAAATGGAAATTCAACCATTACAACACTTCCCCACACTTCAAGTAAAGGAAATGTAGGTAGTTCTGGCATTGTTGGACTTTTAGTTTTATATTACTTTCAGTAGATGTTTAGGCATTTAGATAATATATTTTTAAAGCTTTAGCTCTATTTCTAATATGGTAAATGAGGACTATTTCATTTCCATCCATCCATAGTAATTCCGTCCGGAGACAGGTCAACATGCCTATGGAATTCAATAATTCCCACAAAAGCACTTGGGGAAAGAAACTGAGGTGGGTTCCCGTGGCCTTCCTCAGGCAGCATTATGGAATGGCTTCAGACAGAAGAGAAAGTGAAGAGGAGGCTAACAAACACAAGAAAGGAAATTGAAACAAACAACAAGCCACGCTCGGGATTCGAACTCAGATTCCGACACAACGTCCGCACGGCAGACCGCCGCCCAGACCGCTCGGCCATATTAGAACGGCTAGTTCATTTAGAGATTTAAAAGTTTATATATTTTCTTTACTTTGATATTTACCAATTTACCAATACAGAGACGCCTCTCAAGAGAATGAAACGCCTACACAGCTGTTTAATATTATTTATTGGAAAATAATGAACTATTATAAAGTATTTTTTTTGTATTACTAATTTAATAGGCAGTGTTCCCGATAATCAAGTGGTAACGCGTTTAGATTATGACCTGGAGGGACCGGGTTCAATCCCCGATCTCAGCAGAATTTTTCCTCGTTGAATTCTCCTCTAGATGGGTCCTAAGGTTCACCCAGCCCTTTCTAAAATGCGAACCGGATACCGGATTACTTTCCTGGGGTGTAAAGGCAGGCGGGCATCTCGGTCTGACCGTCCGACCTCAAATTAGTTCCGTTGATCAGGAAAGGCCGAGAGGCTTAAGGCCGTTTTAGACGTGCCACTTAAGTAGGCTATTTCGATGGCAATGTCAGGTTAGATTAAGCTTAAAACTCTGTCTTACACGTTCCATATCGTCTTCCATCAGACAGAAAATTTACACTTGGCAATTACAGTCATACCTAACTTTTATTTACGAAAATAAATATTGATTTATATAAAAATCATTTTTCAAATGCATCGAATAGGCGAAAGGATGTTTATAATTAATTAAAACAGAAAGTATTTCATTTTTTCGTCTTTTTGCATTTCTTTATTTTCAATTTCGATATTTTTCGTTAAATCTCGACCAACGAAGATATGTTTTCGAGGTTTCAACCGCTCGCAGCTTCAAATTTTCAGGCCGGAATTCTGTCATGATTTTAGTTAATAATGTATAGCTTTTTCTAGAAGCATCCACGGAAAGAAAATGTAGTGAAATCTGTTCGTGAAATCAATTTTGTAGTCAATAATTTCGAATAAGCAAAAAACAATCGATTAAGTTCTTCAATTCGCCACCAATTTCGCTGGTGTCAGACAGCTCATACGAAATGACATGCCATCTCCTTTGAAATTAGAACCAGTCCTAAATTAGAACAACAGAGACAATGGGCTTTCCATCACGTCATGGCGAGCCGATGGCGCACAGATTGCCTACTGAAATGGTACATGCAAAACGGCCTTTACTTCATGCAATCCTAAGGGCCTGTCTAGTCCACCAATGGGATACTTTAACTTTTAATACTTGTTGAATTTATCCTATTACTTACGTTACAAAACAAGTTTTAAATAATGTAAAAAAGTAATTAAATATAAAGAAAATAAAAATTTAAAATTAATTTTTAAAAAGATACCGAAATAAAAATATTAGATATCCATTTAATATCCATTGAGAAAACGTTACGTAGTTTATATTAAAAAATATATAAATATTTATTTCTATATTGAATGATAAGGTCAATAATAATTAAAATCTCTATTTTAGGTCTTTCATTTTAAACTACTGTGAATAAAATTAAGCTGTAGTGAATAATATTTTTTAATTATATAATTAATTTTATTTCATAATTTTGAATTTTGATAGATATTTCTTACCCCGAAGTATCTTTGCGCCTTCCTGATTAGCGCAAAAGTAATAACTCAAAGATTTTTGTAATATTTTCATCTCATTTAATACATCAGAAAAAGTACATCGTTCATACTGAGTAACATTTGTACATACGAGATCAGAATCCATTTTTATTATACATTTTGGCTCATTGAAGAAAACCCTAAAAATGAAAATAAAAAAAAAAAAAATGATAAGAAAACAATTGTAACTGATTTATTAAAAAAAACTCTGCTTACTTTCTATTTAATTAATTCTAGTGTTGGTTTATTTTTAAATTATAATAAAAAATGACATATCTTACTTTAGCCGAAAGAAGAAAACTTAGAATTAGTAGAAAGGAAAACCCATAGCTTAAGAAGGATTTCAGAAGCTCTAAGCTATTGCAAATTGTTATCCTCTGTAGCAGAAGTAACAATTGATCACATTGATCTCACTTAAAGGGCTGAATTGATTCCAACCCGTGTCCCTTTGAACAGCATTTCGAACCAAACCTAAGCTTCTCGGAATGACAAACTTATTTAATAGAAGATGTAAACGTTACAATGATTTCATTTTAGAATAAAAAATAAACTTGATGCACATTCTGCAAGAAAAGAAACTGCAAAAAAACCACACAAAAATGTCAAAATTGACATTGCCGTGGTTTCTAATAGTACAGAGAAGCCTGCTGCTAAAACTCCTCACAATCATTTTAAAAACATTTAAACATTTTAAAAAAAAAATCACGTACTGTTTCTAAAATTTATTCGCCAAGTTACACATTTCTTACAGTTTATAATAAAGTCTCAAAAATTCCACCGCCAACATCAATACATTTCTCAACTCTTGTGAGAACAACATGACGTGTTTCTTGTCTGAGTTCGTCGTGGCGTTTCTTTATGCTCGCAAAAGCATCCATTATGTGAACGAGCAATTCGTCTCATGTATTCATTCTACGTCTGTACACTTCACTCTTCATTCAACCTCATAAACAGAAATCCAAGGGCGCTAGGTTTGGAGATGGAAAACAACGGCCAGTGAAGAAAGGAGCAGTGATAATTGAATGCCAAATCTCAATTATCTCTGAAACCATTCGCAATAGGACACTCGTTCATAGGAACTTTTCTGCTTAAAAAGGCCGATACTATCACCTCCCAAAATTTTGACCTTTCCTCCTGGGACACCCTGTATAACGTGGGACGAAGAATTTGAATGGAAATTTGAAGAATTTGAAATATGTATATTTGTGATGTAGGACCCTTCATCGGCGCTGATCACAATGTCCCGGGCTCATCTTTTCAGATAGGGGAGAACGGAATAATGCATTTTCTTTTGGAAAAATACACTAAAAAAATCTTAAGTTTGATTCAATACTAAAAGCTATTGAAAGTTTTTTTCACGTTTGTTATAACTTTTCTATAAAGGTTTGTTATAATTTGGAATATAGATAATAGGTACTTCACTAGAAGCCACTTCATAAGTTTATTGGTTTCCTTTTCTATGATTTTTCTGCAATGAACGATTTAACTCTTCACCTCCGAATTCGATTGAAATTTAAGCAAATGTCCATTATTGATAATAATGAGTTAGACGTGCAGTGTATTTAGGTGGGGGCGAGTGATGCGGAGTCGCTTCGCATTCCAAGTCATGGCAAAAAAGGAACAAAGAAAGATTATAGAAAAAAATCTATACTTAGAATTGTGGAGATTCTTTTTGGATGATGTGATCTGTTATTTCATTAGTTGGATGAGCTACAAATTAGTTTCCGCATCATTCTAAAGCTTAGGGAAGGGGAACATTATAAGTACGATTAATAACAATGTATTGTACTCGGAGTAACTTTTTCGGAGTAACTTTTATTGGTTGAATTTTGTCGTAATATGATATACATTTCTGTGGATTCCAGAAGCTTCTTGTCCAGTATTTTTCAATTGCTCTTCTCGCCACCTAAAATTATGTCACTGCCCATGATTCTATTGTTTATAATTGAAAGTAAATTATTGACAGTATAATTCATTAAAAATTAGTGTTATTGATTTCATCTTAGAATAATATATTACATTAATGTTTGTTATATTACTACTTACCGACACATAGTCTTCATATCTTCGATGATATCAGGAGCATTTTCTCTGTAATTCCGACCTCTTTGCTTTGATCTTAGATATTTTAATAAATTCCAATTAGTTTGAACTTTGAACTGCTTCTGGAAAAAAATGTGCTTTTTTGCTGATGTTTTATCTCTCATTCGTCTTGAGAGTTTGAAATTGTTCGACTCTTCTTCTTTATTTAATAAATCCTTGATTTTACTGATTGTAGCTTCCTCATCAGATGGAATAGTGTTTAAGCATTCTTTGAATTTTTTATATTCTAAATCTAAATCTAAGCAGTTTGAAAAGTCTCGCAACTCCTCTATAAAATTCTTTAAAGATGTAACGATGACGTCGACAAATCTATTAGCTACTACAGCTACAAAGGAAAGAAAAAGTATAAAAATTTTTTAGTTATTATAATTTAAGACTAATCATTAATAACAGAAATATTACATAAAGTTGATGTTTTAAATGAAAATTTTCAATAATAATAGTATAAAGGTGTCATGGCCTTTTCATGATCAGTTTTGAGATAATTATAAAAAAAAATTAAATAGGAGGTTTCTTGTAATACAGTTATCGTAATTTGTTTTGAATGCCCCGTATTTACCCTTAATCTCTTATCCCATCCTCACCATTTTTAATTACATACGAAAAATAAGAAACAAGTGGTTAATGATTTTGTAATGAGTTTTTATCAAATACCTGTAATCCAAGCTCTCTTCAGCCCAGTTTTAAGCCCCGCGAACACCATCCAACTTTGCACCAACTTAGTCGGCCGATTTTGACGTCACGAGTTGGTAGAGACAGTTTTGAGCCCGTTTTTCAGCGACTTGGCACCAACTTTAGTCGGTCGATTCGAGTTGGTTCTGCACGGGTAACTCGAGAAGTTGGTTGGAAGTCGGTCGGAATTACCCAATCACAGGGCAGCGTTGGAACACTTCAGTCATGACGTCAAGCCCTTGGAAAGAAATGGCGTGTAAAACGATGTTCACCGATTCGAGTCGAAGACAAGCGAGTGCACAATGAATATGAGAATATTGCGAGTTTCTTTCATGCATAAATAAAAGTTTATACTGAAATGCAGTAATTGTACGCGGCAGAATTTATCAGAGGGGTTTCAAAACCTCGGATTTTCCACAGCTGCTGGGGGAAACGCATTGCATTATGGGATTGCTAATATCACGGCCGATTTTGACGTCACGAGTCCGGCCAACTTTTTGTCAGCCCCGTACACAAACCAACTCGCAAATGAAATCGGCCGACTAAGTTGGTGCAAAATCGGATGGTGTTCGCGTAGCTTTAGAATGACTTTCTATTTCAGCACCAGTGCAGACCGTTAACCAAGACATGGAAGTTCTATTTAAGTCCTTGTAAGTATTGATAAATGTTAGCAGTGAATTTCAGATGCAATTTAACAAATGTTGACCATCATTTTCTTATTATCACAATCAAAACACGGAAAAAAACCTGGTCTTTGTATCTGAACCTCAGAGCAAACCTCCAAACAACTTGGAAAATCAAGTTTTTCAGTTTGAAGTTAAATTTAGGATAATTTAGGACTATTTCTGAACTAAATGCATTCATTTTTTCTAGTTAAGATTAAAATTTGTCTTCTCAATTTTTCTAATTTTTTTCTTTATTTATTGGATTCGAATATACTCATTTCATCTGTAATGAGTTAAGCAATTTAATTTACATTTATTTTTATGTAGAGAATTTTTAGAACTAACTTAAATAAAAATCCATGAATCTTAATATCCCTTCTCATCATTTTACGAATTTATTATATTGGAAAACACCATGTAATTAATCTTGATTATTTTTGGGAAATTTCATTTGACTTTGTACCAAGTCTGGTTGATGAAGCTGTGCGCAAAACCAGATGAAAACTTCCTGATGTAATGAGGATTACGGGTATGGATATGATGTTTTCATGTACATTATAATGAAATTAACCTTAGTGAGAAAGTTTTTATTATATTTGTTTATGTTTTCGTTAGGGATTAATTGTTTTAACCAATCTATGTTTAGATACAACAGGAAGCAATTTGGATGTGAAATATATATGCATAGATAAGGGTAGATTATAAAGATAAACAAGGAACATCTTAACTGTATTTTTTATTGGCTTGGCCAAAAAGTTCGTTCAGTCGTTTTTACCTACGTTGGCTCTAGTAGCGCTTAGTCTGCCTTTAACGGCATTCGACATCATTTTGTTAGATTGTATTGTGACAGTTGTCATATCAGCATGTATTTAAAACGAAAACTGATAAAAATTGGTGAATTTTGTATAGCCAGTTTAATATTGAAGATGGAACACAATAAGCACGCAAGACCCCATGTTTCTTTGAAGACTAAAACCGTTTCACTATATCATTTTCACTAAAACCGTTACAGCTCGGCTGGGAAGTTCCGATTCATCTGCCGTATTCACCAGACATTGCACCTTCGGAATTCCTTTGATTTCGGTCTTTACAAAATTCTCTTAATGGAAAAAATTCAATTCCCTGGAAGAATGAAAAAGGCACCTAGAGTAGTTCTTTGCTCAAAAAGATAAAAAGGTTTGGGAAGATGGAATTATGAAGTTGAAAGATGGCAGAAGATAGTGGAATAAACCGTTGAAGACTTTATTCAATAAAATTATTGGTGACAATGAAAAATGTGTCTTTTATTTTTTCTTAACAACCGAACGAACTTTTTGGCTAATCCAGTATTTTCTTAGAAAACCTAAGAAAAATAAAAATGAAACCCAAGATCGAAGATTACAGGAGCTTTTTCTTTTCATAGAAGAAATAGTAAACAAAGTTGAAATTAATGATCGTCGAAGCGCAGGGTTGCCTCAAACGAAAAAAAAAAACGCAATTAAAAATTCACTAATGAAAAAAAAGTGATAAAATTCATGTGCCAGCTGTGAGCAGGCCTCAATGATTTTTTTTAAAGCATAAAAAATTCAATCTGCCCATTGAATTATTAATAAATTAAAAATGAGTGAGACCAAATTAAATTGATTAAAATAATATATATATATTATTATATATATATATATGAGACAGAATATTTGGTATCTTTATCATCCAAGATTCTTCATCAACTGCATTAATGGATTTTTTTCCACAAGTATTTAATGTTTCATTCTGAGCAAAGATATAGTTGTAAACGAAACCTGTATTTTCTGCATTTCACTTCAGTATCGATAATATTGCTAATAAACAATAATGTTGTTGATATAAGATTTTTCGTTAGTAAATGAATTTGAACTTACATCTGGCTTTTGCCGATTCAAATAAGAAACAAGTAATAAAAATTATTTTTATATAACTTATTTTCATCTTAGCAGTTTCAAGTGAACCATTATCCTTAAAGGAATTAAGCTTTCAGGAATAAATAAAAAGTTATCAATATTAGAATGTTTTCAAAAGTTATCAATAACAGTGAAACATAAATAAGTTGCATAACATAAAAAAAACCACAAAAATGATTATCTCTAATTCTATTATTATTATTATTATTATTATGATCTATCAAATGAAAAAGTTAAAAATTAAGATTAGCCATTTAATTGAAATATCGATACACTAGGTACCACGATCTTAAGAAATTGTTAGCGATTCATTTGTGAGCTATTGTGATAGCGACTGAAATCGATAGCTATTGCGTTTGTCCTGTCCGTCCGTCAGTGTCTGTCCACACCTAATAACTCCTGAATGGAAGGTCTGATCGAAAAACGGATTTCACCATCGTGTTTATACGCCAAACATCATAGGAATTGTGTATTTTCAGGGGCCAATCCCCCCCCCCCACTCCAATGTACGAAAGATTTAGCATTGTTATTATTGTTCCCTCTTTAACAACTCCCGAACAGAAGGTCGGATCGACAAACGGATTTCACCATCGTATTCAGAGGCCCAAACAACATAGGAATAGAGCTTTAGCACAAAATTATATTTACTTGTTTTCTTTCGTATTGTGTTAATTGAAGAGGGAAATGTTCAGCAATAACATTTTCATTTTTCTGTAATGCAATTTTTTTTTCAGTTTTCCTATTATGAATCAGACATACTGAACTACTGAAGTTTCATTCTCTCTAAATTGTGTGCATTTAATCTGGATCCATTTAACCTGAATAACATTCGTACATCGCAATATCTTCAAGCATCGTATTTAGGCCTGCAATAAACCATGTTGACTTACAGCTCCTGATACTCTGTCTACGTTTCTAATGTTCATGAACCTGTTAATGAAAGAAAACGTTTTTTAACTTAAAATAGACCCTTTAATCGATAGTTAATAGATCCTAATTTCAGTTATCCTATTCACTGCCCAACAAAATTCAAATCTGTTAAAGAATTAGTAGTAATTAACTATGTGGAATTTTCCTTGTATTTCTACATCCTCTTTATTTTTATTTTTGGAAATCTTATGAAATCAGAAACGTTTTTTATTGAATTTTTATCTAATGTTTCGATATTAATAACAATAAATTAGAATATTCAGTAGTTTAATATCGTTCCTCGATAATTTTTTTAACAACCCATGGATCAAGGATTAACATTTTTTCAAGTAATAAACTTGATTATTAATATCTACTTTATTTTACTGTTTTAATTATTGCTAAACTAGAAGAATAACTATTTTTAGTAAATGAAGTTTAGAGCAACTAAATCTTTACTTCTATACCAGATCATAATTAAGTAAATTTAAACTTAAGAATATTATAATTATTAAATTTATAATTTCAGAATTAAATTACCTTCACCTGTTCTTTAGATAGTGAAACTGACAAAAAAAAATGGTTATTCAATCAGTTTAAAAAGATAAGAGAACTTCAGTAAACGATATAAAAATAAAGATATAATTAGAAATTCAAATAAAGCCTGGAAATTTCAATCTCGTGTAGACAATGTTTTAATTGTTATGGAGTAAATGATGCATTGGGAATGAATTCGGTCATTCTTCTAAATTCAATTTCTTCTAGGGAAAAGATTCACAGAGAATAACTTTATTCAGATAATATATTGTAAGTTTTGAAGACAGTAGATTTAGGCACTCAAAATTTCGACTTATTTTCTAATGTGAGATATTCTTTATTTATTTTCACAAAAATGACCTAAGTAACAAGATATACTAAGAAATAATAAGAAATAATTTTTTTAATAAGAAATTGTTTTGGTTCATATTTGATATTAAAAAATAATATTGATAAAATTTTCTTTAAGAAACTTGCGGAAATTTTTTTTTAAGGAATTATTTTATTTCTCTACGTTAAACTAAATTCTATATTATTCATTTCAGAAATAGAAAGGTTATTTATGAATTTTCAAAAACGTAACAGTGGAATAAATAAAACCATCCCTTGGATTTTATTGTTTCAGCTCAATTTCATCTTTTATTTTAGTTCCAAATCTAACCAACTGACCTCCAGAACTACACCAAAGTTTTTACTGAAAATTCAAAATTGTAATTTTTTGTTTATTTTATTAAAAGAAATGTAGAAAACGTGGATACTGTTTTATGAAACATTTACTACTCATGCAAATCTTTCTTATCAATTTAATTTATTAACTGAGTTACTAGAGTAAAATTGAAAATTACATTACAATAGTATATTTTCTGTGAATGAGAAACTGGAGTTTTCAATAAATAAATCAATTCAAGGAAAAAATACAACCATTTCTTGTATACCTGAGAGAAATTAGACAATATTATAACAGTTTGTATGTAAATATTTTTAGAAATCACTTATTTATCTATTTTTGTAGAAATTATTTATTTGTGTTTACCTGCATTTTTATTTATTCCTTTTGCATTTCCTAATTATTAATGTTCTCTGTTATTAATTACTAATGCTCTCTTTTATTAATTAATTATTCATTGTTTTTATCTAATCATTCTGTATATTTTTAATTACTAAGAATCAAATCTAGCTATGTAAAATCTATGAAAATCAATTTATTTCATTTAATAAATTAATTCAGTTCAGTTTCCGAACTCGTTGTCTTTCCATCTCAATGACTCACTTACAAACACCATTACAATATTATCAGAAAGTATGCTAGCGTCAAACATTTTAGTATACAAGTGTAAGTATTTTTCAGCAAATAGACCTCCACAAAAGATTTACATTATCAAGCACAGTAAAACCTCTCAAATCCGGTCCTCGGAATCCGGCCTGGTCTTGAGTAAATTTTTTTTTTAATAACTAAATTCGCTTCCTATTTTACAGTACGTTTATTGTTAAATTGCGTCGTTGTACTGTCTACAATAAATAAGACTACTGTAATTATAAAATGCACTTTTTATTTATATTGTTTTTAATAAACATTTGAGTGCAAAATTATGAAAATGGGGTTAAATTAATTAAACCTGTCATTATGTCTTCACAAAAATTGACCTATTGAGTTATTTTAAGAACACACTCGGTAGTCCGGTTTTTCTGTTATCCGGCCCACATTAGTAGGATTTGAGAGGGTTTACTGTAATTACATATGAATTAAATGGTGTTACAGCCTGAAGATTTTGTTTCCTGCATTCTGTGAAAAAGTACTAAGTCGAAATCCATCATTTCAAAGGTTTGGAAGTTCTATAGTGATTATTTAACCAAAATAATAAATAATGTCAGGTGTTGCCAGAAAAGTGTGGCATGAGTGCTTTTTTTTTATTTTCTAAATTTTACAAATCTTCAAAATCTGGAATGATAAAATTGAAGAACGGTGAAGCAATTTCCCCATCCAAACAGGTATGGTGTTAATGTATTAAAACATCTAGCTAAGAACATAAAATAAATGGCGAAATTAATTTTTATAATGCACATTTGGCCAGCTCTTCCTTGAATTCCCAAATTACTGATTACTTCTTGGAAATTCACAATTTCTAATTTCTAATGGATCTAAATTGATCTAAAAAGCGAGCATACTGTTATTTTGAAGCAACAAGAAATATTAATTGCGATTAATTACTGAAAGCAATTGCAATAATTAACAGTTCAGAGGAAAGAAAAAGTTACACGGAAATCCTCATTTCTGTATTTTCATTATATTCTTAAGGTAAAGATCACATAATAGCCAATGAAAATATTTACTAAATTTACTGCAAAATTTGAAGAAATGAATTGTGGCATTTGAAGCAAGAATTATGGCGTTCAAACACGTCCCATAACTTAATTAATTGGAGACAAATTTGGCGATCTTGCACCACTGATGTAAATTCAAAGTTATCTTGATGAAACATGATACTTTGAATCTTTTATGAAAGTCATACTAACCTTATCCAGAAAGATACATGTATCTCTGAGCTGTATGGAATACGGAGGGTTAATATTCGACTGCGCGGTACTCGTTGCGCGTGAACGAGCCAACTATCGATGAATCTGCATTTATGTACATTTCGAGCCGTTTTAATATTTTATTTTGGCTTCTAAATTAAATGCTTTTTGGAGGCTATATTATAGCCCTTTTTTACGCAAAGTTTAGTTACACGGAGATTATGAAGCAGTATACCTGTCTATCAGATACGGAAATCAAGACGTCTATTGTCACGAAACGTAATGAGCCGATCTACACCAAGGAAACCCCTGGTTTCTTAGGAAATAACGCAATGTCTGTCCACATCCACCAGAACAAAGCTGTTAGCCATACCGCCAGACCGTTCCTTAGAAGCTAGAAACTGATATCAAGACTATACTTTCCAGCACATCCCTGTCAAATAACTGGACTAAAGTGGAATGGATTTCAGTGTATTAATGTACTAAAACGTGTCTGGGAAAATAAGCGTTGGAGAAATGATCCTGTATTTCCCTGCTATCTCTGCAACGTAGTCTTGTACAGTGGAAAATACGTGGCAGAGCAATTGTCCGATGTAATGGTGCACATTTGAGCATAATAGATGGTGGAAAAAGGTATTCTCGTAATGATTTGTCATGTTTAATTCGTTATGTATGGTATATAGCAATCAACCATCACTATATCATAACTGTTTCCATACAAGTTGTAAACCATCTTAAACCATCGTCTTTTCTTGGAAAGCTTTTGAGAAAAGAAGACAAAAGTATTTGGTTGTTATAATAGGAAATCATTATGTTTGTCTATATTTCTACATCCATTTCGTCAGCCTTTCGCTTCTGTTTTATTTGGAAAACTTTTAAAAGGAGTTTTTTAATTAGACTGATGTGAAATATTAAAACTGTTTTCTTTGGTGTACAATTTGCATTTTGTTTTCAAGAAGAAAAAGAAAAAATAAGTGAAAAAATAAAAGAAGATAATTTGATAATGAAGGTCTTTTATTCCCTCATTACTATTGTTACTTTTGTTTTGTTTTGTTTATTTATTTGTTTGTTTTTTTTCCAATTAAAAGCAAAATTAAAAAAAAAATTTCGTTTTTTTTTTTTTTTTAAATCTAAGTGGTTTTGCCTCAATTGTAAACCTAATTAAGAGTGAAGTTATTGCAGAAAAAAGAAGTCTTTTAAAATAAGCAATAAAAGTGGTAATTACCATACATCTGCCTAAATAGCTCAGTTGGGAGAGCGTAAGACTGAAGATCTAAAGATCTCTGGTTTCATCCTAGGTTTTTTTTTTAATTTTTTTAATATATAATTTAATTTTGCTTGTAAACCGTTTAATTACTGTCGTTTGTTAAATTTCATTATTTTTAGGATGAATAGACTAAAAATTACATAACTATAATGTTTAAAATGTTCCAGTTTAAACCCATAAATGGAGTCTAGTCTACAATTTTCCGCCGCAGGATGGAGCCATCTGTCTTGCAGATTTCATCCTATTGGCTGCAAGAGCCCTTAAATATCCATACTTTCTGTAATGATTGTCGCTTGTCAATGTCTCATCATTGAAGCAAAACCGGTCGTCTACAGTATTTTTGTATTGTATTAATCAGTGTTTAATAAGTGTGTTGGCCTTTTATTTTAATGTTATTTTACTTTTTCATCTTCCATTTCTTTCTTTTCAGTTTCGATTTTTCTCATTAAATCTCGATCAACGACGATATGTTTTCGAGATGCCAATCGCTCGTCGATTTAAATTTTCTGGCCGAAATTTTGTTAAGCTTTTGATTAATAATTTAGCATTTTCTGGAAGCATCCACGAAAATATAAGGAAAAGATGACCTCCGTTCGTGAAAATCATTTTTGTAACACTTCAGGAGCTTAAACTAAATATTATTTAAATATCAGTTTATTTATTATCGAAATCTACGGCATAAAACTTAGTTGAATAAAACGTATTATATTTCTGAAATTCGATCGAACTGTTTCGTTGCATTACAGCCTATATTGTTGAAAGAAAAAAAAATCGTCAAAAAATTTTGATTCATATTCTTAGTTATTTATTGATTTACTTTTTATTTTACTTTATTTTATTTTATTTTTTTAATTCAATTAATTTTTTTTAAAATTTAATAAATTTTACTATTGTAGTATAAGCACATTACGAACCTATATATATAGGGGACAAACAAACAAACAATGAAACCTATATATATATATATATATAGGTCATTGTTTGTTTGTTTGTCCCCTATACACTCCTAGGCCCTTTGACCTATCTGGAACTTTGCAGAATTACTCTTTAGGACCCTGCGCAATAGATAGCCAACCTTAGACATCCCCTCCTGGGTTGAATAGGAATAAAATCCGTGAAATAGCCAAATGTGCACCTGGTGGTGACAATGAGAACTAAAGTCATTCATATATCCCGTATGTGTTCCTATATCTATCTAAGTGTCTCACCCCGACCAACACCGGGCCTGGGGGTAAAGCGACACAGGAGCATAAGGATCATATCCCCGACCGACTCCGGGCCCCTATATTTAGAATACTTCTCGGGCACCCAAAGTTTATTGCAAAAAGTGAAAAATTCGCTCTCCTCTTTGGGACAGTGACAACACACTTGGGTGGGTAGAAGGCGACACAAGGACTTAAGTATCCCACCCCCGACCGATACCGGGGCCTTTCTTTCTTTGAGTAGCATTACAACGCATGCCGGGTACAGCTTGTATAATAAAAAAGGAATTTTCTAATTATACTGATCGAAATATATGAAATGTTTGCTAAGTTTAGAACGGGGGTTCCAAACTTTTCCCAAAAGGATCGTGAAAAAGAACTGGAGTGGGAGGGGGGGGGTCACGTGGGGATTTAGAAATAAAACAAAAAACGCCAATTAACATACATATATTTTATATTTAAAAGCATAAACGGAAACACCATACCATACCATACCGTGGTAGGTCAACTCTACAGAACCCTAGTGACCCCCGAAGGGCGACCTCTAGAAAAAGCCGTAGCTATACCAGGGAACAGATACTGGAGTGGTTTCCCAATGCCTACTCCAGGACGCCATTACGGAATGACGTCAGACCGAAGATAAAAGTGAAGAACGGGCTGACAACACAAGAAAGGAAATTGAAACATCCATGCTTTCGACCGGGATTTCAGCCCGGGTACCGGCACACTGGCTTCAAGGCAGACCGACGCATGAGACAGCACGACCACACCGGCACGGCTACATAAACACCGTTGAGCATAAAAAATAAAAAATGTTTCAGTTATAAAAAAAAAATTAACGCAATAAATGTGTCTGTTTTTTCAGAAACTAGTTCTTAAATATGGCCTCTGTATTCGATACACATACAGTGATATCATTTTCCAGTTCAAGGCGATTTCTCGCTTTTGTTTGGATGTCAGTTATAGACGAGAAACTTATTTAGCTCAAATACGAGACTGCAAGTGGTATCAAAAACTTTAGGGCTTCTTTTGGAAGCTCGGGTTTTTCTTGCAATTCTTTTGATCTGAAACTGGTCTATGCTCTGAGAAAAACATCGAATTTCAACATTCCATCAGTGCCTATATTCCATCAGTATTTCCTTCATATTCGTTGGAATTTCAGTCAGTTGAACGCAACTGCCTGAAAACGGATTTAGTATCATCTGTCAATGTCATAATTATTTTGAGCTTCACCCAAAGAATACTCAAAAAGCTGTAGTTAAATGCTACAATGATTCCACTATATTACGCTATGAACTGTGTAATGAAAAAATGTTTTATTTACCTACAAATTAAATCTTCCTCGTTTTTACTGCAAAATAATAATGATTGTATTATGTTATACATGGGAAGCTAGAGGAGTTAAGTCTATAATAGATTATATTATTATAAATGAAAAACTTATAAATGAAAAATGAAATAATAATATTAAAGATACGAGAGTATATCGTGGAAGTGAAATAGATAGTGATCATATGTCGGTGGAAAGCAGATTTGAAATTAAATACAAATCCATTTATAAAACGAAAACAGAAAATAAGCTAATTTCTAAGAAACTCAAAATTTACCTCTAGTATTAGAAATTTATACAGAAATACATTGAAAGACAAGATAACAGATTCTACAAAAAATATAGAAATAGATTGGAAAAACATCAAAGAAGGAGTATTACATGCAGCAGAGGAAAGTTTAGGTTATAAATTACATAAAAACAAGAAATGGATTAGAACTTGGAACGAAGATCTACAGGAAAAGATTGGGAAAAAAAAGCAAGCTTTTAAAATTTATCTACAAAATAAAAACACAAGCAATTATATAGAATATAAAAAATTGCGAGCGGAAGTTAGAAAACTATCAAGGAGAACACGTAGAGAAGTTTGGGATAAATTTATTAAATCTTTAGAACATGACATCACAGGACCCCAAAGAATAGGCTTCAAAATCTTCAGACAACTACAATGTACAGAAAATGATAAATTAAGAATGAATTTAATACCAGAAGAAGAATGGACAAAACATTACAAGACACTCTGGAATGAAGAAGATCAAGTAGAAGTTGAGAATGATTTTCAAAAATTCAGTAATACAACGGAAGGTTCAGATGGAATAACTATGGATGAATTAGAAAATGTCTTAAAAAACTCAAAAAAACAGGAAAAGTCCGGGATCAGATGGAATATATATAGAATTATTTAAATATGGAGATAAAAAATTAAAAGAAAAATTGCTTAATCTTTTTAATGAGATTTGGAAAAAACCAAAAATACCAACGGACTGGGAAACTGGAATAGTAATAAATATATATAAAAAAGGACCAAAGGATAATTGTCAAAATTATAGAGGAATAACATTACTACAGACAGCATATAAATTATTCACGAACATTATAAAAAATAAACTAACCCATTTTATAGATAATTATTTAGAAGAAGAACAATGTGGATTTAGTAAAGGAAGAGGATGTACAGATGCTATTTTTACACTACAACAACTACTTGAAAAAAGAAGTGAATTTAATTTACCAATACCTACTTTTCATTGATTACGAAAAAGCTTATGATAATCTAAACAGAGATTTACTGTGGAAAATTATGGAAGAAGATAAAATTCCGACGAAATTAATTGATGTAATTAGAAGTATATATAGAGAAACAAAAATTAATATCAAATTTATGAATGGAAAAATATCAGAGCCATTAGCTATAAATAAAGGAGTGAGGCAAGGATGTGGACTTTCACCAGTACTTTTCAACATATATATTATATAAATAGAATTCTAAAAGAATGGAAATCAATTTATAAAAATGGTATCCAGATCACACACAAAAAAAAAAATTGAAGACATTACTGTACGCTGACGATCAAGTTTTGATAGCACATTCAGAAGATGAACTTCAAATTGGAGCAAATCATCTAAATACCTTCTCAAAAAAATATAAAATGAAAATTTCGGAATTAAAAACAAAATCTTTGGCAATGTGTGGAAAACAAATACAAAGAGTAAAAATTGTAATTAATGGGAAAATAATAGAACAAATATCAGAGTTTAAATATTTGGGAAACATAATTTCATTTTATAACAATGAGGCAAACCTGATATCAAACGTACAGACATACAACAGAATGAATGGAATAATTAGAAGAAATTTGGAAAGGAAATGGCGAAAGAAACACTACTTAGATTACATAACATTACAGCCAAAGCAGCAATTAAATATGGGAGTGAAACCTGGATATTGAAACAAAGAAACAAACAAAGATTGGAAACAGCACAAATGAAATTTCTAAGACCTTTATTAGGATTTACATGTTTCGACAAAAAGAAAAATAATGATATCAGAGTACAACTTAAAACTCCAAATATAATTCAAGAAATTCAAAATTATCAAAAAAATTGGCTTAACCATATAGAAAGAATGTCAAACGATAGGATACCAAAATTAATTCTGAGATATAAACCCAAAGGAAAAAGAGACCGAGGTCGTCCAACAACAAGATGGAGAGACCAAAATCATCTTCAGAGTTTAGGAACAGACAAACAAGTCTAAACCTTAAATGTTCAAGACAAGACAAGAATTTATTATTATTTGTTTATTCTATAGCTGCCGTAGTATTACAACACGTCCTTGTTCCCGATCATTGAGCTGCCACGGCATTTCTTTACATTCGAAATTCTACCATATGAATGGTCGAAGAGTGTAGGAAGTGACAATAAATGGCAGATGAAGATGATTGGTGAAATGACGTTTATCTGAAGTAGGCTACTATTGGACCTCATCTTGCAATTAAGTCTGTGATTAATTTGAATTTCTGACATTTTTATGTACGAGTATTTAAACTAATCCTCTTGTAATTTCATTACATTTGAAAAAGGCAGCGAGATGTTAATTGAAATTGATCATATCATTTTAATTCATTCTTTTTTATTATTCATTTTGTGTGTGAATATTATTACTGTTATGATTTAAAAAATATTACTTTAAAATAAAATTTAATATTTTTAATAAAATAATAGTAACAAACAATAGACATTTAAAATATATATACTAAGATGGGAACCGGTTTTACAACGTTTCCGCAGGATTTATCATAAGCCTGTCTTGAAGAATGAAATGGCCCCAATGTATAAGAAAGTGAAGTAGCCAAAAAGGATTAGTTAACAATGATGAAAAAAAATGTCTATCTCTGGGTAAAAATAGAATTTCAAGTGGAGCGTCTTATGTAAACAAACGATTTATTGGATATTTTTAAATGATGAGTTTTTTTTTCTTTAATTTTGCTTCTATTATTTAAATAAAACATTATATTATTATTGGGGAGTTTTTGGTTGCATGATTGTATAGTATTTATATAAGAAGATCCACCAATAACATCTTATGAATAGGATCTTATGGCAGCATGATAATTACTGTTTTCTTAACTTACATAGTTTCCAGTGATTCCCGCATCATTGAAGGTCCCATCCAACACTGTTTATCCTGTAGCCCCCGCCGTATTACAACACGTCTTCGTTCCCAATCATCTAGCTATGAATGTGTTTTCTTACACCTATGTTTCTCGTCCAACCTTTAGTTTAAGATTACGGATCACGTAGTTAAAAATTAAATTAACTGTCAAATTAATCTTCAGTAAATCTTCACGATAACCACATAAATTACTAAATTCACTTTATTTCCTAACTACTCCATAAATTCGTACAGGCACTATTTCGAACTCCTTGAATGGTAATTTATTTTATTTTATGTTTGAATTGGGA
>JAFIDM010012231.1:15714887-15746028 GCA_023159025.1 Thereuonema tuberculata
ACTTCTGATCATCTGATTTTTTTATCTTAAGTACATCTTCATACTGTTTTTTCATGGCTTTTACCACAAGATTCTACTAATTATATTTCACTAGTAATAAATTTTCAAAGTGGTTAAATATTGGGCCCCTCTTGGAATCCGCTGCTGTCATATACAACTTTATATAATACCATACCGAGTAGCTTTAAAGGTTTACTTGTCTTTATTTTGAAACAAAATGCAAATTACATTATAATGTTCCAAACTAACACAGTCATTACATTACATTTGCTATAAATTAACATCTTCAGAACCCTAAGAAACAGACAAGGTTTCTCCTGACTGCAGTGATTCTATTTAAGAGATTACATCCTGTCTCATGTGCTGTTTTATTGTATTTAAATCTTTAATTTTAGGAGGCTTCACTGGATAGGGTTTTGTGTACAAAGATACTTTGGGAAAATATGGTTTACGATTTCGTTTAATCAATCTAAAATATTGATATATAATATTGGACAGGTTTTGTGAAACGGCAGTCTCATTTCCATGAGTTAACTTGTACTGAAATACTTTATAATCTGAAATTTTGAGCTTTTGTCCATCGTTCGTTGCATACTTCTTAAAGTATTGAAGAAAGTGATTCTTATAATCTCTTATATTCTTTCCTGACATGACTCTAACATCAAACTTTTCACGGACCATGTTCACCATTCTGTATAATGTTGAACTTCCTCCTTTCTTTTCATCCTTTCTATGACACCATCTGCCTGTCACAGGGAAGGAAACTGTGTCCTCTTATAGGGAAGAAATGAACAATCTTTTTAAAATGCCCCAACTTGCTACCATGCTATGATTTTTATTTTGTCCTGCAGCCCAATCACTAAATATGTTCAGGTTTTTAACTTCTGCATCTACCTTTGCTCTCAAATGGTCATTCAGGCAATTTAGCACTTCATTAGCTCCTCGTTTGGCCTCTATTTCAGGCCACATGTACATAGTGGATTTACCAATCTTTCCACTATAAACACAAACGTTATGTAGCCACAACTGCATTAAATAAAACATCTCTCCAATAGGGAGATGTGGATATGGAATATTTTGCATAAAATCAAAACATAACATTTCAGTATCACGGTTTTCCATAGCCTAAACAGAAAAACTTCCTACCGGATTACAATAGAGGCCCAAGCGCCAGGAGTTGGGTGTCTTTTTGAAGCCGCATCACTTTACTTTGCTTATATATTTAGAGTAGGGTCTCTCTTTTTGATACATAGATGCACAGTAACGGTAACAATGGCATGGCACCCATAACTCAATTTCACAAAAAATTGGAGTTGGGCCCCTCTTGGATTCCGGGATTCAAATATATCTAGACTGCGACACTTAATCTCGTATTCTAAGTGAGGTTTTCACACATGCCAACAGATATGACACAACTAACGAAAACTGGAATTCTTAAATTTGCACTACAGAGATTAATCTATTAGTCACTCAAAAAGAGTCAAAAGCGCCCACTTCAAGACGATGAGTAAACACCTTCATCCTTGTTAGGTATCAGGACCGTCTCAAACGTTTAAAGTAATAAAGTTAATAGTATAGATACTGCTTTCTCCTTCGAAGTATAAGTTCTCTCTTTCTTCTTTCTTCCTGAAGGTGAATGACTGCTAGTAACATATCCCCTTACGCTTCATGTTGCAGTAGATCTCTTGTATATATCTTCCTTCCAGGTTTCTTCTTTTCCTATCCCACGGGATAGAAAGTTATCAAAAATAACTATGTTCTGCTGTAGAGTCTTCTTATTGGAATCAACATTTTGCTTTTATTTCTTCTTCTTGGTAGTCCACATCTCACACCTCGGAAGGGAAGAGCCACTCCAAACAAGTACACTATGCGCCAAAATATACAGTACTGAAATGAAAAGATGAACAGAATTACATTATTGTCATGTGTGAGTTTATTTCTCTTCAAAAGAAATGAAACACACACTACAGACATCCATACAAACACTATTAGCGTGTTGACTTACCACGGTATGCGTAATGTAAGTGTTCAAAGGGTGCACCGCCTCGCTGTAGACAGTGTTCATATCGTTCACACAGATTCTCAAACATATCCTGAAACAAAGGTTGCTGCAGACTCCTGCAAAATTAGATGATTTGCTCACGTAATGCAGGCACAGTTCTTGGTGGATCTTCACAGCTGAACACACATTCCTTTAACATTCCCCACAAGTAGGCATCAGATGATTTAAGATCGGTCGAATGGGACGGGTATGGGAAGTCAGTACAACGTGAAAAAGATTCGTCCTGGAAAGTTTTCCTGCACCAGGGCTAGAGATGCTCGAGCGCTATGGCTGGTCGCCCCGTCCTGTTGATACCACTGTCTATTCATCTGAAATTTCCTTGCACGACAGAACCTTCACAAATCCTGAAGAAATGGCTCGATCACTAAACCCCTGTAAACGTTCTTGGGTGACGGTAAGAGCATTGCCCTCCTCATCTTCAACGAAATAGGGGCCTAATAAACCGTGTGCTGAGATGGCACACCATATCGTCACACGTGCACTATATAGCGGTTTCTGGACGATAACATCTGGCCGCTCAAAACCAAGGAAACGAGTTGTCTGGCGATTGATGTAGCCGTTCAAGTGAATGCGACTTTTGTCGGAGAACCACACATTATTCAAGAAATCTTGATCCTCGTACACCATGGTCAAAAATGTTTCACACTACACCATCCTGGCTCGCATATCTGGCTTTGTCAAGCGTTGTCCAATCTGTATCCGGTACGGAAATCCACCTATGTCCTTAAACAATCGGCGAATGGACGTACAGCTGACGTTCAGTTTCAAGGCCGTTCGTCGTAGAATTCGTCGGGGCGAATGCAGCACCTGCTGGAGAACACGTGCTTGATTTTCATTTGTCAGAACAGTTCGTGGTCGACCAGACTTTCCCTTCCCTTCAGTATACTACCAGAACGGCGAAATTTCGTAACAATAGACAGCATAACTGTGTTACTTGGTGCCGTCTTATTAAACTCCTCTTGGAATTGTTCTGCCACCTTTTTCAAACTCGGTCCACCTTCACGACCGCTTCTGTATGAGACGGAAATAATGCTCAACTATGAATACTTTTTCCTCCGTCGAGAGACCCATTTCCAACAACAACTACACAACACAACCCCTTTTTCACTACTGCGAACACGTGCAGCTGGAGCTATACCCCGTCGACAAACGCAATCACGTGTTCGAGATGCGCGAGTTTCAGTACTGTATATTTTGGCGCATACCGTATTTATGGCACGCCTTCAGGCCACTGACTTTCTTTCCTTCATTAGGCTCTGTAGAGCCTACATCAAGTAATTAATTCACACTAGCATAATGTAAAGATAAATATCATTGGCTATCTCTAGAAATTTCCGGATGATAACCTCAAAGGGGCCCTTCCCATCTTTGACATTTAGCCAGCTAAACTTATTACAAGTTAATCAATTAAGACATATAACTGAAATACTGAGCAAGCCGTTTGCAGTTAATAATCTATAATAATCAATATCGAAACTAAGGGCGGGTTCCCCATACCACATGAAGTAAAAAAAGATCAGATAAATAACCGACCGAAAGTGCATGGTTGTTGAGTTATTCCAATCCAAAGAAACGAAGTCAGACTACAATGAAACAATGGTCATGAACAGTATCTTTATTAGTAGCATATAGTTCGTACAATACCACAATGTGATCACCGCACGCGTCAGAGCAAATGTTCAAGATGCTACCAATAAAGATACTATTCATCCATTGTTTCTATTGTAGTCTGACTTCGTTTCTTTAGACTGGAATAACTCAGCAACCATGCACTTCCGGTCATATGTTACTCTGACCTTTTTTTACTTCATTTGGTATGGGTTTGTTTGTCCCTCTATTTCAGATTCAATATCTGTATATAGAGGGTGTCTCAAAAAAATGTACTAACACTTTGATGTACTAACTATCGAAGTGTTAGTACATTATTTTAAGACACACTATATATAAAACCCTAACATCTGAAAGAGGCAAAACTTGAGTTTAGTTCGATGGATGGCAATGAAACCACGTAAAACTCTTTGAAAACAGTTTTTCAAAATATGTACATTCGAATGAAGAAACGAATAAAAGGAGGGATTTCAAATATAACAGAGGGCAAATTCGTTTCTGCAGAAGTTAATTTATATGTAATTGTCTTTTTCATTACAACACATTTGTAAGTGTGTTTAGATAAAAATCAATTGCTCACTTAGCTGTGATTTACCTTGCCTATTTCATACTCACGAAATCTTACCAATTCTTTGCAAAGTAATAGCTTTTCTCGATATTAGTTAAGTTCTTAAATTTCATCTTTTTCACTAATACTGGAATCATCATCCTGGAACTACTAGCAATTTAACCATACTCATCAGAATGAAAAAATAATGGGGATGATTTTGCAACTCAGATATTCATCTAATATCATAATTATAACTTTTCTTTTCGTTGGTTGGTGACAGGCACGATAAAAATATGTTGGAAGGGTTCGCGAGTGAAAACTAAGCAGAGGTCTCTTCAAATTTATTAAGATTGTTTAGTAAATCATTGTAATTTAGTAAGATTGTTCTTGAACAGCTTTGACAGCCAACATCTGCATTTCAGTTAAAAAATAATCATTTAACTAGGATTTATTTTGGAGAGTGGCAAATTACAAATCTATCACATCTAATATGAAAAACATTTTGTTAACAACAACTTTTAAGTGCATTTTTTTACTTTATGATGTAATTTTATTGTCGTACAGTATTATTTGGCTGCAATTACCTGTAATAAAGTGTTATCTTCTTATAACAATCTTCAAGTCCAGTAAGAAAAATAAACTTCTTTACTTTCGATTCAATGTCTTTTTCACGTACTCCTCGTAATCTCGCGAACAGCACTAAATGCTCTCTGCCATTTAAGTGATCAAGCAACGAATTCATCTGAGGACAGTAGCTGACACGACAAAGATACTGTAAATATAACATTACAGCTATTGAGTTAAATATTATAAGAAATGTAAATAAAAAAAAAATCTATATTTGAATATATGCACACTTCATGTGAAAGAATTTTAAAATTCCCATTTGTTATTAGATTTATTTTTACTCTGTAGATTTCTTCCTGGTACTGTTATTTCAGTATACATGCTTTGGATGCTCTCATTTCAGATAGTATTTCATGAAGTTTCATAATGGTATTTCCTTGGTGAAAAACGCATTCAATTTATTTTTCTATTTTTTATCCGGTTGTTGCATACGAAATATAATTTTGCAACCTTTTATAGTTGCCACGTATTTTTAAGATAGCGCTTGATACCAGATAGCGCTTGAGATCTGCAAATTAACAGCGGCAAACATGCTGCCAATAAGGCTGTGGTCATGGAGTTTCATTTATCATGGAGTGGAATGAAGTGAGGTTCATGGAAGTCGATGATGGATCTGAGTCAACTTCGTATCATTATTCTAAAATGGGACACAGTGCAGCAGGCACAGTCACACATCAATAGAGCTCAGTGATGCTTGACGTAATGTTGGTTTGCGAATTCTGGTCTGGCGTTATGAGCTTCACAAGTGAATCCCGCGGTAGACTACAAGGACCTATCAAGCTGAGGGTCCTGATTGAATCGCACACTCGTCAAATAGTTCGAGAACTTGCCAAGAAACTGGGAGTACACTATGCAACAATTTCATAATATCTGGCGGCTGTAGACAAAGTGATGAAGATGAATAAATGGGTCTCATATGACTTAAAAGAATTTTATAAAACACGACGATTGACTATCTGCTCTTCTCTGTTTCTCCCAAGCAAAAGAACGATATTCTGAAGCGCATCGTTTATGAGAAATGGATACTGCATGACAATCGACGACGTTCGGCAGGTGAAGCCTCGAAACACACCCAAAGCATCTACTCTATGCTAGGAAGACCCTGGTTAGTGTTTGGTGATCGGCAGTTAGTGTGACTCACTTCTTCTTACAAAATCGGGTCAAGCAATAATGACGGACAGGTATCGTCATGAACTTGACATTATGAACAGAAAATTGTCGACCAAAAAGCCGCCATTGATCACTCGTCAAGAGCCCATACTTCTGAATAATGCGAGAGCTCACGTTGCATGTCAGATGATCTTGTTACCAGCTGAGTTACGAAACATTACCTTATCCACCTTGATCTGTGTCTTACTGTATTATCAGTTCTTCAAGCATCTGGACACCTTTTGAAGCGTAAAATATTACTCAATTAAGCATCAGTTGAAATTGTAAATTCCAAGTATTTCTGACGCTCGTTAGAATTTTTTTTTTTTTTGACGACGATAACAAGAACCTACATCCTATATTTTGATTAATAAACTTCATTTCGCATCATAAGTTGTGGATGGTTTAAGTTTCCTTCCACTTTCCGAGATTTCATCTGCAACCATCTCATATTTCTATAACTTATTTTGTTATTAGTTTACTTAACATTTATAAGGAAGACATAGTAAAAAAACAAATCCTACATACAAGAAAAAACCCAAAATATGAACTAACTCTATTAAAATCTCCAAAGTCTCACTGAAAATTATACTGTAAAATAGAAAGTTTACGATTACGAGAGCTGCAAATAATTGATTAGTTACTACTATTATAGATCTAATAATTCATCAGAAATAATGAAATAAATATTATCTTTTCTCATTCGTAGTTTGATAAATCAAATGCACCAAAGATGGAAGCACTGATATTCTTTTCTGACTGGACTTTCCTGTCAAATATGTCGAAGGAAAATCCAACTGGATTCGAGTTGGGAGTCGTGCAATGATTTCCTTGCTCCCATTCCTTCTTATTTCCTCATCTTTCTTATGAGAATAAATGCTGTATCATACAGAAATACTAAGTATATTAATAGTAGGGTAAAATTATATATCTGCTTTTAACGGTGACCACTAAAGGAGTTTTTAAGATATTAGAAAATAAAAACCTCATTAATTTATCGATGATTTCTCAAGTTGGATCATTAATTCAAGGGGTATCAGAATCAATTGAAATTCGGCTGTTGAGTTGAATTTTCCTCAATCCTTTATGTCCATTCGTCTCAAGTCCATCTCAGATTATTTACGATATCAATGTTACATAACAATGATGTTTATATAGTTTGATGATTGCAATAATGAGCAGGGCTAAAGTAATTTTCTTTACATTGCTCTAACAGAGAGAATATAGCCTCAGTTCCATCTAAAAGGCCACTGAAATCTTAAGACATACGGGAAGATGAATGTTACAGAAACTGATGTCCAATGAAAAGTTTAATTATGTAGTATCAATACAACACCTAATGATATATCGGATTTAGAAATTGATTGTAGTATTTTAGTCTACTTGACGATATTTTTATTTCTATTCTCCATGTCGAAAGAATGTTTTCCATGATTCTGGTTGAATTAAGGAATTCTTCAATGTAGGTTCTTTTTCAGAAACAGTTTACATATTTTAAAAACATATTTTAAAAACTGTTTGCTTTTAAGTTGAATCCATAATATCACAAATTGTATATTTTGATTGAATCTTAAGTATTGCTAGTTAGCCTTATCGGAGTTCAATTGGCTAATCTCTTCTTTTTGTGCTTTAATGTTTCAAATGCTGTCCATGATTAGATATTACTAAATAAAATTTTGTAAATAAAACACATTGCAATTTATGAAATAGCAACCCACTTTTGTAGCTCCATAATTTATTACAAGCAGTTTTGAAAAGTTTTATTTTATTAAAAGACTCTATACAAACAGTTCTGTTGTACCTCTTCATTTGAAATGTATTTTTTTAGGTTTCAATTAAAGAAAAAAAGTCACATTCAAATTTTTTTCATGGGCGTCTCTCTTTTATCGTATTTCTTATTAATTCTTTTTTAGAAACTGATAATTCAATTTTTTTAATTTAAAAAGGAAATCTTACTTTTCCCCTGGAACGTTTAATACTGATTCCCTGCAAATAAATGTCTCCGCTGGTGATTTTCTGGCGTCCACTCAACATATCGAATGTAGTTGTTTTACCAGCACCATTGACACCAAGCAAACCAAAACATTCACCTTTTGTAATTCCAACATTCAAATGAGCAACTGCGACAAAATTCCTAAATCTCTTGGTAAGGTTGTGCATCACTAAAATGTCATCATCAAAGGTTCCTGAAACAATAATTGCAAAAAGAACATTTATCATCTTCAGAAAAGTATAATATTATGCACTATAGTCTACTGCAAGTGAACTAAAGAACTAAATAGATTTCTAACAAAATGCTCGATGGTGACGCTGCCTTGGTTACATTAATATAATAAAAACGATATTGCAACTATTAGACTTGAGATATTTATGACTTCCTGTATACAAATATATATACAAGTTCCAGTATACAAGTATAGATACAACTTCCAGTATATTCTACTTCTACAAAATCTATCCGTAGGTGCTGAAATGAATATATTTATTGTAAGCAATGAAGGAAAATTCAATTTAAATAATGCTGAAACATATTGAATCCTGTTGGCTATCTGGTTGATGCCGCGTCTTGAAGGGGACTTTCCTTTTGATATTTCGCCACTAGATGTCAGAGACACCTGTTCAGAGCTTGAGGTGTCGTTTTTCATTGGTTTCTTCTTCCTCTGGCGGAGATTATATTTGATGGTTCAGCTCTTGTGGGTAAGTTCCTAGAACTTGTGGGAGCTTGTTATTTCATACGAGATTTCTGGAGTTTTGGATAACATCCCAGAAACTGAGAGCTGAAGCAAGCCCCGTCTAGCGCAGAAGAAAGGTTTTTTGAATACTTTAACCCTTACAGCTTGATCGATTTGTGATTCTGAAAAACTCGAAGAATATTTTGGTTTGCTTTTATCTCATCTCATCCCTCAGTGAAATTCGTATATGCATTGTCAAGACCTAATTGTCAAGAAGTTCAACTCCAAATGTTGAACTCCGGAAAGAAGATCAAGAGAAAACACAGTAGAAATGATCTGCTCCCAGCCATCAAAGCAACGACGGACAGATTCGCCTCCTAGCTCAAAAAGATGAACATAAGTGAGAAAGAGATGGAAGATTGACTCAAAAATCCGAAAGACAGAAACGTCACTTGAAGCTTCGGGGATATACGAAATTCTCTGCTCATGTGGCAAGATATAAATAGGAAAGACCACGAGGCAAATTATAGTCAGGAATAGCGAGCTCATGGTCAAACATGCCAAGGTCAGCAATATTATCAAGTCAGCATTGGCAGAATAATTTTATGAAAGCAGGAACCATGTTATTAAGTTTGACGAAGCCACCACCTTCTCTCTACAAGACAGATGCTACCCCAGGATAGTAAGATACTGATATACTGAAGAAGCGTTATCCTTTAATAAGAGAGAATAACTTTTCAATACCAAGAGTCTCGTTACCAACACAATTCGACAAGAGACGTCAGCAAAAAAGTTTTCCTCCAAGCAACACCACACACAGGAAAAGGTCGAAAACAGCTACGGAAGCACCAGCATTCAAAATTGGCTATTAATGAATCTATGCAAAAAGGGAAATTTGATTATGATGTAATTAACCAAAACTGGTTTTTCTCTTATCTTTTATGTCATTTTATCTATTTGTGAATTATTTGTTTAGGAAGGAAATATTTCATACATTGATCAGTTTTAATGAGAATTCTATAAATTGTGAATGTTACGTTCATATTATAAATGCAGATCTGTATTATTTCCTATTAGAAATCAAATATTGGTGACCTTTTTACCTATTGTAAATGGGCTACTTGAGATAAGTATATATCTCAAGTATATATATATATACTGTATATACCAAATATATATACTGTATTTATATATACTGTAACCAAATTAGCATATGATTTCTGTCGTTTTGAATTTAAGGAATTAAAATTAATAAATACTATTTAAAGGGAGTGTTGATAATTAGTTTCTGATTTCTTTCAATCAGAAACATAAGAAGTTTCTGCAAGAACTTGAAGTCTACTCTCCTTTAAATCTTCCGTTTCGCTTTTAGTTTTTCTAAGTACCGTAAAATAGATAAACTTTGAATAGTGGGTATATTTTCACCGAATACTCGATAAAGTGTAAAGCTCCATCTGCAGCATAACCAATGCAAAATTCCACGAACTTCAAAATTTAGATCCGCCATTTCGAGACATTGTCAAAACATCTGTGACGAATAGTGTTTAGAAGAAGGCGTAAAAATCTTGTTGAATCTGTAATTTTTAATGGTAGTCGAGGTAAATCAGCGCCGTCATCTAATGAGAATTTGATGCATTTCACAAATAAAGAGGTATTTCTTTTGTAATTAACTTACATTGAAAAACGTTTTACGAAATAAAAAAAAAAAGATGCATTTCGAGGGTTATGTGGGGTTGGTCAAAGTAAACCCATCCGAGAGGATACTTTGACCAGTAATAGTTTATTGAATAAAAAGTTTCATATTTCTTACAACTACTCTGTATTTTTCATAAAATTCATATCAGCCTCTCTTATTCAATATGTTTTTGTTTTTTAAGATTAACTAAAGACTATAAATAGGGGAGGCTGGGGTTAGCTGGGTACGAAGGTTAAGGCTAATGAAAAAAATACTTAAAAATTTAATTTCGTTTCCTATACCAAATGATCAGTACTTATCAATGGATTGTTAGACAAAAATTAAAATGAAATATTCAACTAAAGTGAGACATCAGCTTGTTATTCAGGAATGTATATGGTGGGGATAAGTGGGCCATGCGATCATGTGGCTAACTAGGACATGCTACCCAGTTAATCCCCTCCAAGGAATGACATGCATTTTGACCGACACACTACAGACGATGCTGCTTGGGGAAAAAGCTCGTGCTAGAATGCAAAAGCAATCAAGAGAAAGTGAAGAAGAAGCTAATCTCTCTTGAAGATAGCACCGGAGAATCAGAGTCAGAAGTTGCATTGTATGATTCTTCAAGCAACATGGATGCATCCTCCCACGAAGGAAAATTGTTAAAAAAAATAGCTTCATAGTTGCTAAGGTTCATGAGGAGATAAAAACTTCAAGGTCCTGAACATGCTGGCTACTCACAAGTGCGTTACCTCGAATGCTGAGAACCGCACGAAAATGTGCTTTGAATATAAATCAGTCATCCAGAAAACAATGGTATGATCATTCCCATGCAAAACTCAGCTATTAAATTCATAATTGGGCATAAATTTTAAAAAATGTATTTTACTTAATTTTCTTTTTTTACAAATTTAAAATTACTTTCTTTTAAAAAACAAATGATGCCACAATTTTCAATTGCTGCCTTATTTTTCAAACAATAATTACATTTTAATATCATACCTCTTTCTTAGCTCACTCCTCTGCATGTCATGTAGTAGAATCCACAACACAAACATCTTCTAATCATTTAATATTTATTATTTTAATAAATGACTAGAAGAAGTTTGTGTTGTGGATTTTAATAAAAAACTACATTTTATTACTAGTAGTCAGTTAGACATTTGTTTGACTTCAATGTTTAGAAACACGTTACTTACACAGTCTTACGATTTTGAAATGTTTTCTAAATTTACGAAAGTATTTTCCATTTTTATTAAACATTTTCTATTCCTTTATTTTTTGCTAATAAAGTAATTAGATATTAAGGAAATTAACTTAGTTAACTTACGAAATTATGTTATTATTCGATTTATTGTCATTATTTTTATTTGTAAATATATTTATGATATGCCAATAGTTTTAAAATATTTAAAATTAATAAAGTAAAGCAATTAAAATAATAACTGCTTTATTTAGCATACAGCAATTTACTGGATGATATTTTTCTAATCTAGAATATTTTTAATAGTAGTTGTAAATATTTTTAATATTTATAAAGTTGTTTGTATCAAACATATGAATCTTTATTGTTATCATTTCATAAAGTTTTCTTCAATTTTTTTCTATGTAAAGTCACTTTATTTTAAAATACAAATGTGGCCACACTTTTTCAGTTATTGCTTTTAATTTATAGACAGTAATTATAAAATATTATTGTGGATTGAAAAAAAAAAATTTTTTTCATTATTTATGCTTCAGAAATAATTTCTAAATTATTTTTAATTGAAATAAAATCAATAAAAGTATTTTTATTAAAGTTTGAAGACAACGCTAGATGCCTATGTAAAATTATGCAAATTAGTTAATGATAAAAGAGAAGGTCGAACCCAACTCAAGTCAGTGAGTTAAAGTGGCAGGCGACAAAGCCACTCTCTCCGTGTTGCCTGCCGGCCACATCCATTTTCTCGAAGAAGGAGCCAAAGGATTGAAGACTGATCAATTCAAGAAAAACCAATGAAAACGGCTATCGAAGGGGAAATACAGAAAAGGCAGAACAACAAAGGCAAGCGCAATTTTGTTGGACTAACTGTGGAAAAATATTGAAGTTTAAGAATTCAAACTACAGAATACGAAGCGTTTCCTAAGAAAATCTTAATTCCCGATAGGCCTAGTCCAGGCAAACTAAATGAAAAATACCGTGAACATGGGCAAAATTGCAACAGAAGCTTTTTGAATTGATTTTGAATCAGTAGTCATTACTGAGCAACATATCCAAAATCAGACAAAATCCAACC
Organism: Thereuonema tuberculata; assembly: GCA_023159025.1. Taxonomy (NCBI): domain Eukaryota; kingdom Metazoa; phylum Arthropoda; class Chilopoda; order Scutigeromorpha; family Scutigeridae; genus Thereuonema; species Thereuonema tuberculata. The sequence continues at coordinate 15,727,510 of JAFIDM010012231.1, forward strand.
ATGTGAACACCCCGACAAACCGGATTTAAAAATGGCGGATTGAGTGATGTGTCATATTAGGTTGTTATTTTTATTATTCTGTGATTTTTTTCTGTTTTTTATGTAGTTGTAGCATTATAAGAAGTAATTTAAGTTTTGTTTCAGATTGAATTTCCTTTATGAAAATGGAGACTATTAAAATTTGTTTGATTTGTAAACAAAAAATAGACAATGGACAAAACATAATTAAAATTTCGCAAAAAACAGCATATGGTATAAATGAGCCGTAAAAGGGATGTAGTTGCAACTGCTGGAATAAGTGTTCATGCTTCGGATCGGAAATCATTTACTGATAAAAAAAAGTACATTGTAAAACGGAAGGCAAGCTGTGAAAAAATACCAAAGAAAGTGCACGCTTAGTTGAGGGTCAAGTTTCCAGTGATACTCATTGTTTGTTTTGTGAGAAATTTGTTAACTTTTCTTCCAAAAAGAAACCTAAATCAGAACACGTGAAAGTAAGAACAACAAAGTGGGCTGAAGCTATAAAACAATGTTGTGAGAGCCGCTGCGATGAATGGTCATTTAAAGTAATGGTCTATGTTGGTATATTATACAGGTGATCTACGTAGTTGCCGCAGACTATGTCTATCATCAATCATGTAGTTTAAATTTTCGTACTAGAAAAATTCCACGCAAATATTGCTCTGCCAACACCAAATTTTCAGAAAAAGAACGACCAACGAATGAAGAGCAATACCAAGGTTTTCTTCGTACCTGCGAATACCTTCATGCATACAGGAATATTTCGAAGGAAGTCAGAACAGTGCGTATGAACGTAGACACATGAAAAGAAAACTTTTAGAACACTATCGGGAAAGTATTATAATATCGAATAAAAAAGGGGAGTCAGATATAGTAACTCTGCGTGAGACAGCATTGAAATTTTCGAAGTTACCATGAAAAGTCAAAGTATTTGGATATTGAGCTGCAGAAAATTCAGTTAATGGAAAGTGCTGCAAGAATAATCAGAAGTGATGTCAAATCCCTCAAAGCAACTACGGTTGCCATCACCTAATGACCTGACGGAGGAGAATGCCTTACATTACATTCCTAGTAGCTTGAAGTTGCTATTATCCATTTTTTTTTTGTGGAAAAGGATACGTCCATGAAAATCGGTGCTCTTGACCAGAACGTTATGCAAGCTATTTGACCTAGAGCATTACTATGTCCGCTGCAAATTGGTCTGTCCGTTCAACTTCATCATAACTACCGATCAAGGTATCTTAATGACATTCTTTACAATCTTGGGTTTTGTTCATCCTACTCTGAAGTAAAAATATTTGAAAGAAACGCTGCAGTTTCAGGCGACTGCGTTTTTTGAATGTTGCTGAAAACACTACATTACTTCTGGCAGTAGATAATGTCTCCCTATAATAGCAGCTTCAAATAAGAATGCCTTTTGAATCGAGCTGAAACTCTGGGACGGCCGTTTCGAGCTTATTAGGCTCTCATCAGCCAGAGCTAATCAGCTAGTGCAGGACTCCAAAGGCGTACGAGGGGAGGTATTAAGAATACATGATAGAAACAGTGTATTTGAATTATTGCTTTTATTTTGCCCATTAGAGGGCTTGTTATTTTTGTTTATTTTTTTATTTTTTTATTTTTTTTATATTTTTTTTCCTTTTGTGGTCAAAATACCTTTTTTGGTAGCCTGAGTGCTGCCCAAGGTTTTGGAATCCACATTTTGTTCTTGTTTTTTATTTTCTTGATTTTAGTCTTTGGGGGGTCACTGTTTCCATCATGTATTTATAATAGCAGCTGCGGGAAATGTAAATTATCTCAAGTCAGTCTGTCTATACTTGCAGAAAATGTTTCAGCTGTCATCTGAAAATGCCAAGGTGCATAAAATGTTTGTGGACGATAAATTTGTGATAAGAAATGACAGATTGTGGGGTGGATTTGGATCAGATCTTATAATAGAACAAGTGCTTATGTGTTCCCTGAATAGCAGACGAGGACGAACAAGAGGAAGTGGACTTACCAAAAATCAGAGGGCTACATGGCTGTTTTCTATGCCCGTTTGTTCAATTTACAGCTTAGCTATGCAAGAGTATGCTGGGGTTTTTACGCGAACCAGTGAGCAATACAAAGAAATGAGAGACAGCAGACAAAAGAGCAATGACATAAAAAAGCTGGCCAATATACTAGAATCCATAACCCCGTTTAATTCTGAGTGTACTCTATGTAATATTGTTACAGGCGTAACAGCTGAAGAAGTTAATATTGACGAGTTGCACTTATTTGGTACGAACATCATCTTAGAAATGATAGGGAAGGATGTATTTAGGTATTCTGCTATAAGATCGGAGAAAATGAAAACTGTAGGATCTGTTGACGCTGTCTGTAGTAAAGATGATTTAGATATACAAGTGGTTCCAGTACTACTTTGCCAAAGACTAACTGATGACTGTTGCCACTTGTGCTGATATAAATCTTGTTGATATCATGCTTTATAAACTTCTGCGCCCCCTGCATCATTATTTGAATCACAAAGCCAGATGAGGAAAGCAGACAAATCGCAGTTAGCAGAAGCAGTAGTCAAATACAACAAACATTTTAATACCGTAATAAGAATCTGACAACTTGGAAAATACGGAAAGGTATATTTTGGATGGAGGATCTCTCTTACATCGAATTTCGAGGTGCAACAATGACACATACGAAAACATTGCAATGTCGTACGTTGATTTTACCCTTAAAACATATGCAAAAGCTGTCGTTGTTTTTGATGGCTACATTGTTGTCCCCTACAATTGAAGATGCGACTCACAGATGATAATGCACAAAGAAAGAGATGTTAATTTTAGCCTATGCATGAAGTTCGTCTGCAAAAAGGAACAGTTCCTAGCCAATGGAAACAACAAGCAAGCCATAATTGCCCTCATTGGTGACTTGATGAAGAAACAAGGATGTACTGTTCATAACAGATGGGGATCCTGACATAGACATTGTTCGTGCCACAGTCTCATCTCCAGAACGTGTTCAAACCATTGTGATAGGGGAAGACACCGATCTGCTGATTCTGCTTCCTTACCACGCAGAGGATAATGGGTCCAAGATGTACTGTCGTAGTGACGTAAAACGTGGATCAACTCCAAATCCAATGTATGATATCCTCAACATGCAATCTCTATTAGGTCGTGAAAGCTGCAACTTGCTTATGTTTCCGCATGCTTTCACGGGCTGCGATACCCAGAATTTCTTCAATTGGGAAATCCTCAGCATTTGTCAAACTATTGAAGGAGACAGAACTCCTCTCTGTTAGAAATATATTTTGTTCTGATTCATGTCCATATTCAGATATCACTGTCGTTGGTAGAAAAGCAATGCTTCTTTTGTACGACTGCCGGTCAATAGAATTGCACAGACAAACTGCGCCACCAAATGTTACTAGTGAAAATAACTACAGAAAAATCATTTCTTACACTGGAACGTCTGACTCCGACCTATTCTTCAACAAAATATCATAGCTATCGAACGTGCTTACAAATAAATATCTGGAAAGATACTAAAGAAAGAATCAAGCCAGAAGAATGGGGTTGGTATCTAAAAAATAACTCGTACTACTCTACGACGTACCACCAGCTCCAGATTATTTACTCAGCATGATACGATGTTCCTGCACAAAATCTGCGCTACATTACAATGCGGATGCAAGCATAATGGCCTGCATTGTTCAACAGTTTGTGGAACGTGCCAAATCAATGGATGTGAAAACAACAACAGTTATGAATATAATGAAAGTGATGAAAACGATTAATTAAAGTGTTTTTTTTCTAAACATTTCTGAAATTAAACGAACTTTTAAGCAACAATTTAAGATATGCATATTGTTTAAAATGTGCTGTTTCAGATGGGTACTGTTTTAAAATGTTTAAAATATTGTGAAAATAAAACTATATTTCCATACAAAAACGTGCATTACATTGCCTTTCCCTTAATTTGAGAAAAACTACTCCGCCATTTTTAGATCCGTTTTTCGGGGTGTTCCCAAGGTTGGATTTTGTCTGATTTTGGATATGTTGTTCAGCAATGATTATTGATTCAAAATCAATTTAAAAAGCTTGTGTTGCAATTTTGCCCATGTTAAGTCACAGATTGCCTGGACTAGCCTGCCTGATGTTAAATAGAGTGGATGAGTCATTCTTTAATAAGTCTATTGGAATAAATCATGGGAATAAAGCAAGCCCAAAGTTTTCGAGGAAGACATTTCAAAGTACCAGTGGTGACAAATGATCTACATAGATCCGAGAAAAGGAATTAATTATCTGCGCTGTGATAAAAGGAAGAATCCAGGCACCCTATTAATTGAATGCAAAGGTAGGAATTCTAATCAGCGGAAAGAAGAATTCAACTGCAGTGAAAGGGATAAGTTAACCCTCTCAACGAATTCAACAGGATATGTGCAAGGAGTACATATAGAGAAGTGATTGAAGTAAGTGACGTCAATTTATTTTAGTGCATCATTTTAAATAGTAGCTGAAATTACGGAAAAATCCCGTAAAGTGAAAGTTGATTAAAGTGATTATTAGTGATAATAGAACAGTTCCATTTTGGAAGAGCGGGTGTGTTTAGTGCGAGACATCGGAAGACATCGGACTATATTAGGCCCTGTGGACTAAACAAGTACTTTGATATTAAATGAACTATTCTTAAGTGATTAGAAGACTTGGTATCAAAAATAAAGCCATACACCTGATTAAGCAATTAAACAATTTAAAAACATGAAAGAAATTGTTTAATTGCTTAATCAGATGTATGGCTTTATTTTTGATATCAATGTTATGCGGTGCAGGTAAACCCTTCTTGTTAGCATTGATTAAAAGAATTGATTTATAAGTTTTCATCGTCACATCCCGATTTCTTTTAACTTTAGCAATTTTTTGCACCCTTCCATTGCGTATCAGCAGCTAAAATTTGGCATACAACAACTACTTGAGGTCCTGAGTAAGTGGTAAAATTTTCAAGTAAGATTTCGACCTGTCAAAGCTAACTAATCCCTTGTGAGAATTATAGTATTTGAAACAATAGTGATCATGCTTATCGGTATGGTTTTTACTAGTATTATTTTGTTTCTTAAAAAAAACCAAGAAAATCGAATTCTGTTATGCAATTACTTTGACATTTCACACTGATGAAATTCAAAACTAAAACTAAAAGGATTTTTTACTTTGTTTTCAATGCATGGGCTCTAAGCAACTTCAGCTTTAAGCCTCAAAGTGGCATTTCTGCAAAGGAAGTTCTTTTTTTTTACTTAAGAACCATAGAAAGCACTCCCAACGAAATCAGACGAAAAAAACAGAAAAATATGGATGAGCACTCGAAGTCAACTCCGGTCTAGACATATCCGGCAGTGGCAGGCGCCCGCCTTCAAAAGGGTGTACTGGAATGGCAGAAAACTCATCTCTAGGAGGAATGGTATATTTAGGTTTCTGCTAACGGATGTAATTAGTAAATAATTGTACTTACCATCTTTAACTAATTTGTTAATTCTTTTTCGTTCTTCTTCTACATCATCATCTAATACGCCTGTATTGTACTGATGTTCGGTATCAGAAAATAAATATCGCCATCTATACAAAGGATTGGCATCAAAGAAAAATAAAAGTAGTATATACACGATTGCCAAACAAACTAGGACTTCTACTTCTACTAAAATGCCATCTTTGCTCCAGTATTCTTTCTTTTGATAACAATCATCGCCATGAAACAATTCCTTGCATTCTATTAAATAAATAAAAACCGTTAAGTGAAGACCTGATAGCCTCATTCACAGCGAATTATTTCTAAATATTTATAGGCTTACTAGAAGTTTAAAAATATCGCATTAGAATAAAAATGTTTAGCAAATAAGTGGATATCTATAATAATAATAATAATAATAATGACAATAACAATAATTACGCATGAGACGATCGACCACATAATATCAGACTGTCCCCTTCTCTCCCAAACAGACTACCTCCACTGACACAATCAGACAGCGTCGATCATTCATCAACACCTAATACACAAACACTCACTTATTAAAAATACGCTCCCGTACTACAAGTACACACCACAAAGCGTATTAGGGTCACCCTCACATAAGCTGTACTGGGACCGTCCCATTCACACAGACAAAACATGCATCACAACAGACATCCCACTTGTTGATAAGGTCAACAAACAGACCTATCTCATTGATATTGCAGTGCCATAGAGAACTCACGCAGACAAGATCACTAAATACACCGATCTAGCACACGAGCTCCTGAAGCAGTGGAGGCAGGACCGAGTACGTGTTGTACCCATCGTCCTGTCCGCCACTGGTCTGGTGCCTCATACATTGCACCACAGCCTCAGCACACGTGAACTTTACAAAAACACTTATGCACAACTCCAGAAGGCTGTGGTACTCAACACAACACGCATAGTTAGAAAATTTAGACACAACCACACATCCCTAACGATTCTTCCACATTTTTTTTTACACTTGGCAATATATTCTTGATCCGCCATATTGTCTTTACTGGGGAAAGCCAAGGTTTGAATCTTTTACATAATAATAATAATATTTACAACTCATCTTAAACTACTATTCAGTTTCGAATAATTTCGGGTAATTTTTCGATTTCTTAGTTTAAGAAATTAAGTAATGAACTTTTGTCAGATTATCAACATAACATAAAATCATCCAATATCTTAATAATTTTAAATGCGGATTTTGGTAATAGATTTCCATTGAAATTATATGAAGATTCCACATATCGTTCAGGGATGTGCAATTCTTAGAACCGAGAATCTCTAGAATTGAAGTGCTTGTAGAGAAATAAAATAATAAACTAATGAGGTAGGCAAAAGTTTGGCAACATTACTGGCAATTGTAATAAGATAATAATCATGATTCCATCTAATTTTTTAAGTTTGCTGCCTAAGATTTTGTTATGATTTTGATATGAACATTGAACTTTTGTTCATATCACTTCAAGTCACAAGGAAGGGCCGGTCGATTGGACTGTAGGAATAAGATTAGTAAAACTATTGTCAATGTTGCTAGAATTTATGCAGAACTATCTAGATATTTTATAGTGACAAATAGCGTAGGACAAGAAGATACTATTTCTCCTATTTTATTTAATATTTGCCTTAATATATTTTATAATATATACATTTCGAAATAAAGAGACGTATTTGCCGTTGACATATGCAGATGATATCGATATTATAATACCATCAATTTCTTAAATTTAATGAAATTTTCATCAGAAATAAAGAATAAAAATGGGATTAGAAGTAAATAAAGAGAAAAATAAATATAAGCACCCAGAACAGATTTGATGAACGGCATGTATTCAAACAGATGCATATAAATTACTAAACAGCTTATTTGATGTTGTAAATTGCTGTGGATATTTCTTAATACTATAAAATTTTTTGGAGAAATTACAATATGGAATAACGAAATACTAGAGGAAGTTAAAGCATTCCTCATGAGATCATACTTTCATATGCCCTCTTGAAATATGAAGATTGCGATGGAAAGAAACATCAGTAAATAATGTCAGGAAAAAATTATGGATAGAGATCAAACGAAACAGTTTCAAAATAAAAATTAATTATAGAAAAATATTTTGATTAATTGATATTTCTCCAATTTGCTGTTGTAATAGCTGAAAAAATACTTTCCATCAATGGTTTCTAAATATATACAATTTATTAAAACAACAATAAAAAAGTAATTAAAATAATAACTGTTTCACTTATCATATAGCAACTTAGAGGATGATATTTTCCCTAATCTATAATATTTTGAAAAAGCAGTTGTAACATTTTTAAATTTTTTTAAATTTGATTGTATCAAACGTATCAATCTCAATCATATATAATTTCTAATTTTACGCTGAACATTAATCAAGTCGCAAATTAAATTTAAATTATCAAAGCAAAGGCATAGAACCGATAGGATATAGAATAAATTCATCAAAACTTTTTGCAACTAAAAGTCTAAAAAAATATAACCAATGACTTGAATCAATAATTTCTAAATTTAAAATGAATCTTTTTTTGCAATCAATGAATAGTAAATTAAGTGCCTTCGAAAGACATGGGAATAAAAAACGTCAGTGTGGACAACATGAAAAAAAATCCCCAAAATTGGCTTCTAGATTTTTATTTATGAATAATGTTATGAAATAAATAAAATAGAAATGTATTTTAATTCATTTCATTCATAGTTCTCTGCCAAGGGCAGGTCCTTCACTGCAAACCCAGCATTCTCCAATCTTTCCTATTTTCTGCCTTCCTCTTCGTCTCCACATAAGATCCATTTACCATAATGTTGTCGATCATCTTAAATCTTCTTCTGCCTCGAACTTTTTTACCGTTCACCATTCCTTCCAGTGCATCCTTCATTAGGGAGTTTCTTCTTAGCCAGTGACCCAACCAGTTTCTTTTTCTCTTCCTGGTCAGTTTCAGCATTATTCTTTCTTCACCCACTCTTTCTAGCAGAGCTTCATTTCTTATTTTGTCTGTCCATTTCACATGCTCCATTCTTCTCCATATCCACATTTCAAATGCTTCTAGTCGTTTCTCTTCACTGCGTCGTAATGTCCATGTTTCTGCCCCATACAATGCCACACTCCACACAAAGCACTTCACTAGTCTCTTCTTTAGTTCTTTTTCCAGAGGTCCGCAGAAGATGCTCCTTTTCCTATTTAATATTATATTAAATTATATTTTAATTTTTGAATCTACACAGATAAGAGACCAACAAGGGATATTATTTTTCACCTTTTGCTATTATTTTATTGTGTCATTGCATTAAAATTTATTATAGTTATGTATTAGTTTTGGTCCAATATCATATCCAATAATAAACTAAATAATTTTAACTTACTTGAAAATATCTATAGATTGGATCGAAACCTATTGTTCCTTTTTGAATAAATGTTTCTTCAATGTTTGTATAGGCTGAATTTTATTTCTTAATAATCCTATTTAACTATGGCATTAACGATTCATGGTAAACCATGGCTTTGAGGTGCCTGGGACATGAAAAATCTTTTTACACATAATGACCCACATTTGTGCAATAGGTTGAAACTCGATGCCTGAATTCTTGAAATTTAGGAGCAATTAATTCTCGTCTTCCAGGACATTAGCCATAAATGATCAAGTGTTCTACTTAGTTCAAATGATATAGTCAAGAACTAGTTATCATGTACTTTATCAAACTTTGCCTGTCTTGATAATGTCTAGGACATAACAAACACATTGTATCAAATGCTACAGGCGCAAAAAAATCTTATCCATTTTTGATTAGACAGACTGAACTGAGAGACATTTTTTTAATGAATTAAAATGAATTTAGAATTGTTTGAATTACAATTCGTGTTGAATTTAATTTTTCATAGCTTGTTTTCGTAACGGAATTACTTTGAATATTTAATCTGAATATTCCTGAGAGAAGAAACGTATTCCAGAAGAATACTTTTTAATGGTCTCTTTCTGTATACGTAATCACGTTCTACTTCTACCGAAGTTATATCTTTTAGAAGAGAAGTGGTACCTTTCCTATGAGATGAATAATTCTGATTTCTACCATCTTTTTTATGCCATTGTAATTTTTAAGTGCATTTCAGAATCGGAGAAATACAATATTGTTAAAAAAATTATTAAATAAAAGTTTCAAGTCACCATCTTGAATTACCAAAGTCAAGAAGAGGAAAGTGTAGATTTAAGTAATTAAAAAGTATAAAATGAAATATTTAGGAAATCCAAGTCTGGTAGTCCGTCTATCAGACGAAAACAAAAAAAAAAAAAAAAAAAAAAAAAGAAACTGTATGTTATGTAGTAACTCCATAATTTCAAAAATCAAGAGATCTACAATGAGATCAGAAATCTAAGATGAGATCTACAAGAGATCGAATGTGAGATGTTTTACATGCTCTGGTTTCCTGGCAACGGCGACTACATTATTTAGTAGTGTTTTATGCAGGCAAAGTAACACTATGAAAGAATGAATTAACTAGTTGATTGAACAAAAAATAAGTTGTTAAGAATTGATTATTGAATACGTATACTTTTAACTGTAATATCCATCTTAACTAGTCACGTGAAATACTGTTAATAATGAACAATGTATTTCTTTTGCAATAAAAATATTTTGCACTTTTAAATGGTTAAGTTATTTAGGATGAGAACTTTAATGAAGAACTCCATATAGAATAACATAACATTAAGCATATAATTAATCAACTTAATGAATTAGCAACAAACAGATGTTGAAACAAGTATTTAAAATTTATTTTACTAAAAGAAATTTCAGAACTTTCTCCAGAGGTTATCTTACCTGGGCAACAGAGGAACAACAAAGTTCCAACCGATTTCGGACAGTTTTTTCGCAGATACTCTGCATCAAAATTACAGAGTTGATCGTTGTAGAAAGTTATTAAAGATATATCTAAAACAACCCGCACAAAGGGATAACTAGGAAAAAGGTAGAACGTTGCCAGTATAATGTCAATTATGGCTTCAAAATGAAGAAACGATGCAATCAATCTAAGCCCACTGAGAAATAAGTACAAGACAAGCAACACGATACCTAACAACAAAGAAATGAAATAAAAAATTGGGAGATTGGAATTAAATTACCTTGAGTGAGAATCCCGAAAGTAATAAATTTGAATCAAATTACTAATGTAATTTTTCGTCATGCATTAAAAAAGGTTAAAACAGAACATTTCAGCTCAGCTTGAGGCTACTTTTCAACTAGCCAGTTGATCTTAACACAGTTATGATGAAAAATTACATTAGTAAATTGATTCAATTTTATTACTGTTGGAATAAAGAAATGAAATATTAAATGAATACAAATTGTCTTACAAACACATATAGAAACACAAACACATATATATGTGTATCGTAGTAAGACTCTAGTCTATAGTATTACAGACACTGGGATTCCGGGATGAAGCAGGGTTCAATGCCAACCGAAGGTAGGGAATTTCTCTTGGTTATTCTCCTCTAGGGTCGTAGAGTTTATCCAGCCAGTCCTCTCTAACAGCGAAATCACGTTTCTTTCCTATAGATAATGGCGGGAGAATATTGAGCTGACCTATATTCTCAATATTCTCAACTAGTTTCGAAGATCATTGAAACTTATTTACAGAGGCTTTGGCGCCTGATAAGTCAGGGATATATATTTATATTCCCGATCTCAATATATATACATATATATTACATTAGGAATACATTCGGTATCTATTGTATTGTAGGGGCTGAGCTTGCAAAGTTGCAGGAAGGATTAGTATTGAGGAATGAGAAAGTGGAGATCTGCTGATATTGTAAGGTGAACGATACGTTGCCGCAGGCATTGGAGTTCCTAGACCTTCGAACTAATTTGAGATCGACTGAGTCAGCCCTCCGCTTATCTGTACTTAACCTAGGAGAAAGAAACCCGATTGCCATTTTCCTAGGATTGTGTGGACCTTCGGACCCGTCTAGAGGAGACAGAACCAAGGCTTTCGAACTATTGTTGGATATCAAAGCGGAGTCCTGTAGCCCACAATCAAATGCTCTGATCCATTAATAAGGATTGCGCCAAAAATATAGAAAATCAGCTAAGATTTCATGATTAAAGAATACCATCAATTTCTAATTGTCTGCAATTTCTTTCTATTTAGTGTTGTCTAATAATTTAGTGAAATATTGTTTTAAAAAGTAATAATGAATTGAACAATATGCAAAATAAATAATAACAATATAAATTATATTTTGATTTATACAGAAAATTATTAAAAAAATAAAGTAATATTATGAAGAAATTAACAAAGAACCAAATAAAAGAATAAAGAATTGTGCAAAAAAAAAAGAACTTCATCCACTTATATTTTATTAAGTAAATTTATAATGAACTCACTTTCACTATAAACTTCTTTCTCATTGAAATTGTTAATATTTCCATATATATATATATATATATATATATATATATATAATTAAAATGCATATTTCCATAGAAAGGGAACTACATAATATATAATGAAAGAGATAGGGCATTTTAGTTTTCTAGAAGATTTTGGTTTTTTTTTTCTTTCATCTTATATTCAAAGACTGAAACGTAACTTTTTTATATATATTTTCACACTTGCATGTTTTACATTTTAATTGAAAACAAAAATAATTAAAAAATTTGAAACTAGCTAAAGATTTACTACAGTTGTTTATTTTAAATCATATACAGTCTGTTCCAAAAAAAATAAAAATAAATAAAGCCTCCCTAATAGAGTGAGCGGCGAAACACGGGACGCAAATGCTTTTCAGCTATATATAATTAAAATTTCATCGACAATGAACGGACGGGACGTGTCCAGAACGCGGGAAGAAGCTACTACGTCGCACCCGACGGCAGTACCAGCAACTAAGGGAGTTTGAGAGAGAAAGAGATATCACATCACAAGCTTAAGAGAAGTGCAAATCTTGATTAAAGCCATGTGGCAGCCAGACGTTGTTCACAACAATGGATCCAGGAGGACCCACGCTACCATTACGAAGAGAAATAAGTGGTCGACAGAATCGTGTGATCACGTGAACAGGCATAACGAACGACGTTCCTGTCCTCCATCCGAAGACCCAGAACTTCCTCTATGCATCACGAAGTGTCATGGGAGAAGCCCTCCTCCACTGACACCATATGAAGAGGCGACGAGACGGGAGTACTGGACGGTGTCCAAATAGAGTCGGGTGTATTTTAGCGAAGGATCCCGCTGTTCTCTTGGCGCAGATGATAACCATGTTTGGAATAATATATTAGGAGGAGTAATTATATTCATTAACTATTCTGATATTCATTCTAATCCTTATAATACTTCCATTCTTTAACTGTAGTCTTTGCTCCATTCCGGTACATGACCTTCACACTTGGAGCTACAGTCTGGGAAGCCATCTCCTACGGCAGTCGTTCTCTGTAAGATACTTTAACAGCCCGCCTGCTTATTGACGACATTCTGATTCCAGTTGTATCGTTAGGGGTTATACGCCAGCAAGATAATAACGGATTTCACACGGCGGGAGACTCTCAACAATGCCTCCGTGAGATTTATACCTTCCCATGGTCAGTCATGACTCTCACCAAACAAGCATGTCCGGAATGTTTGGGAAAGGCAGTTGCAGCCATCACGTAATGTGACCAAATTAGCCCCCCCCCCCTTTTCAAAAAAAAAAAAAAATATCCTATGGATCACCTGATGAGTTCATCACACCATCACAGATTTATATGAAAATTTATTTCCATATAAAGGGTCATAAGATAACACACTACAAAATATGGGATTTTTTGGTTAAATATTTGCCGAGATATGAATACTTGATTTTTTTTAGTGCCATGCCCCTTTTACGTATTTTCTTGAATATCCCATCTCCTAATCAATCAAATGGAACCAAATTTGTTTTCCCCATGTATTTTTTTACGCTGAATCCAAAGATTTCAACGAAATTAGTCTAGGACTAATAGTTTTGTAGTAACAGAAAGCATGTAAGCATTTAGGAAAAAATTTAAATCGCCATGTGGGACAACATTTAGAAATTTGAGATTTTAACTCAGGTCTAAAAAAGGCCTAAAGTAACTGAAAAAAAAATAATCAAGATGAGGTTGGAAAAAAAATCACAAAGTTGGTATTCTTTTTGATTCGCATAAATAAATATCCAATAATTATTTCTTTGTCACTGCATATTTATTTAGTAAATTGAAAACTACTTTCAAAACTTTCACTTTAGAATACTTTTCATATCAACGTAAACAATTGTCAATTACTACAAACAAGATTTTACAAAAATCTCTAAAAAAATTGAAAAATGTCTCTCTGTATATAGAATCGTATGCCATTTTGAAGTCCACGAATGTCACATGTATGTCCTTGACTCTCAGTCTCCTGTACCTTATTATGAGTTTCAGGTTTAATATCTGTTCAGCATATGATCTTCCCTTCCTGAATCCTCCCTGGTAGTCATCTAATTGTGGGTCCAGTTGGGCCTCCAATCTGTTTTGTAATGCTTTGGATAGGATTTGTATGTTACCGAAAGGAATAAAATTCCTCTAAAATTGTTGGCATCAGTTTTACCTCCTTTTTTGTGTATTGGTGGATCACAGCTGTTTTCCAATCTTCCGGAATTTCCTCCGTTCCCAGATATTTTCTATTATTTTATGTAGGCTTTTGACTGTTTTCGTATCTACGTTTTTCCACATTTTTGCTATTATGGAGTCCTCTCCTGGGGTTTTATCGTTTTTTAGTTCTCTAATACTCTGTTGGATTTCTGCTAGGTTCGTGACTTGGAGTTTTCAAATTTCTATTTCAGATTTTGTTTAGAGAATTTTGTTTTCGGTTCTTCACAGTCGCCTAGTAGGATCTTCATAATAATATTTTTTCTTGGAATCTTTGAGAGTTGATGTTCTTCCAGTATTTCTCAACCTTTTCTGGGTTCCTTTTATTGTCTTTTTAATGGGAGCGTGACAATTTCATTATATTTAATACACTTCGTTTTTCTTGATTGTTATCTTTTTCTTGACTTCGTTATTATTAAAGGAAGCCAAGCGGAAATGCACGTCTCTCTTCCGGTGCTTTTTTTGATAAAATTAAAAAAAGCATACTGGTTATAATATCCGACCTTAATACAAAACCGATGCCCGTGACATTTGACACGAATTAATATGGTATTCAGGAAAGGGCGATGCATAAAAAAACAAAAAACAAAAAAACCAAAACAAAACAAAAAAAAAATAACAATTTTTGTTTTTAATCAACGCCCGGGCTCTTAGCCCTTACAGCCTTTGGCCTCGACAAGCGGCGAAAAATGTGAGATATATAGCCAAAGAATCGTTGCCCAGGATAACCATAGGAGGCAGATCACATTATACCCGCAAAAATCAGACAAAACACAGAAGAAAGTCCCCATGCCGGCTCGAACCTAGGTTCAGAAGCATCAGCCTCTTGGCAGGCCTCCGCCATGACCACAAGGCTGTGCCCGAACGGGAAAAAAAAATCAATCAGGAATTGGGCATGATCTTGAACCATGGGATAAGATACCCTTGGTATAAGAAATAAAAAATGAAAAAAAAATAGATAAGAGATCTCAGTAAACATTACACCAATATGAAGTTATATATATATAAACAGGTCAGAGACGGCAATGTTTTATCCAAGAGAAATAATCACTTAAATCCATCATTTATCTATCGTAATCAAAATTGTTTTTTATGGTAACTTTTTTGTGACAATTATAGGTTACCTCTTTTTTTTTTCAAGAAATACTAATGGCAAATTTGTGATTTCAAGTTCGACTTGATAGTTAAAGAATACACAGAGTTTCTCTATTTTCATGAAGATTTTATACTTTTAAGGTTCTTACCTGAAAAGAAAGTTAAAAGAAAAGTGCAGATAAATCCAGCTGTTGTCGAATTAAATAAAAAGGAACAAAGATACGTCCATGGAAGTATTTCAAAACCATACAACATCATTATTACAAATAATAATTCTAGAATAAAACAAAATATTAATAACTATTGAAATATATACATAAGACTTCAAAAATCTGTTATTCTAAAATAGAATAAATTTATAATTAAATAGTATAAAATTGGAAAATTTCTGTTATTTGAAAGAGTCAACTTGTCTCTCATATCTTTAATTGCTTTGAGACACTTTACGCTTGATGCATAAGTAATATGAAATTATTTAATTGCTTATTGTTCTCAAATACTGATAAATTTCAGAGGTATTGAAGTCTTGGATTAGTCTTTTTATAATTCTTTTATTTGTTTCTATGAATAATCATAATATTATTTCCTTATCAGATTTCTTTATTCTTTCAATTTGCTGTTTCATTAACAGCAATTTAAGCTGTTAAGAAAGTACTAGTTTTATTTCCAATTACTCCGTCAATTATAGCCTAGAATTTGCCAAAATAGATTCATTTGACTAGATTGCATTTTGTAAACATATACAAGGTGGCCATAAAATAACTTTACCTGTCTGGAGGCACCTGCAGCGAAACTAATGAACGGAATGAAACCAAAATTCAGGTATAGTCTATTGAGAGCATGGGGAGAAGAATTCGGCAAAAAAAAATTAGTACGAAAAGTCGCCGATAGGAGAAAATTCGGCGCTGTCGCAATCAGTAAATTGGTGAATAATTACAATGAACGCATGCAAAAAGGATTATGAAAGTTCATGAACATACAGTAATGAATGGATTTTGAGACTCACAGAAAACGTTCTGAAACAACACAACAATCTTTAATCATCAATTGTTTTTTAACAATCTGTTATCAATATTACCGACATTATTCAATCATTAGGCTTCACTGGACCACATGCAACATTTTCAATGTGCTGACCTTTCTTGTGTATAACATATTGCAACCGGTGTATGACGCTCTCTACTACTGCGCGCAAAGTGTCAATTTGGATGTTTGTAACAGCCCGTCGTATGTTATCTTTTAACGAATGGTAACCAGTATACTCTAGCCACCAGTATACACAATTGATTTCACGTACCCCCACACCAAAAGTCACATGGGGTCATGTCCGGGAAACGGGACGGCCATTCCATCGGAAAATATTGACTGATAACCCTCTCACTCCCGAAATGCTGGCGTAACATGTTCTGTACTGCACGAACAATATGTGGTCGTGTTCCATCTTGCATATAACATGTCGAGTGTGAGCACTGTCTTTGTTGCAATTCAGGAATGACAAACGTTTGCAGCATTTGCAGATATATCTCTCCATTAATGGTACAGGTAACAGGACCAAAAAAGTATGGTCCTAATATGAACTCTGCCGTGAATCCACACTACACAGTTACTTTTGGAGAATGCAATGGCACTTGATGAATCACTGACGGATGTTCACATGCCCAGATTCGGCAGTTTTGAGTGTTGACTGACCCATTCAGATAAAAATAAGCCTCATCTCCCCACAATATGTTCCAAGGCCAATCATTGTTAATATCCATTTGGGCAAGAAATGTTAGCGCGAAAGTCAGGTAATTATCATAATCTGTAGGTTTTAGTTCTTGCACACGACTGATCTTATACCGATAGAAATGCAGCATTTTCCGTGAGATTTTCCAGACAGTCCGTAAGGCATATCGGTTTGGCGAGCTATTGCACAGCGCTTGGACCACTACTAGTCCCTGTGTCGTCGAACACTGCAGTGGCAACATTTGTTACTGTGTTGTCTGATACTGGTTTTCGTCTTCTGCCAGCTCTCACTCCTAGCGATCCAGTTTCCTCGAATTTATGAATCATAGCTCACAGTGCTACAGCAGACATTGGACCTTTACGTAGGTTATGAAGCCTTCGAAAGTCCCTAAGAGTCGTCGCTGCATTGCACTCTTTAGTGTAAAACAGCTTTGCAAGTAACTCACGTTGAGATAAGGTAGGCCGCATATTGAGTAGAACTCAACAGTCAATCGACGAACTGCTTGACTGAACGTTCGCTCTTCCCTTTTTAGAAGGACCGAGTAGCGCTGCTGTCACTTATGCACTAGAAAATTTGAAAATCTACGGTTAAAGTGACAGCAACGCCGAATTTTCTCCTATCGGCGACGTTTGGTACTATTTTTTTTTTTTGCACAATTCCTCTACGCATGCCCTCAATAGACTGTATCTGAAGTTTGATTTCATTTCGTTCATTAGTTTTCGCTGCAGATGCCTCCAAACAAGGAAAGCTATTTATGTTCATTCTTTGTTTATTTTTCCAGTTAACCATTATTGTATGTTGAAAAAAAAAACCAACTATATTTTTTTTCTCATTTTTATGGCTATTTTATGAGAAAGATTAATCTTATTAGCAGAACATTTATCAAAATATTTAATCTTGACAGCCAATCATCTAAAGAGCATTCAAAATGCTTTCTTACCAAGACAACATTAGAAACATTTCAATTCCATTTTCAATCATCAATGCATAATAACCATCTACATGTTGACGCAATCTTGCTAAAGAGCGACAAACGAGTAAGAACAAAGACAAATTTTAATCAATTGTAAAAATCTGTTATTACTTAAAAAGAGATATTGTAAACGGAAGCCTTATTTTGGCATGAATAGCGAACCTTCAGTTGACGAGATCTACTCCCCCTCTATAATAACTTTTATTATTATCATTATTTCTGATAGAGAATCAAGCACTCGCTGAATACCTACAATATATTTTTTTAAATAATAAATCTCATTATAATCGAATAACTCACACGAAGGCCGTGAAGAACAAACATGTGCCTTACAATGACAAATGATTTTTTTTTTCAATTTTATCATTGTTGCCGTTAACGCTTACTATATTTAGTTTCTTAGTGCAGTTTAGAGATCTGCAAATTATTTTCAAAAAATATAAAAAGTACTTACTATCCGCTATAACAATCTTAAGAACAAATGAATGATTAACTGTTTCTAATCACATGTAAGTGCTAGCCACATGAAAGAAAAAGATTTTA
>JAFIDM010012231.1:15755712-15771361 GCA_023159025.1 Thereuonema tuberculata
TTTGCCTCATGTGTCTTGGTTAGCGTCCATGTTTCACAAGCATAAGTAAAAACGGGCCATATTAATGTCTGTATCAGTCGCAGTTTTGTTCGGGTGTTTGTTGTTCCTTTCAAAATGTGTTTATTTTTCCAGAAGGCCTATTTAGCCATTGCTATCCTGCATTTTAATTCCATATCTAGTTTTCCATTATCTTGGATCTTCGCGCCGAGATAGGTGTAACATTTTTCATATTTGATCGTTTTTCCGCCTATTATTATTTGGCTAGTGTATTGCGTGTTATTTCTGGAAATACATATCCATTTGGTTTTTCCGCTGTTAATTTCTAAGCCATATTTTTGGCCCTTTTCAATAAGGGTTTTTAGAAGTCGTTTAAGGCCCTTCTTTGATCCTGCAATTAAGCTTGTGTCATCTGCATATCGAATGTTGTTAATCTTCATTCCATTTACCTATATGCCTGCTTGAACTTTTTCTACTTCTCGCATAAGTCTCTCACTATAAATATTATAGAGTAATGGTGATAGTACACAGCCTTGACTCACCCCTCTCTTAATAGGAAATTGATGTTCTCCGTCCTTAGTGACAAGTATTCCATTTTGGTTCCAGTAGAGTTTTGAAATAATTTCAACGTCTCTGCCGTCTTGGCGCAGCTTAGCCGCAGTTGCTTTTGCGCCATAAAACACTAACCAACCAATCAACCAACCTGCCGTCTATCGATGTGGATTTTAAGGTCTCCATCAGCAATTTGTGTTTCACCCTATCAAAAGCTTTATGAAAATCCACGAAGCACACATAAAGTGGTCGGTTCATATCGATACATTTTTCTTTCAATAGGTTCAAGGTGAGTATGGCGTTGGATGTCCCTTTATTCTGTACAAAGCCATTTTGCTGCTCGCCTATTTCAGGGGTCAACTTTGGAGATATTCTATTTTGAATGGTTTTTAGCAGTACTTTGGATGCATGAGAAATCATGCAGAGTGTTCGGTGTTCCTCGCATGTCATCGTTCCAGCCTTCTTTGGTATCAATATACATCTGGACTTTGTGAATTCTTCTGGTAGCTGTGCCTTGTCATACATGTCTATAAATGTATTTACTATTTTTTCCTTTATGTCTCCGTCGGGGGCTTTTAGAAGCTCTACTGTAACCTTATCCATTCCTGCTGCTTTGTTATTTGGCAGCGAGTGTAACACTTTGGTGATTTCTTCTGGTAACAGTCCCTTCACACACTCTTTTAGGGATACCTCGGGCATGTGTGGTCTTTCTGGATCGTCATAAAGCTCAGTCAGATATTCGACCCATCTTTCTGCCGTCGAATGTTCATCGGTTGTGAGGGTTCCACTTTTGTCTCGTAT
Organism: Thereuonema tuberculata; assembly: GCA_023159025.1. Classification (NCBI taxonomy): domain Eukaryota; kingdom Metazoa; phylum Arthropoda; class Chilopoda; order Scutigeromorpha; family Scutigeridae; genus Thereuonema; species Thereuonema tuberculata. The sequence continues at coordinate 15,757,063 of JAFIDM010012231.1, forward strand.
TGCTCGTGTTGTTGTGTGCTTCCTCTTCCCGTTCAGCAAATTGATTCCATTGTACATTTTCCTTATCCTATGACTCTCATCGAGACTGCTAATTTTGTCGCATTCGCTGTTAAGCCATCTTTCTCGTTCTTCTCGACATTTCTTCTTAATTATCTTATCAATTTCTTTATACTTCAACCTCTCATCAGCTGTTTGTTGGTTTTTCCATTTACGTCGGCGATCTATCAGTTCGATGATTTCATTTGTCATCCATGGCTGCCTTTTGGTTGTTTGAAGAGGTGGAATAATTTTTTCAGCCGCTTGCACCATGGCATTTGCCAGTTTTTCCCAGTTCCGACTCTCGTAATCGTTTGAATTTAATATTCGTGTTATTTCCTCATTATAGCTATTCCGTATGTTTAAATCTGTAAGTTGTTCAAAATTAAATCTTATTAGCCAGTTTATCTAATTTTTTTAGTCGAAAACGAATTACCATTCTTAGTAATCTGTGGTCACTTCCACAGTCAGCGCTTGGCATAACTTTTATCGACCGTATCGCATTACGGTAGCGTGTGTTAACCAAGGTGTAATCTATCTGGTTCTTGTAATCGCCATTCGGTGATTCCCAGGTATGACGCGCTGATGTCTTCTGTTTGTAGAACGTGTTTCCGATGATAAGGCGGTTTTCTGCACAGAATTGTAGTAGGCGAATTGTAGTAGCAATTTCCTGGTACAATTGCAAATCAAAATCTCTGACAATGTTAAATAATAACTATTGTATAAACGTAGTGGGCCCCAGTGAAATATGCTTAACCACCTAACCAAGGATTCTAAAACATAAGTGATAAGAAAATAAGTTGTAAAGAATGCGTTTTCTAATTTAGAACTGCGTTAAATGATATCAACTGCGCTAAATGATAAGTTATCCAGTATAAGTTATCCAATACTGAAGTCTATTAACTCTGTCGAAAACTCTGTCTGGTGAAAGTGGATTATATTTGTTAAGAAGTAGTTTTGCATTTATTTAATAATCTTCAAACTATTAAAAGTTAATTTTTTAAATGAAAACTGAACAAATATAGAAAATCTGAAATAAGGAAGCTTTTAAGCTGTATAGCAAGAGAACATATCTCTAGGTTTAAAATAACTGCATAAAATATCAAAATACAAAAAAGAAGAGAACGATGAAGAAAGATTAGCTTCACTGCTGTTTAAGTCGTAATTGTCTCGATTTAAAGCGTAGTACTTTGAGAAATACTAGAATTCATTAGAAAGATGTCTCCAGAATGATAGTCACTATGGATTCTAGTTATACGATAATTATGAAATTTTGGTAATCAGTATATTTATAATAATAATAATACGTCTTTGGAAAGGAAGTTAAAATTGAGTCAAATCATGACACTGATTCTATAAAATAAGTAAATTAGAACATTTAATTAATTGTTATATCTATCTATTGAAAGACCTTGTGTTTATGTCACAAATCGTTCGGTCAAATTTACATCTTTAAAAGACGCTAGTGCAGTCACAACTGCGGTCTCAGACAGCTGGAAGAATTGAGAAAAAGACTAAGAACCCGAACAGCAAAGACAACTTACTAGCTATGGAAATCAAACCTGTATTCTTACTCAGTTGATAGTTAATTATTGCTCTAGGTGTAAGGACTGCATTGGAACAACGCGTCAAGGACAGCAGCAAAATTTAAAATGTCATATCATTAAATGAACTTAGCTATATCGTAATGGCGGTGAACCGGTCATATTAAAGGAGTAGAATGGCTTGAACTAACAGTGAGGGTAAGTAGATATTGTTCTTGTGGCGGTGCAACCTGATAAAATTTACTTTTCTTTTAAACTTTTATTTTTGACATTGTTGTTTCTTTCTTCTTTTTAAATTTAACTTTAAAAATATTGATTTTTTCTTCTTCTGCAGAAAAGGTACTGGAAAATATCAAAATTGAAGACAGTTTCAAGTGTTGCAAAAGTACCAAAAAAAGGAAAATCGGAAAACGATCTAGGAATCTTTAGCAATGTGTGGAATCTATTTAATTGGGTAAATTTAGTTTATTTTAAATTCTAATTTATCCAAAAGAAAGAACTGTTCTATCTCTTTTGTGAACCTGCAGAAGTTAATAACGAAAAATTTCTATAGATTATTCCTATATATATATAAGACGAACTTATTGGTGGGCTTGAACACCCAATCTGAACTGCTCCGGATGATCAAGAAACTTAGGAGCTGATTTCCCTGGCGTATCCAAGAGCCAGCAGTGGCTCAAAGAGGAGATTTATCTTTGGCACCAAAGTTGATGACCAGTGTGACATGATTTTTAATTTTTTCCTCAGCATTTCTACTTTAAAACTAAATGGTCCTAAATAGAATTATTCAACTTAAGCAATTTAATACAATTTAAAATTAAGAAATTCAAATAGATTGCTAATTGTTACTTCGTCGTAAACTTTGACCTCTAATAATTCAAATAGATATTTTTAGTTAAGTTAACTAAAAATATCTATCTGAATCTATCTTTTTAGTTATATATTTTTAGTTCAAGAAAGTAAAATAAATTTTATATTAAACATCGGTTTATTTTGACGATTAAAAGCTGTTGAAAATGCCCTGAAAAATCATTCCTGTGTGAACAGCAGTCGTCCCCGAAATGAAATTCTAGGGTTTGCTTTGAATTTATAAAAATGGATAATTTATATGTCTCTTTAATTCTTAACGTGAAGCTATCCAAATTTCAAGGCAGACGATTTTCTAAGTAAAAGTCTCCGGCATCAACAAGGTCAGGTTCTTAGCTACTTCGCTTAATAGTAAAATATATAATAGAAATATAAAACAACACGGAAATAAAAAATTAACAAAACAAATTTATTTAAAGTGATTAACTATAAATATTTACAAAATATAAATCCTTCCATCCTAGGCTTATAGACATGTTAATGATTTACAATGCAAAATATATATGGCATAAAATATAGGTGACGTCAAAAAAATTACCGAATAAAGTAATTGTATCTTAAAAAAAGTTTAACTTAACTATCTGACTTAAATATCAACTTAATAATCCTTCTCAACTATTCAAACCGTAACCTTTCATTTGAAGTATCTCAAGTTCCAAAGTTATAACTTTTAACTTCATTATAAAAAGAATTATAATCAGTAATTTAACAATTATTCTTACAATCAATAATTTCAATAAAATCACAGTAAAAATTTAGGTTAAAGAACATTTAATTTAAAGGAGTTTAACGTGCTGTAAAATAATTCAAATTAAGTAAAACAAGAAATGAAATTCAACACAAATCTAACCGAATTGCCTTTCTGGTTCGATTATCGGGAAGGAATCGGGAACGGTTGTTTCGTTCTATTTCGGACTCATCAGCCCGATCTCCGCCTTCCCTGATAAAAGATCCAGAAAGGCAAGATACTTAAGTGGAGGCCACCGTCGCACCTGGCAGTGACCCCCGAAAAACAAAAACATCAACAATAAATGTTGTGCTAATTACCACAACTACAAACCTCTTCCTAATAACTGATAGGACTGTTGGTTATTTTAAGAAACGTAAGTTAAAGAAGTTCTTGTTTTACTTAATTTAAAGAACATTTAACTATCAAAAAAAAAAATTCTATGAAAACATCTAAATTTTATTATTTGTACTGACTTATTGGAATTCCTTTAAATTTTGTTGCAGTGGTTGCTTCATTCCTTTCGATTTATGTTATTTATGCAGGAACGAATTAGATAAACTTTGTAATCTATACCTATAATTGGTTCTAGTACTTTAAAAGTTGGGTCAGTTTATAGAAGTATTTAAATTTATAACTTATCAAAATCCTGCTGATATACGATCCCGAAAGTTATGAGCCATACATCATTTTGAGGTTAAAGCTTTCAGATTTTGGTTGAATTTAGAATTTTCCGACTTGCTTAATTCTCCGGAGCACCTCTTCTCCAAAGGTATTCACACAGCCGTTTCTCTCTCTTTTCTATCTATCTCTCTTACCACTCTCTATCTATCTTCGATGCAGTGGGTCCTTTTTGTGTATGTGTTCAATACTTCTCCACGTTGACACTGTTTACGAGTCAATGAATCCTCTGTTAAAGAAGCATTGAACACTTGTACAATTCTTTTTATGATCAGTCACCCAATTAAAGCACGCTAACCGTTAAAAAAAATTCCTTATTTCCCTTTTCTTAGTGTTTGTACCAAAAAAGAACAACTATAAAACAGTGAAAAACAAAATTTTGAAGTCTGGTCTACATCCAAAGAATTTAAATTGTAACAAATTGCGGAGACTAATCCAAATAACTGCATTTTTGTCTAAATGAATCAGTTATCCAAAAAAAATGTATTCGTTGAACATGAAACAGACAAACAAATAAATAAAATTAAAGGATTCCCACGATTGAACAAACTCTCCCCCTCAACATCAAATCAGATAGATTTGAATATAGACTAAAGAATACTTTCTATGATTCAAAAATAAATTCAGAATCATGGTTAATAATTCCTGTTTGTATTCTGATTCAATGTAGAAAGATTACGTAATCATTCAATGCAGAATTCCAAAACCAGTAGTAGTTAATTCACCTCACGCTTCAGTTATTTTTTTTCCGAATAAGCTATTCTTTAGAAAATATAAAAACTTATAAAAATACACTTCATTAAAACAATCAAACAATAGCATAATTTAGCTACGAATATATAAATAAATTTTTAACGACTCGAAACATATGAATACACTGACATCAAATTGCAACCCATTTCAATCACTTAACAAACACTGTGGACTTACAGTTTCGAACTGATTAATTAAAACAAACGAAGGTTGTAGACGTCATTTATAAAATGACGCCCGAAGGTTTGAATAGACTGTCCGAAGGTTTGTAGACTGTCATTTATAGTAAGAGATATTACTGTTTATAGTTTTCCACTTAACATAAGTATCCTGCGAGCATTAAATTCTCACACTGTAGAATTTAAAAAAAAATACAAAAGAACGAAATTAACTTAATCAACTATTTATTTTAATAATGTACTTCAAACAATTTGTTTTTTAGAAAAATTTTTCTCTTTTTGTGCCTTCACAACCCATTGAAGATAATGGCGATTTTTTCGAAGAGGATCCTGAAGGATTAGAAAAAGGAATAGAAATAATAAATTTAACAAAGGTATGAGATTTACTAACTTTGGTAACTTGCATAGTTAATTAATGTATTTATAAAATGATAAAAATAAGCTGTTCAATAAAACTAACACACAAAAAAAATATAATAAATTTTTCATGTAATTAAAAAATTTTGCGCTAAATTTGAGATAAATACAATTAAATAATATTAATCTCATGACTTTAAATGACTATTAAAGATCTTGATTTTTTTTTAATTTTAGACTTTCGGAACCTTTGGAAAAGTAACTGTATTAGATAACATTTCTCTTAATATTTATAAGAATCAAATTACAGCCTTGCTTGGACCTAATGGAGCAGGGAAGACAACTACAATGTCAATCATAACAGGTAAAACCAAAATAAACATAATTATTATGACTATTCCATTTAGAAAAATGTGGTTTCTAACAATTGAGGCGCTTAGAATAATAACCAAAGTTATTATTCAAATTGAGGCGCAGATCCCAACCAAAGTTCATTCTGAGAAAAATGACATTTTCTGTTTCTTTCCAAAACTTCGAAAGTTATTAACATTATGACTTTATATTTTCTAGGTCTTTAAAATAAGTAATTTCAAGTCTATATGCAAATTCTTGAACCATTGAGATTATTAATTTTTATGAATTTATATTCTTTATTAGACCAAAAAAATATACAAAAGAAGAAACATCGTGTGAAATTGATACGTCCTTCATTTAACATCTTGAAATAACTAATCCAGTTCTATTTCCAAATCTTCACATTTTTCTTCATCATCGACACCATCATGAAGAAGATTTGTATAAAAATCATGGTAGATGGGTGGTATATATTTCAGTACTTTCATCAAGTCATTGTATTTATCTTTCTTTATCTTTCTCTGTTTGATATATTTCTGCTATAACTTAAATAATGAAACATATGAACTTTTACCCCTTTTCCTAAAGTTAACTGTTTGATTCACATCAGGGTCAGAATAACATAAACCAAATTTAACAATCTCAGGATTATGATGATCCACAATAATGGATGTAACCTTACGTAAATGCAAAAAAGCACCATCAACATCTTTTTTTCTAATTACAAAGTTTGAAGTAATATCATTCTGTATATCAACAAAGTCCTCCTTGTTCATTTTATTTATAGTGTTTTACTCTTGCTGCTGCAATAACATCACACCATTGGTCAGGGCTATACATACACTGCATCTTCCTTTTCTTCTCAATAACTGCAAAATCCCTATCTGAAGCCATGTACGAGTGTCCTGGTATGAAATTGTTATAGAGTCAAAAACTTTTATTTTCACCAAGTAAATCCAAAGAGCAACAATATGAAAATTTTTGTTTTTGTCCGCTATTTTTAGCGGACTTTAAGTAAGTAAAGCACTCCGAGTTGGTATATGTCGTTGTTACTCTGAGAATGAGTTCGTTTACACTCCGGACAAATTTTAAAGGCAGCAAATGAGGGCTTCGATATATCTCAATTCGTTTGATATTTTGTCACATGAAAGGTAGATGGCATGAGTGTACAGGCATGCTTATATCTCAATATTCGTGGTTGGATGGATATGCCTTTATTTTTCTGAGCGCATCAATTCCTTTATAATTAATATGAATGTGAATACTTATCGGTTTGGTCCCTACTTGAAAGACAACATAGTGAAAACTTTCACCTTTCCTCCAAACCTTCGTGGATGTATTAATCTTGATAGGAAAATCATACTTTTATAAAGTAAAAAGGGAGGTAAGTCAAGAAAAAGGTAATTGTTCAGTGGGTCAATCATATTTTCGTTTGATATCCAAATATTTCCGTTAAAAATAAATCCAAAGCCAATAAGCAGAATGAAATGATTTAATGACAACAGAAAACAGAAAATTTAAAATAAAAATTAAAGATAATATTAGTAAAACTTATAATATAAAAAAATGGTGCACCACAAGGCTCAAATTTGGGACCTATTTTATTTATCTTGTACTTAAACTCTATACACAAGTGCATTCAACACTCTTCAATTTATATATATCCAGATGATATTTTCATATTAAATAGTAACAGAAACCAAGACATTGCTTTCGAACTTCTTCAGCAAGATTTAAATAGTGCATCTAAATGGTCTTTTATTAATAATGTAGATGCATCGTTCAACAATATTTGCCCATCCCCTCACCCGTTTACATTCCCTTAGGCTCGATATCGAAAAGCATCTTTTCAATTTTGATAAAGAGCCCTCATGACAACTTTCGTGTTCCATCTTAAGCGATTTTGGGGATACGCAAACCCTTCAATAAAGGTTGCCTCCCTCGTTTACACCTATTATGATCCGAAAATCGAAAATTCGTCTAATTCGTGTTGTATCGATTTTGACAAAGAACGCTCATGTCAAATTTCGTGTTCACTAAGGAGAGGATGTGAAAGACATTTATGCACAAAATATTTTAGTTCCAATTGTCGCCACCAGGTTACTATGTGGCGCTATGATGCACAGCATTATTTTCGTTCTAATTATTGGGCAACAATATTTGTGTTCCCATTGTCGCCACCAGGTGCATATGGGACGCTATTTCAGAGATTTCATCACTTTTCAGGATGCAGACGTAGTGTGCCGAGGTTCCAAAATAGCCTCGATTTTCCTCAGGATAGTAAAGAGTAACTACGCAAAATTTGGTTTAGATCAGTCAAAGCATGTAAAATTGTATGAAGAACATACATCCAAACATCCAAACAAACAAATTATATATATGTACAGAGTTTAAGATTTTTACCAAATTTATAATTAATCACTAAAATTTTAAATTTGAATTTTAGGTATGCATTATCCATCAAAAGGGACTGTTATTGTAGATGGCTACGATATTCGAAATAATTTAACTCGTGCCAGACAAAGAATTGGACTTTGTCCACAGGAAAATATGTTATTCGAATCCCTAACACCTAAAGAACATCTGATATTCTTTGGAAAAGTAAGCTGTTTGTGTAGTAAATCCTTATTATTTATGTTATTATTTTAGATACAGCAGTTATACAGCAAAAAATAACATTGAGAATTCGTTAGTTATATAAAAGGTATTTATAGATCGAATTTTTAAAGTTTTTAGAAGCTAGCATATCAACCTAAAATCATAAATATTTTTATAATTGTCTTTTTATTTTGGAAAGCTGTGATAAATGATGGAAATAAATAACAATAATTCAATATGTAAAGCTTAGCATTTGTAAAAACAAGAAAATTCACCTCTTCGAAACTGACCTCTGAAATTTAGAATTTGTAGAATACACACATTTACTTATAAATAAAAGATAGCAAGTTTTAATCATTATTTTACGGTATGACAGGTTTTTTCATTCAATCAAAATTAAACAATGATTAGCTACCGTCAAAAAAATTTACAAAAAAATTAGAATCATTTGTTTTTTAAAATAATTTCATGTCTATCTTTAAGTGGGATTTTTAAATTTTGGATTAGTATTCCAAAATCAACACACATAAAAATAAAGAATTTGATATGGCCATGTCTAATGTTTCTTCTTTAAAGTTTCATTATTGTTTAGTTGTTTTAGGCAAAATTATATCATTTAGTGGTGTCAACAATTATAAAGAAAATAATATTTGAAAAATAATTTACAGAGGAATGCTCATGAGTCCGTTCACTATATCAGAGGCACGTGATCACGGCAAACCAATCGTTGTCATTTCCTTTCTTTACTAAGGTTATTGCTTGGTCGCTCCTGGAATGATGTTGTGGGTTGTTCCCGTTGTTGATTATATCGACTTGAAATAACAATAAGCATTCCAAATGATTCGTCTAGATTGACATTTCAAAGTTTTTTGTCACAAACGAACAAAGATCGTATTTTCAGCAGCCGCCATGTTTTAAATAATATTCGATGTATATTCGATGAAGTTAAAATAAAATAAAAATAAAACATATACACATCTGTAATGCCACAGGAGTAGATCCTTTTCATTGCTAAAAAATACAACAATGATCACTATTCATACAGTGCATTATTATGCATGCCACGTTAGGCATTATTAGGCATGACACGTTACATCTCTCTTTTTTTCTTTTTTTTTAATACGTTAAACGATCTGGTGGTTTAACTATTCAGCCTGATCTTGTTGTAACTGGAACTCTTCTTACATCACTTAAAATTTGCTGATCTTTTCTTACATCAGTTACCGGGGGTTTTAACAGTTCTGATTCTGGTTCATTACTTGTGTCACTCACCATCTGCTGACCTTTTTTGTACAGCAGTTACCGGAGTTCTTAACAGTTCTGATGTTGAATTGATGTTGGTTCTTTACTTGGTGTTGGAATAGGACAGGTCCTTGGTGTTGTTGAAATATCAGCCTTAGTATGCTGAAGGAAAACTGAATTCCTTCTAAGCTCCGACAAATCTATAGTGGGATCAATTGAGGAACGTGGTTCACCTGATGATTTAATTATTGTAGCTGGCTCCCATGTTCTATGCTTTGTTCTTAAAACAACGTTTTCTTGAGGTAAGAACTTACTATGTTCTTTTGTTCTTGAATTGGACATGGCTTCCATTCGTTGACGTACATGACGTAGTTTCTCAGGCACTTCTTGTTGCAATGCTGGTTTTCAACACAATGGATGAATTACCATGTTACATCTGGTAGATCTACCGAAAAAACGTTGCGCTGGTGAACCAAGATTATTTCTAGGAGTGTTCCTAATATTGAACAATGCTAACTAAACGTCTGTTGAAGATTTAGCATATCATGTTTTTTTGCTGTTTGAACGTAACGTTCTACAAGTCCATTACTACGGGGATATTTTGGACTCGATGTTTGATGAGCAAAACCCCAATTCATTGCGAATTGTTTAAACTCTTTTGAGACAAACTGTGGTCCATTATCAGATTCAAATATTTTAGGAATACCATGTGTAGCAAATAACTTCTTGAGAATATCAATTACTGCTTGAGATGTAATAGTCGGTAAATATAAAACATCAAAAAAGCTTGAATAACTATCAACTGTGACTAAATATTGTTTCTGATGAAGTTCAAATAATTCAGCGGCTACACGGATGCTGCCAGGGACGTGTTGGTACAGGTTTCATTTTTAATGGTTCTTGTGAAGGCTTTCGCTGAGTCGATTGACATATTGCACAGGAACTAACAAACGATTGAACATCTTTAGTCATTCCACACCAATAAAGTAATTTTCTTGCTCTTGCTCGTGTATAATTCACTCCAATATGTCCTTGGTGTGCCAATCGTAAATAAGCACTTCTTAAAGACTCCGGATCAATGAGACGTTCATTTTTGAAAACTAATCCTTGATATTCTGACAATTCTTTAAATGTCCAATACTGACAAATATCTGAATGTAATTCTTTTACTTCATTAGGCCATCCGTGACGAATATAATATAGAAGACTTTGTAAATGTTCATCTGCTACTTCTGCTACATGTTTTTGTAACTCATTACGATAAAAACTTCCTAATGGTACATCAACTTGAAGTTCAATTTCATCAATATTAGGATTTACACTGATTTCAGATTCACAATCTCCGCTAAGCAAGTGGAATATCCTTTCCTGATTTATACACTATTTTTGGTGAATACTGAATCACATCAAACAATAAACGTTCAACTCGTGGAGGTGCTACACAAAACTGTTTCGTCGCAATTGCTTCCAATGGCTCATGGTCTGTTGCTGTAGTTAACTAGTTACCATATATGTAATCATGAAACTTTAAACTTCCAAATCGAATAGCAAATGCCTCCTTTTCAAGTTGCGGATAGTTTTGTTGCGTTGGTGTAAGCGCTTTGGTTGCATAACCAACAGGTCAAATAAACTTGGAATAAACTTGGCTATGTAATTCACAGCATCTAATAGACGTTGTAATTCAGTCTTATTCTTTGGCGGCTTAACTGCTGTTGTAGCCTGAACTTTATCTTCATCGCCTGCAGGACCTTCAGCTGACCAATAATGTCCAAGAAACTTAATTCGAATTTTTTCAAATTGACATTTCTCTTTATTTAGCTTTACTCCAACTTCTTGCAGTCTATTAAACACAACCTTAGTTGCTTCTCGAAGGCCATCAAGGGTATTATGGTACACTAATATATCATTCATTGATACTTTTTATATGTGCTAATCCTTAAGTATTTTTGTCATTATTTGTTGAAATACCTCTGGCGCTGAAGCGAAACCAAAAGATAAACGCTTAAAACAATATCTTCCCCAAGGTGTATTATCTTTGAGAAAGTTTGAAGTTCTCTCTGTCACTGTAATTTGTCAAAAGCCTCCTTCAGCATCAAGTAACATAAAATTCTTAGGATGTCCTATTTCAGCTGCAATTTCTTCAGCTGTTTTTAAAGGATAATGTCTTCTTTTTACTGCCTTGTTGAGCTGGATCCATACAAATTCTAACTTTATCTCCTTTCACAATAACAACAAGTGGAATGACTGATGGTATTGGTTTTGTAATTGGTTTTATAATTCCAAGTGTACACATCTGATCTAATTCAGACTTAACTACTGACTTTAATGCAAATGGTATCCTACGTAGTGGATGGATTTTGAAAGACACTGTTGAATTAAGATCTATGTCATATTCAAAACCTTTAATACATTTTATGGCTTAGACAGTTCATCTGGCGGATCAGTTTCAAGTTCAACTGCATTGACATGACGCACTAGATTAAGTTCAACACAATCTTTTTTTTCCATAAAATAGGCTTGAATGAGTCACTAACTACATGAAACATTACAGTAGCTAGTTTTTTAGCCACTTTACATCTTACAATAACTATTCCCATCACGGTAGTACATTGTTCATTCCAAGATCGTAGATATTTCACTGTCGACAGCTTTATATGTAATTTCAGTTTTTTAACTAAATCACTAGTTATCACATTACATTGCGCCCCTGTATCTAATTTAAACTTCACAGATACATTATTAGGAAATACAATAACTGTATACCAATCACTAGTGTCCTCTACAGTGAAATTATTTACCACTGATACATAAAGTGAATCTCTATTAATACTATTTACTTCCGTTACTTAATTTACTTATCCTTTGAAGCTTAACCTTTGATCGGCACATTTTACTATAATGTCCTTTCATTTTACATTTATTACAAACACGATCAATTGCTTTGCATTCATTCTGCTGAGTTGTTGTCCACATGTACCAAACTGGTTTTGTTGTCTACGAAATTTATTCGATCTTATAGAAACCCTCTATATACAGTTTTACCAACGACATCGACTTGGTTCTCTAAAGGTTATTTTAATCTTGGCAAGTCCTTTGACTGCTTAATAGCTCGCTCACTTGCCCTGCATAGACTAATTGCTAATTCTAACGTTAACATTTTCTCTGCCAACAGTTTCTCTCTCATCGTATCTGACTGTATGCTCATAATGATCATATCTCTCACTAAACTACCTTCTAATTTTTCAAACGCACAATCTTTAACCCTAACTCTTAGTTTCGTTAAAAAATCATCGAAAGACTTCCGAATTTCGCATTGTAGAAAAGAAAACTTACCTTACATACGATTCATTTGGCGGTGGAGCAAAATGTTCGTCAAACTTTGTTATCACGGTAATTAGGTTGGATGATTCAGCTTCTGTCAATCCAAACGTTTTGGACAATCTGGACATTGCACAATCTGAACCAATCTGTATATATAAAAATGAATGTTTCTTTCTTTCTTTCTTTCTTTCTTTCTTCTTTCTTTGCCCTTTATACACTCCTAGGCCCTTTGTCCTATCTGTACCAAACTTTGCAGAATTACTCTTCAGCACCCTGCGCAAAAGATAGGCTACCTTAGAACCCCAGGGGTTGAAAACGTGTGAAATAGCCAAATATGCACCTGGTGCTGACAATGAGAACTAAAACCGTTTATATATCCCGTATGCGTTCCTATGCCATTCATCAGATTGCGATGAAACTTTGCGGAGTCGTTATGGGCACACCCACGAAGCTTTCTGAATTAGTAGAACACCGGGCCCTTATATTTATGGCCCCTTCTCGGGCCCCGAAGTCTATTGCAAAAAGTGAAAAATTCGTTCTCCAATGAGGGGCAGGGACACCTCACTTGGGTGGGGGGAAGGCGACACCAGGACGTAAGTGTCCCACCCCCGACTGACACCGGGACCTTATATTTAGGGCCCCTTCTCGGGCCCACAAGTCTATTGCAAAAAATGAAAAATCCGATCCCCTATGGGGGGCAGGAACACCACACTTGAGTGGGAAGAGGCGACACAACGCCATAAGTGTCCCACCCCCGACCGATACCGGGACCTTATATTTAGGGCCCCTTCTCGGGCCCCCAAACTCTAATGCAAAAAGTGAAAAATTCGCTCTCCTATGGGGGCAGGGGCACCACGCTTGGGTGGGTGGAAGGCGACACAAGGACCTAAGTATTCTACCCCGACCGACAACGGGCCCTTTCTTTCTTGGAGTGGCATTGCAACGCATGCCGGGTACAGCTAGTAGCTGATAAAAACGTTGCAGTTTGAACAACATCTGACTGCTTTTCCAATTTGGCTGCTACGAAATACCACTTGAACTGTTGTTTCCAAAGCTTCCATAAGTTAAAATAAAATAAAAATAAAACATACACACATCTGGAATGCCACAGGACTAGATCATTTTTATTACTACAAAATATATTAATGATCACTATTTGTACAGTGCTTTATTATGAATGCCAAGTTAGGCATTGTTAGGCGTGACACCTAACAATACTAGTTCAAAACCGATAAGTGGAATTTCGCGGATTAACTAATGCTCAGTCGTTCATCATATATGGTGAATGTGTCTCCACAGATATAGTGAACAGACTACAGGTGTTCATAAAAGTGTAGTTTTTTTCATAACAAAACGAAATATTCAAGCAGAAGTATATTTATAAATATCAGTACTACAGCAGATTTATAGTCATTAACTCTTCACAGATATTTCTACAGTTTTAATAACCATTTCATATACAGGGTTTCCCAGAAGAAACCATTCGGAATAGGACCCTCATTCATATGAACTTTTTTCCTTAAAATGATTGATGCTATCTCCTCCCAAAATATTGACCTTTCCTCCTGGACACTCTGTATATAGATTATGTGTTGACATAAAAATTAAATACAGCATATTAAAAACACACATTTGAATGT
>JAFIDM010012231.1:15775116-15786525 GCA_023159025.1 Thereuonema tuberculata
AATGTCAAAATTGTTTTTTGATAGTAAAACAATTTTAACATTCAAATATGTATTTCAATTAGTTTACAAGATACCTTATTAAGTGATTTAATGTTTGTCTGTTACTTTAAAAAAATATATCCTTCTTCATATCTTGCTGGATTAATGTATCTATATTTTTACAATTAAAATAGATTAGATTTTATTTATAGTTAATAAAAGTTGTTTTAAAGTATTTAGAATTTCAAAATTTTGTTAATGGCTGAAGATGAAGCTTGTATGAAGCTTTGAAGCTATTATTTTTTACAAGTTATTTTAAATTCAATTCAACAAATTCTTATCATTATGCTTTAAACATTAATGCTATTTTTAGTTCGATATGTTAACTCACATTAAATGTTTAATTCTTTCCTGAAATTCTTTTTACTCAGTTAAAAGGTCTTAAAGGTAAAGAGTTAATGATGGAGGTGGAGAGTTTGTTGGAGAAACTTAGGCTGACGGCGAGTAAGAACATGAAATCGAAAAAATTGTCAGGTGGAATGAAGAGGAAACTTCATGTGGCCATAGCTTTAATTGGAGGTAATACGGTAAGTATGTAAGAATTCTGAGGACTTAACAACAAAAATAAAGAAAAACAAATTCTTCTTCTTTCGATTTTGGCCGACTGGGGACCACGTGAAATAACTATTCATGATTTCATCTTCTCCTTCCTTTTTCTCTCCTTCCAATACTCCTTCATCCTTTCCCTCTGTTTTTCCCGTCTTTCCAAAGTCCAAACTCCGCTCCCAATCACTTTCTGCCTCCTCTGGAAACCCTTAAAGTCTTTAACTTTTGATCTGAATTTATTTCTATCTTCTATTTCCTCCTCAGTAATGTTCATTTCCTCTAGGTCGGTTCTGATCTCTTTGAACCAGGTTATCTGTGTCTTTGGGTTTTTGTCGAAGTAATTGAAGAGGCGGGGAAATCAAATACCCGGGGCGGACCAAAACCTCAGGCAGCGTCTGACTCATATTGAGCGGCTGCGAACAGCGTCTGACTCCATGTTAGGAGCGGCTGAAGAAACACTCTGAGACTCACAATCCCAGTTTTATCTTGGACCTGACTTACGTCAGGTCCCCCCAACCAATTATCAAATAACTTGAACATGATGGAATATTCTTCTACAAAGAAAAACAAATTATTAAAATAATGTCTTTGCTCTTTACATAATCAGTCAGATACAATCGCCAAATACCGTCCCCCGACCTAATATCGCCCCCATGATATCGAAGCCTTCAAACTACGACATTTCTTGGCGTGATATTACATCACTAGTGTTAATAGTTAGTGTTCACTTGCGAAATTTCAGAAGCCAAGTGTAAACGACGGGTTTGCAAAATTATTTTCTAAAAAATGTCAAACTTGAGTTGTTTTTTTTGGAAATATTTCAGAATCTATGTAAATTATTGTACATACAATATATTCAAAAACTTTTGTTTCAATTGTAATGAAGTGGAGATGTCGACGGATTAATTTCAACTCCGCAAGTTTTCAGAGTCATAGTTATCAATACGTGTCATTGTTGTTGTAAAAATAAACTACTTTATTTTACAATGAATAATATTATAGTTCGGAAATCAACGTCTAAGTCAATAGAGCTGTCTTAACTCTCAAATATCAACACAACTTTTCAATACTTCTTAAATACAACAGAGTAATTAATGTCGTGTAGCGGAAACTAGGTGTGTGTTCTGCAATGACTAACTATATTAAATAGAATGATAAAACAACCATTAAATATTCATTTCACCTTTAATGATCAACCGCTTATTCTGCATATCTTGATTACTATAAGTTCAAAATGGCTATACTTCTAATTAAACGATAAATTCAATGTCTCTAGGTCACTTATCCTAACTTAGATAAGTTATTAAGCACCAATGTTCAGGATTCAATATCTATAATTGAATAGGATAAACAGTTATTCTTCATTTAATCCAACAGCCGACGAATTTAACACTTGGAAATAAAGTTCGGGAAACATTAGAATTGACACTTCACTGAAAGTACATAATACGATGACTATCTCTTATCTAAACTTGAACGAACTAATTCAGTTTAAATATCTTCTCAATTCCTTTTATCCAAATATTTGAATCGCTAGTTATCTCCTCGAATGCGTTCTTGACACTCTTATAAAGGAATATGTTAAGGAAAGTTCTACTTATAAATCTTGATGTATTATTCCCAACATATCGCTCTGGAACTTCTTATATCGAATAGTCCCTTATCCTTTATTTATCGAGTCGATTTCCGTCTCCTTCAATGTATCCTTATACCTTTAAGATCCCATTGTAACCTTGTTCTATCCGCTATCTTATGTGCGTTGAACTTTCTCGATTACTCTCCCTGCAAATAGATACTAAAAACACAGTCACTATTTTGCACTTTATAAACGATCGAAACGGAACACTAATATATATTTCAGATAAATCTAGCATCGTTTCCTTCACATGAACTTCTCGATAGAATCTTCATATCACCATGGAGCTGTCTATTTGCCGCTGTTGATCCAAGGAACATCGTTATGCAGACTCCCGATCCGGGGAACGCCGATATGCAGACTGCGGATCCAAGAGATATCGCGATGCCGGCTGCCTATCCAAGGAACAGCACGATCCTTGAATAGACTGCACACAGACACTGAAGACTGTTCTTCTCAACACGATGTGTGGTTGCTTCCCGCGTGCAACAATCAAATGAACAAAGAACATCGCTCGCTATTATCACGTAGCATATCCGCTCCAACACGGAACAGCGCGTTCCCTGTCATGCAAAAATAGCTTACCTTCGATTGCACGACAAATTTCCTAATAAGAAAAATCAAATTGCCTCGATTATATTTGAAGGGTTTGATTTTAACACCATAAAATCTACAGTTGAATACGAGATTCGCCTAATATCGTCCCGTTAGCATGCTTAATATCGATTTTATTGACATGTTACTTCCATTGTTACATTATTTCACTCTTTCTTATAAAAGCGTTGTTGTATTCAATTGCACAGTACTTTTAGTCATTTTTTTATTCTACCGGTTGACATTCGAAATTCCGACCAACGATAATCCGGTTCCTTCAGATTTCCGGCATGGATTTCGGAGCGCAAATTCTGTGGAACTATTTTATTCAGTTGAGCTAAAATTCTGCAGAACTGTTTTATTTAGTTGAACTAAAATTCTGTAGAACTGTTTCATTTAGTTGGTGAACATTAAAATCTTATTTGCTTTTCATTTAGTGTTTAATTTTCTTTTTTTAAAGGACTGTACAGGTAGTCATTTTCTGTTAATATATACAGCGTTTGTAACCATAAAAAATCCGGCGCTCCTCAGGTCCGGAGGTTGCCGGATTTTCGAATATCAACCTATATTTTAGATGAGTCGTTGTAAATCTTGGGACCAAGAGTCCACGAAATGCTGTACAAAAAAGGAAATGCAGTACAAATTAGCAGCAAAATCAATTATTTTGCCCGTTCAATCCTTAAAGAGTATATCAATAAGTCAGAGAAAACTGTAGAATAGCACATCAGTAACAGTTTAGGCAGAAAATCAACGCCAACACCAAAATTAGAGGATTCTTTAGTTGAATATTGCTTATTGGAAAAAAAATCTTTCTTTTAATGACCTTTGCAGTAATTCCGTAGAATGGCTTACGAATTGGCTCTTCATAACAATATAGAACATTCTTTCTCACAGACGAAAAAATGTGCTACATCTAAATGGTGAAGTTGTTTTGAAAAGAGTTCGTAATAAATCTAGCCCTACCCCTGAAACTTTGTTTGAAAGTGACCGTGATGAAGAGCTGAGTGTCCATACTTTAAGGGTAAATATTCCAGAGACCAACGTGGGCAAAAGTGGATGAGATACACCCAAAGTTGCACTTGGGCACATTGGAGCCACGTGAGAGGAAATAATTATTTTCCATATTCTTCTAAAATCTCTTTTCTTTTCATTACTCCTGATATATTTGTAGATGAAAAAACTCCGCCACCACCATTTTTTAGTATTTAATTTGCTTTATAATTATAACTGCATATTTTGTTTAGATGATTAGTTACTTGTTTCTTTCCGTTTTTCTCACCAAAAATTGAAATGATTTTATGATATTTCAAAAATTGTGCTTTTATTTTTGTTGAATTTATGTTAAGTTGATTTTATAACGAAAATATAATAAAGAGATATATTTCTGATTAACAGTTATGATTTTTTTATCTTCTATCCAAACATAAAATATACATTGACATAAAAAACAAAAGGGGGACAATATTTGGTGATTGTACCTTATATTATTTTTAAAAATCAAAAAACGGATCTAAGATAAAAAAAATAATGAAAGAAGATTTTAACGTGTCTAATTTAACATAAAAAGTAACAACCAAGATAGGAACATAAGGAAAAAAAAAGAATTCTCAACCAATCTCATTAGAAAGGAATCTGAGAACTGCCGTTTCGTACCCGTTAGGACTCGCCAGTCACATTTAACGGCGCAGGCAGTATTTGAATTGGAGTACAATCAGTAAAACAACCTTATGAAATAAAAGGACAAATATTTACTGGAATACATTTCCTATGGTATGACGTCATTCCTATTTCTTTGAAAATCTGTTAATATCAAGAAAGAATACTCTTGTAAATAGTTTAAATCTACCGCATCCTCGCCACCTTGATAACTGTATTGAACATTGTTAAATCCTAAATTTAACGCATAATATCTAACAAGTTAAAATATTCATCTTTATCATACCTTTAATTAATTTCACAAAACTCTAATATCGCCTTAACTTTTGGTCCGTTCGTACTAAAAATTCTTACTTTTAAATCCCAAAGATAGTATGTAATCTTGCTCCCTTTGGTCTGAACTCAGATCATGTACAATTTTAACCACACGTAGATCCTGCTTCAAGAAGGAATTCTGACATCGAGGTCGCACGCCTTATTGTCGACAAGAACTCATTACTCTGTTATATCTACAATAATTTGAACAGTCAAATTGAATTACTGTACAGATAGTCGAAGATAAGCTAACGATATTCAGAGAAAGTTAAAGACATTTAAAGCAATACTTCAAAATATAGTTGCTACATTTATTTCAAAGTATGGAAGCTATTAAGTGGCTGTACTTAGATAAATGTAGCTTTTCTTCTACTACATAACAATAATAATTAGTTTTCTAAAATTATTTCATTCATTATAAAATGTAATTGAAGCAAACCTAAGATCGACCTGAATGCCGGGCACTAATCTGCAGATATTGTACAAAAAAATTTGATTTGGAGAAAATCTTAGTTTCTAAAACAGTGTTTGTTGCATATTACAGAGTCCTTTTATTTGACTCAAAATTACAAACCACGCTTACAGGGAAGCACAGATTAAGAATAAGTGTAATAATAAGTTTAATATAAAAAAGAATGTTATCTAAATTTAGAACTGATTCAAATTTTTAAAGACTTATTTATTCCTATTTAGATAAATGTAGAAGTTCGCAGTAATTCCTCAACATCTTTTAATTTTAATTTACAGATTCTAGTTCTTGATGAACCTACTTCAGGACTGGATACAGAGATTCGTAGGGAAGTGTGGAAGTTATTGCAAGATTCGAAAGATGGTCGCACTATACTTCTAACAACTCATTATATGGACGAGGCTGATATTCTGGGAGACCGCATTGCTATAATGGAAAATGGCACAGTAAAGTGTTGTGGTTCTACGTTCTTTCTAAAAAAGAGATTTGGTAAGAGTTTTGGTAATAAGAAAAGAGATTTGGTAATAGATGATAAAACAACGATGATTATTTTGTTTCCACTTGTGAATTGGCAAATGGCTCTTGCTAGTGAAGTTCAGCACCCTAAAAATAGGATAACACAGATGTCAAAATATTCATCCTATTCACTTCTCCATAAATTGATTATCTTTACGTTAATTAAATATGAGTGCCAGCTAATCTAATCACAAATTAAATAATATCGAATACCCTTCTTACTTAAACTTCTTGTAACTTGAACTTAATCTGTGATTCTGCATTACAATAACATGATCATTTTCAATGCTTTGTCTCGATAGAAGTTATTCACCAATTAACTAAAGAATCGTTCCTTTGTATAAGTCCAATAGATGTTTTTTGTTTCCCTTTTCGATTCTAAAAGAAAAATTGAAGCTTTGTTTTTTTGCAGATTTGTCTTCATTTGTAATGATTTTCTTAAAACGACCTTTGCTAATGTCCATCTTTTATAATTCTTTTATTACAGTCTCACTCTTTTTAGAAAATACAAGTGTGTTTTTGAAAAGATTGATGTTACCCTGGATAAAACAAAAACTTTTTTTTTTCGTTTCTTCCTGAATTATGTCTGGCATAGAAACGTTAATATTGCTAGTATTTTCTTATTTCATAAAAAGATTTGTGTATGTTAATAAATCGTCTCTTAATTGATTTCTTACAGGTTCTGGGTATCATCTGAACATAACTAAAGCTAAGGATTGTGAGATTGGAAGAGTTACAAAATTCATACAAGATTTCGTTCCAAACGCCTATGTTGACAGTCATATGGGATCTGAAATAAAATACATTTTACCTGAAGACAATAGAGATGAATTTCAAATGTTATTTTCAAGACTTCAGAAAAGACAAAAATCTCTTGAAATACTTAACTTCGGAGTTGCCTATACAACAATGGACGAAGTTTTTATAAAGTAAACTTTTTTTTTTATTATTTGACATTACTAATTAATACCTCAAGCGTACTAGATATTACTTTTATTGTTTACAACTCGGATAAATCAACCTCATTCTTAATCTGTATGATACCAATTGAATATTTAAAACTTCATCCTCAGTTAGAAATCTAATAGTGCAAAAAATAAGTTAAAAAGGCTTTAGTGTAAATGCAAGCAAACCTCAAGTACTGTCAAGCTTCGTCAAGGATCGTAACGAAGTTATAATAATAATTATAATAATAATAATAATAATAATTATAATAATAATAATAACCCCCCAACCCATTTCAATGGTGAACAAAAGAAAAAATAATCCTACACCGGATCGGTCGTCGCCCGGGTCAATAAGGGCCGCGTCAGTTGCTGTAGTTCCTGGGCACCAGGCGAAAAATGGGCAACAGGGCTCAGTTGCTATTGCTAAGCAACAGGGCAGGCAACTGTGGAGCAACTGGAAGGAAAAATTAAACGGAAAAAGTGGACAATTGAAATAAACAAGAAAATTATGATATGTTACTATCAATCGAACCCATCAAAAAGAGGATTCCAAAAAAGAATGTTTAAAATCTGGAAAGAAAAAGACCCAACTTCAGAAATAACTGAGCAAAGGCTGATGTGTTTTCTAATAAAAAGTAAAGTATTTACAGATTTACAATTGGAAGAATTGGAAAGAGAAGCTTTCAACCTCCGCAATAATAACATACAAAAATTTTGAAATTGGAAATAATTACACCCCAAATGCTTCAAATCAAGCACCAGAAATTTTATTAGAAATAAATCCACTGAATACTGGTAGTGCCATTACCCAAGATCATCGGGAAAATAATAATGCACAAAATAGTCAAGCACAAGGAATTGGGGAAATGGAAGAAGCCGTACACTTAAATATTATTAAAACTCAATAAACCAAACGACAACAACATCTGAAAGAGAAAATTCTTCAGTCTATGCAAAGACAATGGAACGACAGCGACTTCCAGCTGTGAAACAAATAAGGAAAAATCAATTAAAAGAAATACTAAAAGATTTGCAATTAGTACTATCAAAACTAACAATATTTCAGAAACAAACGTACTCATGTATAGCATAGCAGCAGTGATAACACCAGAATTAGGTTACAAAATATCAAAAGTTAGAAAAGACTGTGGAAAACCAAAATGAAAAATTCGATTAGAGAGGAATATTAATAAATTACGAGCTGATATTAGCAATTTAAAGAACATAAAAGATGGCAAATTAAAAAATGAACGAATCAAAGAAAATCTAGTCAAAAAATATCATTTTGGCTCCAAAACAATCGTCAATGAAGAATTAAAACAAAGAGTTGTTGCAACTTCAAAAAAGATCATTAGATATGAAGGACGTGTTATCAGTATCAGCAAAACTCACAATTTAGAACAAATCAACATATGTTTTATAGGAATTTAATGGGTTCTACAGCTTGCAATTCAAATGATTGCCCAGATGAAGATGAAACTTTGGAATTTTGGAAGAATATGTGGGATAATCCAGTAAAACACAATGAAAACGCGACATGATTCAAGACACTTCTAGAGAAACAAAGAAGAACCAAATGTAAAACCTGATTATTACAAAAGAAATGGTTGTTAAGCAAATCAAAAAAGTCAAAAACTGGTCCGCTCCTGGTAAAAATGAATTACATGGATTTTGGCTAAAACATCTATTCAGCCTACATGACAGCTTACAGACCATTTCAATCATATTTTACAATCCTCATCATTTGAAGAATGGATGACATGTGGAAAGACATTCTTAATAATGAAAGAAACGGTTAAAGGGGCAGTTCCCAGCAATATTCGCCCTAATACATGTCTACCAACAACGTTTAAATTATTAACAGGAATATTGGCAAATTCAATTTATGGCTACATGTCAAGAAATTCTTTGTATCCAATTGAACAAAAAGGAAATTGTAAAAATTCATGTGGAACTAATGATCAGTTACTGATTGACAAAATGATTCTTCTAAATTCAAAAAAACGTAAAAGTAATCTTTGTATGGCTTGGATTGATTACAAGAAGGCTTTTGATTCCCTGCCACACAGTTGGATTCAAAAATCCATTAGAAATTTTTGGAATCAGTGAAAACATCTCCTAAAAGAAGCTATCAAATTTTGGAAAACAACCTTATTATCAAATGGACAAGAACTTGGTGAAGCGAACATCAGACGGCGAATATGTCAAGGTGATGCATTATCACCATTATTATTTACTATTGCACTCATTCCCCTAACATCAATTTTGAAGAAAACAACCTTCGGATATGAAGTTTCAAAACAATCTGGAAAAATTTCCCATTTATTCTATATGGATGATCTGAAATTAAATGGGAAATCTGAAAAGAAAATTACATCCATCGTCAACACAGTTCAGATTTTTATTAAAGATATCAAAATGGAATTTGGACTAGACAAGTGTGCTACACTTAACATGAAACGAGGAAAACCTCAAAAATCCGATGGGATAATATCTGAAAATGGGAACATCATCAAGTCCCTTAACTTTGAAGATTCCTACAAATATCTTGGAATACTGGAATCAAATGAAATAGTACCGTATTTACTCGCATAATTACACCTTTTTTTTCATCATTATTTTGTCAAAAAAAGGGTAGGTGGGGAAATTATGCGATGTTTTTCAATTTGAGGAAAAAAAAATATGGTGAAAGTGTCAGGAAAACCATGTTAAATATTGATTTTTAAAGCAAGAAATGTAATTAACAACAATTTTTATTAACACGCAACATTTAAAATATAAGAAATCACATCTCAACATTTGTTTTTGCTTCAAAGTACAGTTAAGCAATAGGCATGCACGGAAGTGTGTGTGTGCGACTGTGACGTAATTTCGTAACTCACGCAGCGCAGCCCGCCATCTTTATAGCTGCTCACCGCATGACGTCAGCATCAGCTGCCTGCTAATAGAGAACTTAACTTTATTCGCGAACTTCACGTTTTTACAAAACACTGGAAATTGTTGTACTGATTCAGAAGGAGTCTGCTCTTGTACTGACCGGGGTGGGGGTGGAATCTTCCCCTAAAGTAGCGTGAGATAGAGAAATGTGGAAGTAACGGTACATTGTCGCGTCGTCGTGAGTTGACCGCCAGTCAAGGTCATGTTGGAAACGCGTTGAAGTAGAGGTGGGGAAATTATGCGATAAAAATAAAAATTGAATTTTGTAATCCACAAAAACTGGGGTGGGGAAAATACGCGATGGGGGAAATTATGCGCGTAAATACGGTAAATGCTCAAGTTAAAAAGAAAACAAGCTCTGAATACACAAAACGAGTACGCAAAGTTTTAAAATCAAAGCTAAATGGTGGTAATACTATCAAAGCCATTAACATCTGGGCAGTTCCTGTTATTAGATACACTGCAGGAATCATTGACTGGCTACAAGCTGACTTGGATACTTTAGACAGGAGAACTCGAAAATTAATGACCATGCATCATGCACTCCACCCTCGAAGTGATGTTGATCGTTTTATATCTTCCAAGGAAAGAAGAAGGCAGAGGACTTTTTCAAGTTAAGCAAACTGTGGAAGAAGAAAAACAAGGATTAAATGATTACATAAAAAAAGCAAGGAAAAACTGCTGATTGAAGCCTGTAAGGAAAACATCTTGAAAGTTATCGGGACTAAATTGGAATATAAAACAGAAACCATAAGACAACGATTTGAAAGTTGGAAAAACAAGCCTCTACATTGGCAATACATAAAACAAATTGAAGGAAAAATTGACAATTCCACAAACTGGCAATGGCTTCAAAATGGTTGCATCAAGAAAGAAGCAGAAGGGTTAATATTTGCTGCCCAAGAACAAGCTTTATTAACTAACGTGATGAAAACCAAAATATAACACGTGAGCAACGATAGTAAATGCAGATTATGCAAAGTGAAGGATGAAACTATTGACCATCTTATCAGTGGTTGTAGTAAAATTGCTCAGACTAAATACAAAAGACGCCATGATAGAGTAGCCAGTATTATTCATTGGAATTTATGCAAAAAATATCAATTCCCAGTAAACAAATACTGGTGGGAACATACTATTGAAAAAGTGCTAGAAAATGATGAGGTCAAAATCCTCTGAGATTTCAGAATTCAAACCGACCGTCATTTGGATCACAACACTCCAAACATAACAATAGTACAAAGGAAAGATGTTTTTCTAATAGATGTGGCAATATCTGGAGATGCACGTTGAGAAAGAACTGGAAAAGATCACAATATATAGAGATCTGACAATTGAAATTTATCGTTTGTGGAACAAACGGGCCACTGTGACACCTATAGTTATTGGTGCCCTCGGTGCTTTATCTAAGGAAATTGCAAAATACTTTAATAGCTTGGAACTTCATGAGATTTCAATAACAGACCTGCATTACTAGGCATTACTTATATTTTGCGAGATACTTGGACATTTCTTAGGTATCTGGGTGAGACTTGAATTGCTCAATTAATCCAGTCAAAGATGTTTCTTTGTACTGTGTCATATGTTAATAATAATAATAATAATAATAATAATAATATATTAACACACACTTAAGGAACACTTTTACCAAAGAGCACAACACTCCTCACTCCACTTAGCCATCGTAAAGGCTGACATACACTTCACACCCTTCGACCTCGCAAATCCTTCTCTAACACTAACCACCCCTGACA
>JAFIDM010012231.1:15824364-15835686 GCA_023159025.1 Thereuonema tuberculata
AGAAAAGGAAAAACTCATCTGTCTGAGGAATGATACATTTAACTACAATACTGTTCATAAAAAATAAAAGAGAGTCGAACTACGATTTTTATTTTTTATTATTGCCCATTTGTTTAATGGGCAATACAGAACAAATGGCCAGCAACTCGATGTCATACCTTCGGTTGATGCGTGGATGTAGGTAATAATCGATGTGGTCACCTCTGGCATGTATCACCTGCTGTAGGCAAAGATGCATCGAATCATATAACTTTTGAATGGGGTTCTGAGGAATAGCCATCCAGGCTGTATTGACCCGAATCCAATATTCATCAAGATTTGCTGCGAATGGTCGTACCGCTGCACCTATTGTTGGATCATGTCCCAGATTTTTTAATCAGTGTCAAATCCAGCCAAAAATATTGTTCTGGGAACGTCCTGCCGCTAAGGAAGGGCGGCCGGTCGTAGAATGGTATTGACTTAACTTGCACTAATTATGATGATACGATCTTGCATGAAAGGTGATCTATTTTCGAACCTAGTAGAACCTCAGGACATAATGCCTCTTGTTGGTATGGTGTGAATGGTGCGAATACACTCTTTCCGACGCCTCTCCTCCTGTTAGCTGCGGACAAAGATGCGGCCGTCAATTTGGCCGAAATACAAGCCGATTCAGCCTAAAACACGATATTGTGCCTTTCGTCACTCCACTCCCTTCGTTCGATGCAGTCTGTCAGTCCGTTGCTGAGGTGTCAAAGGTAACCGGAGAAGAGCTTGCAGTCTGAACTGTAATAATCGGCATTCCATTACAGTTGAAATGACAGAATGATCACATTGCTGCTCCAACGTCGTAGATGATGCAATGCAGAACGGTCAAGCAAAGACATCCTCATGAGATGGGTTATCCTTCGGTGCGTTGTAACGTCTCCTCATGTACCATTCGAGGAAACGAGTACACGAAGAGAAGGTACTCGTTTCTTCGTACCATTCTCTGCACGCCCATACAAACACGACGAAGACACTGCGTTCCACAAGATCGGCAATCTTTAGGAGGGAAGCATTGAAGTCTTTCGAACTGAGGTGACTGTATGGTATCCTTATCCACTGCTGACCAAGAACTGACTTGCTTACCGAGCCACTAACTGCTTACAGCACAATGACGGCTATTCGCGATCTGATTTGCATAGATGACGCTGAAATCATTTGTTCTGTATTGCCGAATGAACATTTTCTGTAAATATGGAAGTTGTAGCTCGTCTGCTTTCAGATGTTTTGTTTTTTTTATGAATAATAGTGTAATTTTCATTTCATAAATTCAAAATAAAATATCTTTTATCGATAACTGTATACCGGAAGAATGGAAGTTTCTGCCAAAATTTTTAATTACTAGATCATAGTAATTGTACTCACCTTTTTTAACTAATTTCTTAATTCTTTTTCGTTCTTCTTCTACATCATCATCTAATGCGCTTGCATTGTTCTGAATCTTGGTACTGGGAAGGAAATATCGCCATCTGTACAAAGGGTTGGCATCAATGAAAAATAAAAGTAGTATAAATACGATTGCCATACAAAGTAAGACGATTACTTGTCCTAAAATGCCCTCTTTGTTCCAGTAGTCTTTCTTTTTATAACAGCCAAGTTCCTTGCCAAGTTCATAGCCAAGTTCCTTGCATTCTATTAAATAAAACAAAGAAATTACATAAAGACTAATAGGAAGAATTCGCTGTGAATGAAACTACTTATTCACAGGCTTACAATAATCTTAAAAATAGAGCTGTAGAAAAATAGTTTAGCAAGTAGTTGATTTCTAGGAATAATATACTGCCTGACGGAAAAAATGCCACACCATGAGGATGTGATATAAGCAGACAACCAGCATGGGAAGCCTTTAGTCTGTTAGGGAACCGTTACCCAAGCAGAAATAGGCTTTTAGGTCCACACACACAAACTCAAAAAAACCACACACAACAAATACACACAAATTAACATATATAATAAAAAGTATAAATCCAAAAAATTAAAAATAAAGAATAAAAAACCAACATTAAGTCTAAAAACGCGATAAAAACTGGCCATGAGGATAAAAAACACACACAAAAAAATTACAGCTCAACCAAAAATAAGTTCATAAGTGAAATGTAACTAAAAATTTAAACAAATACAAAACCCACGACAAAACAAACATTTCAACCAATCGTGTCGACAAGTGAAGGAATGCAGACGGTAGGACCGCATCAGTCCAAGATGGGCCGTCAAAGACCCTACCCATCCCGGTTGGTGAAGTTCGCAAACCACCCGCTGCATTGCTCCTTACATCCAAGAAGACAGAGTTGGACAAATTCACATGAAAATAAAATATAAATAAAGACCATCACCTAAAAACACAGGGATACTAAAACTAACAGCCGGAAAAGATCTAGCAATTAGCCCGGGACGCAGAGAGCAAGTCCAGCCCCCCGTTGCGTTGCCCCCGGAAACCAGAAAGCCAGAAACGAAGCCAGCACAAAAAAAAAGAAAGAAAAACACAAAAAGATAAGATACAATACGACATTGTGAGTAACTTTTTGGCGCAATTACTAAATACTTTCTTAAATATTAATATAATATGGTCCCAGCAATCATGGGAAGCCGTCATTCAAGACGTCGTCCAGGCTGCCAGAAGCGAGTGTTTTTGCTGTTACTGTATCTGGAGACGAATGAGGAGTGTTGATGCCCTGAAGATGCCGTCATACGCAATTTCGTCAAACGGATGCGTTCACGACAGTGGCGTTCCTAGGGGGGGGGGGGGCGGTCCGCACCGGGCGGCACATATTTTGGGACGGCATTTCTTATATTTAGTTTTAGCTGCAAAAAACAACTTGTTCACTTCATAAGTTTACTATTCAATTTCTAGGAATTAGAAATTACTATATGATTTCGAATATTTTTCTTTATATTACGCGTATCCAATTGAAGAAATGTTTAAAGAATTTAAATTCGTTTATTTTACTGAAAATTACTAAGATTTACGACAAGAATATGAAAATATTCAAATTTCTCCATTAATCCTTTATCTACCAGCAGCATTAGCTTTAGGAATGAATAGTGTAGTTAACATTTTTGCATATGGAAAACCATGGAAAATGGTTTTAACAAATGGTGGAAACTTAATCCCAAAATAAGTCAACACGAGTTGAGCCCACTGCACATTCGATCATTTTCCCAATGGAAGGAATTAGAATTAAGACTTGGACATGGCGCAACAGAATATTGATAAGGAAATCAAAAAATGGAAGGAAATTCTTACAAGATTTAGTTGATATAATTAGATTCTTAGCAAAACAAAAATTTGGCGTTTCGAGGTCATCCTGAAAGTGTTCATCAGGAAGACATCAATTCAATGGAAAATAGAGGAAATTTTCTAGTGCTTGTTGACTTGTTGACTAAGTACGACCCAGTATTACGTGAACATGTAGTAAATATTAAGATGGGTAATAAATATAGTATCTCCTATTTGTCGCCGAAGATTAAGAATGAATTCATAAAGCTATTGGGATGCGCAGTGAGAAAAACAATTATGGATCAAACGAAGCAAGCTAAATACTATTGTATGACATTTGACAGCACTCCAGATATTTCCCACAAAGATCAAACCAGTCAAATTATTAGATATGTAGTTATTGATGGCAGCGAAGTTAAAGTTGAGGAATTGTTTATTGACTTTATAGAAACTAAAGGAAAAACTGCTGAGGAAATCACAAATATGATTTTAAGGAAATTAGAAAATGACGGTTTAGATATAAAAAATTGCAGAGGACAGGCTTACGATAATGCTGCCGTCATGGCAGGAAAGCACAGCGGTGTTCAAACTCGCATTAAATTAATAAACCCAAATGCAGAATTTGTAGCATGTACAAATCACTCTATAAACCTGGCATGTTTGCATGCAGCTTCTACTGCTATCGATTCCATAACATTTTTTGGAACTATCGAGCAGTTGTTTTAATTATTTTTTCTTCTTCCACTCGTCGATGGAATGTTTTACTTTCTGTCTCTGTTCAAGGTGTTAAACACAGCGTAGAAGCGCTGGAGCGCTAGAGCAGAGGTAGTAACTATAGTAAAAAACCATTTTTTTTTTTTACATTTTAAGCGCCTTGGAAAAATTGACATCTGAAGAAGAAAATAGTAAAACGAGATCAGATGCTAGAATATTATTCAACTCAATGCAATCTTTTTCTTTTCTATGCTATCTCAATTTATGGGTACCCGTCCTTTTGGAAGTTAATGACGCGCAGACATACCTGCAAATAAAAGGGTTAAATGTTCATCAATGCCATATAAAACTAAATTCTTTGCAAACCCATTTCATGGAACAAAGAGATGCGCTAATACAAAACGCTGTTATAGCAGTCAAAAATATTTATCCTTAGAACAAGAAGTACGAAGAGAAATATTTTTATCTATGGATAGAATTATTAAGGAAATAAAAGAACGAATTGATCAGTTGCATGTCCTTGCAAGAAAATATTCGTGTGTAATATCATGTAACCTACTAAATGAAGAATTTGAATTTCAAATAAATGATTTTATTGACATTGATAAAGAACAGTTCCATATCGAAAGAAAAAGAATCCAGGTTTTTATGGCTCTACCTGCACTACAAGAAGAGGCAAAACGTTGGAAAAATGGGACGGGGGGGGGGGGGGGAGGCTACTAAGGCTTTTGATCTACAAAAATTAATCAACAGTACAGATTGGAAAATTATGTACCCAACATTGTAATTTTGCTAAGATTTTTTTTAACAATTGCTATTTGTATCGCTAGTTGCGAAAGGAGCTTCTCCAAATTGAAGTTGATAAAAAATTATCTTCGTTCCACAATAAGTGATTTAAGACTACAAAATCTTGCAATATTGTCCATAGAACAAAAATTACAAATAATATAAATTTTTAGAGCATTATACACGATTTTTCTCCTATGAAAGTTAGAAGAGTAAATATATAAATATGTTTACGTACACTTATGTGTACAATTTGTTTTTTTGTTCAAGAAATGAAATTATTTATTTATAAATATAAAATAAAAAATATTTAATGGTAATTTTTTTTTTGTAAGTTAGGTATATATTTTGTAATTTAAATATGGCATCCAATGGTAAAAAAAGTTTCCCGCCTATAGTTTGTCCCAATTACAATTATTTATTTATGTTTATTAATTTATAAAAACCACCATTTCATTGATTCAGAAAGGGCGGCAAATTGGAGACCGCCGCGGGCAGCAAAATTTCTAGGTACGCCACTTGTTCACGAGACGTTTCATTGTAGGTCTTCGTATCGCCGGTTGGTCCTTGTGCCGTTTTGCGTAAGAAACGGAACGTGATGCTTCCTTGGCCAGTCTTATTCCCCGATCTCTCGCCAACCTAGAATCTGTGGGACACTATGGGACGTCGGTTGAATACCCCTCCCATCCTCACGTAATGACGATGAACTGTGGACTCGGATTAACACCACATGGTCTACGATACCCCAGGACATTACTCGGAGACTCCTTGAATCGATGTCATATGGAGTTGAGCAATGGTATTGCCCAAAATGGGGATCCCACTTCTTATTGACCATCCTGTATTTTAGGCCACTGGAAAATTAAATCAGTTGTTCTGCAACTGTTTGGCTATCTATGCATGCCCGTTTGGCCTGTTTTGAGCATTCCTTCATGATATAGCATTTTCTCTGCCAGGCAGTGTATTTACAACTCAACTTACAATTAAATTTCGAATATTTTCGTGTAATTTTTGGATTTCTTACTCACAGAAGTAATAAATCTTTTTATCAAATTATCAATGAAAAATTACATAGCATAATATCTTAATGTTACCAAGTCCTAAAGAGGATTTTGGGAACAGCTAGATTTCCAGTGAGATTATATGAAGATTCCACATATCCGTTCAGGGATGTGCAATTCTTAGAACCGAGGGATCTCTGGAGTTGAAGTGCTTGTAGAGAAATAAAATAATGAGCTAATGAGGTAGGCAAAAATTTAAATAATAAGCAGTTTATATTGGACGAAATATGAAATCCCAATTTTAATGGATTACAAGATTATTTGTAAGAGAATTAAAATGTAATGTTTAGAAAGATGTGATTATTAATCCAAGGGATTACAGGTTTAACGTTAGATTTGACTATGACCTTAAACCAACATTACTGGCAATTGTAATAAGATATTAATTGTGGTACCAATTAATTAATTAAGTTTGCTACCTAAAATTTTGTGTTACATTTGTTCAAGTCACAAGGGCCGGTCGATTGTGAGTATAGGAATAAGTAAATAGCATTGTCAGTGGTCAGAATGTGTCAATATTGTTAGACTTAATGCAGAGCTATCTACATATTGTACGTTGACAAATTGTAAAATCAGGTACTATTCTCCTATTTTATTTAACATTTATCTTAATATATTTTATAAGACATGCATTTTGAAATAAAGAATCATCTTTGCTGTTAACATATGTGGATGATATGGTTATTACAATGCATTTCTTCACTTGATTGAAATTTTCATCAAAAATAAAGAATAAAAATGGGATTGGAAGTAAATAGAGAGGAAAATAAAAATAAGCACCCAGAACAGATTTGATGGACGGCATATATTTAGACAGAATATCGTCTTGGATGCATGTAAATTACTAAACTGCTTATTTGATGATCTAAATTGCTGTGGATATTTCTTAATACTGTTGAAAGTATTTTGGTATTTTTACTTACCGTAAAATAATTTATAGGATGATATTTTTCTAATCTAAAATATTTTAAAGAAGCAGTTGTGAACATTTGTAAATATTTATAACGTTGTTTATACAAAAAACATCAAAACATCATCTTCTAAATTGCTTTATTCTAAGTTACACAGTTATTTTAATTGCTTTAATCAGAATTCTCTCTTTCTCACTATTTGAGCTTTAAAGAGAACCTTATTCCATCTCTGTGCAAAATTCCAAACGTAAAAAAAGGAGATAATAAAGCGATTTCGAATATGGAAAGTCCGTGGCTCACAGATGCTTTGTCGCTCCTTCGGAAACTCAGAAAATAAAGGGAGAAATATCTCTCTGTGATCACATATTTTGATTAAAAAAATCTATCTTTTCGTTTGTAATTTCTTAATCATGCTGAACATTAACCAAGTACCAAATTTCAATTTCAATATCAACGTAAAAGCCTAAGTGCACGATTGGAAAAAGAATAAATTCAAAGCATTCATCAAAAACGTTAATAAGGACTGGAAAAATAGGGATCTTAATAAAATGGTAGCCAATAACGTGATCAAAAACTTTCTGAAATTCAAATTGAATCTTTTTGCAATCAATGAACCTGTTCATTGATTGATTCGAAAGACATGGGAATGGGGAAAAAAAATCATTGGAGATAACATAAAAAAAAATTGATCAATCAGTTTCCAGCTTTTTATTGATAAATAGTATCATTTAACAAATCAAATAAAAGCATATTTTAATTAACGATTTCTGGAATCTATATGACAACCAAAGGATGCCATTTTGCATCAAGTATTTTACAAGTATTTTGTTCGATTTATTATATTTAAAAATTATTAGGATTCTATATTTCTTTTGGTTATATCACCATAAACGACAATGATTAAACAAATAATTTTAAACCGGCTTTAAAGTGCCTTGGGAAAGGAAAAACCTCTTTACAGAAAAGACCTATTTTTGTGCAATAGGTTCAAACTCGATGTCTGAATTCCTTGAAATTTATTAACAATTAGCTCTCGGTCTTTCAGAATAGGACATGTGCAAGAGATTATGAAGTGTTCGACTTATTTCAAGTGATATAGTGAAGAACTAGTTATCTTTAAAACTTTAAAAACTCTGGGTATTCTTATAAAGTCCAGGAAATGACAAATTTATATTGCATCAAGTGCTAAAGGCTCTAATTAACCTTTAACAAGAATTCCATCAATCACTTTTCAGCTTATTATTTAATTTTTTTTTTATTTTCTTATGATATTTGATGATTTTTGGTGAGACAAACTGAAATGATGGAAATTTTTTAATGAATTAATATAAATTTAAAAATATATTAATTATTAATTCGTGTTGAATTTAATTTTTCGTAGCTTGATTAACGCAATTATAACTGTTTAATCTGAATATTCCTGTTTAAAATTTTTAAAGGTCTCTTCCTGTATATGTAATCACCGTTCTACTTCTAAAGGAATTATATCTTTTAGAATATACAGGGTGTTTCAGAATACTTTTGCATACTTCGGGGCGGGTTCCTAACACCAGAACAAAAACAAAAGTCCATATAAACATACGTCCGAAAATCCTACGGTTTTCGGTTATCATTGAAAGTTTACCGTCAACGCGTTTCAAGATACAATCCAACAGCTCAAGTTTGCTGTTGCACTGATTGCCTCCTGGATAGCGTTGTGTTGTTGCCAAGTAGATTTGTCTCCATGTGACATTGGTGAACATTTGAGTTGGTCTATCTTCAACATGTCAGTTGTGTAGTAGTGCGTTAATTGAAACGTGTGCCGTTGAATCATGGCAAGATATTTCGTGAGCAGGCAAATATGATTTTTATATACGGTCGCGCGAATGGTAATTGACGCGAGGCTGTATTAGACGGCGTTTCCAGACCGCAATCAGTCGAATCATCTAACATTTGCTGCAGTTTATTGTCGTATTGCTGAGACAGGATCCGTAGCACCCAAAGTATGGATCGAGACAGACGGAGAGTCACTCGTACGCCTAACCAGGAAGAATGTATTTTACAGGTTGATCCAGAAGATCCGGGTATCAGCACAAGACAGGTGGCCCGAGTATGTGATGCATTTTTTACTACCGCATGAAGGGTACTTCACAAGATGCTCCTCTATCCGTATCGTTTGCAACGTGAGCAGGGTCTTTCGCATGCCGATTACACACCACGGGAGAACTTTTGCAATTGCTTTGTAGCACAAACTTCCAATCCGTTGTTTGTCTTTTCGATCTTGTTTAAGGATGAGGCAACATTTGGGCGAAATGGACTAATAAATTTTCACAACCAACATTGGTGGGTATATGAAAATCCTCGTAGTACAATTCATGCTAGTCATCAGCATCAGTTTGAGATTAATGTGTAGACTGGAATTGTAGGTGACTGTCTAGTAAGTCTATATGTTGTCCCAGCACGTCTGACAGGCGTTGTCTACAGAGTTCAGAAACACGATTCAGAACACTCTTCCAGCTTTGCTACAGGATGTGCCCTTGCAAATAAGACGAAGCATGTGGTTTATGGGCTCTAGCACATTTTAGCCATATGGTTAGAGATGCACTGGCGACATCTACCTTGACAGATGGATAGATAGGGGAGGACCAATTCCATGGCCTGCACGTTCCCCCGACCTCAATCCTTTGAATTTTTATCTGTGGGGCCACCTCAAACACTTCGTTTATGCAGCAGACATTCCTAACGCATAGACACTGTATCAATGTGTCATGGAAGCCTTCGAAGCTGTTCGTCACCATGTGGGAGTATTTGAAAGTGTGCGACAGTCCCTGATCGGACGAGTGCATGCGCGTGTGGAAGCCCGAGGAAAACATTTTGAACATTTCTTCTGAGTTTCTGGCGTGCTAAAAGTTTGAACATTTGCTAATAACCTGACAGTCTAAAAGATGTGCAAGTACGTTCTTTCTTTAATAACTGAAAACCATGGGATTTTCGGACATATATTTATATGGACTTTTGTTCTTGATTTAGTGTTAGGAACCCGCCACCAAAGTATGAAAAAGTATTTCTGAAAAGCCCTGTATAGTGATAGCCTTTTGATAGATGAGATGAATAACTTCTGATTTCTATCATTTTTTTTCATGTAATTGTAATTATTTAAGTGAATATTCTAGGTCGGAGAAATACAATATTGCTAAGAATAATAA
This sequence comes from Thereuonema tuberculata, assembly GCA_023159025.1. Lineage (NCBI taxonomy): Eukaryota > Metazoa > Arthropoda > Chilopoda > Scutigeromorpha > Scutigeridae > Thereuonema > Thereuonema tuberculata. Next base: position 15,834,263 of record JAFIDM010012231.1, read on the forward strand.
AATAATAAAAGTCAACATATTATATTATCAAAGTCAAGAACAGTAAAAGTATAGGTTGAAATAAATAACAAGTATAAACTTGAAATATTTAGAAAATGAAAGCCTGGTGACTGGTAGTCCGTCTCTCAGACTAAGATAAAGAGAATTTATGTTGTGTATTAGCCATAATTCTAAAAATCAAGAGTTCTATAAAGTTTGAATGTAAGATATTTTGCTTGTAATACTTGCACTTTTTAACTCTAGTATCCATCTTAACTAATCGCGTGAAATAGATTTAGTAATGAAACAATTTAAAAATATATTTTCCACTTTTAAATGCTCAAATTATATTCTTTGACAAAAAAAAATCAATGCAACCCCGAAAAATATAATCCGATTGTAATGAAACTTCTAATGAAAAAAACTTTCGACCGAATATGCCGATGATCAAAAATTCGCACCCAATCAAAGAACAACCGGAGCTACAGCGCATTGGAAGTGAGCATCGTGATGGTGCAATCTCGCTTTTAGGAACAAAACTTCCAGTGGATTTGATTGCGTTTTCCTACCCTAACTGTAATAATGCCTCGTCGGCGAATTCGCCTTCACTATGATTATATGAAGGAATTTGAAAGAGGACGTGCTATTGGACTACATGACACTGTATGGACAAACCGATGAATCGGTCTGCATTTGGTTCGGAGCTATGCGGCAATTAGACGTTGCTGGCAGAAATGGCTCCTGAACAGGAGATTTCAGCGACAAGAGAGCAGCGGACAGCCTAGGGCGACGATAGTACGGAAAGATAGAGCGATTATCAGAGCAGCTGTTACAGCACCAGATTCGTTGATGTCAACCATCCAACGTCTGACCAATACCTGAAGTGACCACTCTAACCATTAGTAGAAGACTACGGGAGCAGAATATACGTTCGCAGCACCCATTACGCCGCCTACCACAGACCAGTAAGCATTGTCAAAAGCAATTGCAGTGGTGCCGGGCACGATCAACGTCGAAGTCTGCTGATTACGGACGAATTGCCTTCAATGATGAGTCCCACACCACACTGGCCGCCAACAGGGGGTTTTGATCTGGGGTGCCGTTTCGTTTGATAGTGGGACCCCCTTGGTGGTCCTCCGTGGTAGTCTCACAGCGCAGCGATACGTTGACGAAATTTTACGAACCGTTGTGTTGCCGTTCGTTTCGCAGCACCCTTTTGCGTGCTTACTTTTCGGCAAGATAATGCCCGGCCATACACGGTACGCCTTTCCATTGATTGTCTTCGTAAAATAGCGACGCAGTAACTTGGCCAGTCAGATCGCCACATCTCTCTCCTACTGAGCACATTTGGAATGCAATGGGGCGTCGCCAGTGACCATCCCAGAATGTCGACGAATGAGCCCGCCAATTGGATGCCATTTGGCAAGAAATCCCGCAGAACGCCA
>JAFIDM010012231.1:15915371-15931235 GCA_023159025.1 Thereuonema tuberculata
TCACGAGACACAATAAACTTGAATGAATCTGTTTTGGTAAAACGTATCCCAATCTATAATTGGGGTAATTGCATTGACAAGAAAACAACAAAATACGATGAATTCAATTTTACTTAGTGTTGTTGTAAATGAAAGATTAAAGAAATCTGATAAAAAAATGCGATGTTTGTTCACAGAGGCAAATAAACGAAAGATAAAAGGATTAATCCAAGTCTTCAAAACTTCTCAGCTTATCAGTATTTGACAACAATAATCACTTAAATGATTTCATATTACTTATGTTCTACGAAATTAGTGTTTCAAATCAATTAAAGATATGAGAGAAAAATTGACACTCTCAATTCACAGAAATTTGCCAATATTTGTACTGTTTCATAATAAATATATATTGTTCTAGTATAACAGATTTTTGGACTTTTGCATACGTATTTCAATAATTATTAATATTTTTTTTTATTCTAGGATTATTGTTTTTAATATTAATTTTGTATGCTTTTGCAATACTCCCATGGACGTATCTTTTTTCATTCTTATTTAAATCGACAGCAATTGGATTCACAGGCATTTTCCTTTTAGCTTGCTTTTCAGGTAAGAGCCTCAAATGTATAAAATTGGAAGAAAGTAAGAGATGTAATGTTTTCTTTTTAATAGCAAATCAAACTTGAAACCACAAATTTTGACGTTAGTACTTCAGCGAAAAAAGGTTAAATAAAATCCAATGGAATTAAAAAGCTGCCGCACTTAGCTAAAAAGATGAGAAATATGAAGCCTATAAGTGAAGCCGGTAGAGAAATGCGAAACCTCTTAGCATGGTGGATCATTGAAAGGGAGACGGCGGGATAAAGGAGGACGACTTAGTTTTCACCTTAAATGCTTCACTGCAGTATTTCCTTTATTTGTCATCATTGTCTGGTGTTTACAAACTTTACCATGTATCCTACACACTATCTTTCGATCACAGCCAGAGGCCACTGATGTCGTTTTTAACTCCGCCTCCTTATTTTCATTGATCCACCGTGCTACGGGGTTCCCCATTTCTCTGCTGGCTTCCTGTGATCTCATTGGTCATTTTACTCCTCATAGTCTAATGTTTCTTAGTTCACGAACATTCCCCTCTGATGTCCAATCCGTGTTCTGGACATCACCAACTTGTAAGTGCTCTTTTTATTGGGTCAATCCATACCAAGCGGTCCAGCACTGGTTGCTCAACCATTTTAAAAAAAAAATATTTTTTACTGTTTTACCCCTATGCATGGGTACTTCAGAACAGGCAATATTTTTTTTTTATTTGACTTCGATAAAAATGGCGTCCATTGTTGTGTTATGGCTTCCGGCATTTTTAGCCTTTGTAGACAGTTGCCGTAAATTTGATAACTCAGCTAAAAGTATCTAACTCAGATATCTAACTGAAATATCAAACTCAAATATCAAACTCAAAATTTTTTGCACAGTTACCTCTCATAAAGTTCTCTTTATACTGTAAATATCAAATTTTTATTAAGTCCCCGACCAGAGATATTGAGGCTCAAACTTTAAAAAAAATGAAAAATGATGATTTTTCAAGAGCTATAACTAAATTAGGAAGCCAGTGATAGAGCTGAAATATTGTTTGCTAAACCTTTGGATGTATATCTTTTCTCAAACAAAATTTATAGCTTTGATATTTCATTCCTTCCTGCTAAAAAAAACCGGAACTTATTTTTGTTCAAAAGCGAATATCAGTTTCGGTTCTAAATTTCAGCCATTTGCATTAGAAATATGGTAAAAAGGTATAGGACATAAAATGTAGCTTGAAATGTGCTGAAAATAATGTTTTTTATCGCGGCTTCCTCTCATTTTTCTTAGCTGAGTTATCAAATTTACCGCAACTGTCTGCAAACGCCAAAAATGCCGGAAACCATAACACAACAATGGGCGCCATTTTTAAACAAGTCAAATAAAAAAAAAAAATAATGCCTGTTCTGAAGTACCCATGCATAGGGGTAAGAACAGTCAAAAAAATCAATTTGTTGTTCATAAATTGTTTTGAAAATAGCGAATGAATTCTCGTTCACTTTTAACGACTTATCTTTGTTTATACAATGACTCCAATTAATAAAGCAAGATTCAAAAATTATTTGATTGTTATTTGCGTTCATTTCATAGATTTGATTGTGTTATTTCACGTTCATTTAATATAGTTTATTTATTATTATTCATGTCTGATTTTGTATTTGTTTGAGAAAAGAAGGTTTTTTTCTTTATGTGTGTTTTTGAAGAAGCCTTGGAAAAGTTCTTTTGTTTAAAAGAATGAAATATTGGTTGAAAGTATTATTTAAATATATTGGCATTGTTAAGTTTGTCTCGCCGTATGAGATCAGACATCGCGCTTGCAGATACCCCTGACAAGTTTGACAGCACAGATAGTGCAATTGGCAGTATATTGTCAACGTACATTAGTACTTAGACTGGAATAAATGGACATGGAGACCAGTATCTACAAGGCAGATTTTTGGTCTCCCACAAACATCAAACAAAACAAAGAAACACAAAAAAAAATAATTTTAACACACATTCCGATTTACCGTACCGGGAGAGTATGAACCGGTTGGCAGGGACCCACCCCGAACAGCCCTCCGGACCGCCAAAGGCCCTATCCGCAGGGCCGGATACAGCTCGGGTCCCACCCTCCCCATTACATTAGTACTGCCAAATTACTTTACAGCAAAACCAGGGGGCATAATGATGACTCCCCTGACTGTAACTCCAGGTGTGAAGGCCAAGTGCCGCACGACCACTTCAGCGAGATTGAACCGATGACCACTCTTCCTGAAAACACGGATACGGTGATTATAGGCGTCAAGAAAAAAAACGGGATTCTAAATTGAACAACCACTTACACATCGTCCAGGATTCCCGGGATCGTCGCCAGACAGCCTGCCTATGTTGAGTAATCAGTGGTAGAGGTCTGCCTCTGCCAGTCGTTGTCGAATGATGTTCCTCGATTGATGCCGCTGTTGGATGCCATTGCTGACGTAAGACTGTTCTCGTGATGGCACGATTCCGTCGAGCACTTGGTTTAGTGGGACGTCCAGATACTGCATAACAGTAGTGTGCTCTTCTGGATCCAATGTTGTGAATATAATCTGACTGCTACGCTCCGATGAAGATGACACATTTGCCGAATACCCCACTTTTCTTTTTATTAATCTCTCAAACTCTCTTAGATGCTGATACTGCCGGCGGGTGCATTGTAGAAGCATCTTCGGAGACTACTTAATGTAATGAAATAGAAAAATCAGTCACATTTGTCGAATGCTGCATCTCATATTAGTCCCAGAATGCATTGAATTCCATCAATTTTGGCACAAGTATTGTAAAAGATCAGGACATTTGACTGCGAGTTACAAAAACTCGGTTCATATCAGATGATGGTTCGATATTCTTTGTCCTCTAGATATCTCTCTCTCTTTGCAGATCTCTAGGTAAAATAGAGATCTGTTTTTTTTTTCTAGAAACAAGCAGGTTAAAGACAATGAGGAGTTGGGTTGACCCGAAAGACCTCAAATTATTTCTGCAGGTGTAGGAACACCAGCGCCTTACATTTCGCGGCAGCATTGACAAAGTATGTGGGTCAAAAATATGGGTTTAAAATATGAGCATGTCTTCACCTTCCATCCCTCAATATTAATCCTCAAAAGCCCTCCCCCCCCATTCTCCGTCATTACAATACGATGGTGTTCCTATTGTAAAGTGTATAAGCATATCTAGGTAGATATTTCCCATACGGCCTTCCCATAGGGGTGCCGAAGGTGTAGGCTCTGTAGCCTAATGCTTGCTCATCCTTATCTCAAGGAAAGAAGCATTTATAGAGGGTTAGACAAATACTAGGTCCGATGAAGAAGATGATAACCAAGGAAACATCTCCGACTGGTAGGGACTGAACTCAATTCCTCTATTCCCCAGTCCCAGTATCTACCGTTACTGGACCATCAAGCATAATGTGCAGTATTTAAACAGTAATTTGTGTGTCTTATGTGTTTGTATTACATTTACATTTAACTTAAAAATAATAATCTATTTCAGGGAGACCAAGAAAACACAGTTATACGATTGTGCAATTAAACATTAAAATTGCGCAACGTTTCAGAAACTCCAGGTCGAACTCTTTTTATCAGGTTCCAAGGGAACAAAGATGAACCCGTTAATATCCCCACGAGAATCAGAAAACGGACAGTCATAAATTAAGAAGCCGATCACATTAAGAAGCCGAGTATTGATCCTAAACCTGTCTCAGAACCAATCATTCAAAGTGAAGGCGCTGTGTCTTGTCCTATATGCTTCGAAGCGTCATCTATTTCAAATGTGTCGTCTGCTACAAATGCGTCTTTGATTTTAACTGTTAAAAATCATATTTTAATGCCTTTTGTATGGAAATTTCCTGATATAGCATTTGTGTTTTTATAATCAGGGTTTCATAAAATTTTCTTCAGTAATCATCTTTGTGCGTTGCGGAAGAAGTCAAAGAAAATGTTTGAAATACTCGTAAATTCAACAATTTTCATGGTAATATCCACCAAGTGCGAAAAAGAAGACCTATTACTGTCAGATGTCCTCATTACTAGAACGAAATATACATATACAGTATTACTGTGTATCGAAAACCGACGAACATAGGGATTAACTTTAATTATAAATCTGCTGTACCAGAATCGTTAAAAGAAATGCCATATATATGGCAGTGAAGAGAGCCGCAGTGGTTCGTTCAGGTCGCATAGTATTAAAGAAGAAAAGGAGGCAATTAAAAATATTCAATTTACAAATCCAATGATCAAGCACAAAATTACAATGATTAAAACGTTAAAACATAATGATGAAACAACGTACGTATTCGGATCCTCTTACTTCTAGATGCTTTTTCAAGTTCTTAACCCCCTTTAAAAAACCGTTTTTAAAAGGGGGTTAAGAACTTGAAAAAGGATCTAGAAGTAAGAGGATCCGAATACGTACATTGTTTTATCATTATGTTTTGACGTTTTAATCATTGTAATTTTGTGCTTGATCATTGGATTTGTAAAATTGAATATTCAGCACGTTAAAAATAGTATAATAATTAAAAATATTCTTAGAAGCAATGACTGCTCCGAAGAATTTATTGTTAAACATATTATTAGGGCTTTCCACAGGACAGCAAACAAAAGTAAATACAACGAACAACGCAAAAGAGTGATTAAAAAAATTAAATGTTTAAATATTCCATTTCATGTAGCATTACACCGGGTGTTATGGAAGTGGTAGACAAAGCGAAGAGATTCTGGTTCCAGAAGTCATCTTGAGTCGAAAATGTTCTATGACATTTTGTGGTACGGCCATAGTTTTAGAGTTAGAAAATGAATACTTTGGGAACTGTCCCTAATCGAAGAAAACTCAATTCACATCAGGAAGCATAAGTAAATAAGGTAAAGATTGGTGACAAAAAGCAATCCGGATAACAAATGTCTTTAATGATAATTAAAGAAAATGCTGAAAATGGCCGACTCTATATTCTAATACAACTATGCTCTGCTGATTATTGCCATGCAAGATCGTCCTGTCTCGTGTTCTATTATCACTTTGAACGCATCAAAAATTCTTGCACGTACAGCGTCTTCGGGGCACTTCTGTTTAACCAACTCCTTCTCACGGCGGCTCCACAGAAAATAGTCCAAAGGTTTAAGGTCGGGTGATCGGCAGGCCAAGGCGTAGGTCCAGCTCGATCAATCCATCTCTCGCCGAACGTCATATTTACATGTCTTCGAACTTGACCACTAGAATGACTTGACAACTTGCACATAATAGTTGGAAACTAACAAAACAAAAGTCAATAACGATAGAGGCTGCGTAGGTTTTGTTTTATCATGTGCCTTGCACGTGACAGGTGCCCTTTCCACCGCGCGCATTGTTCTGTTGTAAAAATGCTTGGACCTAATTCTTATTGCGAGTGTTAAGGTCATTTCATTGTCAGTTTAGTCATAGCCATGACTGCTTTCGGATATTGCAAAGGTAATTCTATGAAGGTATAGTGTGTAATATGGTGACAAGTGGATCTTCCATGGCAATAATCTGCAGGGCACAGTTTACAACAATTTAAAGCATGGAGGCGTCCATTTTCAGCGTGTTTTAATCGATGGACCTATTTAATTACGTCCGTAGACTCAAAATGACCTTTGGAACCCGTATCTCTTCACTTTTTGTCTACCATTTCCGAAGCATCCTGTATAATAAGCTTTTGTCGCCTCATGATATAGGTATCGTTAGTAAAGCAAATAATACAATTAAGCTCATTTTAAACAACCCTCCACAAATAAGGATACACATAATACTCAACATTGCAAAAACAGTGCGTAATATATGAAATAAGAAGCTATTAATTACATGGGAATGTGACACATATTTAATGTAGATAATCCTGTAAGATGATTACTTAAGAAAATTTTATGAAACGCTGATTATAAAATCATATATAGTCGAATAGCTCTTTTACACTTTTCAAGGGATTCTGAAAAAAAATGGTGTAAACTGAGAGAAAATGTAAATTATGGGAAATGGTTTCCGCATACCAAGAATATTAAAGATACAACGTTCAATGCATAGAAGGATTTGTAAACAATGCTTTGAAATTTTATAACACAATGGAATATATTAAATGCTACAATTATTAAACATTTAATTTAGAAAAAGAAAATAAACATTATTTTAATCGCTTTAAAATCTTAAAATATAAGGCCTGCACACACATTTCAAACGAGTGTCGAGCGTGACGTCACTGACTGGGGTAGAAAGTAGTGAACGACAGGTGGATCAGCTTTGCCAGAATGCTGTTCTAATATTTTCAAAAGCATCTTCAGTAGATTCATGAGAAAAACACATGGTCACAAAACTTTTCTATACTTGCAGTAATATTCTGCAACACTACATCGCACGGTGAATGTTAGTGCCAAATGACGAGATAACAATGAAGCCGAAAACGAACGAAGACATCGAGTGTAGAGACAATCGATATATCGCATGGATGCCATATTTTGTTTACTCCGTTTGGCGGAAACAACGTAAATTCCGGGAAGTTTGATATTAAGACAGCATAAATATAGGGGGGAATATATTATAATAAGAGTAAGATTGAAGGGACCGAGAAAAAATGTTGCAAATGACGAGAAAACATTATTTGCGGGAATGTAAAAAGTGAGGTTCGACTTGTAAAAGCTATAACCAGGAAATTTCCAGACAAAATGCCTTTAAATATGACTACGCTTTATAAGTAGATGATGTTTCTAAAAACAACAACAGACGACAAGATCGCAACGTCCTTACTTTGAATGGTTGGCTTGAATAAGAGTTTAGGATCACCCCTCAGCTTCGTAATATGATCATCCAGATTTGTGACTGATTTTTGATTCTAGAGGAGGTATTAACAGTTTCTTCTTTGCTCATTTGGTACCTGATGAGAATTCGAACTAGAACTTCTCAAACGCTGTGCGACTTTAATATTTTAGAGGTGAAGTGTCTAATTGTGCTTACTTGGCTTCCCTGAAATTGAACTATAATTGGGCACATTAAACGGACAGTACAATTTTAAAAAACTATATAATTTTGTATCCATAAAGTCGATTTAGTCAGTGCAAAGTTCCTATCAATTTTACTTTTCTTCTTGTTAGGTATCGGATTGCCTGTCTTCCACAATATTTTCAGATTAATTAAATTAATTGTCTCAGATACTGCACAACATGTAATTGACGTTATACAAGCAACGTTCTACATTCTTCCTGGTTATCCCTTTGTCCGGGCTATTGCAGATCTGGCATATATAATTTACAACAATGAGAAACTATGTAATTTCGATGAAGGGTTTCTGCGAAAAAACTGTCCGATAGCGTCTCAAAGTGATAATTTTTCCACCTGTTGCCCAGGTAAGAAACTTTATCTTTTTAAAAATTACTTCTGGAGAAAATTCTGTAATTTCTTTTAGCAAAATAAGTTTTAAATGCTTGGTGAATTTCTGGTTTATTGATTGTTCAGTTTTCCGTTCAAATTGATTAAATATATAATTAATGTTGTGTTATTCGATGTGGAATTTTTCATCAACTTTTACACCAAGAAGGAATTATTAATTGCGACAAAAAAATTGATATGTTTAATGTACATGTACATTATTTCTTAAAACAACATAATTAGAATTGCAAGATTTATTGGACAGAAAAGGCTACTTAAACTGAGTAAGTCAGTTTGGCGTTGGTCTACTTCTGGTCTGAATGCAAGCTATTACCCGATTTGTAATTGATTGTTACAGTTGGCGTTCTGCGGGATTTCTTGCCAAATGGCATCCAATTGGCGGGCTAATTCGTCGACATTCTGGGATGGTCGCAGGCTTCGCTCCATTGCATTCCAAATATGCTTAATAGGAGAGAGATGTGGCGATCTGACTGGCCAAGTTACTGCGTCGCAACTACGAAGACAATCAATGGAGAGGCGTACCGTGTATGGCCGGGCATTATCTTGCTGAAAAGTAAGCACGTAAAGGGGTGCCGCGAAACGAACGGCAACACAACGGTTCGTAGAATTTCGTCAACGCATCGCTGCGCTGTGAGACTACCACGGAGGACCACCAAGGGGGTCCCACTATCAAACGAAACGGCACCCCAGATCAAAACCCCCTGTTGGCGGCCAGTGTGGTGCGGGACTCATCATTGAAGGCAATTCGTCTCTAATCAGCAGGCTTCGTTTTTGATGCAATCGCTTTTGATAGTGCTTACTGGTCTGTGGTAGGCGACCTAATGGGTGCTGCGAACGTATATTCTGCTCCCGTAGTCTTCTATGATGGTTAGAGTGGTCACTTCAGGTATTGGTCAGACGTTCCATGGTTGACATCAACGAATCTGGTGTTGTAACGGCTGCTCTGATAATCGCTCTATCTTCCAGTCCTATCGTCGCCCTGGCCGTCCACTGCCCTCTTGTTGCTGAAATCTGCTGTTCAGGACCCATTTCTGCCAGCATCGTCTAACTGCCACATAGCTCCGAAACAAATACAGACCGATTCATCGGTTTGTCCATACAGACAATGGCACGTAGTCCAATGGCACGTCCTCTTTCAAATTCCTTCACTATAATCATAGTGATAGCGATTTCGCCGACGAGTCATTGTTACAGTTAGGGTAGAAAAACGCAATCAAATCCACTGGAAGTTTTGTTCCTAAAAGCGAGATTTGCACCATCAAGATCCTCACTTCCAATGCGCTGTAGCTCCGGTTGTTCTTTGATTGGGTGCGAATTTTTAATCATCTGCATATTCCGTCGAAAGTTTTTTCCATTAGAAGTTTCATTGTCGGATTTTTTTTTTTCGGGGTTGCATTAATTTTTTTTTTTTGTCAAAGAATGTAAATTAAGCATTTAAAGGTGGCAAATAGATTTTTAAATTGTTTCATTATTAAATCTATTTCACGCGATTAGTTAAGATGGATACTAGAGTTAAAAAGTGTAAGTATTATAAGCAAAATATCTTACATTCAAACTTTATAGAACTCTTAATTTTTAGAATTATGGCTAATACACAACATAAATTCTCTTTATCTTAGTCTGAGAGACGGACTACCAGTCACCAGGCTTGAATTTTCTAAATATTTCAAGTTTATACTTCCTATTTATTTGAATCTATACTTTTACAGTTCTTACTTTGATAAAATAAGATGTTGACTTTTATTACTTTAATATTCTTAGCAATATTGTATTTCTCCGATCTAGAAAATTCACTTAAATAATTAAATGACATGAAAAAAAATGGTAGAAATCAGAAGTTATTCATCTCATCTATCAAAAGGCTATCACTGTACTGGGCGTTTCAGAAATACTTTTACTCACTTTGGTGGCGGGTTCCTAACACTAAAACAAGAACAAAAGTCCATATAAACATATGTCCGAAAATCCTACGGTTTTCAGTTATTAAAGAATAAACGTACTGACACATCTGTTAGACTGTCAGTTATTAGCAAGTGTTCAAACTTTTAGCACGTCAGAAACTCAGAAGAAATGTTCATCCTTTGGTTGTCACTATATAGATTCCAGAAATCATTAATTAAAATATGCTTTTATCTTATTTGTTAAATGATACCATTTATCAATAAATAGCTGGAAACTGATTGATCTTTTTTTTTATGTTGTCTCCAATGATTTTTTTTTCCATTCCCATGTCTTTCGAATCAATCAATGAACAGGTTCATTGATTGCAAAAAGATTCAATTTGAATTGCAGAAAGTTTTTGATCATGTCATTGGCTACCATTTTATTAGATCTCTATTTTTCTGATGATGAATGCTTTGAATTTATTCTATTTGCTATCGCACTTAGGCTTTTACGTTGATATTGAAATTGAAATTTGGTACTTGGCTAATGTTCAGCATGCATTCAGAAATTCTAAACGAAAAGATAGATTTTTTTTAATCAAAATATGTGATCACAGAGAGATATTTCTCTCTTCATTTTCTGAGTTCCCGAAGGAGCGACAAAGCATCTGTGAGCCACGGACTTTCCATATTCGAAATCACTCTTTTATCTCCTTTTTTTATGTTTGAAATTTTTCACAGAGATGGAATAAGGTTCTCTTTAAAGCCCAAATAGTGAAAATGGGAGAATTCTGATTAAAGCAATTAAAATACCTGTTTAACTTTGAATAAAGCAATTTACAAGATGATGTTTTGATGTTTTTCAAATATTTACAAACAACGTTATAAATATTTACAAATTTTCACAACTGCTTCTTTAAAATATTATAGATTAGAAAAATATCATCCTATAAATTATTTTACAGTAAATAAAAATGCCAAAATACTTCGACAGTATTAAGAAATATCCACAGCAATTTACAACATCTAATAAGCAGTTTAGTACTTTACATGCATCCAAGACAATATTCTGTCTAAATATATGCCGTCCATCAAATCTGTTCTGGGTGCTTATATTTATTTTCATCTTTATTTACTTCCAATTCCATTTTTATTCTTTATTTTTGATGAAAATTTCATTAAAGTTAAGAAATACATTGTAATAACAATATCATCTACAAATCTTAACAGCGAAGATGATTCTTTATTTCAAAATGCATGTCTTATAAAATATATTAAGACAAATATTAAATAAAATAGGAGTATAGTACCTGATTTTAATATTTGTCAATGTACAATATGTAGATAGCTCTGCAGTAAGTCTAACAATACTGACACATTCTGACCATTGACAATGCTCACAATCGACCGGCCCTTGTGACTTGAACAAATGTAACACAAAATTTTAGGTAGCAAACTTAATTAATTAATTAGTACTACAATTAATATCTTATTACAATTGCTAGTAATGTTGGTTTACGGCCATAGTCAAATCTAAAAGTTAAACCTGTAATCCCTTGGATTAATAATCACATCTTTGTAAACATTGCATTTTAATTCTCATACGAGTAATCTTGTAACCCATTAAAATTGCGTTTTTATATTTCGTCCAATATAAACTGCTTATTATTTAAACTTTTGCATACCTCATTAGCTCATTATTTTATTTCTCTACAAGCACTTCAACTCCAGAGATCCCTCGGTTCTATGAATTGCACATCCCTGAACGGATATGTGGAATCTTCATATAATCTCACTGGAAATCTAGCTGTTACCAAAATCCTCATTAGGACTTAGTAACATTAAGATATTATACTACATTATTTTTTTATTGATGATTTGATAAAAAGATTTATTACTTTACTTCTGTAAATAAGAAATCCAAAAATTACACGAAAATATTCGAATTTTAATTGTAAGTTGAGTTGTAAATACACTGCCTGGCAGAGAAAATGCTACATCATAAAGGGATGCTCACAAACAGACCAAACGGGCATGCATAGATAGCCAAACAGAACAAATGATTTAATTTTTCAGTGGCCTAAAATACAGGATGGTCAATAAGAAGTGGGATCCCATTTTGGGCAATACCATTGCTCAACTCCATATTACATCGATTCGATGAGTGTCCGAATAATGTCCTGTGGTATCGTAGACCATGTGGTGTTGATCCGAGTCCACAGTTCATCTTCATTACGTGAGGATGGGAGGAGGGGTATTCAACCGACGTTCAATCGTGTCCCACAGATTCTAGATTGGGGAGAGATCGGGGAATAGGACTGGCCAAAGAAGCATCATGTTGCGTTTCTTCCGCAATACGGCACAAGGACCAACCGGCGGTACAAAGACCTACAATGAAACGTCTCTTGAACTAGCGGCGTTCCTAGAAATTTTGCTGCCCGGGGCGGTCTCCAATTTGCCGCCATTTCTAAATCACTGAAATGGTGGTTTTTATAAATTAATAAACATAAATAAATAATTGTAATTGAGACAAACTAGAGGCGGGTAACTTTTTTACCATTGGATGCCATATTTAAATTACAAAACATATACCTAATTTACAAAAAAAAAATTACCATTAAATATTTTTTATTTTATATTTATAAATAAATAATTTCATTTCTTTTGAATAAACAAAACAAATTGTACACATATGTGTATGTAAACATATTTATATATTTACTCTTCTAACTTTCATAGTAGAAAAATCGTGTATAATGCTCTCAAAATTTATATTATTTGTAATTTTTTGTTCTATGGACAATATTGCAAGATTTATAGTCTTAAATCACGCATTGTGGAACGAAGATAATTTTTTATCAACTTCAATTTGGAGAAGCTCCTTTCGCAATTAGCGATACTGATAGCAATTGTTAAAAAAATTCTTAGCAAAATTACAATGTTGGGTACAGACTTTTTCAATCTATACTGTTGAATAAATTTTTGTAGATCAAGAGCCTTAGTAGCCTCCCCCCCCCCCGTTTTTCCAACGTTTTGCCTCTTCTTGTAGTGCAGGTACAGCCATAAAAACCTGGATCTTTTTCTTTCAATATGGAACTGTTCTTTATCAATGTCAATAAAGTCATTTATTTAACATTCAAATTCTTCATTTAGTAGGTTACATGATATTATACACGAATATTTTCTTGCAAGGACATGCAACTGATCAAAGCGTTCTTTTATTTCCTTTATAATTCTATCCATAGATAAAAACATTTCTCTTGCTACTTCTTGTTCTAAGGATAGCTCCACGTCTCGTGAATTTTCCCCACTCATATTTCTTCTTTCATCTAACTCGACGTTCAGTCGATATCTCCAACTCTTCACAAATTGTTTTGGCTGCTATAACAGCGTTTTGTATTAGCACATCTCTTTGTTCCATGAAATGGGTTTGCAAAGAATTTAGTTTTATGTGGCATTGATGAACATTTAACCCTTTTATTTGAAGGTATTTTTGCGCGTCATTAACTTCCAAAAGGACGGGTTCCCATAAATTGAGATAATATAGAAAAGAAAAAGATTGCATTGAATTGAGTAATATTCCATCATCTGATCTCGTTTTACTATTTTCTTTTTCAGATGTCAATTTTTCCAAAGCGCTTAAAATGTAAAAAAAAAGGTTTTTTTTTTTACTATAGTTACTGCTCCTGCTCTAGCGCTCCAGCGCTTCTACGCTGCGTTTAACACCTTAACCAGTGACAGAAAGTAAAACATTCCATCGACGAGTGGAAGAAGAAAAAAGAGAAAACAACTGTTAGACAGTTCCAAAAAATGTTATGGAATCAATAGCAGTAGTAGCTGCATGTAAACATGCCAGGTTTATAGAATGATTTGTACATGGTACAAATTCTGCATTTGGATTTATTAACATAATGCGAGTTTGAACACCGCTGTGCTTTCCAGCCATGACGGCAGCCTTATCGTAAGCCTGTCCTCTGCAATTATTATATCTAAACCGTCATTTTCTAATTTCGTTAAAATCATATTTGTGATTTCCTCAGCAGTTTTTTTTCCTTTAGTTTCTATAAATTCAATAAACAATTCAACTTTAACTTCGCTGCCATCAATAACTACATATCTAATAATTTGACTGTTTTGATCTTTGTGAGAAATATCTGGAGTGCTGTCAAATGTCATACAGAGGTATTTAGCTTGCTTTGTTTGATCCATAATTGTTTTTCTCACTGCGCCTCCCAATAGCTTTACGAATTCATTCTGAATCTTCGGCGACAAATAGAAGATACTATATTTATTACCCATCTTAATTTTTACAACAAGTTCACGTAATACTTGGTCGTACTTAGCCAACAAGTCAACAAGCTCTAGAAAATTTCCTCTATTTTCCATTGAATTGATCTCTTCCTGATGAACACTTTCATGATGACCTCGAAACGCCAAATTTTTGTTTTGCTTAGAATCTAATTATATCAACTATTCTTGTAAGAATTTCCTTCCATTTTTTGATTTCCTTATCAATATTCTGTTATTGTAGATTACCAAAAGTTGTGCCATGTCCAAGTCTTAATTCTAATTCCGTCCATAGGGAAAATGATCGAATGTGCAGTGGGCTCAACTCGTGTTGCCTTATTTTGGGATTAAGTTTCCACCATTTGTTAAAACCATTTTCCATGCTATTCCACATGCAAAAATGTTAACTACACTATTCATTTCTATAGTGTAGATAGTCAACTTATGAAGTGAACAAGCTGTTTTTACAACTAAAACTAAATATAAAAAATGCCGCCCCAAAATATATACCACCCCACACCCTCCCTAGGTACGCTACTGTCGTGAACGCATCCGTTTGACGAAATTGCGTATGACAGCATCTTCAAGGCATCAACACTCCTTATTCGTCTCCAGACACATTAACAGCAAAAACAGTTCCTTCTCGCAGCCGGGACGACGTCTTGAATGACGGCTTCCCATGATTGCAGGGACCATATTATATTGATATTTTAGAAAGTATTTAGTAATTACGCCGAAAAGTTACTAACAATGTCGTGTTGTATTTTATCTTTTTGTGTTTTTCTTTCTTTTTTTTGTGCTGGCTTTGTTTCTGGCTTTCTGGTTTTCGGGGGCAACGCAGTGGGTAGCCTGGACTCGCTGTCTGCGTCCCGGGCTGATTGCTGGATCTTTTCTGGCTGTTAGTTTTAGTGTCCCTGTGTTTTTAGGTGATGTCTTTATTTATATTTTATTTTTCATGTGAATTTGTCCAACTCTGTCTTCTCGGGTGTAAGGAGCAATGCAGCGGGTGGCTTGCAAACTTCACCGACCGGGATGGGTAGGGTCTTTGACGGCCCATCTTGGACTGATGCGGTCCTGCCGTCTGCATCCCTTCACTGGTCGACACGATTGGTTGAAATGTTTGTTTTGTCGTGGGTTTTGTATTTGTTTAAATTTTTAGTTACATTTCACTTATGAGCTTATTATTTTGTTGTGCTATAATTTTTGTGTGTGTGTTTTTATCCTCAAGGCCAGTTTTTATCGGGTTTTTAGACTTAATGTTGGTTTTTTATTCTTTATTTTTAATTTTTTGGATTTATACTTTTTATTATAGATGTTTCAATTTAGTAATCTGTTACTGATATTTTAATTGAAATTTATTTTTAATTCTGTGTATTTTTTGAGTGTGTGTGTGTGTGTGTATTGATCTAAAAGCCAATTTCTGCTTGGGTAACGGTTCCCTAACAGACTAAAGGCTTCCCATCTGGTTGTCTGCTTATATCACATCTTCATGGTTTGACATTTTCTCTGTCAGGCAGTATATTATTCCTAGAAATCCACTACTTGCTAAACTATTTTTCTAAAGCACTATTTTTAAGCTTACTGTAAGCTTGTAAATAAGTAGTTTCATTCACAGCGAATTCTTCCTATTGGTCTTTATGTAATTTCTTTTTTTCATTTAATAGAATGCAAGGAACTTGGCTGTTATAAAAAGAAAGACTACTGGAACAAAGATGGAATTTTAGGA
>JAFIDM010012231.1:15964665-15997356 GCA_023159025.1 Thereuonema tuberculata
GACATCTTTCTGCAGCCCTCACTTTCGTTCTGCGACATTGACGCCCCGTCGCTCGATATTCTGGTTTGGGGATAGTGACAGTAATAGATAGTAAGATAGTGATATAATTTTTGCTGAAGGTGATCAGAATCACAAGGTCATCGAGACGTCTTCATGAAGATCCTGTCAAATTTATACGAAATTCGTGTTATAAAAGTGTTATTATAGACTGGAAAATTACGTTTCAATGCTAACAGAGATAGCGGGTTTCCAGGATGATAATAAGATTCAGTCAAATGACTGGGATAGTTTTGAGTTTTTTAGAAATTATTCTACAGGAATAATTTCTATAGTGCACTCCACTTTCCGTTTGAGTTGATTGAAGAAATCATTAAAAAAAAGGAGTCGGAGTCGATTAGTCGATCATTTCCTATTACCTGGCAGTCCCGTTCTCCGGATCTGATTCCATGCGATTTCTTGCTGTGGGGCTATTTATAGTGCAACCAACGGGTCAAGACAACCGGGTCAAGTCACGTGGGATGTCACAGCAGCAGTAACCTCTCCTGCAGGGTTCAAAGAAATACTACATTGGAACAGCATTTCTTTTAAATGAGAAAATTTGGATGTGAATTTTATTTATGAGAAATTATTGATTAAATGCTTATAGAATAGATGTTTCATTAGTTGTATAGTTTTTTTGGTTTTTTTGATTACAGATTGATTAATTTGATTAAATTGGTATTTTTTTGTTTTTTGAACATTTTTATTTTCTTATTAATTTTTTTTTTAATTATTTTATTAATTAATTTTTTGATAGTTTGTTTTTAAAATCAATATATTTGGTTGAGCTTTCGTAAAATATTGTGTATAATCTTCTTAAAATTTCTGTTTACATCTGTTTTAAATTTTATAATTATTTTTAGGTGAAAGATTCATCTCATGATTCGATCAATGGAGTAATGTTTTCAAATTTTTTGTCAGTTTCATCAGTGTCCGAATCAGTATGGACCAGGGAAATAATCAAAGAATCTACCTTGTTGTCTAGAATTCCTTTTTGGAGCCAACATTTTTCTGCAATCTTATTAACATTTTTGATAGCGTTTTTCCAGTCGTCAGCTGTAAAATTCCCCAAAGATTCCTCCCCTCTCTTCTGAACTTGAGTCTCATTAAAATTATTGCTATTTCCATTTCTTCTTTCAAAAAATGTTTTGTACTGTGCCGATATTAGCTCAATAAAATTTAAATCACAATGATGTGGAGGCAACCAGAGAACATTGTGTCCAGTCATTTCACACAGGGTATCAATGATATATCGTTTCTTGGCATGGTTTCGAGCACGTTGTAGTAACTCACCCTTCAGTTCATCAATACTGATGCTGATTTGATGATGATCCAACCAGGCTGCAACATCAGTTTTTTTCGTATTCATAGTCGGAGCTTTATCAATTTCTACACTGTGATACGGAGCATTGTCCAATACTACAATGATGTGGGTAGGCAGATTTGGTAGAAGCTGGTTTTAGAACCACATTTTGAAATTATCACTATTCATCTCGTAATGAAAATCTCCTATCTTATTAGCTGATTTAAATAATAAAGACGAATTTGGAACAAATCCTTGATTAATTCCTGCATGCACAATGATAAAACCTGATCCCGGTCCTTGATTAACTTTTCGAGCAGTTTTCGCTGTTTCATCTCGGCAGACTTTTCTAGGAATCTGCTAGATAGGAATCCATGTTTGATCCAGACAAGCGATTGATTTGCTATCTTCTTTAGATTGATGGTATTTCCGTAAAAACTCTTCTTTTCACGACGATGTCTTCACTTTCATGTAAAAGGAGACGATATTGCTTTTGCTCCATATGTATCCTAATTCGTGTATAATTTCCGAAATGATTCCTTAAAGTTATTTGTTATCTTAACTTCTTCGTATAACATAGTTAGAGTTGGTGTTTTACCTTCTGAATATAAGCACTGAACACAGAGACAGATAAGATATTCCGAATTCGTCAACATCGGTTATAAGTTCATGGAGCTTCCTTTTCTTACTCGATGTAGATAAACCTTGGGTATCCGCAGGCCTTGCTCGTTTTATTCTGCAAAAAGTTCTTTTGAAAATGCCTGTAGCTGAAGCTATTCGATCCTGAATTTGTGGTAAAGGTATTTGATGTCCTGCATTCTCAAATTCCTGTCAAAAATATTCCTCGAGTTTTAAAATAGTGTCTCAAGCGCAGCTCTGAAATATTTTGCGTCAATAGGAAACTGTCAATTAAATCAGTGCCTGGGCTTTGAGTCGCGGCTGGTTTCTGATTGACTTAAACATACGTCATCGCCATTGGGCTTGTATTCAATTGCCATTATACGCTGAAAGCACTGTAAAGAGTTTGGTTTATCATAGAAATGTTGCAAATTTGCCAGACTTAAAAGATCGTATTACGATTTGTGTGCGAGGCATCGCGAAGCATCACTTGTGTTCAGCCATTGAACACACTGTTCATAGCATGCAAATTTTATAACTTCAAGATGGGGAACACATCCAGCAATATTCTTTATATCGCTAATCAAACAGTGAAGTACCCATCAGGAACAAATAAATTCTTTTTGATTGTGTTTTGTTAATTATTGTTTATTTTGTTGTTTATTTGTTTTTGTTGTTTATTTGTTGTTTTTTCATGCATTTTTTTGCTATAAAGCTCTCCCTAGGGGTACATTTTGAACCTATTCTTTACATAATCCTTTTCCACATCCTTTGATTAGTCTGTATAGAAATTTTGATATTAGTCCGCTTATTGTTTACAGCTTTAGAATTCTCTGAATTGATCAAGTTTAATTCCAATCACCTTATATCTCTTCGCAATCAAACTGTTTACGGCCGATTGAAAATTCTGAAAATGAGAAGTCCTTTACTAAAAATTTGCGATTTTTCTTAAATATCTTACCATATTTTTCACAACATGACCCCACCACCGCTGTATCTGTCTCTTTCTTGTATATTTCACACCATATCAGAGAGCGTCTAGAATCTGAGGGAGAAAAAATTGAAACGAATCACATCTGAGAAAATACAGTGAGCCATTGATAACTTATCCAATTTCGATGGAGTCGACATCACTGCAAACGTGCGCTACTGTGAGCTCTGGATAGAGGGACAAAGAATACAGACCTTTGGGCATATAGCCCGACACGTCGTAGACGTCCCGCTAAAGTTATCGGAATATCAGCATTCCTGTGCTGGAATGGAGGCAACTAGCGTCTAGAATCTGAGGGGGAAAAAATTGAAACGAATCTCATCTAAGAAAATACAGTGACCCATTGATAACTTATCTCATTTCGATGGAGTCGACACCACTGCAAAAGTGTACTACGGTGAGGTCTGGATAGAGGACTCGCTTGCCGACCAGCCGTTGTGCGAAGATTACATTTCGCGGTTACAGCTAAAAATCTATTTTCATGCGTCGTCGTAGATCGAGGACGATCTCTTCGCATGTATCTGGATCACATTCCATTGCTTTGAAACACTGCCTAGATGCTGGATATAATACTAGGGGAGATTCCGAGCTCCCTGGCAACATCATTTACTTTGCTTTCGTACAGTCCTATAATTCTTTGCCGAGTTAAATCATCTAAATGATGTCTTTATGGCAAAAATTTCACGTTCATCACTTCTTTTCTTCACGTTAAACGGTATCTCCACTCCTAATTCATCTATCACACCAATTTGTCTTTAAACCGTTTTAACTACCATTTTCGCCATGTTTCTACTGATCGTCTACGGGTATCCAAATTACTATAAGCTGTTTTGTCTGATTTTGTCTTTGAAACCATCAGAACTTGCGGGAGTCCTTAGGATCTGTTTTGAGATATACTCCATTTCATAGAATAAAGTCAGCTCAAACACACACACACTGTTTTAAAAAGAAACAATGATGCTTTCTTTAGTTTGAATCCCAGCTGATGCATGGATTTAACATTTCTCTAGCCCTTCCTTCCCGTCAGCATTCGTTTGATCAACCTATGAGATGAAACCAAGGCTTTGAATTAAATTCTAAGCTTTCGATTGTTTTATTTTCAACTTTTTCATTTTAACACAGACAGTGATATGAACAATAGACCGCAGTGTAGTGACTCTCAATTCCTTATAAAAACGCAGTTAAGTTCTATTGTAATTTAAGAAGAAAGAAAATGGTAATATTTAGAACTTAACTTACAATGAAAATGAAAAGTATAGTTAATACATTTATTGTTAGCTTGCTTAAAGACTGATCGCAGGAATTGCAGAAATAATCAGATGTACATTTACCAAAGCAAGGGATAGCAAAAGAACATTTCAGTACTTTCCTGACCTCTTTGGCTATTACTGCAATTGCGGAAAATTGATAATAATAGTGGCTCATGGATTATGTTCATCTGGAATATTTTGTCTTTCAAATATTATTTATGAGCGGTTAGAAAGACAAGATTAATTGTAAGTAAGGGATTAATAACTATTTTTCCTAATTTGTCTTTATGATTTTTTTTTATTATGGGTAAGAAATATAACTGCACCGCCAGTATTTCTTTATTGAATACCTCCAAATATTTTAGTTTTAAAAATTGATTTTATTTTGTGATGCTTAAACAGTTTAAAAACATTTTAATTTGTGTAGTTGAGGAGGGAAAAGTGGAAGGAAAGAGAGGAAGAGGAAGAAGAAGGATTGGAATGCTGGATGATGTTAAAAGGGGAAGAAAGTATGAACAATTGAAGAAACATGCACAGGATAGAAAAAAATGGAGAGCGTCCAATTGAAACCTGTCATAAAGACAGTTACACCAGAGAGAGAGAGAGAGAGAGAGAGAGAGAGTTGAGGATGTTGATTGTAACTTTAAGCACTAGCCTAATAGACAATAAATTGTAAGTTCTTCATTAATAATGAAGCATCCAGATGACGCCTATTAAAAGATTTTCATTCTAAAGCTCCTTTTACTCATTCATAATATAAACTTAAAATTAAATCAATAATAAAAATAGAAGAAGTTAGAAAAGTGGAAATTGATTGGGAAAATGTTAAAATGATAGGTAGAGTAGAAGAAGGGTAATTTCAGCATCAAAAATTAAAAATAAATTCGAAGAATAAAATCAGCATTCGAAGTGAAAGGTAAAAGGTAAATAAATTCAAGTGGAAAATAAAAGTTAAATGAAATAAGTAATAAAATGAGACGTTGGTGGCATGACTGCGAACTTGCAGAGGAATTTTTTTTATTTCATTTTAAAATCTTTAGGTAAATTGCTGTGATGATATTCGATTTCTTACACACTTTCTATGCCTGCCGAGTCCACACATTACAGAAGGAAGAATATTCTACATTTTTCAACTTTAACGAATTATCATAATTAAATAAAAAACAGAGACAATTAAGAATTTAATTTTAATACAATTATCGAACCAGTATAGGTTTAATTAAATAAAATAACAAAAGAGGTTGATCAATAAATCAAACTTTTTAAATTTCATCAGAATGTAAAACTTTGTTGTAGAGGAAAATTTATAAATATAGAAAGTGTATTTAAAAATGTTAATACTGCAATTTAATAATAAGGTACACTGAAATTAAAAAAAGCTTTTTATAGTATAAAAAGTTTCAAAGCATAAAAATTTTGTACACTTTTTTCAAAGATGGAGACCTTTCTTGCCTCTTAAATGCAAAAATGCTGGGAAATCATTAGATTCTACTGCATTATACACAGTACAGAATGTCAAAACTACAAACCAGATTTTTAAACTGAACTTGCTAGGAATACTAAAAGCATTACTATTTTAGAGAAACTGAAGGACTTTGTGAAGTTCCACCCTTCTAGATCCGTTTGTGTTCAATCTGACACTCCCTTTCCGAACAATTGCGGTATTTCAAATTGTTCGTCAAATTCTTCTGGAAGTAACTTTGACTTTACTTTAGCTTACCCATCGACTCTAATGACGCACAGGCACACACTTGAGCACTATCCAAATGCAACTATGAAGCCTTTTCCTGAACTTTTTTCTACATTCCTGGATCGGTCTTTTGCGGCTATAGGCCTTACAAAATGGCAGTTACCATCATTAGGTTAGATCGGAGCCTCATTCAGTAGTCATTGCAATATGGTTCTTGTAGAACTAATGACAGTTACAGTAAAAAAATGCTTCATCTGATGTGGAATTTTTTTAAGTGCAAAGATCGTAAGGCGTAGGTGAGAATGATCTGTTCACAACCTCCGAAGATGTGCCTACCTTCTTTCGTTTGTTTTTCTTGGCCAGGTTATTCTTTAAGAAATACATTTACTGATAATTCAGATCTTTCTCATCTGGTGGTAAGTTTTTGTTTTTATTCAAGCTATTTGACTTTATGATTATCGTGTTCAGTACGGATTTTACAAAATATCTACTAATGTTTTCTTCTAAGATACTCGCTACAAAAAATGTTTGTTTTATTTGTCAGTAAGTTGACTGATTATCTACGTCTTCACTACAACGCCACAGCTAAATTAAAACTTAAGTTCTAATATTCAAACATAATATGAAATTATTTACTAATAACGATATAAGACACATCCTCTTCCTATCTACGCTATATTTCGCAGTTTATTACTTTTAAATGCTTCATCAGGAATAATTAATTGAATGAAATTGAGGCCACCACACTTTCAATGTAGAACAAAATTTATAAACTTAACAAAATAAACTACATTACACTAGTACTTTCACAGTGTTGACACTGCATTGTCAAGTGGACGGTTACAAATTTAAAAAATGAGAACAACAACGTTGGGAGCTGCAGGAGAACAATTGCGTCACGTGTGTCGGGATCTGTTCCATTTTCCTTTCCGGGGGGAAGGGGTCGCTGCTTCCTAATCGGGCCGGGCGTGTAAGGGAAGAAAGCTGTAAACTCAAAGATGAGTGAAGGATTGCGTAGATTTTGTAGCATCAATGTGGGGGGGGGGGGGAAGTGGCTGCTCATGCGGAGAGGTTTTAATCGAGAAAATAAGTGACCAGAGAAGAATTAAATGAGATGGAAGCGATTTTGCCAATGAAGAAGCTTATATTAATAGCAAAGATGACTTGAACAGACCCCGACACACGTGACGCAATTGTTCTCCTGCAGCTCCCAACGTTGTTGTTCTCATTTTTTAAATTTGTAACCGTCCACTTGACAATGCAGTGTCAACACTGTGAAAGTACTAGTGTAATGTAATTTATTTTGTTTATAAGTTTATAAATTTTGTTCTACATTGAAAGTGTGGTGGCCTCGATTTCATTCAATTAATCAGGAATGATATTACCAAATTCTTTATTATATTTAACGAAGAGTTTTTTCCATGTATACTATGCCTGATGAAGAACTTAAAAGTAATAAACTGCGAAATATAGCGTAGATAGGAAGAGGATGTGTCTTATATCATTTTTAGTAAAACTTAGGTTGTTGAAATTCGTTTTTGCTCATAGAAATTGACGATATTTCTAAATGTTTGTCTTATTTGAGTACAGTTTCAGGAGAAAAAAAAGATAGAAGGCATATTGAACATGTTGACATTAAAATCTGTTCAATAAACTTATAAATAGCATAAATAAAGATTTACAGTCGTTCTGCTGTAGTGGAAATAAATAAATCTATTCTCCGATTTCTTCGTTTTTTGTCCTTTTGTTCTTTGATGAAATCACAGCAGGTTACAATCCCAGAATTAAAAAAAAATGCTTATGTACTTTTTATTATTTTGCAGTAAAATCTTGAATGTAAAATAACTATCATTAAATAACAGTTTTTAAAATTTGTGTTTTTAGAATTTTGAAATCAGTTTATCCAAATTTTTTGGAAAATTTTTATAGTAATTCATCTGTTACTTATTTATTATATAGAATATATTGATGTATTATTATATATTGATAAAAGTTCCTTCTCTGTGTTAGAATTTCTTTATGTTATATCAGACATAAAAAGATTTAAAATTCGACACATCCAATAAGTATCAAGTTAAATAAAACTATTCATTTCCATGAATAATTATTGTTAAAATTAAATGTTAAAAAAAATACAATTATTCCTTTTTGCTTCTAAAGATAATGTGCTATAGTTATGAAAACGTGTCAATTAAAAAAACTGGCAATATCTTCTACCTATTTCTTTTGGTAAGATTAGACAATTCCTGACTTGCGTTAAGCTAAGTTTATGAAATTTTACAATTTCACTTCTCCTGCAAATGTGATCTTTGTATGAAATGTGAACTAAGGAATGCGAAAACATTTTATATATTGTTGGACAAACAAAATCATTTATTGATAAATACAACATTACGATTTTTTTCAAACATAATAAATAATAAGATTACTGTCCACTCCTTAAAAATGATATAACGTATACCATTCTCGTTTAGCTGTACTTCATTTCCTCTGGCCACACTTCTACTATCGATAACAAAATAGATCATCAGGTAACAATCAAAGCACTGATTCCGCTCGTTTGTAAAAAATTGTAAAAAACTTAATTATAAAATCACAAAAATATTCTTAGTATTTGAAAATCAAATAAGTTTCGGTCTGATTCAAACAAATCCATTAAATGAAACGTTTAAATCATATTTTATTTCAAAGTGACCCAAACTTGAAATAAATAACATTGAAAATAAATGGATCCACTGTCTTATGTTTTATTCCCAAAATAACACATAATGGAAAAAAAAAAATATTGTGAACCGAAGAACACAAGTAGACATCTAACATTTTTCTTTGTTCTATATTTACGTAGCCTGCACATTAATTTTAGTTTCGATCGAAATTTGGGATTTCTAAATATTGAACTTCGTATTCTTTGAATTAATATTCCATACATTCCATTCATTGCATAAATGAAAGGTAAATAAAAAAAAAAAAATCTTACAGTTACCTCCAAAAATTAAAACTGAAACTTTGATTTATTTCTATACATTCGACTGATTTTGTTTTATATAATCATAAAAAGTCTTCATGCATCAATTTTTCAAAGAAGGGTCATCATTTTCTTCGGTTAATATAAAATTTACTTGATTTTAACTAAAAATATCTAACGGAGTATTAGAGGTCAAAGTTTATGACGAAATAACAATTAGCAATCTATTTGAATTTCTTAATATTAAATTATTTAAGTTGAATAATTCCATATAGGAAGTTTTGGTTTTAAGGTAGAATTGATGTCTAAGAAAAATAAAAGTACACATCGCACTACACTGGTCATCAAAGTGTGTGTATTCTAAAGGAAGAATAGATGGTCTCCTCTTCGAGTAACTACTTGCTATAGGAGCGCTGAAACTATAAGCTCCAAAATTTATTGACACGTAGCCAGAGAGAGGCTCGAGGGGCTAAGTTCCTTCCGAAATCTATACAAAGAAAAATCTCTCTCAAGAGTTGAAATGAAAGGAACTAGTCATATCAAGTCCCTTATTCGCTTCTTCCGACATCCAAGGGAAGCCAGGAAGTGGTGGGATTCTTATTATAGTCGGCCACAACAAGGCACTTTTGAGAAATGATCCCTCTTTGAAAGAAAATTCTGGCTACAGTCCTGGTCCAGCTTTAACTCCAGAAGAGTATCCCGGTTAACATTTTAGACCACACTTAACGGCTACGTGCATTTATAGGAAGTTTTAGTTATTAATTTCTACGGGTTGAAAACGAAATAGAACATTAGTTAGAAGTTTAATGTGCCGTTACAACAAACATTAAAAAAGCCAACTTTAGACACAAATACAAAATAAAAATGACTCCCAACAAGGGACGACGCTATTGAAGATAGGTAGGAACTTATTACTTGATAATGGAACCTGTAAAATATAGGGTTCCAAAACGTACGTCGGATTTTATTGTACTTAATATTTTTTTATTTTGTATTTGTGTCGAATAAGTTGGCTTTTTTAATCTTAATGAAATAGAACAGTTTCTTCTATTGACTAAATTATAATTTACAGTAACATATATTTACGAGATGAATTCCATTCCACAGTCTGCTATAGAATCCTAAATTGTGTCCTCACTATTCTTCGTGTGGCTCTATTGCAACATTTGGAACTGCCTTCGATTTTGATTTTAGCCAATACCTTTTCTGCAAAGAATAAAAACTTTTTAAAAATTAAATCTAAAAAGAATAAAGACGCAACAATGCAAAGAATGAAAGTTGAGCAGATGACAAAAGTGTAATTAAATTTCATCAGAATGAAAGATTTTCCATCCTCTAGATACAATTCCTGATGATCACTATCATGTTTACTTCTTCATCGTAAAGGAAAGAAACATAACAATTTTATTTTTTGCTTTATTAGATAAGTAATAAAATGGACTAAGAAGCTGTTGACTGATTTCTGACAGAATACGACTTTTTTAACTTGTTAATTTAAGTTTACATATTACAACAATATATCTCTAATTACACTAAACTTTGCAAACTTTGAGATTTAAAATAAAAATCACAAATTTTTAGAATCCCTAGCGAGTAGTTTTCTCTGAGTAATTAAATCCATTAAAAACATCACGAACCAATCTTGAACTTTTCTGAAAAATGTTATTATTTTTATTTGTTTAAAACCGTGAAAATAATTGAAACGAAAAATCTCTTATTTGTAAATTGTAGTGGGTAAACTCCCAAATTCAATAATATCTTCAAATTTTCAATTTCTTGAAAGCTAGTAGCTATTAAATTTGCCAAATCCATTTCATTTTAGTCATCTCAAAGCAGATGCAAATGATAGTGGATTAATACTACGGAGTAATACCGCTATGCATTGTTATGGAACATTTTGTTCATAAATTTGAAAAGTTTTCGGTTGAGCAGAAAAGTTTTTTAACAAAAAAATTAGATGAAAAACGGGAAACCGATGCACAATTGTTTGCTTTCACGCCTTGAGCCATGATCATTGGTGGATAGCTGTTTCGTCCTTATTCCCACTTCAGAGAACGGGACAATGATCCATAGGTTTTGACGCGTTCTGAACTTGATGATCGAGGGTAAATCTGGCCGATAAGTTCTAATAAGGACGAAACCGCTGTCACAGATTCCCATCAATGATGGCTCAAGGCGTGAAAGCAAACGATTGTGCATTTTCATTGTTTTTCCGTTTTTCATATTATCTTTAATACACGTTAAGCCTTCTTACAAAACAATGAAATCGTCTGATATTGATAATTATGCATATCAATTTCCAAACAATTATTACACAATTTTATGTGATTAGGAAATACACATGCATTTCAGAATACAATAGATATATTTACCGTGAAGGGAAAGTAAAAAGATGCCGGAGTACCATAAACACCAGGGAAAATATTAGCAAAATACCAAGTTAGAACTGTATAGAGTATTATTTGGATAAACAACATTTTTATTAAAAGGATAGGTGTCAGTTGTCCAACTACTTTCGCACTTGCCATGTTATTCCACTGAAGTCCTTCTCCTGAAATAACAAATTTATTTGGATATTTTCGCATACTACAGAGTAAAAAAGTAAGTAATATCTGACTTACATAAATATTATTTTAATATCATTCATTAAAATACTTTCATCAGCCTTTTTAGTTGTCTTATGCTTCTGGCTCTTAATAGTAATACAATTTAATGTAGGAAAATAAAGATTTAAGGATTTCTAAGATTAATGAAATAAAATCTTTTGGAGATCTATCTAAAACCTTTTGTGAAGACATTCATCAACTTTTTGTATCATAAAATGCGATATTTTTTCGTAGTTTCATTGAAAAAAAAAAAAAAAAGACTTTTTGATACATTTCTATTTTTGTACCACTTACACTGAAGCACTGTTTAGATCTTAAAACAATCATAAGTTTCTTCGCAGTTAATATTGCTACCGGCTTTTGGGGCAATGGGTCAAAAGTCCACAATACTCCGGTGGCAAGGGGGGATAGGGAAAGGGTTGTCTTCCTAAAGCTGCGGCTGCGGCTTCCTGACTTCGTTCAGCAGACGAGTTACTTCTCCCGAACTGGGGCAGTCTTCGTCGCCGTAAGCCACTCGCTGTCTTCGCTAGGCTTACTCTCAGCTCCGGTCCCAAACTGAGCTCCGCTATCTTCTCTGGCCGACTGGACTCAGCTTCTCTCGGGCTTCGGAGTATCTCTTGCGGCTCCATGCCGCTAAGACGGATTCGGCTGTCTCCGGTTAGACACTTCTTCTCTCTCGGCTTGGCTATCGCCAAAACAGCTTCTATGGCTCCGGTTGGAGTCCCTACTCTTGCGGCTCCAGGCCGCCTAACCGACTTCTCGAACACGGCTCCGGAGGAGGGAGAGCCTGCTCTTGCGGCTGCTGCCGCCCAAACGATCTGCTTGAATACGGCTCTGCAGCTCCATAAATAGCCAAAGGCTGCCTCGCACTCAGTCCTGGAACGGTCAACTCCTTCCAGGGATGACAGGTTGGGCGAGTCGATTCACCCGATGGGAGGGTGACCCAATCCACTGGTAACAATATGCTTTACAATCCTTGTTTGGCTATTGAAATGTAACGAAAAAACTCTTTTAGCGAAATTCAGGATTGATTGATTGATTGTGGTGACTGTGGGTGGCAGGGAAGTCAAGCACCGCGACCTGTAGGGATATTGTGCTAGCCCACGGAGAGAAAGACTGAGAAAGTATGGTGGAGAAGTGCAGGGGAAACGGGAGAACCCCCAGAAAACCTGCCCAGCGCGGAACGTCTACCATCACGAAACCCACATGAGAACCGAACTCCGGTAGAAATTACGGATAATACATTTAAGGCTGTGTAGTTTTTTATTAAGAAGAAGCATTCACTTTTATTAATCCCAGTGAATTATTGACGTTGAATTATATTTAATACGAGCATTTATAATTGGAATTTTACTTATAAGTTTACCGATATTTATTTTTTGTTTTCATAAAAAAAATACTTTTCAGATCACTCCATCTCCTTCTCAAGAAAACAGTGTGCATCAACTTTATTTCCATTTGAATTTAGAAGGAAATATAATTTTGTAATTTCCAGTTGTAAGTTCTAAGAAAATTTAATTTTTAAAATAGTAAAGTCAGAATTTTGCTTGAGAGATCATATAGCGAATGTCAAGGTAACCTTTCGTATCTGACTAAATAAAAGGCTTTCAAGGAACTATTCCGTTTGTAATCATTAAAAGGAAGACAGAGAAAAAGTTTTTGAAGATAAGGCAGATTATAACGGTTTTAAAAAATATTTTAATTTTAAAAATTAAAGAGAGCTGACAGAAATCTTTACATCTATGTTTTTAAAAGATTATTATATTTAGATTAAATTCTAATTTCATATTTTATTTGATTTTTAGAGCAGCCAAATGTCTTTTACAATTAAGAAAAAAAAACAACTAACTTATAAACATTTTAGAATACTTATATAAATAGAAAATAAGAAATAATTTTCATAAATTACTTAAAATAGAAAAATTACTGAAATGATCAGTTGACTTTAAATTACATCTTTCCATTTAGTCTTGATGATTGGAATTTTTATTTTATTATATTATTTTTATATACATTCTGGTGAACTTTATCCGTTACCTTTTTCGTTATTGAAAGTAAAATTAACAACAAGATACATTTTAAGGAATATTATTAAGTTAATAAATAACTAAAAGCTTTTTTTTTAAAACGTTAGAAACATTCTGCAAAACTTACCATCTATTTCTAATTCTATAATTGTAGTTAACATGAATTTTATAGCAAGAATTGGAAATAAAGACATAAATAATAGGACTAGTAAACTTGTTTTGCTGTAATCAGGTTCCACGCCATAATACATCTCAGGAATCAAATATACAAGAAACCATATCATCATATTAAAACAAAGAGCAGTAGTGGCTAAAGTAAAAAGTAGAATAACATTAGTAGTAGGCTGAAATATGGAATTATTTAAAAATGAAAGAATAAGACATTGTTAAGGACATTTGATTCGTTTAATAAAAACAGAAAATGGTCAGATTTATTCGAACGCTGTCTATACACAGACTATCAACTAATTTTCAACGCTATGAAAATTTTGAACGCTAGTGGAATCTGTACGTAACATATTTTCTAGTTATTCATTCGGAAAAGCCTGAAATATATGGAAACCCCGAAAGGAAAAATCGTCCTCCAACCATGTTTTCATGATGTACAATAACAAAAGAATAAGCATTTGACAAAAATCCACACCTTATTCATATAATGCATACATTTAATTTTCATTCAAAGGAAAAATAGTTAAACGTGCCAAACTACTTTAAGTTAAAATATTAAAAATATTGTTTAAATATTAAGAATATTTAGTTAAAATTAAAAATCATTATTATTATTTTTAATAATAATAGCAATTATGATTTTTAATTTTAACTAATATTTTGGGAATTCCAATAATTAGATATATTCGTATTATTGTAGGAATTAATATACTTCATTTTTAAAAGAAGTAGCTTGAATTACACATAGTTGTATTCTATATAAATAAATTAAGAATTTGCCAGAGTGAAATAAGTTATTTTTAACGAGTATAGATGTTTTGCAAACCCGGCATTTTTTGATAATATTGTTGACATGTACAGGGTGGCCGATAAGTTCTCGTTTCTCCTATTATGTTATTATAATATTATATTAAGGGGTACGGTACTTCCCGGCCATCCTGCTATTACAAATACTATCAGTAAGTAACTGTTGATAGTGAATCTCTTATAACTATCTATTCTTGTCACGAACGACATTTAGATTAAGACTAAAACAGAATACAGATGTAAACAGATGGAATTTATCTCTTCTATACGCACTTTCTGATGATGATAGCTTATGTTACAGATGCTTTAAGAATGCGAGGATGATCACTTGTTTTCTGTTAGCTTTTGATCTGTAAAAACCAAATTTTTAAGGAATTAAATTTTTAAATCTTTTAAGATTTGAAGTAAAGAAAGTACCGGAAGCGATTTCTTGGAAGAAAAAGTGGTTCGTAGGGTAAGATGACGAAAGTAAGATGTCGGGTAAGTCAGGTAAGATGACGAAGCGTGTAAGATGACGAACTTGGTATTTCTCCGACGCATTCATAGATAGGAGCACCTGTCCAAGCAATTTCTGAGACTCAGGTGATTAGTAACGATGTTCACTGCAAAGGATGTCGGGCAAGATTGTTTTGCGAGCAGTAGCGACTAAGATGTGTTTGTTTCCCGTGCGTTTGTAATTTTTCGACTTCACAGCGTAAGGAATTACTCGAGTACGTTAAGTTGTTTTTGCTCTTTCATAAAATATCCTCAAAATACAACTCATAATGTAAAGAACCATGTGTGGTGTAGGTTGTTTACGATAAGCTACGGTGATGATAAATAAGTTCTAAACCAAATTGGCGGCATGGGGTAAGATGACGAATGGCAGGGCGGGGAAGATGACGAGAAGTTTGCATAGTTTGTCATCTCATCCAACATGTTTTTGACTACCTTTTATGAATAGCTTTTGTCCTATTTTAAAAATTGGTTTTGAAACTGATTTTTAGTTGCAGTAATTTTTTTCTTTTATTTTAAATGCTCATGTATGACTGTTTATCTTTGACTGTTTTAGGAATTATAAACAACATGCCGCGAAAATACAAGAAAAAGTGACTGGGGAAAGTTGGATAAGGAGACAATGATTGCAGCTATTGCTGAAGTAAAAGATAAAACCTCAAGTGTAAATGCTGCAGAAAAGAAACATAACGTGCCAGATCCAACACTAATGCTCTTCTAAATTTTTATTGTACCTAACTAGTCGGCTACCCGTCGCTTCGCTCCGGAAGCCCCGGTATATATAACGGAAAACAAATTTTTATTTATTAAAAAAACACACACACAGAAATTATATCAAGTAAACTTAAACTAAAACTTTTCAAAAGTTTTTTTTTTTAATTTAATTTCAGATGTTTATATTCTGTCAATCCACGACTGCTTTTAGAACCAGCGTGTGAATCATATATCTATGATATATTTTTATTTTTTATGGAGATTAAAATGTAGTCCTCGTGGTTTAATGGCTAAGACGTCTAACTTCGGAGCAGATGGTTGCATGTTCGATTACTGTAGTGAATTTGTAGAAATTATTTCTATTTTCACAAATTACAACAATTGCACCAGACAGACAGAGAAATAAAAGCTTTTAGTAATATAGATATACTTTTCAGTGGTTTTTGAGTTACTTTTTAAGTTACAAATAGTGATTTTTCAGTATTCTATCTTATAGAAATAGTGCTTCTTTCTTTCTTGAATCTCTTTTCTTAATTACAACCATTACCCGTGTGCAAATTGATTGATATAGATATTTGAGAGAAGAGATAGTTTAAATGGATGTTTGTTAATGTAGATGATGAATGAAGATCGTAGCTTGTATACGAAATTCTTGGCAACGAACTGATTGTGACTATTCTTTCGAGTGAAGATAACCAAATTCTGACGACTTGTGACTCAAAAGGTATAAAGTTGTGCGTGAGTGAAGACAACGTTCTCCAAATAGATGGCAATTTTAATTGTCTGTCCTTCAGCTTTATTGATAAACATCGTGTAAGAAGGCCTGATCTGAAATTGCTCTCTTGTGAAAATGAATAGAAGTAGATTATCGTTTGGTTTCATAGACATCCTATAGATGAAAACAAAATCTCCTTTGTGAGTTCCTGTTATAATTTCGGCTTCTATGAGATCATTATCGAATGAACGGCATTTAAGTGGAGTTCCATTGCAGTATGCAAACTTAGGATTGATGTTTCGCAACAATATTATTGAAGATCCAATCTTCAATGACAAACGATGTTGAGGAATACCGCTGAGATTCAATGCGTTCAGATACTCGGGCAGATAGAGATGTTCGTGTGGTGGATTATCAGAAGTGTTAATTTTATTCGCACTTGTATTGTATGCTCTGTAGTCTCTCCTTGTATTCTTAGACTTATCATTCGATTGATGTTATCGAAACTCTCGTTCATCTTGATTGATGAGCCGCATATTTATCATGAGTTTTTTTTTACTTTGATGTGATTCTAGCTTTATGAGTTACAAATATGGATTTTTTAGTAATCTACCTATAGAAATAGTGCTCTTTCTTTCTTGACTCTCTTTTTTTTCCAATTGATACTTTTGAGAGGTTCTTGAGTTACAAATAATGATGGTTTTTGAGTTACAAATAGTGATTTTTCAGTATTCTGCTTAATAGAAATACTGCTTCTTTCTTTCTTGACTCTTCTTTTTTATTCCAATTGATACTTTTCAGTGTTTTTAAATTATAAATAGTGATTTCTTAGTATGCTACCTAATGAAGTACTGCTTCTTACTTTTTTGACTTTCTTTTTAATTACAGTTGTTACTTTTCAGTCAAAGTCAGTTCAGTTTTGACAGATATCAAAAAAGTAATATGAAGTGAGTTGTAGTTCCCATGGGCTAATGGATAAGATATCTGACTTCGGATCAGAAGATTGCAGGTTTGATTCCTGTCGCGGATGTTTCATTGTAAAAATTCTTTCTATTTTTCATTCTCACAGAAAACTGCACCGGACAGACAGACACACACACATACAGGCAGACAGACAGAGATATAAAAGATTTTAGTAATATAGATTGTTACTTTTCAGTCAAAGTCAGTTCAGTTTTGACAGATAAGTCAAAAAAGCAATATGAAGAGAGTTGTAGTTCCCATGGGCTAATGGATAAGGCATCTGACTTCGGATCAGAAGGTTGCAGGTTCGATTCCTGTCGCGGATGTTTCATTGTAAAAATTCTTTCTATTTTTCATTCTCACAGAAAACTGCGCGGACAGACACACAGACAGACAGAAAGAGAAATAAAAGATTTTAGTAATATAGATTGTTACTTTTCAGTCAAAGTGAGTTCAGTTTTGACAGATAAGTCAAAAAAGCAATATGAAGAGAGTTGTAGTTCGCATGGGCTAATGGATAAGATGTCTGAATTCGGATCAGAAGGTTGCAGGTTCGATTCCTGTCGCGGATGTTTTATTGTAAAAATTTTTCTATTTTTCATTCTCACAGAAAACTGCGCCGGACAGACACACAGACAGACAGAGAAATAAAAGATTTTATTAACCTTCATGCGCTCGCGCCCTCTAGAGTCACACTTCCGCTCGCATGGACGGCAATTTGGCCGTCAATGATTTTTCACAATTTCCAACAATTTCCTTCGATCAAATTGCATACTATTGGATATTTATGATAAATGAACATAAACACAATATCGTATGCTCAATTTTGACGAGTAATCTTTGTTAAAAAAAAATTAGTACTCTTAAAATCACGATATGACATTTTTTTTTTGGAAACAAAAAAATGAAAATACTAGCTGAGAAGCTAACTAGAACTAAACTTAACTTGACACTATTTACTAACGTAAATATCAAAAATATGCAATTTGATCAAAGGAAATTGCTGGAAATTGAAAAAAATTATTGACGGCCAAATTGCCGTCGTTGCGAGCGGAAGTGTGACACTAGAGGGCGCTATCAAAAGAAAGAAAGACGATGAAAGAAAGGTTAAAAAACTGCTAAGAAATAAGAAGAGATAAACATAACACAATCTAAAATATTATAAAGTAAATAAAAAGCGAAATTATAGTGAAAAATAACGAAACATTCAATTGCATTTTAAGTTTTGTGGCGTTAGAAAAATTCGCGTATCCGCTCGCACCGACGGCAGATTGGCCGTCAACTCACTTCCTGGACTTTGGATAAGAACTGAGTCTCCGAAAACGACTAACTTCATTATTTTACATTGGCAGCCAGCAGAGGAAGGCTGAACTTGAGAATACATGCCCCTCTCACCCGGCTCTTGTCGTTTGGGGAAAAAAGCAGCGCAAAATAACAAAATTACGGCCAATTTGCCGTCCGCGCGAGCGCATGAAGGTTAATATAGATTGCTCGAAGTTTTGTTTGCAATTCCGTTATTGTAATTTAACTGTTTCATCTTTCACTTTTCTAATTTATGCCACACGTTAGTAAGTAAAATTGTTTCTCTGCATTTTTAAAATAAAATGTTTTATCTTAATGTATTACTTCGAAATCTTACACCTTAGTGGGGTAAGATGACGAAAATTACTCTTTTTTTTTGGTGAAATATTTTTCATAATTCGAGAGGGTAAAACAGCGTTTCATATTTTTTCATTTAATATAAAGGTTACAAGAAGCGTCCTTTCAAATTTCGGGTTTTTAAATCACTTACTAAGCCGAGGGACAATTTCTGAAGCTTAAGTTCGTCATCTTACCCTACCTTACCCCCCGGAAGCAGAATATCAAGCGACGGAGCGACATTGTCGCAGAACGAAAATGAGGGCTACAGAAAGATATCGTATAGAACAGGGGTGGTCAAGAAGTCGATTTTTTTTTTTTGGTTATCGATTTGGAGATTCCATTAATTTTTTAGTCTTTAGGTGACCGCGCCACTTGGAGTATACTTGAGGTAGTCCTTACCTTACAAAAGTCTGCCCACCCCTGGTATACAACGAAAGTTTTTTGCGGGACACAAACGAAAAAAACGCCCGCACCCGTAGAAAGTGTTTCGTCTTAGCATCAATCGTTGCAGAAAGATAAAAAACATTCTGCCTCCGGGCCTTACCCTATATCTATTCGATACACCCTACCAAGAATCACACTTTCTCATACAGATATATTCAAGTGATATATAGGTAACTTTTATACAAAGAGAAACATCATAATCTAAAAATGAGCAATATAATAACATAAAGTGGGTATAGGAACTTTCAGGCCGCCTTGTATAAGAAGGTTTCTATTTTATATCCTGTAATAGTGACAGAGCGACTAAAAATTAAGGAGTCCTGGGGTAATAACGCCAGGGTGGGTAATAACGCCAAGTGCTAATATTACGCGTATTTATAAAGGAATCCGGGAGATGGCACCATGGGTTCTACGCAGAAGGGCTTTGAGTTATCTGAATGAGAAACAACTGCTAAAGTTACTTTGTACCATTTGCAGACCTTATCGTTGGAAGAAGCACGTAAGACTCAACGCCCGATCTAAAATTTGCGAGAGAAATTCTGTGATGTGAGGACTATATATTTATTAGGAAATACTTTGTTTATTACATAAATTTGTAGTGCATTTCATGTATTCTCAAAATGTTGTGGGAGATTTTGGATGTGTTTGCAAGGTAGCTTGTAGTTTAAAATATACTGCTTTATTAGTATACCGGGATAATAACGCCATCCACTGGCCCTAAACAAAATCCAGAACATAAAACAACAGCCGAACCCCGCGTAAAACTAGCTTACCACGGATACGATATTCGAAAGCAATAAAGAGTCTTGCCACAGTTTTAGACAAAGATGCTTTCATACATAGGGAAAACATTTGTGCCCACAGTAGTTCATCATCAACCCCATCGTCCAGAAAGATCTCAAAACCACCAGTATCCAAAAACATGAAGACCCAATCTCAAAATAAACAAAAGGCTACCAAGGGAATTGACAAATCATGGTACTGTTCCGTTTGCTGCGAAGATAAAATACTGGATATGAGAAGATGTTACTAACCCTTCCGGTATGGGGCTATTACCCACATAGGTAGGTAATAACGCCAAATAGCATTGGTCAAGAAATCACGCCACTACATTTCATGAATACATATCTGCTAAAATATTCTTTCTTGTATACATATTCAGTAAGTTGCTGTATCGAATCCTATATTTGTTTGAAAAAAAAATCTAAAACTAAGCCGTGAAAATTGGTAGAACCTCAACGTGGCGTTATTACCCCAGGATACCTTAGTTGCGGATTTAAGGAATCGAAATTTTTCATTTGTAAAACATAATGACTAATGATTTTTCAAAAAAGAATTCCTCTACATTTAATTTTTTTCTCATTCACAATGAAATCACTTTTAAGCTGTACGATATCAACACAAACGCTGTTACACCAGCACGAATGGCATCATAAAACATTAAATTTTATGAGACAAAGTTTAACGTTTGTGGATGTATTAGTGGAATAGAGGGAAGCTAACACATCATTAGACATTCCAAAATTATAACATCTGCAAATATGGGAGGTAAGGGATTAAAAAAAGAACAACAAACAAACAAACTAATACATACAAACCTCCCAATTATCTATAATTAAATAATATAATACATAGATCCTTAAGCAGCAAATCCCACATAGTCTGTTACGTGTAAATTCTATACCACTTGCAACCCTGAGATACCGAAACTCAGTCAGAAAATCTTAGCGTAAAAACCAATCCTCAATATTCAGCATTTCAAATTTACTTCAAAGCAGTGCAGTGACAACAGTAACAAAATATTCATGGTACTACCCATCAAGCCTACGATAAACGGTTGCGAAAACTTTCTAATATTAAAAGTTTATAAAAATATTAAATCCTTCAAGTCGTAAGTGAAACTCATCTGACAATTACAGAGACAATTATACAGCAGCAAGACAACAATGAAACTTTTACAAATAATGTCCAAACCAAACCAGAAGCATGTGGTACCTGAGTAAACCTTAGAAATTTAAGTGAATTACAAATTCCTCAAAAAACTATTCAAGTACAATGCCGAAGGATCATCATTATTTAATAAACATCGGCATACTTTTACTAAACTAGTGTTTAAGGTAATTGTTCTAATAATTTATGTATAATAAATTTGGGAGTTTGGCTGGCTGAGGAGTCCTAATGAGGACGAAACGGTCCGTCTCAATCTCTTCCCGATGACAACTCATGGTGCGAATCCTAACTTTAGCTAAGTGCCGTGGTTTGACACCTAACTTATAATTATTCCGGCACGTTAAACTTCTTTTATTTATAAGCTTTTGGCTTTTTTAGTAGATTTATGCAGCCATTAAATTCCTTTTGTGCTTGCCGGAAGGCAGGTCAGGGAAATTTTATATTTTTTATCTTGATTAATTTTTGGTTAGGATTTCTTCGGTGGGAGGTCCCATTCTCGGGTGCGAGAAGCGGGATACTAACACCTTGCGCGCCTTCTGAGTTATCATCAGGGGAGTTTGGCTGGCTGAGGAGTCCTAATGAGGACGAAACGGTCCGTCCCAGTCTCTTCCCGATGACAACTCAAGGTGCGAATCCTAACTTTAGCTAAGTGCCGTGGTTTGACACCTAATTTATGTATAATGTTTGAAAACCTGAGTCATTCACTATTTATAAAAGAAAAAAACACTTGAATTTCTATCGATGTCTAATATTAAATGTTCTTGTTATTCTTTTTATTAATCCGCTATACTCATAACTTTAAAATTAATGGGATTTAGCAACTTGAGGATTTAATTACTCTCAGAAAATTAAAAATATTAAAGATTGCAGACATGATACTGAAAATAAATAAAAATAAAAACATAACAGTGTAAGGAAAAGTAATGTCAAATTCTTTCAAAATTTCTTTCATAAAAATAAAATTGGTACTTACGTTTGTAAAACAGTGTCGTGATGAAAAACGAAAATGTGATACAGGCCGCAGGAAAGATCAGAAATATGACAAGGATTAACCCTGGATTACTAAAATGGAGCATTGGACCCAAAGCTTTGGTAGGACAACATAATATTATTACATAAATAATCATACTGATCGAAAGTATAATGTAATTAGTAATAAACCATCCTAACCATTGGATCCAAGGTTGTAGACCCATTATTTGCTGGAATTGCTATAAATTAAAAATAACTTAATGAATATCAAGAATTGTTGAGCTTAATTTTTATATACTTAGTACTCAAATTTTTCAGTAACTAAAAATTGAAAGTTTCTTGGGTTTGAATAAATTACTCTCTGTTATACTCTTGAATGCAATTGAGGAATATTAATACTATACTACAGTAAAACCCCGTTATTATGCTCGTCAAGGGACCATGACCTACAAGCGTAATAAGCGGGGTAGCGCTACAGACGGGAAGTGATTGATGAGATGGGGAAAGATTTGACACCATTTTACAGGAAACATACATGATGTAGATATAGTGCAAATATGAGCTTATTTCCTATTAAAAAGATCTTTGATTGTGGTTTGCCGTGTGTGTCTGCTTTTTATTTTTTATTTTAACAGCCTTTTTATCAGTCTACTGCTGGACGAAGGCCTCCCCCAGACAGCTCGATCACTGTCTTGGTTGGGGGGTGGAAAGTCTAATCTCCCACGCTGACTTTCAACGGCGGATTGGGAGATGCATTTTAACCCTAACTGCCAGGGTGAATAGGCGGGAACGGACAGAAGGAGAAACAGAAGAAAGAAAGAAACATCCATGCTCCGACCGGGATTCGAACCCGGTACCGGCATACTGGCCGCAACGGCCGACCGCCGTATAGACCGCACGGCGTGTGTCTGCTACTGTTATGAATTATGACATTTTCAATGCGGTTCAGGTAACTATTAACGTCAATTGATACACCACTAGGAGCAATACTAATATATTTTCGGAGCAGATTTAGTGCACACTTTACTTTTTTACGTTTCCAACAACCCTTCGCTGCATCGGTAATTGCATCCCTCTTTTTAATTATTGTTGGCAGGCTGGACGAGGGAATTCCTAAAGATTCTGCGAAATCCTTCTGACTTCTGTTGAATTCTCGTCGTACTTACGGAGAATTTGCAATTTTTCACTTATAGAAAGGATTTCCGCTTTGACATTTTGCACAACTATATCACAGACCCGCACTTCACAGAGTTCAAGGATTCCCTCCTACCAGGGAAAAAAAAAGAATCTTTACAGTGTTACATTTCTTTTCGATATAGAATTTTGATACAAAAACGCGCTACAAGCGGGATTTGAAACGTTATAAGAGGTTAAAAGTATACAGAGATATATAGAAAATTCCAGGGACCGCATAAAAGGAGCGTAAAGAATGGGATAGTGTTATAAGCGGGAGCGTAACACCGGGGTTTTACTGTATTAATGTATTAACATATCGCCCACATGCAACAAATTAAGCAATTTTTCTGACCATTGTATTAACAATGTTGTTAGCTAAATCGTTTAGACTATGCTAACAGTTTTAGAACCAAATTTATAATCAGAAATATGAAATTATAATTATTTTTAAAAAGTTTGTCACTCATTCATTTCAAAGTAAAACTAACAACATTATTAAGGATAGAACTTCTTTTGTAATGAAATAATTTTAATATCAAAAGTAAATTTTATTGTTAAGATTATTTGTTAGAGATAAACTTAAACATTAAGAAATTCTTAAGCATTAAAATCAACCAATAATATTATTTTAGATCGATTGAAAAGATT
Organism: Thereuonema tuberculata; assembly: GCA_023159025.1. Taxonomy (NCBI): domain Eukaryota; kingdom Metazoa; phylum Arthropoda; class Chilopoda; order Scutigeromorpha; family Scutigeridae; genus Thereuonema; species Thereuonema tuberculata. The sequence goes on from JAFIDM010012231.1 coordinate 15,988,848, forward strand.
TGAAATGTTTTCATATTGTAAGGATAATAATATAAATATTTTTTTTTCAATTTTAAAACTTAAAACTTCAGAGAGAATAAGTTATCGGGTGGCCTTAATTAAGGAGGAGGAGGTGTTTAGAGCTCAATTACCAAAACGTATTGGGACAAATTTGGTGTGAACACTATTTAAACTAAGAGGTTTTGATTTCTAAAGAAAAAATAATTAGTTTTAAAATTTCATCATCAGGGTAACAAATGGCGCTGGAAAATACATGTGAACAGAAAATTGGGCGTAATAAATAAACTTCACAATCAAAAGTAGTTTTTATTTGGCATCATTTGCAGATGTGATTCAGTGTGTTTTCCTATCAACTGTTCCAATAAATGCATTCTGAGAACAGCATTTCCTACAGCAGAAAGCAAGAGATCTCCAGTGTTTTGCCTCACGTACAGCGTTATTCGGTCCTTTAACGTACTAAGTTAGCACGTATTGGTGTATGCCTTCTTGGTACACGAATCTTTTCGAATAGCCCCATAACAGAAAGTCACAGGGAGTGAGATCCGGCGAAGGGGCTAGTCAAGTCGTAGGAAACGCTCGCCTAGTTATTCTGTCTTCTGTGAAATGCTGCCGTAAGACTTGTACACCCAATCCAATGTGAGGGGTACTCCATCTTGCATAAATGTGGTGGATCCGAGGTATCCACACTGTTGAATTTGTGGAATAACAAAATCAAGCATCATTCATTGATATCTCAAAGCATTGGCGGAAAAAGTCACGGGACTATTTGGTGTTAGTTCTTCAAAAAAGTACGGACCGATGATGAACGAAGTAATAAAGCCTCACCATAATATGATTTTCGTTGAGTGCAAAGGAATCTGCTGAGGCAGTTGTTGAGTGACGCTCTCTTGTACGAAAAAAATTTCAGCAGTTTACGCATAATTTTTCACACCGTTATATACGGATTATCAAATTGCCCGGATATTGTCTGTGCACTGCTGGACACGTGTGATTCGTTTGGTTCTAGTGCAGCAGATTGTTGGTTTGATGTCGGTTTGCATCCTCGTCCTGCAGCACTTCACCTGTCCCTTATTTTCAAATCGCAAAATCATTTTTCGCAAATTTGTGATTGCCATTGAGTCTTTCCTTAAATTCTTCAAACTCCGGTATCCCCGAAGTACAACAGAAGCAATGTTGTTGTTTTGTTTTTTTTTTTTTTGTAGTAAAATTTCACAACAAAGCACGATCACACAAAGTTAGCATAGCGAAGATTTAACATCAAAGCACCACCGCGGAACCATAGCACATCAGTCGGAACTAATACATGTTGTTCGTTTTCATCTTTTTATATCCTTCAATCTATGATGTCAGTTTATTGCAATCTGCATATATCCGAGCTTCCAGTGCCATTTTTTCCCCTGGTGCAGAAATTTTGAACGAAGTTTTTTTTTGAAAGAAAAGTGTGGGAAAAAGACACTGAATTAAAAAATATCTGAGCATTCATCGGTGAGAGTTTGGGACGGCCCGTTTCGTCCTTTTCAGGGACTCATCAGCCAAACCCACTCACCAGATGACATGTTCAGATACTGCAAAAGTAAAAAGGGTATCCACACCCGCTTCCGGCTGTGGCTTCCCTTCAAATAAAAACACATTTAAAAAAAGAAATAAAAACAAATATAATTTCAAAACCTGTCCTGAGAATCTATCAGGCGCAAAGGAATTTGAATACAAATAAGAACCAAGGTTAACTCAACCTGGTTTATTTATGGAAAGAATTCTTTCTTTAATTTTTTTTTCTTTAGAAATCAAAACCCCATGGTCTAAATAATGTTCACGTCAAATTTGGTGGAGTTTGACCCAATAGGTTTTTGGTAATTAGGTTGTAAACATCTCTTTAATTAGGGCCAGCCGATGTATTAAAAAAAATACTTACATTACTGTTAATAGTAATAATTATATTTCAAGGACATAAAAAAAAGTGAGAAAATTTGAAGAATAAAAAAGAAAGAAAAGAACATTGTTTAAACTTTCCACACTTCAAATTTGTTGAAATCATTTAAAAATTCTATATACGAAACTCAAATCTTCGAATATATAAAGCATGTAAGTAAATAGTGTGTGGAAAATTTGATTGCTTTGAACAGTTTTCCATTTTATAATTAAACAATTATATATTATAATGGAAAGATATTAAAAGCATATCTAGAACCTCATAAAATAATGTAAACTGTAGGGAAATCAGGTAATTAACGTTTTTACAACTTCGGAATAGTTTATAGTTTAATAGTTTAATTCATTAGTCATTACTTCGTATTAAGCTTCATAAATTTTATTTGTATAACCGAGCAGCTTAGGTGGTGGCCTATTGATTTGGCTGATACGTCTGAATCTGACTGTTCGAATCTAGGTCCTACATGAATTGACTTTTTTACTATTGACGTCTTCTCTTTCTCTCCTTTTGTCTATGGATATTTGCGGGACGGTAACATAAGCCCTTGCTGCCCCAATACGAGTGTTGTATATCACATGTCATGTAACACATAATCGTTTTATTAACATTTTTTTCTTTAATTTATCTTTATTTGAATTAGTAATTATGGAATATTCCTACCATTACACCGTCTGATTTTTCACCAACTATATTTCGGGTTACTACAGGGACTGAAAATATAAAGCCAACAAGAACAAGGAAGTATGGAAAGCCCCTCATCGTTATCCAAAAATGCCCATTTTTTTTGTGCGGTGCCAGTGGAATCATCTGTAAAAAAACATAACAGATAAAATGTTTTCATTAAATTTGAGTAAATTTAACTAAAATCCATTGTTAATAAGTAAAAAAAAAATGTTTTAGAGTTATAGTTAACTTCACAATAATTACAAAAGAATAGTAATTAAAGTTGCATCCGCGTAATAATTAAATTGGCCAACAGGCAATATGTGTTACGTCTGTATAGTAATCTATAATACAGTTTTACGATATAGTTTACAGTCAGAAAGCGTATAAACCTACATTAGTTTTCTCCTAGAAATCCTATTAATTATTAACACTTCTTTAATTCCCGCAATATTTCGTTCTTGCGAAGGACTTCTTCAGGTAATACCATTCCTCTACATTTCATAAGAATTACAAATAAGAACTAAAAATAAAATATTTTCCCTTATACAAGTTAACAATTGAAAACTATCGTATTCACTAGCATAGTTTTTAAAAATGATAACAGTTAACATGTTAATAATGATGCTTCATAAATAACAATAATAACAATACTAACGTACGTTAAATCTCATGTCTAACAATACTAACATTATATCATTAATATCTAAAAGCTTATTTTTTCATAAATTTTTTAGCATAACCAAATGATGCACTACTCATTTTAAGAACTTATTCTTGTTAATACAATTTTTGCTGTTGATCAAACATGATTCGATCGTGAGTCTCTCCTTTTCTTCATAAATTTCGCATTCAATTTTGACAATTGGAGCTGGACTGTGTCCTTCTTCCTCACAGTGATCTGCTCAGTCAGAAATTCTATTTTTGTTATTCCTAAAAGCTCTAATATGTTCAGCCAATCTCTCCCTTAAAAGTTCGCCTAGTACTTCCCAAATAGCGCCGTGCTGGCGTAGTCGTGCGGTCTCGGCGGCGGCCAGCCGTGGCGTACAATGCGCCAGTACCTGGGTTCGAATCCCGGTCGTGGCATGATTGTTTCTTTCGTCTTCTTCTGTGTGTTGTGTCCGCTGGGGACCCGAAATCTGCTCTGTAGGTAGTGGTCCCCATTTGTCTTCTATATGTTACAGGCTATAGTACTTCCCAAATAGACGCCCTTATTACGCTAAATAAACGCCCTAACTATGCTAGCGAATACGCTATTGTTAACTTGCATACGAAAATGTTTAATTTTTAGTTCTTATTTGTAATCGTTATGAAATGTAGAGGAATGAGAATATTTTCTTGTCCTCTGGTTCTACCTCAGAACTCTTTGGCACAGAAGAACGAAATATTGTGGAAATTAAAGGAGTGTTCTTATATAAATAGGATTTCTAGGAGTAAATTATTTACAAGATGCATCCATTAGTTTTGTTGATTTTTTAAAAAACAATAAAATAAAATCTGTTCAAAATAATAAGTGATTATGCAAAAGATAGGAAAGAAAGTCTGTATATCCTCCATTGGATGAAAGATAAATGTTGCAGAACTGAAATATTGAAATATCTAAATGCCTATATAATAAAATCCCTATAATTGTACAATGACTGTTCAGAATACTTTGGGTTTTTTTTTACACAATGGCTTATATTTCTTAAATCTAAGCCTAACCCTCAAACAAAGATTCGTATAGATTTATTCAAGTATCAAGTATAAAGTTTCAGATATACTTTTACATACTTTGGAGGCGGGTTCCTAACAATAAAACAAGAACAGAAGTCCATATAAACATACGTCCGAAATTCATACGGTTTTCAGTCATTAAAGAAAGAACATACTAACACGTGTGTTAGACATTGTCAGGTTATTAGCAAGTGTTGAAACTTTCAGCAACTCAGAAACTCATAAGAAATGTTCAAAATGTCCTCCTCGTGCTGCCATACATGCATGCACTTCACGGATTCATGGACTGTTTGCACCCACACGGTGTCGAACAGTTTCGCAGGCTTCCATGACACGTTGATAAAGAGTCTCTGCGTTAAGAATGTCTGCTGCATAAACCAAGTTTTAGAGGTGGCTCCATAGAGGTCGGGGGAACGTGCAGACCATGGAACTGGTCCTTTCCTACCTATCCATCTGTCATGGTAGATGTCAATCAGTGCATCTCGAACAATGTGGCTAAAATGTGCTGGAGCCCCATGTGAAAATTTATTAGTCCATCTCGTCCAAAAGTTGCCTCTCTCTAAACAAGACCGAAGAGACAAACAATGGTTTGTTGCACTAACGGCAAAAGTTCACATCGGCAGGTGACACGTTGCAGATGATACGGATACAGGAGCATCTCGTGAAGTACCCACCATGCGGTAGCAGGAGATGCATCACATATTCGGGCCACCTGTCGTGCGCTGATACCCGGATCTTCTGCAGCAACCTGTAATATGCGTTCTTCCTGGTTAAAGGCTAGATGATTTTCTCAGATAGTAAGCTGTCTCTGTTCGATTCCCGGCACTAATTTCCGCACTATCTTTCTTATCAGTGTTTGTCTCTTCTATGGGTGTAATTTAGGATATCTTTTATTGGTATATACTTTACAATTCTTATTATTGGAAAATGGAGTACAGCCAAAACTGTGATTTGACTATGAGGATTTTTTTTTAATAGCAAACAAAAGTTTGCTATTATTATTTTTCAAAATATATATCAAACAATCAGTGCATATTGTCATTTTACTTCTTTTATTGAAATGTAACTTTATTATATTTTTTTTCTGAATGATTGCTTTTATTTAATATTCTAAGCGGGTGATATAATAGCTCTTTTTCACTATAAATATCTTAAATATCTTCCCAGGCACTTACTTCGTATCCCAGTAACAAAAAGAAAACCCATAACGTTGGAAGTAGTATTTCAACTGCAGTAATGATGTACTGTCTCCTTTTCATGAGACAGTTTTTCCATAAAACTAATTTTAATTTACGCCAGTGCTCCTTGATTTTGAATCTGAAAACGAAAATCAAGAAATATAAATATTATCTAATATAAGTACACAAATAAAATTTGTACTCTGAAACTGCCAAGCGCAATTTCGTATGATCATCCATTTTTGCCAGATATTTAAAAAATAATCTGTTTACAATTATTTTAATAAAGCAGCAAATTGTATATTTTGTGAACATTTAGTTTTAAAAGTACAGAAATTAAAAAATTTAAATATTCATATTGGTTATATAAAGAAAATAAAGAATGTAATTTAGAAATCTAAAGAAAGATAAAAACATCCTTCATTCATCATCTAAGGATTCTAAGAAACTTACAATAGTTACGACTTATTTAATTTGTTGAACACTTTATAATAGCGCTATCACTAACAGATATTTGGGATTTTTTAATATTTACTACGTGAATGCTATTTTACCTTCCTCTTGAATTTTGAAAAAAAAAATATGAAAACTGAAACATGAAAAACATTTTATTATCTAAAAATTATTTTTAGAATATCGCAATAGTTTACTTATCATAAAATATATTGTACTAAATTATACCATAGTTATATTGGATATTTGCTCATTTTCTCCTTTTCTATCACAAGCAGAGTTGGTTTGACAATTCAGTAAAGAAAGATAACTTGGAGATTAGATAGTTATGTCTAACAGTTAATTGTAGACACCATGTTCAGAGAAATATCTCATCACATGGCATTCCCACTCTTTGTAAATAATGCCAAACTGTTTCATTCTATAAATCACTTGATCTTTGGTTTATGTTTATATCAGTTTAAATATTTCTAAACTCTTTTGTTAAATCTTCAATAAAACCTGGATATTTAATATAATTTAAATTGCTAAAAAGATTAGAGTTTATTTAAATGAAAGAAGACTTTCAGCTGAATTGTCAACTTTCAAATAACTTAATGGTAAACGGCAAAAAAAAAAAAAATAGATGGCAAAGGAAAAAGTAATATCAACAATAAATTCACCCCCATTCAACCTTCAAACGTAAAAGCAAAAATCAGAGTTAAGAAGAAGTAGATATTTATAGAGTCACGATAATTGGAAAAAACAAAATAAAATTAAGCATTTTCAAAGATCTTTTATGAAGAGAAAAGAATAGAATATTTTTTTTACCTTTACGTCTAGCTAATGGTCTTATTTACACCAAAATCAATAGAAAAAAATCTATAAGAAGAATGGAACCCTCTCTTTTGTTTAGTAGGCTAAATATTTTTCTGAATTAGCATTGTGTTCAGGTGAATGGATTTACTTCTACTTAAAATTGCATTCTAAAATTTTGGATCCTTATTTTTCTAAGATTTGCTGATTAGCAGATAATATATTTACGTTTCAATGAATTTATAATTTTACAATGTTGTAGCCACCTACTATCCACTAAAAGTGTAGAACACTCAGATAGTAGGTGGCTACAATATTATAAATTCATTGGAACATAATGAAAATAAAAATAATAAAAAATAACAAAACATAATGAAAATTAAAAAAAAAAAAAATATCATCCGAATATAGTAAAACAGTCACTACTGTTCGATTCTTACCTTTTTGATACTCAGTGGACGAAAAATAATAAGTTAGAAATTCACTAATGTTAAAGTAGCAGACCATTTTTCTAGAAGTATTCATTTTTTGTTACAATGCATGTTTCAAATCTTCGGTACTAAATTTTTGATATTATTTATTAAATCAAATATTTATGATTATTTCTTATTTATTTAAAATAATCCTCATCCTTCAGAATATATTAAAATTAATCCATCTCTATTAATTTTCTAGTTAATTGTTAATAAATGTTTAAACTATTTCTGTAGAACCAAAATATCATACCTCGATTTAGTTTCCATCATAAGATATTATCTTTTATAATAACAGCGACAACATCTCAACGATTTGATATCCATCAACACACATATTCATTAAATAGCAACTTCATTACAAAGCAGACTTTAAAGAAACTAACTTAATTCCCATGGAAACGAAAACAAATAAAAGATACGACGTCGCGTTACATCCTATTCCATATTGTTACGTCGACAATATAATGTATTAAATTCATTTAGGTTTGTTTCAAAAATAATGTCAGTATCTTAAAATAAAAGATTTCGGATTTTCCTTTTCCTTGTCAGCATTAATGGAAAAAAAAAATTAAATAAGATAAATAAATTAGTAATAATGTAAGTAATAATAAAAATATAACTATTATGAGTAAAAGAAAGCAAGTAAGGTGATCTTAAGAGCTTTGCAATACTTACATCAGCTGCCTACTTTCTGTTAAGGATAAAGACGTGATATTGTATCCTTTAAATATGCTAAAATTAATTGTCATTTACTTGAAATTTAAAAATATATTGAATTTGTAACATTTCAATTAGTATTATAGTAATATGGGCTTTGTGGGCGCTACGAGTGGTAAGGCCGCTTGGTTCCGTGTTGGATTTGTGGATTCGATCCCGGCCTCGGCGGAGGTCAAGGGGTTTTCTTCGCTCCATTCTCCTCCAAACGGATCCTAGAATCTACTCAACCCGCTCTAGAATAGGTACCGAGCTTTTTTTCTCGAGGGTACAGGTGGGTGAGTGTTGGGCTAACCACCCGACCTCATCTCAGTCCCCGGTCACTGATACGTTGAAACCTTACCTCCAGCGTCCGATTGGGCCATAGAGGATTACTTAACTTAAACTGGGCTTTACAAATCTTCTTTGATAAAATATCTTTCTATTTATCTTTGTCATTCTTCAGATAATAATAATAATAAAATAAGGCCAAACACACAAAATTAAAAAGTTAAGACATATTAAAATTTAATGAGCATATATTTCGAAATGCTTACAAGTGCATTTCTTCCTCAGTGCTGATAATACAATTGTGGGATCATGTT
>JAFIDM010012231.1:16007356-16019882 GCA_023159025.1 Thereuonema tuberculata
TATCGTTATTTTCTTTTTTGTTTCAACTACAGTTTGATGATTCTTCTCCTAAATAGATATCTTTTACTTCTATATTTGATATATATTTTTCAATGTTTCGATTCATCATTGTAGTATGTACATTTCAGACACTGACAAGTTCTCCACTGATATTCGTAAAACTTGTATTTTGTCTGATTAAACTAATAATGGAATTTTCAGGTCAATTCAAAAATTCCTAAAGTTAACCATTTTCTCATTAATTTTTGAAACGTTAAATTATTTAGAATTATGTTTTTTTTAATAGATTGATTTGTCTTAATTCAATTCCAGAAAGTTTAATGCTTTTATTTTGACCAAACAATTTCAAATTGAGGTTTAAAACAACAATATTTGTCACTAGTGAAAATAGGAACAAAAACTAATTTCTGAGTATCAAAATAATAAGAATTGATAGTAATTAAAATAAAAAAGATAAATCATAAATATGATCAAAAATGAAAGCAACATATAAACACTGGAAACAGAAAATGGATGAAAGAAAATTGTTGTGAAACAATAAAATTCTTCACTAGAAATTATAAGACACTTCTTTTGATAAAGATTACTGTTGATCTTTACAATTTCTAAAGAAAGCTTTTTGTACAAGCGGTATATAGAGATAAATCGAAAGTGAATAGGAAACCAGAACGACTTAAAAAATCTACAAGTAACGGAAACACCAGCTAAAAACATTATTAAAAATTTTACTTCCATGGCAACTAACGGGAAAATATGGTGACTAGAACATCCTCACCAATAGAACGTATAACTAATCGTAATGAAGTTTATAAACCAGATAATAATAGTGATAGTAATAGATAGTAAGATAGTGATATAATTCTCGCTGAAGATGATCAGAATGACAAGGTCATCGGGACGTCTTCATTAAGATCCTGTTCAGTTCAGTTGTTGTATAGTTTTTTTTTTTTTTTTTTTTTTATTACAGATTGATTAATTTGATTAAATTGATATTTTTTTGGTTTTTGAACATTTTTATTTTCAAACTTTTTTTAAAACTATTTTATTGATTAATTTTTGGATATTTTGTTTTTGAAATCAATATATTTGGTTAATGTTTCCTAAAATATTGTGTTTAATCTTATTAAAATTTCTGTTTAAATCTGTTTTAAATTTTTTAATTATTTTTAGGTGAAAGATTCATCTCATGATTCGATCAATGGAGTAATGTTTTCAAATTCTTTGTCAGTTTCATCAGTGTGCGAATCAGTATGGACCAGGGAAATAATCAAAGAATCTTTCCTGTTGTCTAGAATTCCTTTTTGGAGCCAACATTTTTCTGCAATCTTATAAACATTTTTGATAGGGTTTTCCAGTCGTCATTTGTAAAATTCTCCAAAGATTCCTCCCCTCTATTCTGAACTTGAGTCTCATTAAAATTATTCTTATTCCATTTCTTCTTTCAAAAAATGTTTTGTACTGTGCCCATATTAGCTCAATAAAATTTAAATCACAGTGATGTGGAGGCAATCAAAGAACATTGTGTCCAGTCATTTCACACAGTGTATCAATGACATATCGTTTCTTGGTATGGTTTCGAGCACGTTGTAGTAACTCACCCTTCAGTTCATCAATACTGATGCTGATTTGATGCTGATCCAACCAGGCTGCAACATCAGTTTTTTTCGTATTCATAGTCGGACCTTTATCAATTTCTACACTGTGATACGGAGCATTGTCCAATACTACAATGCTGTTGATAGTCACATTTGGTAGAAGCTGGTCTTCGAACCACATTTTGAAATTATCACTATTCATCTCGTTATTATTTATTTATTTAAATAATAAAGACGAATTCGGAACAAATCCTTGATTATTTCCTGCATGCACAATGATAAAATGTGATCTCGGTCCTTGATTAACTAACATTTTTCAGTGTTTCATCTCGCCAGACTTTTCTAGGAATCTGCTAGAGAGGAATCCATGTTTTATCCAGCCAAGCGATTGATTTGCTATCTTCTTTAGATTGATGGTTTTTCCGCAAAACCTCTTCTTTTCACGATGATGTCTTCACTTTCACGTAAAAGGAAACGATGTCGCATTTCCTCCATATGTGTCGTAATTCATATATAATTTCCGAAATGATTCCTTAAAGTTACTTGTTATCTTTACTTCTTGATAGTTAGAGTCGGTGTTTTACCTTCGGAATCTAAGCTGTGAACACAGTGAAATTCCGAAGATAAGACATTCCGAAATCGTCAACATCGGTTATAAGTTTATGGAGCTTCCTTTTCTTCCTCGATGTAGATAAACCGTAGTTATCCGCAGGCGTTGATCGTTTTATTACCCAAAAAGTTCTTTTGGAAATGCTTGTATCTGAGGGGGAAAAAAATAAAACGAATCTCATCGGTGAAATTACAGTGACCCATTGATAACTTATCCAATTTCGATGGAGTCGACATCACTGCAAACGTGTGCTACGGTTAGCTCTGGGTAGAGAGACACAGAATACAGGCCTTCGGGCATATATCTCGACATGTCGCAGACGTCACGCCAAATTTGTCGGAATATCAGCATTCCTGAGCTGGAATGGAGGCGACTCGCATTCTGACCTGCCATTGTGAGAAGATTACATTTCGCGGTTACAGCTAAAATTCTTTTTCCTGCTCCGTCCTAGAGCGAGGACGATCTCCTCACATGCATCTGGAACACATTCTATTGCTTTGAAACGCTACCCAGATGCTGGATACAACAGTATGTGCGATTCCGAACTCCCTGGCAACATCAGTTACTTTTCATTCCTGCAGTCCTATAATTCTTTCCCGAGTTAAATCATCTAAATGATGTCTTTATGCCAAAAATTTCACGTTCGTCACTTCTTTTCTTCACGTTAAATGGTATCTCCAATCCCAATTCACCTATTACACCAATTTGTATTTTATTCGTTTTAACTACCAAGTGACCTACGTGCAATTTTGTGCATAGATCCCAAATTTTTGCCACGTTTCTACTGATCATTAACATTTCTCTAACCCTTCCTTCCCGTCAGCAATCGTTTGATCAATCTATGAGATGATACTAAGGCTTTCTTTAATTTCTATGCTTCAAATCAGCATTCAAAGTGAAAGGTAAAAATAAATAAATTCATTTATTTGTGGAAAATAAAAGTTAAATGAAATAATTAGTAAAATGAGACGTTGGTGGCATGGCTGCTAACTTGTAGAGGAATTTTTAAGTAAATTGATGATATGCGATTTCTTATACACTTTCTATGTCTGCCGAGTCCACACATTACAGAAAGAAGAGTATTCTCGATGTTCCAGCTTTACACGAATTATCATAATTAAATAAAAAAACAGAGGAAATTCGGAATTTTAATTTTAATACAATTATCGAACCAGTATAGGTCTAATTCAATAAAATAACAAAAGAGGTTATCAATAAATCAAACTTCTTAAACTATAACAGAATGTAAAAATTTGTATTATTTGTAAAAAGGAGAAAGGGCAAACTCTATGGGAATTTGCCCCTACATAGTGATAAGATATATACCTATAAAAAGATCTCCTTACATAGAACTTATATTATTACGACTCGTCGCAATTATTAGTGCGTTCGGAGTTATATATGTCTAGATATGACTTTTTTCGTTGGCATCGTACTTCCCGGATGTATTACTTAATTATCATTTAATAATTATTTTCAGTAACAGTAAATATTATTTGTATTTATTGCATGAAAATAATTATTATTTACTTGAAATAAATGATAATAATAATTATTAATTACGTATAAGAATTAGGAACAGTGTGATTGATTGATTGTGGTGTTTGTGGGTGGCAGGGCCAAGCCAAGCATTCCCCGCCTGTAGATGGTTGGCTTCCCTGCCACCCACATTCACCACAATCAATTACTCAAACGTCATATCTAGACTTATATAACTCGGAATGGACTAATAATTGAGAGAAGTCGTAATAATAAAAAATGTTCTATTGATGGAGATCTTTCCTTACGAATATATCTTATCGATATACAAGGTGGGGCAGATCTGTCCATTCTCCTTTGTTGTAGAGGAAAATTGATAAATACAGAAAATGTACTTGACTATATTTGACTATATTTGACTATAAGAAAATGTTAATTCTGCAATTTAATAATAAGGTACACTGAAATTAAAAAATGCAGTTTATTTAAAGTATAAAATTATTTTACACCTTTTCAAAGATGGAGACCTTTCTTGCCGCTTAAATGCAAAAATGCTGGGAAATAGTTAGATTCTATTGCGTTATATACAGTACAGAATGTCCAAACTATAAACCAGATTTTTAAACTGAACGTGCTAGTGACGTTCCGCCCTTCTAGATCCGTTTGTGTTCAATCTGACACTCCTTTTCCGAACAATTGCGGTATTTCAAATTGTTCGTCAAATTCTTCTGGAAATAACTTTGATTTTACTTTAGCTTTCCTGTAGACTCTAATGACGCACAAGCGCGCGCTTAAGCACTATCAATTTGCAACTATGAAACCTTTTGCTGAACGTTTTTCTACATTGCTGGTGAAGCTGGTTAGGTCCTTTGTGGCTATAGGCCTCTATAAAATAGCAGTTACCACTATTGAGATAGATCGGAGCCTAATCCAGTAGTCATTGCAAAATGTTTCTTATAGAACTAATGACAGTTACAGTGAAAAACTGCTTCATCTGATGTGAAATTAGTTTAAGTCCAAAGATCCATGAGATAACTCATGGATAGAATTCAGATCTTTCTCATCTGTGGTAAGTTTTTGTTTTTATTCAAGCTATTTGACTTTATGATTATCGTGTTCTGTACGGATTTTATATAATAACTACTAATCTTTTCGTCGAAGATAACAGGTACAAAAAAAATATTTGCTTTATTTGTCAGTAACTTGACTGATTAACTGCTCCTTCACTACAACACCACATCTAAATTAAACCTGAAATTGTTGAAATTCGTTTTTGATCATAGAAATTGACGTTATTCTAAATGTTTGTCTTATTTTAGGACAGTTTCAGGGAAAAAAAGAGATAGAAAATATATTGTCCGATTCTCCGATTTCTTCGTTTTTTGTCCTTTGATGAAATCAAAGCAGGTGATTTAAAAACTAAAAGCAGGTGAATTAAAAAAAAAATGCTGGTATACTTTTTTATTATTTTGTAGTAAAATCTTCAATGTAAAGTAACTATCATTAAATAACAGTTTTTAAAATTCGTGTTTTTAGAATTTTGAAATCAATTTTTCAAACTATTTTTGAAAATTTTGATAGTAATTCATCTATTATTTATTTATGACAGTAGACTCTCGATATCTCGAACTTCGATATCTTGAAAACCTTGATATGTCGAAAAATTATTTTTCCCCTTGATATTACATATTCATCTAATGTTAATTTTAGTTTAGTGAAGAGTTTTCACTCAAACCTTGTTATGTCGAATATTTTTCGAAGTAAAAAATGAATTTTTCAGGAAAAAATCGCCGTTCAGTTGTGTCGAAAGAAATAGATATTTTTTCAAGAATCTCTCATACACTTCATTATCTCTCTGACGGATCAAGGACAATTCCGATAAATCCATCTGGTCGATAACTCCATTTGGGAAAGGAGGGTGCGAGTGTGCGCTACTATGTCTCGCCAGTCATTTCTTACATTGTTGCTTAGGCGTGTTGTTCTAAATTGTTCAGAATTTACTGCTTATGGTTAACTTAGTCGGCGAATAACGTTAGTGAAGTTATACAACGTGTCAGTGAATCGCCAGTTGTCTCAAAAATGGAAAGTTCCAAAGAAAAGAAAACAGTGAGCGTTAAGAAAAGTTGAACCTACAACGCTTCATGGAATGCTCGGATAACGTGGAAAACGATGACTTTGCCGCTATTTTTCAAATAGAAAAATTGGTTGAAGAACAGTTCAAAAGAGATGTCGCCAGACCACGATACTGGACTATTTTAAAAAATTCTAGCAATGTAAGTTCATTGTATTCTACTAATTCTTTTCAATTTAATGTAATTATTTTCGACTACTTTTAAAAATTAAAATTATCATTACATATTTAGAATTATTGTCGACTAATATTACATCATTGTTGTTTTTTAACATTATATATTTATACTTATTCTCATCTATCAACACTAATTTTTAGAATATTATTCCATATCTTTTGTTTTTACATGAAATTTTATGTTTTGGTTATGACCTTGTTATCTCGAAAACTCGCTATCTCGAATTTTTTTTTAGCGTCCCTTCAACTTCGACACATCGAGTGTCTACTGTATATATAATATATTGATATATTATTATATATTGATAAAAGTTCGTGCTGTCTGTTAGGATTCCTTTATCTTATTTGTGTAATTCATCTTAAATCAGACATTGGATGTGTCGAATTTAAAGTCTTTTTATAAGTATCAAGTTAAATAAAACTATTCATTTCCATGAATAATTATTGTTAAAGTTAAATGTTAAAAAAAATACAATTATTCCTTTTTGCTTCGAAAAACAATGTGCTGTAGTTATGAAAACGTCTCGATTAAAAAACTGGCAATATCTTCTACCTATTTTTTGTGGTATGATTAGACAATTCTTGACTTGCGTTACGCTGAACTTATGGAATTTTACAATTTCACTTCTCCTGCAAATGTGATCTTTGTATGAAACGTAAGAAATACGAAAACATTTTATATATTGTTGGACAAAAAAAATCATTTATTGATAAATACAACATTACGATTTTTTTCAAACATAATAAATAATAAGATTATTGTCCACTCCACAAAAATCATGAAATGGTTGTCTTACAAAAGCATACTGAAATGATATAGCGTATACCATTCTCGTTTAGCTCTACTTCATTTCCTCTGGCCACACTTCTACTATCGATAAAAGAAATAACAAAATAGATCATCAGGTAACAATCAAAGCACTGATTCCGCTCGTTTGTAAAAAATTGTAAAAAACTTACGTTAAATTATAAGATCATAAAAATATTCTTAGTATTTGAAAAAAAAATAAGTTTCGCTCTGATTCAAACAAATCCATTAAATGAAACGTTTAAATCATACTTTATTTCAAAGTGATCCAAACTTGAAATAAATAACAATGAAAATAAATGGATCCGCTGTCTTGTGTTTAATCCACACATAATATAAAAAAAAATATTGTGAACCAAAGAACACATCAAGGCATTTAACATTTTTCTATGTTCTATATTTATGTAGCCTACACATTAATTTTAGTTCGATCGAAATTTGGCTCTTCTTAATGCTGAACTTTGTTTCCTTTTGATTTGCAATCCATAGTGATACGTTTTCATTCATTGCATAAACGAAAGGAAAATGAAAAAATAATTCTTACAGTTACCTTCAAAATTTAAAACTGAAACTTTGATTTATTTCCATACATTTCACTGATTTTGTTTTATATATTCATAAAAAAAGTCTTCTTACATC
Organism: Thereuonema tuberculata; assembly: GCA_023159025.1. Classification (NCBI taxonomy): domain Eukaryota; kingdom Metazoa; phylum Arthropoda; class Chilopoda; order Scutigeromorpha; family Scutigeridae; genus Thereuonema; species Thereuonema tuberculata. The sequence continues at coordinate 16,014,796 of JAFIDM010012231.1, forward strand.
AATTTTTCAACGAAGGGTCATTAAGTCAATCAAACTAGTTTTGCAAGCGAAAAATTCAGTGTTGAAACCTATTTTGCAAAATTATTTGTTTACTTTTTATCTTTCCATAAATTTCCTTTAAAAATAGATTCGAGTTTTCTTGCAAATAAAAGATATGTTAAAAAAAATCTAACATGGATAAAAAAAATCCGTTCTTGGAAAAAAAAAATAGATCTATCTAGAAAATATTTCTCCTTCTGAAGAATGCTTAGTTACCATAAATTAGTTTTGTCATTAATAAAAACATAAACAATAACCCAGGACGTGGAAAAAAAATAGGTAAATTTGTTGCAGATACTGACGTAAAGTTTGAACATCAAGGATTTAGAAAAGAGACATACAAAAAGTACTGGGAAACTTGATCATTTTCTAAGTTAGAATCTTAACTATGGAAACATTACATAACAATCTGATAAATAAGAGGGGTTTATATTTACAGAATTTCCGTGATGTTCAAATTAATACTGACTTGCCTGCAATTCCAAAAATATAGTAAAATTTTCTATATAAGTTTCTTAAAAAAATCTTTGTTTTTATTAAACAAAGAGATGGCATTTAATAGTTTCTTGTTTGGCATTCTACTAATAAAACCTTCAACTATAAAAAACAACAATAGAGAGTGTCCCTTTGTATCATTCATCAAAAGTTGCTTCTTGGATGTTATTATCTTTTCTTACTCTGAGGAACATGGCTTCATTTAGAATTAAATATATATATACACAGTTTAAAATCCTTATTTCTTCTTTTTGTAACCTTCTTTCCATGGTAATAAATCGAGTTCTTCAAGAGTATGACAAGGAACACGTTTGGACCTAGAATGGAACGTTAAAAAATTATATTTAGTAACAAAGATACTTACTGATGCAGATTTTGATAAAAATATGTTACTAGCATATTTTTTAAGTAACATATAATTAAACTAAATATAATTAAGCTTATTTTCACTTTGAAATATTTTAACATTAAAACAATGATTCTAATGAAAAATTCCTCAAACTCCTTAACTTATAATTAGAATGAAAAAGTTTGGAAATAATTTAGTTCTTTAACGAATTTACATCCAAAAATCTATAAATTGAATAATTCATATTTTAAATTCATAATTCAATTTAAGTTAAGGAATCAACAGTTAATGTATATGTGTTGATGTCAATTGAATTATGATCTGAAACTTGAAATTTTTGCAAATTAAGGATGTGATAAGAGAACAGCGAAAATTGCAATTTAAACTATAGTATTATATTAGCTGCATTTCAACTGAAGCATTTAAGAATATTTTTAATTTATCAACATTTAACAATGGTCTAGAGATACACATTAGAGCCTAATAGTGTTATAAATTCTAGAATTACAATGATTAACCTCTACAAATTATATTAAGTATTTTATATGATTATTTTATTTGTGATATCATTAAATGACAAATCTATTTGATCTTTATTATATCTCTTTATAACATATACTTTTTTCTTTAGGATTTATGATCAATCATGCTGTTATTGGAAACCAATAAAATGATTGATCACAATCATTAATAGCCTTGTTTTCTAGAGTAGCAATATTCCTCTGCAACGATATCAAAAACATTCTTTTGTTTTTGTTCTTATTAATCTATTTTTACTTACTGAAATTACCACCTTAGTTATAGTCAATGTGTCTTTGTTTTCCAGATATTCTCGTTTATCTAAAAGAATTTGATTTTATATATTTTATGTTAAGAGTTTAATTTTCAAAGGAATGGGTATTATGAAAATGTTTGGCTAAACTGATTTCGTAATTTATTTACTATATTCTGTTCATCTCTTTTTTTTAAACTAACAAAATTGAAATATGATTGAAAAATAGTTCTTCAATCAGTTAAAAAAATTAGGAAATTAAAGCATTGTTGGTATTTTATCAACATAAATGATAGATCTGTAATCTCGCAAAATCTTTAATAACATATCTAAGCTAAACGTAGAACTTGCACTACATATAAGATATGCAATTTTCTTTTCCTGTGCACAATTTTAAAAAATTACATTACATTTTCTTTTTTTATCTCATATACGGAAGTTTAAGAAGGATAAACGAAACATTGAAGATGTTTATCTAAATACACTCTGACAAAAAATAACAAAGCACCCAGAAGGAATGATCCAGTCGAGATGCCAATTGGTATGTTTAATTTACATGTTATATGAAAAGTCAGTACATTGTAGTGTCACCTCTTGCTTGTATAAAAACGGCTACCCGGCGTGGCATAGGCAAATACAGTTCACGAATAGTGTACTGAGATATAGCATGTCAGATGGTGTCCAATAGGGGTCTAGTTAAGATGATATTCTGAAATGGATATAGGCGGCTTTCCGTCAAACATGTTCGTTTGGTGATTGGACATGGAGGGCGTCGACATTGTGGATGCAGTATTGGTAGAGCCGTGCCATGAATGGCTTTGCATTATCCTGTTGAAAAATGAACCAGGGATGCTGCAATAGGAACGGGAACACAATAGGTAGTCGACGTACAGTTGTGCCGTGAGGGTGGTAAGAGGACTACCAAAGGCTATTGTAGGAAATGACTCCCCAGACAGTTACTCTCTGTGTATCATTCCATGGTAAAGCTTGATCCGTGGGCTATTTCCAGACAGGTTCGTGATGGTCAAGTGGGCCCATTTGAAACCGTGACTCATCACTGAAGGAACACGACTCCTCTAGACACTATCTCACGTAGACCGAGCAGGCGATGCTCATGGTGAACGGTTGGAGGCGGAGTGTCCTCCTCAAATATGGACCTGTGCCATCTGTTAATCATCCGGATGGCCACTTCTGTAGCTGTAGGCACTCAACATGGCCTCATTTGGTGCTGTTCTAACAATTGCTCTATCCTCGCGTTCTGTTGTTTCCCTCGGCTATCTATTGCCGGCGTACCGCTGGGCTGTGCTCTCCTTGATGCACTGGCGCCAACATCGTCCGATTGCAGCGTCGTTCCGTCCCAAATGGTGGGGAGGGGAGGGGGATTCGGCAATTTGAACAACCGTCCTCTTTCAGTCCAATCATACGTCCTCGCTCAAACTCATTCAACTGCTCGTAATATGCACGGATCCGACGTCGAGGCATTCTCACAGTCCGTGGAGGCTCATGCAATCGAATTCCGCTATCACAATTTCAATATACTTGATATACCCTCCTCTATGTGCGGTTCCTATGCGCTGTAGCCGGCCGCTATTTAATCATTGGTATTACTAATTATTTGCATATTCGATCTGAGGTATTTCCATGTTAAGTTTAGGATGTGATAGGGTAATTTCCTCCGGGTGCTTTTTATATTTTTTTGTCAAAGAGTGTAAATATTTACATCAGAAGCGCAGTGGTGCCTCCAAGGATAAAATAAACAGTGAAAAACTCACCAATGAACCATTAGTGAGAAAATTCATGTGCCAGCATTGCGCAGGTCTCAAAGAATTTTTTTAATGCATAAAAATTTAAACTGCGCATTTTAATTATTAATAATAACAATGGATGAGACCAAATTGTTTACAAGTGACATTCTGGAACAGCTGTTCCAGGATGTCACATGTAAATAATTTTGTCTCATCCATTGTTATTAGTGTATATATTTTTTAATAATATTTCAAAAGCAGATATTTGTTGACTTTAATATTGAAGTAAAGCATTCAATTATATAAGAGAAATTTACAGTATAGAAGAAATCTTAAATAGCTCTTATTATAAAGAATATTTGGTAATATATACGAAACTTTACTGTTAATAAATTACTGAAACAGCATAAAATTATAAACTGTTTGCAAAGTTTTAAATATATTTCTCCTTCTTCTTTATTTTCAAATGTTTTGTATGCTTAATCTGTCTTTGTAAAAACCTACGTTTGAAATTAAAAAATAAGTATTTGATTTCCATACTCCAAGTTGTGCATTGTGAACATATGAATGAGAGGAGTAATTAGTGTGCTCCATAAAATTGCACTGCCCAAAATAAATGAGAAATCAGTATTTGGAAAGACTAAATAGAAATTGACGTTTGGCGATGCCTATTTACTGATATCACAAAAATAATACAATCGAGACAGTTTTAGTTATTCGCTTTTTGTAGTGATCAGACCATTGCTAAACCTTGAATGCTGTAATGTTATGCAAAAATTATAAAATGTTTACCAGCACTGAAAAACAGCTAAAAGCTTTCAAAGCAAAACAAAAATCTTAAGTTAGTGTCATGTTAGTTTCTTCGTTACATTTCTCATACATGTTTGAAAACTGATAAAGAGACACAGCAAATATATTTGGAAAAAAAATACATTAGGATTATAATGAATAGTATTTAGTTGACTGATAATTTAGTAAAAGTTAAATGCGAACAAATTTACTGATGCTGTGTTCTTATAACAAGTTTTACATTAACGTGTTCTAAGAAATGTATAATATTCTCCTTCTTCAAAACCAAAGAATAGAAAAAGACAATTACAGTCCTTAATTATTACCAACAAGAGAATATTTAAACCAAAACCAGATGATGAGCCCATCAATCATTAGTTAGTTATTTTCCTCTTTGAAATAAATTTTCCTTCACAATTCTATTATTGCATTTTTTAAAAGTAATTACTTGAAGATAGTTATATGTTTTTAAAGCCAATGTTAATTTAATATCTCTCCGTGTTTAAATGAACAGTTTCACGTGGTTGGTAGTGGATGAAAATTTCAGAAAACCTTTTTTAATCTCTTATAGAAGGTTTAAAATTAATAATTATTAGCTTCCATTTAAAGTATTCGATCGTAGAAAAATGATATGTAATTTATGAAACAATAATCGAAATGTATATTTCCTTGCTGAAACAAACAACTACAACAAATGAAGGGAAATTTATTCCAGAGGGTTCTATAATTATTAATTCTGTCCTTGAGAAAAGCTGAAAAAGCAAAACAACAGTATGATTAAAGAACTTCCACATTCATGCCAAACATTTGAACCAAGGAACCATTCCTCTAATTGCAACAAAGATACCATACATTCCGACTGAAAATGAAAAGTATGATACGAAGGCCAAATCCAACT
>JAFIDM010012231.1:16024882-16129821 GCA_023159025.1 Thereuonema tuberculata
TGGAATACAAATCACCACCTGTACCTAATGTTCTGTTCACTTCAAAGAGACGATTGGTAATCTGCAAAGGAAAACAGAGTTAACTTATTAATGTTTTATTTTATAAATAAGATAGTTGTAAATAAGCTAAACATTACAGTTTCCGCTTTGCTATTTTCATTATTTTTGCAAACTAGCCAATTAGCCGAAGTAAATCAACGAGTAACCTAAAAACATAGATCCATTTTAAACCAAAATGCTTACCAATAGCATCAATGGACAGAGATCATAGAGATGATATTAGTGCGACGCTAATGGAATAGTTTCAATGGACTAGAAGTTTCTTCCAACTTCTACGTTACTTTAAAAGTTCTAAAATTACACTGTAACGTTCTAATTTTAAGGCTTTCCTCTCCTTTTTTTTTGTTAAAAAAAATCACACACACATCCAAAAAGTGTAAAATTTTGTGTAAAAACCACATAAAAAATTTCAGCGGATAGATTATTTAGATACGTTTATAATAAAATTTAAAAAATTAAGTTTTTCGCAAAAGAAATTAATTAAAATTATCTACACTTTCAGTTTCATTGATTTATTTGAGTTGATTAACTACTGTTACTAAATAGTTTTATCTCAATATCAATGCTGTAAATGGCACTGTTTCATAACCGAGATGCTCGTAGAGGTTTCTGCTCCTTCAAATAATATTTATCGTGATTTAACTCGGAAATTGCACAAAAATAAATAATAAGGTACATAAACTGTTTGATGTAAGTTTGGGTGGAAATTTTTGAGAAATCCCAAAAGCAATCTTTAGATACCACTTCAAAAGTAATATATCTACAAGTAGAGTAATATCAGACAAACAATCCGATTTTACTTTTCATATTTAGATAAAACAGTTCCCTATAGAATGAATTCCATTCATTGAACTTTATTTGTTGCAAAATTACATTAAATATTTAATATATCAAATCATCATATGCGGATGTTACAAGACTGTAATATTTTCAGTGTTTTTTTTTGCTATTGCTGCTTCATGATATTGTTCTAAAATTGGAAATGTTTAATAACATTTCATATTTCCATGTTCAATAAAAATTCAGACATAATTAATATAATAGGAAAAAATAATAAGATATAATTGATTTCAATATACCTGTTCAGAAAAGAATTGATCAACTATTTCTGTTCGCTGATCCGATGCACCAATCAGGATGGGTCCTGTACCAGGTGATAATATTGGGATGGACAATTGCATTTCATCCCCAAGTGGAATCATTGAGATAATGGAGTGATCGGGACGACTTCTGCAATAAAGTAATTTGTAATCATTTAATTATAAAAATTTAAGTTCATTAAATTTCACCAAACAAAAAAAGGAATTAAGCAACATGAAAAACATTAATTTTGAGAAACCAATAAATAAAATGACAAAATTTGATTTCAACGATTTCTCTGTAATATCTTGAAAAATTCTAAATTTTATTGATGGCATTGGTTAATGTATTACAAAGGTATATTTTCATTTGATCGTAATTCAATATCTATTCAAAATAATCAAATCAAAAGAAAGCAATTTGAGAAAATCGTAAAAGCATATTTTTAATATAATTTTTACGTAATTTACATTACATAATTAAGATAAAGGAAACGATCCTTAAAACAAAGGTAAAGGAAAATATAACAATAAAAGCGGTTTATAACTCTCGGGTCAGATCCTTATCGTTGGCTATAAGAAGCATTGTCCAAAAAATAATAAAAGAACAGCGGAAAAAATAGAACCTACATCAGTTTCTTATTTAATTAAATACTAGAATCTTGATGAAATTTTTCTGTTCAGTTTCAATAAAAATAAAGTAATTCAAAATTGAAATATAAGTCGCATATTAACAACATTTTTTTGAATTGACTATGTATGACTTTACATTTTCTGTTTTTATGTTTTTTTTGCCAGAGGTTGAGATCAAAAAACCGTATACTGTAATTACACTTAAATTTAATACTTATTACTTACAATGGTTGCAGCAAATCTTACTTATTCATTAAATAGTTGCTTTTAATTTTTGGAACTAAAAAATAAAAATCGTGTCTTTTTCAATTTTAAAAAACTAATGGCAGAAAATGTTTCCTTTCTTTCGCATTGAAAGTTCCTGTTTGTTATTATTACCATTCACTTAAAACTTAATTTTTATAAGCAATGCAAATTCAAAATGCAAATTTAAAAAAAAAAGAAGAAAGAATTTGATATTTAAAAATCTTTTGCAAATATAACAAAACATTTAATTAAAAATTGCTTTAAAATTTTAAAATTAATCTACTTCATATCAGAGGCCATTATTCAGTTGATTTAAGTATTATTGAAATTACGCCATTGTCAATATGTGTTCTGACTTGTATCAAAAATTCATCGAATTTTCGGATGAATTTCTGATACAAGTCTCATTTAAAGCATTGACAAATTTGTCGAAGTTTTGTTCTGGTGACCAACTGAAGACAATTTCTTCGCTTGTAAATTTTATTTCATTGATAAATTAGATCGATGCAATCTAGTCAAAATTAAAGTTTCTTAGGGCTATTTGTATGTACACAACGTAACTGTGCTTATTTCCTGTGCATATATAACTGTATAACATTTTATATATGCACAGGAAAAAGGTTTATGCATTAACCTTAACACATTTATCTTTAAAACTTTGTGACCTTTATTAACCAAATCATCATACGTCATTACCAAGTCCTCGATTTCTTACATTACCAAGTCCTCGAGAATTAGAGCTGGAACCCTTCCATTCATCGTAAAAACCCTTATAAATTGCATTGCATTGCATAAATTGCATTATTTGTGTTATATATTGAAACTATTTTTAAAGCAGCTCTTACAGGTGTATTAAACATGATGTAAGAAATGAATAAATAGCGGTGTTATCAGCGACATATTCTTTGCTCATTGATTTAAATCAAACCGAAATGGACAAATAATAAAATTTCATGACATTTTAAGTAAACAGAATTTGTGGTTACCCAATATCAAGTTTAAAGCTTAAGGAATTTGTTTTGGATTTAATTTTTCTTTTAATGATATTTAGAATTTGAAATCGAAACACAAACTATCTTTTATAATAAAAATGGTTTATATAAGATTTTATTTTAACAAAAGTATTTCTTCACAATTTTCTGAACTTTTTTTATTATAGTATTACAAATCATTTTGCCATTGTACATTGTTTGGTGGTATTTATGTGCAGTACATCTTCTTTATAACCGCTTCTCCCAAAATCTCAAACTGAAATAATTTGACTATTTCTATCTAAAGAACAGCAATCATTATTATGTTGTGAACCATTCATACACAAACATCAAATTAGCTCCTAACCCACTTAAAAATCAAAACATCAACAATTTTCGTGATTGTTAGAATTCTCTTTCAGAACAAAAAAGAAAAAAAAAAGTGAAATCCTTTAAATGGTAATTTTGAAGCCTGAAAGAGATCAAAATCAAAAACTTAACTTGATAGTATTTTACATAATATCGAAAAAGTATTTGGAGATAAACCACTTTCCTAATGAACACGATATTCATGTAACAGACAAGAAAAGAAAATATTTTTGTAACAACAACAAGTAGTTGTAATAATATTTTTGTAGCAAATTGACTAAATTTCATGTTGAGGAATGGCTGGATCATGTTTTTCAACCTGATCTTCATGTGAATTCTCTTTTATTGCTCGACTCATGGATACGACAGACTGGCCAAGTAAGGAATGCAAATGCACACAAGGACAAAAATCTCATTATTGACCATTTTGCTCCAAGAACAACATAATATTGCCAACCACTTGATGTTTTTTCTTTAGATAAGATAATGGGAAGAATAATTGAAGAAATTGTGAGGACAAAATTTTTGGCAACCGAATGATCGGTTATTTATCATGAAATCGGTTATTTACTTTCGGTAATGTATAACCAGATTTCAGACCTTGCTTTTAAAGACATGGGAATCTTTGCCTGGCAAAAATCAGTTATTAACATCAAAGCACATAAATTTTCAAAGTGTTAATATTGGTTTGCAAGAATTCCTTGTGGAAGGTTGTACTTTAGTTTCTTTTGTAAGATGTTCCTATTCTCCTCTATTCACTTGTTTTGATCTTTTTATTGTACAACCTCATTATCACTTGGATGAATAGAATAAAATCATCATTCATTTACAGTTCACTTAAAGTTTACAGTTCATTTGTCTGCGCTTTGCAGCACGTTAACTCTTTCTCGTTATGCACCCATTTCTTTGAAATAGAAAAGCAATGAAATTTATTATTTGAGCCGAAACTTACACACGAGTAACTGTGCATGCCTGAATTTTCGAATTTAAAGTAGACGGTTGCTGTTTTAGGCATCAGTAATAGAAAAAAATTGAAAAACAATGACCATTTCCGCGAAACGTAAAACATGAATCAATGAGCATGTGCACATCTGCGAATGAAATGCTGGCAGGGTTATGTTAGACATTGGTCTAAACTTCTTTTGAAAATTTGAAACAAATCATTGAGTTAGTTGTCAGGTACGAGTTGTCTGGTACTTACCTTGTTAGGAAGGACGATCCGCGCTGGGCAGGTTTTCTCGGGGTTCTCCCTTTTCCCCTGCACTTCTCCCACCATACTTTCTCAGTCTTTCTCCCCATCTGTTCTTATTTCCTGTAGTATATTACAATAGACTTCGGTCGCAGTGCTTGGCTTCTCTACCACCCACATTCACTACATACATACATACATACCTTTTTAGGAATAGTCCAGAAGAAACATATCAAAAATCCACATTTCTGTTTGGTTTTGTTTTGTTTTATTTCTGGAGATGCGAAAATCAAATTTTTCTCCCTCCTAACTTTAATTGGATTTTTAGGTAATGTCCATTCTTAGAAGCCAGAACAAAGTTAGATACTGTTCTTTTCTATTTCATTGGTAAGGCGTTCATTCATTATTCCTTTAGGGCCTATTGTACAAGGCCAAGAATTAACAAAGAGCTAGAGACTATTAACAAAGTCGCAAGGAGAATAAAAGAAGCAAAGAAAGTAGTCATCCCTGCATGCCCCAAATTAGAAGCCAGATTTAGTCATAACCAATGCTTAGACCGCTCAAGAACAACGAACAAAATTGTTCTGTTTTGTTTAAGACTTGGCTGGAGGTTGGGGGGGGGGGAGACAAAATTAAATAAAAGAGATAAAAAGTTATGGATATCAATTTTGTTTCTCAATCGGTTTATTGTTCATTATACGACAATAGAAATTCATTGTGATAGAAATTTTTGACTTACTTTTTGAATAGTGAAGGAACCATACTGTGACCGAATCGATAAGCAGCACCGGCGAATTCATTGAAGCAGCCAGCATCCACCTTAGGATCGTAACCATAGAAATATCCATGATCTAATGGTTCAAGATCCCATTCCTCATATAGTTCATGGCCTAGTACTACTGGAAGATACTCTTTGTATGTAATGTGTTGTTCTTCTGCAATTACTATCTTCCTCGCTTCCTGGAAAAGTTATTATTAAAAAAAAATGGTTAGTCCTTTCTTATAATCGTCTTATAATCGTGAAAAATATTATTACCATAGAGAAAACCAAACAAAAATATCTGTTGTTTTGTTGTAAGAGCTTCGCAATATCTCTTCATGGTTCCAAAATTAAGAAAAAATATGCAAAACAAAAAAGTAAGTGTTAATGAAATTCAATTACTATGTATAATATTTGTTTCTAAAATCGTTCCTTGTCTTATCATGAAACGATTTTCGAAATATTATAAATAGTCTTTACAAAGTTGAAAGGAAAGACATTAGATGTAACAGATACATGCATCTGAAATATCTGTGTATACTAAAATTTCTGAGACCCAATTCAGTATTTATTAAAATCAACATCTATCTATCTATATACGATTTGGAAATTTTTAAATTCTGATAAAATACATTTAGGATTTAATATTTATATACAAACCTTTTTTATCCCAAAACTAAATAAATCTTACGTGATTCTAATTTAAGTTACCATCCTACATTAATCTCTTCTCAGTCATAATATATTAGTTATCATTAATAAAGTTTTAGGTGTGTTAATTTTGAAGTTTCAATGTGAAATAGAAAGCCATTACTATAAAAAATGCTGAAAGCAGTAGAAATGAAATTCACTTTATACATGTAGAGAGTAGGTAAACAATTTTGATGCAATAATCTGAGTTGTTTTGGAATAAAAAACCACTGTCTCTAAAAAAAGTAAAAACTTATTCGAAGCTTAAAAGATTCATTATAAACGCTTTTTCCCTGAACAAAAGAAACTCTGAAAGTGGCTAAAATTTAAAAATGGCTATTGTCCTCCAAATGAGAGATGGCCGCCCTGTTTTTGTGAGATCTGCGCATGTATCATCGATTAGTCTGGTCAGGCACTTCCGTCTGATTTTATGACAGGACGCCGCCATTGTGCTAATCGCTTGTTACTTTGCAAAAGAGCATTGTATTTATAAATAATATATATTTATTTATTTATATAAATATTTATTGTAAGCAACTGGTATTGAAATAACGCTAAATAGTCGAGAGAAGTTTTAATTTGGCGTTATCAACATGTCTTTCTCAGTGAAAACAGACCCCGTCGTCCATTGTGACAGGAAAACATAATTGATCAGCTACCGGAAGGGCTGCGCAGTTCAAACTTCCGCCGGCCAACTTTCATTTTGAGGACAATAATTATTCTTAGAAAACATATTGTCATTAGATATATCCAATTGATACTTGAGCAGATAAAAGTTTAAATTGCCATTTGGTTTTCTTTTAGCATGAAACCAAAACTTTCTTTTCGTTTTTGGGGAAAAATGAGCTTGAATAAACATGAGCTTTTTGTTTCATTTTGTTTTGTTGATATAAAATAACAGAATTCGATGCATTAATTAATATGATACCATCTCTGGTTTTGCAGATAATTAAACAGCGAAACTAAAGAAGAATTGGAATGGAATCTCGAATAAGAATATAATAATTGCTATTTTCTAGTGAAAATGATGCATCAAACATATTTTCGGATTAAACCCACGACCTAAATATTTTCACGGGTCAACACAAAACCTAAGAAACCGTTAAAAACTTTTTTTTTCCCTCTGCTTTTTCTATTTTTTTTTTTATTTTCTTTCTTATAACCTATTCATTACCCTTCTGCAAAAAAAAAAAAAAAATATCTTTGGAGAAAGAAACAGTTTAATCTTAGTAATGCCAATTAAAGCAAGTCACTGTGTAATTGGCTTACGTGATAATTAAATTAACTAAAGACTATAATTATAACGGTTAACGTGTAATTTGAATTTAATGAAGTATTTCATTATTTATCTTTCTCTCATTCGTTAAAGAAGAATTATCTCATAGAAAGTGTTTTTCGTATATTACAGATTATTCTAATATCGAAATAGTTTAAAAGGAATTTTTGGGACAGAAATGTTTTTTGTTTTCTTCTCAAAAAAAAAAAAAAAAAGATAATTTCCTTTGAAGTGCTAGTTAATGTTGTACCAAATCTGCATTCAAAAATCAGATTGTTTTTATTTGTTCAGAAATAAAAAGCAAATAACAGTGAAAATATTAAATTTAAAAATAATAATTACGAAAATAAGTTTTAAGTGGCGTGGTAATAGAATTTAGGGATATTGCAAATACGAGGAAAATAGTTTCAGTAGTAACAAACAAATTCTTCTTAATTTACATCTTAAAAGTAACTTCTTTAATAACAAAAAAAAAAAAAAAAACATAAACTACACGACGATATTTCGTAGGCCTAAACGGCCCACTTTTTCAAGCCTTTTATATCACGGGAAGAGAGACCATCTCTCTCCTTCCTAAAATTAAAAATAATAAAATACAATCAAGAAAATTAGAATTCTAATTTTCCTGATTGTGATATATTATTTTTAATTTTGGGAAGGAGAGAGATGGTCTCTCTTCCCGTGATGTAAAAACCTTGAAAAAGTGGGCCGGTTAAGCCTACGAAATATCGTCGTGTTGTTTATGTAGTTTTTTTTTGTTATGAAAGTAGTTTCAGTAGTAGTTTAAATGTTAGAAAGTTCATTCTTCTCGGCTAGATCTCTCTGTAATAGGAGCTTGTATTTAGTACGAAAGATTCTTTCCCTCTCAGGCTGACGAATCATCTACCTCCTTTTTTCGAAAATACAATAATTTTTTACGAAAGATATAGGTCTGCAATACAGCAGAAACCTAAAAGGCTTATATCTTTCCTCTATATGAACTCTGATTGAGGTAAAAAAGGAACCATTAATGCTCAGTTATTAAAGACTAAGATATCTTCGACAATTTATGTTAGACTTAAATGCTTTTTGATTTTTCTTCAAATGACAATAACGGATAAAGTAAGAGTACAAAATTTGCCTGTGATAGCATTCTGAAATGCTGGCTGTGCCATCAAAGGAAACTGAATAATGATAATAAAAGAATTACAGAGCTAAGGTATTTAAGAGGTTTAACATGTGTGAATATGAATTGAAATAAAAATAAACTAACACACATATAAAAGAACACTTAAAAGTACTTAACATTGAAGGCTTTCGGATTCCTTCGCGGTGTTGAAGAGGGGTTTTCCACATAGGAACCCGAAAGGCTCCGACATTAAGTATATTTTTTTATAAATTTTTTTGTTTAAATATTCTTTTATCTGTTTGTTGGTTTATTTTTATTTCAAAGCTGAGAAGATTTACCACATAGATATGTATAAATGTATATTTGTAAATGCATAATGATTATGTGAAAATTACATAATTTAAAGATAAAAGCCTTTTTCCAAAAGCGTTTTTGGTATTTTCAAAATGGGAAAATGTTCAGCTTAAAATTTTTAAATATTTAATAATCACTATTTTGATGATACCATTTTTTTTAGTCAAAATGTAACATATTAAAATGACATTTATATTTGGCAAACTATAAATAAAATGGTTTTGTGTCTCAGTAATAATCATTAAGATCTTGTAATGGATATAGCACTGGTATGTGATGTAGGTCATATATCTAGTGTGGTAGAATAGAATTGTCTTACTTGATAGAGTGTCTCGTCATCCCAGTGAGGATTTAAGTAAGCGAGAATATCACAAAGCCTATTGTGTTCTCTCATCAGAATCACATGCAAAGCTGTCAAAGGTGGTAACATGTTGACTCGACTGTCTCCTGTCCAAACAAAAACCAAAGAGTGAGTTACTAAAATAATGTAAAGCATAAAAATAACCGTATCTATTATGAATGTAACTTCAATATAAAGAAATTCTGAATTGCATCTATTGTTATTCATTCAGAATAAGTTTGGCTTGATGGGAATCAAGCCAAAGAAAATAAGAAATTCTGAAATGATAACTATACTCATAAACCGTTTATATTTATAGAAAAAAACATAGCTAAATACTTCAACAGTAACAATATAATATAAGAGTTAGTATCGTTATATTATAAATTCATCCTTCTTCTAAAAATTACTTAATAAAAATTTGTAGATTTAAAAAAATTAAGTAATAAATAGTTTTTATTAATAAGAGGCATAATCGTTCTTTTTGTTATGTTTTACAATCTGACAATATTACAACAATAAGTTACAATAATGATTCTGTCCTTCCTATATTAACTAGTAATTCTAATGCTTTCAAAAACTACAGATAAATTTAATTATTTTGATTTGATAAATTTCATTATTGTTTTAGAAAATTTAAGGATTTTTTAATGGATATGGTACTAAATTCGATAATGTTTTAGTAAATAGATGAAAATATGGAAAACTCTTAAAGAAAATTATTCGATTTTGAGAAGTACAGCACTTAGTATACTTTATTTTTAATTCATTGCGATTTAAAACTGAATGAGAAATGTTACGCACGTCTGATGTTTACTCAGGATTAAGATTAGTCAAGATTAAGAAGGATATATCACAGTTAAAACATTTGATGTTACAGATAACATGTTACCAACTCGTTTGTCTTATTAATGTAATCCTTCCTAGATCTTCATTTTTATTTATTTATTTATTTATAAAACCCAATTAGCTATATTTTTGGTAAATGATATTAAATTCAAGAGATCCCATATGTTACACAAGTTATCGTAATGCGATATGACAATGGGGAACAGTGATGATTTATGTATCATCCTATTGCAGTTATCATTCACATGTACTTGAGCTTCCATCTCATATGCTTGAAAAGAAATTGATCTAGATTATGAATAAAATGACAATAATTCATCATTCGATGTATTTGATACATTCCTTTGCAGTGATTCCTGAAGATGCTTTCTCATACTCCATACGAATACGGCGTCATCAGATATGAGCAAAGATACTTACAATTAAGCCTAAGCCCTAAGGTAACATGCATCCATTGAATCCACAGCATGGAATAATCGAGTTGTCAATCCATCTAACAAAAGTTTTATATCAAAAGATAATTTTCATATTTTTCTACTTTCAATATTCGGAGGCCGAGATTCTTCCCAGATCATTGACAAATATCTTTAATATGATATAATTTCACTTCATCAATGCCGACAATATTTTCTCTCTCAAATACCATATAGTATTTATGGTTGATTTATGTACCATATAGTGCATTTGATTCTCTGTCTCTATGAAGTCAGGGCCAATCGAATCTCAAAACACGTAATATCTGATCTTAGTAGATAGCAGTAGCCATGTTTCTGAGCACATGGACTTCATCAGTAATTTTATATATGATCAATCAACACAGTGATGCCTATCTGCCTGTTCTTAGACTACTGTATTTGGACTACCACGGATAATTTTGCCAAATAATATCATGGCTAATTCCAATTTATTCGAAACACACAATATTAATTATGGAAAATTGACAGAGAGTTTATACAACAGTTTGCTAGGTCACATAAATCTTTACATACTGTTTGTTTTGGTGGTTTATGATTTACTTAATTTTAACCAATTATAGTTCTCAAAATCTGATGTCCCCTAAATGCTAGCACTTAGAACCTAAACTGATTTGAGAGAAGAAAAATCTCAAAAATTTTGGTTAATATAATAATCAATTTAATTATAATATCAAGTCAAAAGGTAATTTAATATTTATTTTATAACGAGCATTAATTTACTATAATAATATCCATCCAAAGCTGAAATACTGATAGATCTAAACCAAACATAAAGATTAGCTGAAATTTGTTTCTTTTCTGAAGTTATTAAGAATTTTGTTATTAATTTGCTAATGCAAAATTGTAACCAAATTCGCCAATAAAATTTAAAATTTTGCTTTGCTTTGTTACCGATTTTTTCTGTCTATCTGTAAATAAATAACAAATAACTATTTATAATATTTGATGTTTGTTTTTTCCTCATTATTATTTCTTTCGATTACCTAAGTATTTATTAACATCACGCTGTTATTTTTTTTTATATTTTGCAATTAAATCTTCTTTTTTTCTTACTTATATCTTAGCTAATAATTATGAGATTCTGCTTATCTTAGCTAATAATTATAAGATTCTGCTTGACAGTTCTTCACATAATTACCAAAAGTAATTTGTTCTGTATTCATTTAGGCTTATCTATTACTTTAAAGATTACATCTGAAGAAATGTTAACGATTATTTGACATTCAGTTACAGTCGTTGTAGGCAAAAAGATAGTTAGTTTTGTTTGATATAAATTAACTATTATTCATCATAATTTAAATAAAGATAAACGAAATTAGAGAATTCAAGGCAAGTGTTTACAAAGTAACTTTCAGTGAGAGAAATTATTGAATTTTAAGTTATTAGATCTCTCTTTATAAAATAGCCAAATTTGTTATAAACAATATTTATTAATACTTATTTAATTACATGTTTCATTTTTATTGTTAGCAATTTTAATAGATACCATTGGTTTCTATTTTATCTCCCTGCCTTTTTCGTAGAGGGGTGTAACTTCCGTGACAATAAAGACAGAACGGGGTTTCAAGGAAAAAAAAAAGGCCATTTTTATGCCATTACAGCTGTATCCAATCGGTTGTTATCCTTTTGCAAAGTAAAGTCGTTGCCTGAAAGAAAGAATTGCGTTAGTCCAAAGGTCAAATGCCTTACCTGCTCTGAAGCATAAGAATTCCACCCTTTCGATGCACTCGCGCAGACTGTCCACTTGCAATGGGAGAATGTCATCTCCACGGAACCTGGTTGTAATGAGCTTACCTAAATAAGCAAAGAGAGGGTTAAGACCCAGAAAACAGTCACTAGTTCACACAAAATAAACAAATATTTCCTTAATTCTCCCTGAACTTTCCATGTTTTAATAAAAAAGTCTTAATACTGTAATTTTGGAGTCAGGGAACTTCAAAAATGCAAATATATCTAAAAATTGGATTTTTTCCTAAAAGCTTCATTTCATTAGACAAGAGATTTAACGTGCGTTAGTACATTTTTACAGTAAAATAAAAAACAAAGAACGGACATAACTAAACAAAACACAAATTCACTGAGCTATTTTATGATATTTGTGCTGGAAATCGAAGACAGTACTGATGAGAGGCCAATAATAATTTATTTTACTGTAAAAAAGCTTCATTTCATATATATATACATCAATTAAAATATCCTTTTTTGTTTGAATTTCTAAATATACTAGACATGTTGATACTTTAAAACTGAAACTGGTTTGATATCACGGAATTAAATATTAACCAGCTTTAGTTCATAGACAATAAGAACAATTAATGCACGTGTGCTATTGTCTGACTACTTATTGGCAATTTTCAAATACCTGGTAATCTGTTTCTGATTACGTGGTATTTTTAAATTACCAATAAGTAGCCAGACAATAGCACACGTGAATTAATTCTTATTGTACATTAAGACAACCTATTTAGTTATGATAAATGCAATTTTAATTACAGCATCTAATTTAATCTTCTAATTTTGTTCTCTAAAGCCTTGAAGAAACGGCTTCAAACAAAAATTTAGGCCCTAGTTAAATTAAGGCAGCCTTAAACCAAAGAAACAAAAACAGCAATTTAGATAAATTAAAATTAAGAAGATATCTACTTTTTACGAATGAGATGCATGAAGAAAAAAACAATTAAACAAAAATTGCGAAATGTCTTTGTCGTGTATCTGAAAAGGTTCCTCCTAAAAAATAAAGAAAAAAATGTATCCATTTTGTATAGGAGATGTTACGTCGGAATTGTTGATTGTTGGCACGAAGGATATATTCCTATAGGATTTTATGTACTCGCATGGTAGTTAGCTATCACGAAGTATTAAAAGTTTGACATACGAAATGTTGTGTAATAATCCATAACATATATCGTAGAGATAAAAATCATAGATAAAAAAAAATATCATTTTACGTTGAAATATGTCTGAATTTTGATAATCCGACCGTCGGATATTACACTACACTCTTATATAGCTTAGGAAGCTATACTTTTAGAGGCAAGTGCTTGCTTTTATAAGGAAAATCTCTACTGATTCTGATACCACATATGTATGGAGCTAAAAAAAAAAAAAAACTGTCATAATTGCCATAAGTTATTTTATCTTAGAATCCTGAAATTGTAAAGATAATTAAGAAGTACTAAATGGGATCTCCTATTGATTTTGACAATTTGTACCTGAAATCATCCATAAACGAAGACACAAAATTACGTAGTAATGCTTAAAATTTACTACCACTGCAACAACTATTGGATCTAACTATACTGGTATTCAAAAGTTGGATGTTAACTACATCTTTTTAGTGTTTCAGACTATACTGGTATTCAAAAGTTGGATGTTAACTACATCTTTTTAGCGTTTCAGTTATGAAACTTCAATTATTTTTTACTTATCTTAGAAATTATATAAAAAAACCAAGAAAATCAATTAAATTCCCAGAGTCCCATTGATTTGCGAAGTTCACTGGATTCGATATTCCAGCATTCCAGTTGAGTGAAATCTCATTCTTTTCCCCTAAGAGTTTGTTTCCGGTTCATTTCTTAACTTAAATCAGCCAAGGCTCCGAGAACTATTACACAGGAGATAATTGCCTGGAACTAATCGAAAATCAAAAGGAACTTTCTTCCTCGGGATGTGTGTGCATCCTCAACTGTTTAAAAGAAACAAAAAATCGCGAATTATTTGGTTTTTCTTTTCATTCCTGGAATATTAAGTGTCATCTTCATTCGTGTGTTTTTCTGCTCAATGGTTTGAACCGCATCATTTCACTCGATGACACCAAAGTCTTCACGATTGCAACGCTTCACTTCCGTGAAAGATAATGAGCCAAGGAACAAAGGGAGAAGGAATCAAAGATTTCAGTGAAAGTAGATTTCTGAGATGCTTTTAACTCATTTTCTATTTATCTGTTTTGATGGGCTCTGAAGAATTAGTGTTACGATAAGATTACGATAAAAAACCAATAGTTACGAACAACGTTTAGCGAATATCATTTGATGAGGTGATGATAACAATTAGAAAACTCTTATCTTGCATATCGAATTAAAAACTGTTATTATTAATTAATTAATACATCTATCGAAAATTGTAGAAAATATTTATTTAGTTGTTATATTCAGTAAAATCTCTTGATATATTTAAATGACTACTTTTAGCTTACTTTTTTTATCTTCCTTCAATGGAATCGATGGACTATTTTATTTCCCGAAGATGAAAATAACGACATCATGATAGATTTATCCCTAAGGTCTATCGTGATCTATTATTAAGTTTTTACATCAAGTTATCAGGTTAAGTTAATTAGGAAAGTACCTGTTTTCCTTTGAGCCACTACCGGATCATGGGTGCGCCGAGGATATTGTCTTGAGCGTTTCTCCCTTAAGAGCAATCCTTAAGCACCATAAACCGAAGATTTAGACTGCACTGCTTCTCTTTGGGGATCAGTTCAGAATCAGCTCATAGTTCACTCTCCACGTAAAATATTATTTGTTAAAGTCTAGGAATTCCTTTTGTTGAAAAAACATTAAGTAGGTGTAAGGTGGTGGTGTAAGGTGGTAAAGATAAGAAAATCCGTAAGGGAAAAAGCAGACAATGAATAGTTCTGTATCAGTTTTATGCAGAATGTCTATTAGAGATTATAGATGAATACTTTAATACAGTGATATGATGGAAAACTATAAAATAATAAAATCATAATTAAATGTTCGATGACTCTTCACTCCTTTAAGTTTTCTGATTTACCTGCCATTATTTTTTAAAAAGTTTACTTTTTAATAATAATAATAAAAGAATTACTCTTCCGACAATTACATTTATAATCATCCACAATTATTTCACTTTTTTAGCCTTCAGTAGCTAAAATTGTCGCATATTAATTGTTGCTTGGTTAATAACAGTGCTCCAAAATTATTACCTAAAATAATTTTGGATAATACTAATGAATACTTAATAGTACGAAACATCTAATCTAAAAGCTCGTCTAATCGTTAATCTAATTAAACAACATACATACACAGTAAAACCTCGTTAAGTCGTCACCCGGATAAGTCGTCACTCCGTTTAAGTCGTCGTTTTCCTTTGGTCCCGACAAGGTCTCGTACACAATAATGTAAAATAACCCTCCTTTACCCGTCACCAAATTTAATTCTACTCCGGATAACTCGTCACCCTCAAAAATGGCCAAAAGCATCTTTCTTCTCCATTTTGCATGCCATCGTGTTGTCTTTTCAGCCCCGCCCCTTCACTTTAAGAAAGCTAAGCCTTTACGGAGAATTTTCGACCACGCCTGTCACTTCATTCCTTTCCTACCTCTTCGGGTTCTTGGAATCTCGCTGCTAATCATTCAAAGCGCACTTCTCGCTGCGACTCTGTCGAGTGTAGACGTTTTTCTTGACCGCTCTTGAGTGTGACTTCATTTCATAGCCAGTAAGCCCGCTATAAAGGCTATTTTTTCTCTTGCAATTTCGTGTTTGGATTACGATTTTAACATGCCAGGGAAACGAATACTTACCTCATTATCTTTTAAAGTAAAAAAAAAACTTAATTGCAGTTTTTGAAAAATCAAATGTTTCGAAAACACATTTTGCCAAAGAAAACCATATTCCCAGGACGATATTCTTTAAACGATATTCTTTCATCGAAACAAGTAATTGAAGAAGCTGACTTCTTTTGTCTTTGACTTTGAAGACAAAAGAAAAAGAATGAGGAAATCGAAGTTTGACGAGATCGAGGAGATTTTAGTTCTATGGCTAAAACATAGCAGATCGCAAAATGTGCCGATTTCTGCCATGATTCTCAAAGAAAAAGTCATGGAAATTGCTAAGGAGGTGAACATTGAAGATTTCGGCGGCAGCAATGGTTGGCTGGAACGTTTAAAAGACAGACATTGCCTTTCTTTTAAAACGATTAAAATGTGGTAACTAAAAAAAGGTTTTTTTTTTTTTATTATTATTTTCCACTCATTTATTTGCATGTATTGATTTCTGAAAATCTTGTTTTTCTCACCGAATCCTACAGCAATTCATGAAAATACTGTATTTCATTGTTTTTTGGGGGGTTCTTTTCAAAAATTTCCGCTTCGCCTAAGTCGTCACTCCGCTTAAGTCGTCAAAAATGTTTGGTCCCTTGAGTGACGACTTAACGAGGTTTTACTGTACAGTAGAACCTCATTATAACTGACTAATAGGGGCTGAAGGTTGTCCGTTTTAATGACAAATAATTCTTTTATAGGGATGTAATGCAGCAGGATGTACATCAATGAAAGTACAATAAGCTGTAATAAGTGTTTATTATATATCAAATCAAAAACGTATAGTAGCAGGTTGAATTGAAAAAGATGTGTACGTGTACACTGCATTAATTTTTAGAACAAGAAGGTCCTGGTTCATGTTGATTGCTTACATTCATTGGTTTGAAAAAAATAATCTACTTTCTGCTGGATTTGTTTGCGGCTTATTTCTTCAGTTAATAACTGACCGAGGTGTTCATAATATGCAAACACATTTTCATTTGCCGATTATTCAACATACCGAATAACAAAATTTAAATTGTCTTTCACTTCGCTCACCTTAATGGCTGCCAATTTTGTTTTTAAAACTGTCCGTTGTAAGCGATGTCCGTTATAATAGGGTCCGTTATAATGAGGTTCTAATGTATATGAAAAAAATAGGGGAATATAAGATATTTTAATATTGCTTAATATGAAAGCAATTACAGATCATTTCTTTCTTGAAGTTATCGAAAATAAACTATTCTATTCGGAGATCTTTTTCAGTCAAATGGTTTGACTTTTTGTATCTATATCTAATCTAATTTGTTTGAAAGAGATTATTTTAATTATAAAAATCACAATTTCAGCAAATATTAAGCCTCTTTAAGAAATCGTATTTTGCATAAATGTATTTCGATATTTATTTTATATATTCCTATTAGTGCAGCGACGTTATATTTTTGTTCGTGATTTCATCTTTAAGTATCTCTACTTGTGTCGTCCAGTTAAACACCTGCATTGCAGGAAGTCATTACAATCTTAATGATTAAAAAAAAAAGATAGTACCACCTTGTACATAATGCAACTCATAAAGGACTGTTTCTTTTGCAGATCTTTTCCGGAAAAACTATCAACGCTCCCTAACTTCTCATGGAAAATCAAAATGGAACAAGCTCATAAAATATATTTTTTGAAGTTATTTTTATTTCCCTCATTCAAATTTCACACATTAAATAGTATTAATTTTAATATTTTAAGTAACACGTTTGTATTGACAATTAGGCTTATTAAATCACGAAAACAGTTTTCTATATTTATAGTTTTTCTTAAATGGATTTCAAAAATAAGTGGCTGGAATAAGGGTTATGATGAAACATCTCAAACGACCATAAGAAAGTGATATTTTTGCTATCAGCGACTCTTGTCTTACAACTGTTGCGATGAATAAAGTTAATAAAGTCAATTTCTTCCACAGCAATGTTGGAAATGGTTGTTACAAATACTTGGAGAGAGACAGGGCAGCGAAGATTTTTCTAATACGTAGTGTTAGCAAGGATTTGATCATGATGTATTATCTGATCAACAGATTTAAGTTATATGTCAACATTTAGATTAAAAAAGTAAAATTTTTCAGTTAACTTACTAATAGTAAAGTGAAATTCAAAAAATCGGAATAACCATGCTTTCGATTGATTTATTAACTATTTGGCTTAAATCTAAACATTTCTTAGACTCAAATATTTTCTAACTCGTAATCGAAGTACTATGATAATGATTATCGCATGTCATTTAATCAAGATGGATTAAGTCACATCTAAACATTTAGTTTAGAAAATAAGCTTATATGAACCAAATAAGAAAATAAGCTTTTTTTCAGTAAATATTATGTCATAATCTGAAAACAGATAAATTTCTTATCTAATTCTGCAATGGTATTTCGTTCTTTCAGAAGCAATTGTGATTCCATTTCCTAAGAAACGGTTTACCTAGTAATGGAAGAATCTAAAATGCAATTTTTTTCTTCCTTATTTTTTTTAAATTCGTTGAATTAAATTTTAGTTTTAATGACATTTGCACTATGGGTACCTACTTTCTGAATTGTTGATGTCATCTATCTTTAGGTTTCCTATGACTTTCGGAAGTGACAATGAAAAGTAGTTGGGAACTAACCCATATATTCATAATCCGAGGCCGTTAGTATCCCAGGGTCATAAATCGTCTCTAGTGTCAGTTATCACGATGTGAGGTAGTTCCCAGCCTCTTTTCATGTTCAGGGAAATTTCATAGATCTCTTATTAATCCGTAACAATTGTTAACTTTCATTTTTGATATGATAACTTAGCTCAAATTATCAGATCTTAAACTGTTAAATTGACTCTTGATTTTTTTTAAGTATCAAGCGTTTCAATACGCTATTTCTATATTTCTGAAGCTGAGTTGAGGGATTTACTATAATTGAGAGGTACAACAGGCAGACGTAGCTTTACCATTTAGTAAATCGTAACTGAATTACGACGTTGCTTCGATTTCAAGCCAATCTACCATATTATTAGAGAAATAACCTTAAAACTTGGGACAGACCATCTTCATAATAGAGAAAGAGTAATGAATGTGGTATGACAGCTTATGACTCGTCATGGTAACTTCGAAAGTGTTGGTTTATTGATTCTCAATAAAATAATAGAAATCCCTTTGCATTATTGAAATTCTATGATGTGCTTATAACTTTTATCATTACTTTGACAAACGAGATTCGATAAAATTATTTGTTCATTTTATTTATCAAAAAAACAAAAAACAAACGCTTTGATATTTGAAAATTACTTACAAAGTTGAAGTTGCAGATTTATTTATTTAATAATATGGTTTTTACTGTCTCTTTTGAAGTATCAGTACTACAGTTCTTGGTCAATTTCGCTTTAAACATATGTATTTCTTGCAACTGTTGCTGCATTAACGAGACCCCTTTGCCTATTTCCATGTTTTTATAGTTTGGAAATATCTGACATACACAAACATTTAGGTTTTTGTATAAAAATTGAATATCGTACATTGGTATGTTATTTACTTACAAGAATTTAACAATAATAATTATTTTTTGTAGTGAAGTTTTAAAATATCAACATGTCTAGTATAATTTAGTAAAATAGAAATTCTAAAAAAATTTCAAAATTTCTTCTTACCTCCTCTAAATGTTCTGAGAGTAGAAGCATCAAATGGATGAGAGCCATAAACTAAAGAAGCGTCAATGAAGCCTGTGTTATTATTCCTGTGTTCTCTTTGTTCTACAGAAACGTAAGAAGAATAAGTGAATGCGGATAAATGCAAGGTAAATTAGAGGAATTCATAAATACGTTTATAGGAAAATTTGGTTGCTTATCAAAAAAAAATTAAAGCAAAAAAAAGATAATTTTTAGATGCAAGATGTTTTAAGATGTTAATATTTTTCAAAGCCTTTAAATATACTTTTTTAATAAGATTTTATTTGAAAAGCTTTTTGTGAATCTAAGAGTTGAGATCATCAATTCAAAAGGTTGAAACATTTGTAATCTTCTACATGAAGATAAACATCATAGAAACATCATAAAATCATTGTAAAACATTTACAATGATTTTTTTAAGAAATTGAACTGCTAATTCATTTGTTTATGAGAGTGATTCAAGAAGCAGTTTGGAATGTAATTCACTCCGTTCACTGATTTAAGCCTCTATTATTCCAGAAGCTAATTTAAATACCGTTAACTCAATTTTATATGTGAACAAGATTTGTTTTAGAAGAAATAGGATGTGAAATAGGAGCATGAAGTTTGCCTGTTGATCTTAACACTAGATGGTCTAACGCTACATTTATATCAGCATCACAAAAATTAACATCTGTTATAAACTTTTTTGCTGAATCTTTATGCTACTTCAACAAAATTAAGGCGTTACTCCTATTTTGTTTGGCGTAGTGGAAAACATTTTTTGGAGCTGAAAACTGTGAAAAATCTTCATGTATTGTTTTTTGCTTAATTAATTCACTAGACATTTTTATCTTTAATTTCTTCAGTAAATTACAAAAGAAAATATGTAGTGGGTGAATTACTAAGGTAAATTCAAAGGAATTTTTCATGTCGATTTCCAAAACCTTTTTTAATAAATGTAAATAAAATTGTACTGTAACTCTAGTAAAAATGATCTATAAATAAGATCAGTCATTTCTTAATGCGAAGGGGAGCAATTCAGTACGTGACTCTAAAATGATTACAAAAGGTGAACATTCAGATTACACACTGTTTCCAATCACATCTTAATGTGGTCATTTACTTCATTCTTGTTGGGATTCATCAGCCTAAAATTCCTTATAATATTCTTTTCAAATATGCTGTCAATTGTAAAATTAAGTTTTTGAATAAGGATTAATTAACAAATTGTAATTGTTAATTAATATGAAGGTTAATTACTAATGAATATTATTTATATGTTTTAGCTTATAGCTTAAGCAAATTTAATATTTTTTTATAACTAATTTGATTTGAATGTTTCCTGCTTTTTGTCATTTACATTCCTCAATGAGCATGAATTTAGAAACAATAAAAATTTATTTTTGGTTCCAAAATATCGGGAAGAAAAAAATCAATAAAATGCTTCACTTAAATCTCATACATTGAATGGGGACAAAAAAGAAATAAAGCAATATTGTAAAAGATGATTTGTTTGATCATCGATAAAACTTTTTGAATGATCATACAATAGTCCTTTAGTTATTACAAAACATTAGCGTAATGTAAGTCAGTAACAAATACTTACTGAATCGAGGTCCTCCTGCGACACCCAAATAAGGTTCTGATCTGACAAAAATAAGGCAGCTGTTGCCAAATTTCGTATAAAAAGGGTCATCTTCTGGAATTTCAATGGGAAAGCAGTCGGGTGGTCTCCTACGAGGATCCTGACGACAGAAGCAGTCTTCTCGGACATCTGAAATAAAAGAATCCTTCAATCAAATCATTAAGCAATCAATATGTTATATCATAGAAATTAAAAGACAGTCGAGACAGAAAAACTTTCCCAAGTAAGGACAGACGAAGATATCTTCCGATAACCGGCAGAGGGCCTCGGCTGCGCCATTTTACTAGAAGTAAAGTCTAGCACATAGTTTGGGAACATTACATAAACTTTTGGTAACTACTTGATTTAGTTTGTTTTGATTACATTTTAGTGAAATTAATTTTTTGACAGACCTTATTAAGCCTAGCGCACAGGATGGCCGCCCATACAGTCAGGTCCTTAATTAGGCCCTAGTCCCAAGAATCGTTCTCAGATCTAGGCATAGTAATCACTCATTCTCTAGGCAACTGAGTGACATTCAATAATATCTGATCATTTAGCTAGTTTTTTTTTTTTTTGTTGTTTTTACTTCTTTATCTTAAACTAGATTATGATAAGGTAACGTACAATTACGAGAGTCGTTAAAGGTAAACTATTCCATAATTATTGACCTACATTTTTAAATTTTATTCGTAATTCTCCGATATCTGCTGTTATGAAACATCTTAATAGCAGCTAAACTTTTTACTCCAACTTAACGAAAGAATCCTTATTAGGTACTTGGTAACTTGACCTACTCGGAAGCCGTATTGATGCCTTGAAATTGTGGACACAAGAAATTAAACTTTCCGATTAAGGGTCCCGAGATTCTAAGTCATAATAAAGTTTCAAGATGATAATAAACTTAGATTGATAAAAGAACATCTTTAACATTAATAATATTAATGCAATAAATATACCAATAAAAAAAATTTATGATATATTTTATTTTATTTAATATTAATTTTCTCTCGACGAAGTTCACGTCACCATTGTCCTCTACTGAAAATTTTCAGAACTGATAAGCGTATTTTTTATAGATTCAGAAATATTTTAACAAACATTAGAGCAAGTTAATGAATTGATATTTTAGTGAATATCAAGTATCAATAAATTCCTTCTCTCAACTCATTATAAAATTCTCATTAAATATCAAAAGGATTTAAAACAATACCTTTTCTAAAAAAAGAGAAGTCATTAATTATATCGTGAACTAATGCAACTGTAGTGTAAGATATTTAAAACTGCTTGTTTGATCAAATTTTTGCCTAGATGTGTGACTACATGATTCTAATGAATTACACTGCAAAAGTACGCTGCAGACTGTACTGAGCGAAAAAAGAGTTAATTTCAGAATACTGGCTTAATGACAATAAAAAGCATTGGGAAAATGTAAATGTAAACCAATTACATCTCAACAAAACTTAAGCTTTTCAATAAAACATTAATATTCCCACGAAAATTCTTGCAGAGCAGTTCTAAGAAATCAGGGATAAGTACAAAGATTCTCTAAGGTTTATCCGCAAGAATTCTAATATTCTAGAATAAACATCAGTTGAAATTTTAGATTAAAGGTCTTTTTAAGTCTTTTTCAGGAATATTTTTATTCGATTTTGAAGTATTTAAATTCACAATCCCTTATATTAACAGATATTAGATTATTCAACATGTGATACAATATGAACACTGGTTTATGTTAGCGTTTTAATGAAGTAATAAATAAGTCGTATTTAACGTAATCATTTCCTACCATTGTTATTCGATACCTAATAATTATAAACTTAATTAGTAATTTTAATTTTAAAGTCGTAACGACTAAACTTCAATAACCTTTAGTGTCATCATGTCTACACGTGGGTTTTCCACGAAGAGAATCTTGTCCCCAATGTAATTTGGGCCACGAATAATTTCTCTTTTAAGAAGCTAATAATGTGAACACCTTAATGGAGTCTCGCTTTCATTTTATTGTTCATTATCAGTCCGTGATGTCCAGTTCAGGAGACATCATTTTCCCTCAGCGAAGACAATAGGCCCGTTCCAGAAGGCGTAAATACAAATATATGAACAGATTAAATGACACTGGAATCTAAGATTTCGGTTGGTCAACCACAAGTGACCAATGCTTAACCCAGTTACGTAATCGTGATCATCACTGTCAATTGTTGTTCAAGAGCAGTTACGACCAAATGATAATCTAAAGACGTAAATTTTACACTACTTCAGATCCCGTCTATGAAATCAGACGTTCATTCCCGGAAAAGATAATGAAATTCAAGCAAAGGAATGTAATACATTTAATAAATTACATAATCTACAATGAATAACTGATTTGATAAGGAAAAAATTGCAATTAGGACAAGTGCCAACAGCGAGATTTTTTTTTTCAAATTTTAAATATTAAAATTAGCACGAAAAAATTTCAATAAATATTTATTAACTTCAGAACACTATTGCACTGAAACTTTGAAATAAAAAAGTAATAGCTCAAAGGGTGTAACAGTTTGCTCCAATTTTGAAGTTTCTAATTTGCCTTCCCTCAAGTTTGGAATGCACTTAGCTTTAAGATAATAGCGTAAGCCCATATGGCTGAAGATACATTTACTGAAATACTGACAAATAAAGAAAATACAGTAAAGTCTTTTTATACTTTCTAACAGTAACTGTTAGAGGTTGTAATATTGATAATTTTATTGTATTTGTAATTGTTTTTAATGACTTGTTAAATTCTATAGACTTTGTAAAAACTTTCGTCATAGTAAATCATTCCAATTTCTAGTGAATACAATAATGTTCTTTCAAAGTGAAATTTCAAATATCGTGATGTAACTAATTGATGTGTATGTTTTCAACTACTGCTGTTGTTGCAATTTATTTCCTTTTTTCTTTCTGGACTTCTGAAATCAATATTTCGGAATAATTCCAAACCGGTATAACTTCATGTATTAAGATAATATTCATGTATGAATATTATTCTACAGAAGATTATCTATTGGAAATGAGTACAAGATTACTTCATTGACTTTGTCGCTATCTCTAAGAAATGGTGAAATTTTTTTGTAAAACTAGCATGCTGAAGTCATATTTTAAAACAAATTATGAGAACAGTGAGATGGTGACTGCAAGTGTTTTGGAGAAATGTTTTCTTAAATTTTGCTTAATATGTTATTTGAACCATTGTTTCATTCAAGTAATACATAGTAAATGCGTAAAATCTACATAATGGTGAAAACATTTGAAAGATTATTGTTTGAATTAAAGTATTTTTCCTAAGCTTTAGAACTGAAGCATTTCTTATATCTCTAAGATTCACATGAGATTTGTTGAAAAAAGGAAATGTCCATTAGACCAGTTACTCTTACTGATTTTCTTTTGAAGATATACGTAAATTGTTGTAGTCTTTAATAGAAGTAAAACTTTCAAAAAAGTTTTGTAGAAAATAAGACGTGTAAATTCTAATAATTATTTAGAATGGCTTCATTGAATTTACTTGATTTTCAAAGTATTAAGAACTATGCTGTTTCGGTTGATTGAAGTACCTAATATTCAGTGATGCAATTATGTTTTAATAATAACTTTTGCAAATTAATAACACCTGTTCTTTAATTTTTTTCTATTTAACATCTAATATGTGTTACTTCTAAGTGTTATTTCCTTTTTCTTCCTCTTTCCATCCGAAGTAGGTGTACAAAATTCCTAAGTTAATACTTTACTCCTTTAAGTGTAATCTGTTCCTTAATTTCAAGTGAAAGCTCATTATCCTTTCTTAATGACAATTCCGGAAAAGAACACTTAGAGACCTCGTGACACTTGGTGATTTCCTGTTGCCGGAGCTATCTTGTGTCATGAGGCGGCGTCGGCTAAAAATATCGGACAACCTCTCACCTAAAAAAAAACTGCTCTCTGCTTCCTTCACTTCTTTTATCTCTCTTTTTTTCAATTTTTTTTCTTTTATTCCTACTTGATAAAAACCCATATTTTTTTAAAGCCTAATGTTTTAGCAGGGGTGTAAAACAATTTTTTTGCTCCAATTTTCTCTGTAATCAATGTTTGTGGGCTCGGAATTCCCTTTCAGTATTAACCCAAGTTTGTTTAAAGCTCCTTATTTGATTTATATGAGACATTCCTTCTCTACTAGATTTATTAATTTATTATATTTCTTTATATTTTTATTAAAAAAGTAGATTTATCTATTTGTCAGTTGATAAGTTATTGTCAGATGATTGGATAAATTTGTCATATTTAATCTACATATTTCATTTTTCTTAAATGTGAATTGATATATAATAGTAGCTCCAGTAGTTTTTTATTGGCAATAAATCTGTCATTCAGCCAGGTTAAAATGAAAAACTATCACTATAGGAAAATGTACAAGGCCAGATCAAGCCTCACTTTGTAAATATGAGCATTGCTTGTTATTATAAAAATTATGTCCAAATCTGAAATTCATGATTTAGAGGATTTCTGCACTTTTAGTTATTATGATAGATTTTTATCTTTATTTTTCTTCTTATCTAAAATATAGTGGCAAAACTGATAACAAAACTAATGAGAGGAAGATAGTAAAGATTTCAGTGAAAGTAATGATGATCGTAATATTTGTCGTGCCTTACCACAGTCGAAGTTGTCACATTATAGTTATATGTATAATCGAAGTTTCTTTATTACAATCGAGTGTAATTTACAAAACGTTGTTACATACTACCAATATCAATTATTTTTAGCGTTATTACTAATATTTTAAACGTTCTTCATTAAGAATCTTTTCTTCATCAAGTCCATGACTTAGCAATAAAATCCACTTCTCTTCCTTAGTAGTTCTATCTATTCCTTCTCTTTTAGGTTTACCTTTTACTAATCAATTTTATTACATAAAAGTTTTAAGTGAAATTCACTTATTCTTCGGAATTTTTACTTTTAACCCATTTAAAGTTGTCTAATTGCTGTAAAATCTTGATGATTTTTACCAGAAGGTAGGTATAGGAAACATTTATAATAATAATATTTTTCTTTTGCACCTTCCCTACACTCACTACATTCTGACATCACTACTAAAGTAAAAAATTTAACTTTATCTAGTAAAAAATCATTTAACTAGAAATCCAATAGAATGGATGTTTTTATATTTTTTGAGTTAGTGCTGTATATCTTACCTTCAGTATCCAGTTTACTTGTGACGTCGTGATTGATAATTTGGCCCCACATCATGGCTACAACAGCAAAGCTTGGGTGCCTGGTAGAAACATTCCTTGCGACACGAACACTAAGTAGACGAGCACTGGGTAAAGGACCTCCATCAGATGCCACTCGGGGATCATTCACACCTACGAACAAAGCGTTATTGATGAAAGATATTGGTAATCATTCAAATAAATAAAGCAACTTAAAATTATTTTTAACCACACTTTTACATTTTTTAAATTCCACCGGTAACCGCAACACAACTTAATTAAGTATTGATCTACGGTCGAATACGGTCATACCTTATCAGACTTAAACGGGATTAAGAGTGTATTGGTTAATATATTGAATAATGTGGAAGATTCAAGAACAAGAGGTAAAGAAATACATAATAATAATTTTCTTTTTTCATGCAAATAACAGATACCAATGTCAATAATTACAATGTAAAAAGAACTTAAGTGAAGAGAAACAACAACAAAATATTCAATAAGAAATACCAATTAATATCGGTTACTTATCTTTATGTTATTGTTAGAAATTATATGAATAGAAGCGAACATGCTGAATTCGGAGTAAAAATATTAATAGGAATTGATCAGAGTTTAAGTTTTGATTAATTACATCAAACTATATAAAAAATAAGGAATACTGAATAACCTAAGATCTTCTGCTGTACTAAGATAAAGTATAGAATAAAATAAATAAATAAATAACTTTGATTTGTTTGAAATTTTCTTTAAAATTTGAAACTAAATAGTGAATTAATATTTAGGTCACTGGTGCTGATGGGTAGGGTTGTTGGGGTTGTAATCCTTTCATTGCATCTGAAAATAATAGAAAACCAGTATTTTCAAAGCCATCATTATGTCATTACAGAGTAATTTCAAAGGGTGTAATTTTTTTTTTGTATGAATGTCAAGGATGTTCGTAACCCCTCCTTACTAAAATTCCTGGGCACGCCACTGACTTGGTACTTAATTGATTTCCTTTCTACAGTTGATCAAAAATTGAGTATTTTTAATGAATGTAATGTAACAATTTTAATTCAGTTCTTTGGTTTTGCTCATTAGTTACAACGGTAAATAAGATAACAGATGATTTTTCTTACAGGTGCAATTAATTAAAAATCGCTTAACTTTAAGATAAAAGAAACGCGTTCCACTCTGATTCAAAAAACATTAGCGTTGTTAATGAGAATATCTTAAAAGGAAGTCATTTCAGTTAGACTAAAACATGATAAGCACATTCTCCTTTTTTTTTTTTTTTTTCATTTGAATCACACTATTTCACGATAATAGAATTGTCATTTGTAAGTAGCATTTCACTAGCTCTAAGATTATACGCCTAGTTTAATATGAGTCCTACAAATTAGACAAACCATTTTGTCTATTATTAGCAAATTTTTGAAAGAATTAAAATGCTACTATAAAAATAATATTTCGACCATTTAAACTTCGATTCTTAAAAATCAAATAATTTATTATATTTTGTTTGGTTCAATCTTGTTTTTTTCTCTTTATTTATGCATAACGATTATGAATTTCATGTACTAAATAATTAATAGCCAAGATCTTACAGATATATTTAAGCTGTAATCAGCTTAATTATAATTTCAGTTGTAATCTTTTATTTATTATTTCTTCTTTGAGTTCGATTCTCAAACTAGGCATTTGTTTTGAAAAATCGAAAACGTATTATTTTAAATCAACCCTCAACAACATATAACAAATAGTTAAGGATTACTATTTTTTAACTACTGTATTTTGGTTAAGGCTGCAAAATCGATTTCAGGGGAAAACGTTAAATTGTATGTTACATTTATTTTATTTGGTGTAGCTAGTAAATAATATAATGAAAAGGCTAGCGGATAATTTAAAATATATTTACAAAAACATAATAGAAATTTACTACATGTGACAAAAAAATGTGCAGAAAAAATTACAAACAGATTAAATGGTTACTTTTGTAAGTTAATTAGTCTCATTTTCTTTGTTGTATCCAAAGAATAAAGTGCAAACCATTTATGTATTAGTAAATGGATTGAGTTTCTGTATCACAAAGGGGGCACAGGAACACTTTTTAACATCATCCGGTGAATATTGTTCCGGTGGAAATCATGACCAGTGGCCATTTGAAAGTTTGCTACAAATCCCTGCGGGAAAAGTTCGATGGGATCCTCTCAGTAAGAAGACTTACTCTTATTTTCAGGCTTAAGTTTTAAGAACTTAACTAAGAATTAACTCAACTAAAATTTTGTGGAACGATATTCATAGAATATAGAAGAATATAGAATATCTGATATAGACGGAAATTTATGATAATTTTTTCCTTTCTTTTTTTGAATTCCATCATAAGTCTTGTTTCTTAAAATATTACAGTTTCAGGAAAAAACATTCGTCTTCCTTCGTCAGATGAAGTAAGAAATTCCCTTAAAAGATGAAAGAAAACAATTCCTCTTCCAAAACTGTATTTCAGTTTTTTTTTTAAATAGGAGATTTTTTTTTTGATAAAATTTTTATTTTTTAAATAAATTTATGAAGTCATCTTTATTGTTAATACAATATCAATCAAGTGATTTCATATTTTTATAATTTAGTAATAAATACAATAATTATTATTGCTCTATCAAATCTAAATATTAAATCTTAAATATTTAATAGCGAGAATTCCAATAATATCAGATAACTTAGTTAAAATTCCCCAAGACGAATTTTCAATGTATCTTTCTTTTTTTATCTATTAATTACAATATATAAAGGCATGGCTGAGTTTCCCTTTTTGGCATCAGAATTATTAATTGGTACAAACGAATGACTGAATGAATGGAGCGAAATGGGTCAAAGGAATGGTTTTTGTAATGGAATTATCTAATTCTCAACATTTAACACATTGTTCTATTGAACATGCGAAGAAAGAAACAAGAGAAAATGAAATGAAGGTCACCTTTATTTTCTGAAGTGAGTCAGTGAAATACTATATTTCTATTATAAAGATTTTGTAGATTAATCGTGAAAATGAGTTCTTTTTACATAAATCTACAAAACGTAATATTAAATAACTGAAATGGAATGTTAAGCAATCTAATTAAAAATATCATTATCGATAGTTTTGTATTTTTTTAATGTTTAGTTTGGTTGTCTATAACGACCTTTGTTTGTATTTATATTTTTTTCAAATGCATTTAATAATAATAAATGTAAAATATTTTTATGAAGTATTGGTGCAAACTATTTTACAAATTGACAAATTTCGATAATTATAATATACTATATAAGCTGTAAGTATTATATAATATTCAGAAAATATATTTAATAGCATACATAGGCTATATACTAGAAAATGTATAAATAGGCCTACTTGTAATTCATCATTCTGTGAATGGCTGATTTTTACGACTCCTTCCACTAATGTTCTTAAGCGATTTATTTATTTATTTATTTATTTTTTTATTTATTTATTTATTTATTTTTTTATTTATTTATTTATTTATTTAATACATCATGTTTTATCCACCTGTAAGAGATGCTTTAAAAAGTAGTTTCAAGGCCAATATATAATACTAATAATTGTAATGCAATTTATAAGGATTTTTGCGATGAATGGAAGCGTTCCAGCTCTAAATTCTCGGTAAGAAATCGAGGACTTGGTAATGATATATGATGATTTAGTTAATAAGGGTCGCAAATTTTTAAAGATAAATGTGTAAGATAGTAAATGTATAAATCTTTTTCCTGTGCATATATAAAATGTTGTACAATTATATAAGCACAGGAAATAGGCACAGTTGTGTTGTAATATACAAACAGCCCTAAGATATTGAACTTTAATTTTGACTAGATTGCATCGATCTATTGTCCTCCCAATGAATGATGGCCGCCCTGTTTTTGTGAGATCTGCGCATGTATCATCGATTACTCTGGTCAGGCACTTCCGTATGAGTTTATCACAGGACGTCACCATTACGGTAAAGGCTTGTTACTTTGCAAAACAGCATTGTATTTATAAATAATATATATTTATTTATTTATATAAATACTTATTGTTAGCAACTGGTGTTGAAATAACGGTAAATAGTCGAGATAAGTTTTAATTTGGCGTTATCAACATGTCTTTCTCAGTGAAAACAGACGACGGGCGTCCATTGTGACAGGAAAATATAATTGATCAGCTACCGGAAGGGCTGCACAGTTCAAACTTCCGCCGGTCATCTTTCATTTTGAGGACAAATAATTCATCTTTTCAATAAAATAGCTAGTATAATTTATTGTACAAATTAAATTCAAGGGTTTCATGCTTCTCAAGTTTAACAAGCGAAGAAATTGCTCTTAAGTTGATCACCAGAACAAAACTTCGACAAATTTGTCTAATGCTTTAAATGAGACTTGTATCAGAAATTCATCAGAAAATTCGATGAATTTTTGACACAAGTCAGAAACCTTATTAAGAATGGCGTAATTTCAATAATACTTAAATCAACTGAATAATGACCTCTGATATGAAGTATGTTAATTTTAAAATTTTAAAGCAATTTTTATTTAAATATTTTGTTATATTTGCAAAAGATTTTTAAATATCAATTTTTTTTTTTTTAATTTTGCATTAAAATTCATTGCTTATAAAAATTAAGTTTTTAAGTGAATGGTAATAATTACAAAAAGCAATTTTCAATGCGAAAGAAAGAAAACATTTCTGCCATTAGCTTTTTAAAATTGAAAACGACATGATTTTTATTTTTTAGTTCCAAAAGTTAAAAGCAACTATTTAATAAATAAGTAAGATTTGTTTCAACCGTTGTAGTTAATAAGTAAAATATTTAAGTAATAAGTAATATTTAAATTTAAATGTTCTAGCAAGATTTAAATTTATCTACTTTTTACCTTTGCAAGTAAATAGAGAAAATATGGGAAGATTTTGTTTAAGATTGAAATTTAATGATAAAAAATTTATCTTTTATTTTTTATTTATCTTATTTTTTCTTTGCCAATAACGGATTTTAACTAAAAAATTAGGTTTTCTCTGTTGCTTAAAGTTAATTTAAAATTTATAATTTAAGTTTTAATTAACTGATGCAAACGATACTGACGAAATTAATTATAAGTAAAATTACGCTATATAGAGTGTTTTTTATTAAGATCATTAATGGCTATCAAATCATTATTAGAATATTATTAATTTTTTATGCTGCGGTAACAGAAACACTGGACAATTGTTTCGATTTTCGTCAAAGTCCAATTCATCAATTCTTAATCCATTTAATTCAGAAGATTTGGTAATTTTGCAATGACTGTTGAAACT
Organism: Thereuonema tuberculata; assembly: GCA_023159025.1. Classification (NCBI taxonomy): domain Eukaryota; kingdom Metazoa; phylum Arthropoda; class Chilopoda; order Scutigeromorpha; family Scutigeridae; genus Thereuonema; species Thereuonema tuberculata. Next base: position 16,056,629 of record JAFIDM010012231.1, read on the forward strand.
TTAAGATAAAGAATATTTCTGACTTACAATTGTTTTTATACTTCTTTTGTATTTCTTACTTTATTAAAGTACTAAACTTCTTCTTTATTCCAAATAAAGTGTATTGCAATAATTGCTTATTTATTTCTGTGTTTTAAGTCTTCAGACAATACTTGCAAAGTATTTAGTTCGATTCAACTAATCTTTATTTTAAGATAACTTCCTTAAGTAAAGTCGGCAAATAAATAAATAAATACTTTTCATTTCAAAGTTTCTGATAAAATTGTTAGATGTAGATTTGAGCATCTTAAGCCTGAATTGCAGTCTTTATTATTCGCTGCAGTTAAAAGATTGGTAAAGCAAAGCAGTAATCAGTTATTTTTTAATTTGCGTAGGTTTTAATTTACTTCCTTAAAATTAAGAAGATGGCAAGAATTTCGCAATTTGACTGTAACATAGAAGTCTAAAAATACAATTTTATTTGACAACTTGCGAATGGCCCTAGCACCGAAATGTTTGTAACTCTTTCACCTTAAAAACATGAATATTTTCCAACTTCACGGATCTAACGGAACCGAGACTGAAATCTACCGCGATTTGTCGCTCTACTGCTGAGATGCCTACAAAGCTTCGTCGATACTGCAGTCAGAACGTATAGCAAGTATCTATTCCGTAAATACAGTGGAAACATGTCATTATTTATACCTCATTTTTCACACAAATGTTGAGAATTGGAGAAATCAATCAGCATCTTTTCGAATTATAATCAGTTGTCTCGTCTATTTCTTTAGCGATCAAGTATTCTGCTACTACCCGTTAAAAAATAAAGCCAATAAAGAATAACAGCTACAATATGATAACAGACTTGTAATTCAATTCAAATTGCAGCTTTTTTTTTAATATAACAATCTAATAAGAAATTAAAAATATTATAAAATTTCCATATAATGTTAAGATTTCAAAGAGAATAAATGAAATTTGTAAGATCAATGAAATATCGATTATCCGTGTAGCTAATCAAAATTTAGGATCTCTGATTTGTAAAAGAAAAGAAAGCTACGACATTATGGAAACGGCAGGTGTTATTTATAAATTAAAGTGTAGATCATGCAACGGAATATATTTTGGGAACATAGGGAGAAAGCTAAAAGAACGTCTCAAAGAACACATTAGCGCTACCAAGAACAAGCATCCCGAGATATCAGATTGGGCACACCATTCGCTAACATTAGGACATAATCCAGACCCGATCGTGCAAATTGTTTTCAAAAATGTACACAACACAGAACTAAGGTTTATGCTCGAAGCTTGCATAATAAGAAGCTTCAAATGCTTTAACAAGTGAAAAGGTGTTGAAGTGAGCCAAATTATATTAGATAAAAAATTATATTAGATTCATGAAAAATTGTATAGATATAAAAAAATTCCAATAATATACTAATTGATTGTAAAAAGTTACAAAATTTCATTGTTCTACTCTTAACTCTTATTTTTACTCTTACACTATCTTATTGTTACAATGTTATTATTCTGCCATTATCAATCTTATGATTACTTGGTTTTGTTGAAAAATCAGACATTAACTTTAATAATTATAAATTATTATTATGTATAAGATCTGACATGTATGACCCTGTATTGTTCACATTGTAATTACCATATATTGTTATTATTCTATCATTCAAACTTTTGTTAATGAAGAATATTCTAAGCCCGAAGAAGCAGATAAAATATATCTGCGAAATATTGCAATGTTTTAAAAAGATGAAGATGTTGTGTTTTCTATTTATTATAATTATCATTTCTGGAATCATGTTTAAACAAAATAAGCTTTTGTTATCATAACAATACATTTTATTTGTATTATCATAACTTACAATTATCTAAGCATTACCTGCAAAATATTTTTGATTAACAGTTTGTATTAATATTTAATATTAATATTTTATATTTATTTTCATTAGATGTATTTAAAAATAACGAAAATAAACAGAACCCCCCCCCTTAAATGCTTTAGATGCCCATTTGCCCGTTAAAAACAAGGCAAAAATCTCTGTAATGTTATTTTTAATTAAGTTATTTACCATAGAACATTAAGTACTTGCAATTAAGCTTGTGTAAAGTATTAAAACTGTGATATTCCTTTTTATTCTAAAGCCTTTTATTGATTATTCAAACCTTGGCTACACGGAATAGATTAAAAACAAACCTTCTTGTAGATTAGTAATAAAAAAAATATCTTGTGATTAAAAGAAATTATGGTAAGACAAACTATGTTATGGTATTGGATACGTCTCGATACTTAAAACACAATAGTTTATATTTCTGAATTTTTTTAACAATTAAAATGTCGTGAATGATTCTTTTACATTACAATGCTTTTCTGAATAAAGAATAATAATAAAAATAAACCTAGTTCTTTTACATTTCAGGCATGAAGGTAACGCACACAAAACTGAAATCTAAATACGATGGATTAAGCAAGTACACTACAATACAACCTTAGAACAAATCATAATTTTGGATACTTATTTTCTTTATTAGTGAGTTAGATAGAAAGATGTCAACTTAAATAACTATTTACTTATGGTTTAATGATTTTTGTTTTAACAATTGTTCATTGACAGATTAAACTAATTCTTTAGATTGTTTATTTTTTTCTTTTATTTTTTTTTAAGATGTAGTTACTTGAGTAAGAAGGTCAACGTCATAAGATGGGATTTAGATGTAAACGTGTTCAATTTTTTCTGCGTTAGATTTTTTTACCACATTATAATTCGTAACACAGCTGTAGCTTAATATGAGAAGCAGTAATATTTATTAATAAATAAATGTAAATCTATTAAAATCATTAGATTTAATTAAAACAAATTTAAATCTATTAAAGAATTAACAACATCAAACTTATGAAAACACAAATTCAACATATTTTTTTTCTAAAGTTAATAATGTTAACTTAGGAAATACTTCAAACACACCATAGTTTTAAAAAATAATTGTATTTAAAATAATTAAAACATAATAAAAGTATACAATACATTGTACACTTTTATTATGTTTTAATTATTTTAAATACAATTATTTTTTAAAACTATGGTGTGTTTGAAGTATTTCCTATGTTATCATCATAACAAACAACACACGTGAAGTATATAAAGTTAATAATGTAGAAAAATTTAGGTACTTCTAAAATACTGACCATTAATTTCTCGTCGACAAAATTAATATTTAAGTTTATAATAACTACCTCTTATTTGCTGTTAAAAAAACATTTCCATCGTTTTCAACCATCGAAGAATAAAAGAGTTTCACATAAAAAAAAGTAATGATACTAAAATAAATAAATAAATAAATAAATAAATAAATAAATAAATAAATAAATAACCAAGAAATTAAAAAGTTCTAACTTCGAAACATTTTCTTTAATTTTTATCAAATATTTATTAATATTCAAAATTTTTAAATCATATTTATTATAGATATATTTCTTAATATTATTAAATTAAAAATTATTATTATATTAAATTAATTATTATATTTAATTTAATATTACATTTTATATTATTATAATAAATTTTTATATATTATAATTATGTAATATTTTCATTTATTATTTAACTAAACGTATGTTTAGTAAATTATATTCTGTGACTCTTAACTAATATTTTTAACTTCTTTAATTCATATATAAATTTAAAATATTGTTTGCATAACAGTATTTTCTATTGATCTCTTAGAACAGGGAAGTAAGAAGGCTATTAAGGAAATGGTTAAACGGGGAAAAACAAACCTTTTTTTCTTCTTCCTACAGTTAAGGAAAAGGATTGCCATTTCAGCCAAAAATGAAATAACAGTTCCTTGCAACTTTTTTTTTTCACTGCAATAACTGTAATTGATAATGTCTGGTATTGTGCAATAATATTCTGTTTGGGAATTAATGGTTATATTCCGGCAGCAAAATGTTCCTTAAAGTAGATCAAGAACAGTAATGATCCACAGTTAGACTCTCATTTCAACCCCGCAATTAAGTTCTGACTAAAAAAAAGATGTATGAAACGACTTGGAAAATAAATAAATCAAGTGAAAAAAAAATAGAATTAAAAGAACTATTTTCGATGAAAGTGAAAATCAGATTTTCCTTTTAGCAATGAGACAAACCTTTCTTCTTGATAAAGTTTTATACAGTCAAAACAATTAATAATAAAATTACTATTATTATTATTGTCAATTCAATAATAATAATTTCTCGATAAGGAAAAATTTCAAACTAAGCGTCGTCAATTAATGAAATCTTGCTTTATAACAATTCTCAAATTGTGAATAGATGGTAATATAGGAAGATGAATATTATATCGTTTAACTGTAAATTGTCATTTTGATGCATCAGTCAGCAATTGATCAAAACAGATAATACGAGTTAGCACGATTTCTGCATTAAATATAATCTTTCCTTTAGCAAAATGGGTCTAAATATGATAATTTAGTTAAAAATTTATTGAAATTGGTTGGTAAGTATTTTTGTTTCCAAATTTAGTTTCAGTTTTCTTAATTTCCAGGGTCAAGCCAATTTGATGTTAGTTTCCTGTTGTTCTTTTGTGCATTTGACTTTTCAGGTGAATTTTTGATTTGATGGTAGGCGAGTAAATAAACATTCACCTTCTTAGGATACCTGTTCGCCTGTTCGCTCAATGACTGTAGTCCTGATTTATTTAAATAAGCATTTGAATTGTTGTCAATTGCTTTCGATTCTCCGCAATTTCCACCTGCATTTCAAGGAATAAGGAGGAATTAAATTAAAGCCTATAAATTGAATAAAAAGAATGAAAAGTACAAAGCATTCTGTTAAAAATGGCAAGAAAGTTTGAAGCAATGAGTAACCGGTTACCCAATATCTTCATCGTCTCTTCTTTGGTGGTGCAAAGAATAATGCATTTCTATTATCTCAAAGTAATTGTATTACCCTTTGTTAACACTTAAATAAGTGTGTCTTGAAATAGAATTTTGCTTATTGGGTTTGTAGGCCAATGTTTCCAGAACTTTCGTCTATTTGTATTAATATTTGTTTGATTTTATTTTGCAGCCACGTTATTAGGTTATGATGAATATCTTGGCATAATTTTAGATTATTTGTTTTGAAATCCCTATTATTACAACCGCACGTGCTATACGCTTTACTGGCCACAATGAATGCTTGAACCACATCTTAGACTTGATATTAGGGTCTTGATTTTTTTTTCCGGTAATAATTAGTCATCGATAATTTTATAATTTTTTTTATTTCTTATTGTAAAACTAGAGATGCTTTAGTTTAAGCGCTGTATCAAGTTTTATGTCGAATATTTCGGGCAATAGAAAAACAAAATAAATTTATGATTGAATGAATTGAAAACAAATAAGTTCCCCTAACTCCCTTCTTCTTTATTTTCTCTGACTGAATTTTTTTGAGAAAAACTCAATATGACTGAGGCCTAAATCCAAATATAGGAAATAAACGGCTTTTTAGTGAATGTCTGAATAGCAGACGGATTTGAAAGGAGATGAAAAATAATGATAGTTGAGGTATAGGCGTATAATACAGGATATTAACACAGGGAAGGCTGAAATAACGTATATACGTGTAACACCCTCCCCACAAACAATAACTAAATAAATAAAAAAGTAATCACTCAGCAATAGGGAGTTAGCTTGAAATTCAGTACAACGCCAAACAAAAAAAAACAAAAATAAAATAAAAATGGTGCCTACTTCCTACATCCAACCTTCATGCGAAGGACTCCTCCTTAGCCCTCTCCCCTTTGTGAATGAAGAGATTGAGTGCAAAGTTAAGAAAAGAAAAAAATACATAATTATGCAAAGTAAATAATAATACTACTAGTTGTTTTTGATAGAGTTGTTTAAATTTGGACTCTTTTTTATTTTAATTGTAACATTTTTCCTGCAGAGCTGAAGGAGATCCTCAGCGAAACTAGTTGTTTTATAATTGTAAATATATTACATTTTTATCTTATCATGTGTCTTATCGTATATCAGTGTAAATTTTAGTCTACATATGTTAAACTCTTGCCAAAATAATTTTAGTACTGTTTCGATCAGGCACGTCTTGAGAGGTGAGGAACTGACAGATAATGGAAATTCGAAATTTATAATTGGATGGTGTTATGCAGCATTTGACCAATCCCTAAAATAGATTTTTTTTTTAGATTATTGCTTCATCTACTAGCGAAAGGTGTAAACTATTTATGAAAAATTGTTCCTGCTTGCTATTTCAACATAATTCTTCGAAAAATTAAATTTGAATAAGCGCCAATCGACTGATCGTAACGAATAAGATTTGCATCATATGACTAACAACCTTTGAACAATATTATTAATTTTGATAATGATCAGAATTCTCCTGTGAAAATATCATCATTTTGATACATAACACTCTTCATTCCATAAAAAATGTCACGTATTACATAAGGTTTTGCTTTTACTCGAATATCTCAAAATCGAATTTTGCGCTTGGTCAAATGATGCATAACACCATCCAATTGTTCTTTATTTGATATAATCCTTATATTTTAATTTTACGTAATTTCCAGTGCGCTCTCGTCAGTTTTCAATTTACTTAGTCTATCTGGAGTCAGTGTGCAATGTACTTTTGTGAGTTGCCTCATTGTTGTTCAATCTATTTGATATCACAAACATTGTTCAATTTTAGATCATCAGATTGAATTAATTCTAATCTATAAGTAGCAATCCACGCAGAGCTTTTCATTTAAATAAATAAGGCGCTTCCAAAAAAAAAAAACCCGACAATGTTTTAATTACCAGAGAAATTTAAAATGAAGTTCTGATTGGCTTCGCATTTAGTCTCAAAGGAACTAAGAAAAAAAATAAACATATTGGAAATGCTATCAGTAATAATACAACCTTGGTTTCACGTTTAGTGGGGATCATCAGTTAATGATTATAGCATCATTACTTTGCAACATAGCCTGGTATTTTTAAAAACAAAATATAACAAAAAATGTAATTTCAAGCTATTTCAAACGAAAATGTAATTATTTGTTATCTTTAAACTTACCATCAGCGTAGTCCGCAGGAATGAGACGTGGGTATGGAGCTCCTTGACCCGCCCACCAGACAAACTTCAAGTTATTACAGTATCCATCAATACGACGATATTTGGCATCAGGATCACAGTTAAGCCTATCTGCATCTTCTTCTTCGTTCCTAACTGGTTTCTTAGGCCTAAAACCTTTCTCCTTCTTCCTTATTTCTCTTCTGGGACCATCCCATTCTGTCTTCCGAGACGTTGGGAAAAAGAAATCTTCAAATATAGTTTGTCTGAACACTGCAAATCAAATATAAATAACCCCAGGTTAATACAGGCCCTATTTCACTTTTCAACTTTTCAGAAAATGTAAACATTAAAATATACTATAAGGTATTGTAATATTTAATATTTTGAATATTTTTCTGTAAACATTTCTTATATAATTTTATTCAAATTAAAAAAGTTTCCAGTTTCTAAACATAGCAATATCTTTTTTCTTTCTTTCTTTGTTAATCTACATTTAATTAGATAATAATAATTTACTTAAGGAAGTTGAGAGTTGAAAAATAATAAACACTTCCAACTTTAGCTATATTTATTTCGGTTTGGAATCTAGTAAGGGTAGTTACTGGCTTCATCGATTTGCCTCCAATGTTAAAAAAAAATAATAATAACCTTTTTTGCTATAATTATCATTCTTTATATTGTTACGTTTGCAATTCTACTCCTAGGAACATGAAAGACTAAGGGATTAATGAAAAAAACATCAAATGGCACTTTAATACGTTATATGTATTAGATAAATTGTTTATCTTTACTAAGCTTACATTAATATAAACTGATATATTTGGTGAAATATTTACTAAAATTCTTGTTCAGCCTTAAGGAAAACCTGTAATGGGAATGCATTTTATTCAATTTGATTCTCAATATTTAATATTAGACTTCAGGAGCTCAACCAATTCAATTGGCCTAATTTAATAATTTTATTTTTTTTGTTGAATGCAAAGAACCTTGAAGCACCAGAATTTTGGAGACTGAATGAAACATGGAATTTATTAATAGTAATATTTCTAATTAATTTACTAAACGTTTCTAAAACAAGTATTTGCAGCAATATTAAAAAAATTAATTTCAAGCTATTAGTCGTGGAAAAAAATCTGTTTGAAAACAATTCTAAAATTGCAATCTTAAAAAAGAGTTTTCCTATAATTAATTAAATCTCTGTGGTTAATATGAAAGAATGGGGGATCGAATTTGGGAAAGATTAAAAATGTTATAATGAGTATATTATTTTTTTAAAAAAATCTGGTAATAGTCGAATATAATCGTTGTAATTAACACTTTTACTTTGAAGTTCAATGAAGTAATTAACTTGAGAGTTGAAAATAAAACAATTCGAGCTTTATATTTATTTTGGTTTGGAATCTAGTAAGGTAATTTTCGTTCCATCAATTTTTTTCCAATATCAAAAAAACAAAAAAAAACAAGAACAAAACCCAACAACTGATTTTGTTATAATTATCATTCTTTACATTCTTACATTTATAATTCTAGCCACAGGAGCATCAAAGAATAAAATTAATCACACAATTTTAAAATGGCAATATTAAACTTCCTTTTCCTCAATACGTCGTTGAGTCTTTGCACCCTGGGTAGCCCTGGCTGATGAGAAAATTAAAAGATATCCCTATTTTATGAAAGAATAAAGTTGTAAGAAATAATGCCTTCCTTATCGGAAGTGTAATTGTTGATTTTTCCCTTCCTACTTTGTTTCGTTCATTTATTTTCACTTCTGGTGATTTACTCAAGTATGAATACTGAACTAATTCCTGCTGCTAAATCCAGCGAATGCTACACTAATCGCTTCATTACTTAGAAAGCGTGAATAGTAAATAAAAACAATAATAAGCTTAATATTGATTACTTGGAATGTTTTCTTTTCTACATGTTTTCCGTATAAGTAATGCAGTCAAGAACATCAAGTACTATTCAAGTTAAGAACTGCCATTAAGATTACTTATAATGTTTTTTTATCGTATTCTTATAAATATTTTCGTAAATAACTTTACTATCTTGTTCTAATACATTTACGAACATAAGAGCTAGAAACGTAGAAAAACTTTTCCTAAACTTGAATAGTACAGATTCATCTGAATTGTTTTTCTGCTGTTTTGGTAAGCTACATTTCCAGCAGTAATTTGGCCGATGTCGCGGGAACATCAGCTGCAGAATAAGATGACATAAAAGCCAAACATGCTGTTTTCACAGATGCCAAAATCTAACTTCCTTTCATTTTTAAAAAATAAAAATGTGATGCACATTTTGTTGAAATAATGTCACATAACTTACTGAACGTAACATTGGTTCTTTTAGAAAATAATGTTATTAACATAATCAAAACAAATTCAAATATCAGTGTGCACTGAACGAATTGAAATGTAATTATTTAATGTGCGAATATATTTCATTGGATAAGCATCTGTTATTATTTTTTGACATATTATTACATAATAACAATTTCAACATTTCTTTTTTAAAATGTAGTTTGAAAACTTTTATTATTTTTGTAAATATAATAGTAACCACAAATGCGCCGCAACTTTTATAGATCCAACGAAATTTGTATGAAGGAGTCTTACTAAAATCAGATGTGGATTTTGCTTTCTCGTTCTATCTTTTAAATAATGTCTTTTAAGGTTATTTAAAGAACCCTTGTAAAGAAAAATTTTGTTTGATATATTGAAAAAACAATCGTCGCTTTAAATATTATCGCATTTCTTTCAGCTACTTAGCATAGTAAATAATATTTTTCTGCTTTCATTAATTATTAGTAAGAATGAAATTTAAAAGTATTTACTGTCTGAAAGATATGACTGTGGCTGAAACGCTGCCTCTGCCGCAAGACCAATGAGGCACACGACCAGCACTGTTGCCAACGAGTTCCTTGGAATGGCCCTGAAAAGAGAAAGAAAAGTGTTTGTATATCCAGCTCAATTCTTAAAATTGTTATTTTTTTCGTTTTGTTTATTCTGCAATGTTGGAATGGTCCTAAACATTCAAAGCATAATGGTCTAAAACATAAGAAATAAAAAATATCAATCAAATCCAGTATTCTTCGATACCACAATATCAAAAGTGTTCAACTACTTCAAAAAGGTTAGAAGAAAATGGGAAATGAATAATACTTACTACATTGATGTTTGTCTTCACTTAAATATACGTTTTCAGTTGCCATTATAGTAGAATTGTTGATAACTTATAGTAGATATAGGCTACTAAATCTAGTGGAATTATAACGTTAAAATTGTTCTTGATTTTCAGTATTATTGTTTATTTATTACTATTTTTTTTTTTTGTAACATGAATATTTAAAACAAGTTTCATGTTCTATTTTCTTTAATATTTTTTTTTATTTACTAAGAAAAATTAAAATTGGAAATTATTTAATAAATATTCTGAATTTTAAATGTTTTTGAATAAAATAGTTTATAATATTGAGTTGAAGACAGTAGTGACTTATCTGGTAATTAAAATTAAATCCTTTAATTAGATATAATTAAGTTTTTCTTTAATCTTTTGAACTATAAGATTAACTTTTGTGGGCGTCAACAAGATAAAATTTAAATTTTTGAAAAGATTACGAGATTAAAATATGTAAGATTTACATTATCTACATGATATGAGAAAGTTTATTGTTGTTTTCGTGTAGAACAACTTTGCTTTTAATTGCTATTTAATAAACACGTTTAAAAATGATGGTTTTTTTTTAGGCAGAAAACTACCGGTTTAACTAAATCAGCACCAATTTTAACTATTTCAGGTCAATCTCTTGCCTCTGGGAACTTCCTTATTTGCCTAATTTGACAAAAAAAATTTAAAAAATCATGTATTTTTATTGGAGAAAAATTATTTTTAGTGAACACGTCCTAAAACATGAAGAAATTTAAAACAATTATTCAATGTGCTTTTGGACATAACTTTCATTATCGGAAGGAATCGAAGAACTTTTTCCAAATAATTAAAAGAAATTCCATTTCTATTTTCATTTTTCATCTATTCTTCGTACAATGGAGGAAATGAGTGTAAAGACTGCAAATGTCTGCTCTGAAATTATAATGCAAGACTGGTTTTTAATAGAATTCTACTATAAGAAGTCTCTATCATAAACCATTGAAACACTGAAAGAAACTCATCATGCTCATTATAATGTAAAGATTTAAGCCATTGATCAATACGTCAAACCATTTATCAAAATTAATACTTCATCGGATGTGTTTCACTTACATGTTATGTATGAATATGTATTAAAATTCCTATGAATCAGTAAGTAATCTACCAAATCTGAATGTAGTTAAAGAGTATGTACTAAGCATTAACATTTTTCCAATACCAATAAAAGATATAAAAACCGATCCATTTTTTTTCTTCCAGACAATAAATATAGAGTATCTATAAAAATAACTATTACATTATATTTTAAAATTTTATATGATTACTACAAGCAGCTATCACATATAAGAGAAAAGAATTGTTTCTTTATTGTTTTGTATTTTATTATGTATTTCATTGCATTTTTTCCCTTTAAAATCCTAAAGTCTTCAGTACCAGATAAACTCATTGTCTGAGGAATTTTCGCACTTAGGAGTGAGATCGACTCAACATTTCGGTGCGTTACCTCGGGTCTTCTTCAGGAGATGTAGATTGCTACATTAATCCTACGTGGCCTCAGTTTATCCAGTATCATGTCCCACTCCTCCTTCAGAACCAGTCGTCAGTACTTTTCATATAATTTTAATATACAATATTTGTAACATTAAAATAAAGAAGTCAGTTGCCTAACTCAAGGAAGATTCAGATTTTTTTTATCTTTACCTATATAAAATTGTATTTTCCATTTAGACAGGCTTATGAAATGCCAGCGATTAACGTATCCTGTCAGCTTTAATGGTTACTTACCTTCAAAATCAGAAGGTGTGGTCAAGATTAACAAACCAATGACAAGTTCACAGGTCACTTAACGAAAGGAATTCCAATAAATGATTTTGCTTCTTTGGCAAGGAAGGTGGCCTATATTTTTATTATTTTAGATAGTAAGGGAGGATACTATAGTTATGTTTATTTTTTATCTGATGCATCGTTGCACTTTATTAATTGGTACTGGAAGAAACTCTGTCACGTCATGAACCTGTAGAATCGCCAAAAGAAATTGATATATTACGACAGAATGTAATAACTTTTTTAAGTACACTCTTTAAAGAAGTTATTTAAATTGGTTTCAGCTTTAAGCTTTTGAGTTTCGTAAACACTGAAAGGTAGAACCGGTAGGTGGTCATTACTTTAAACTTCAATTACAACAGAAAAAAAAAGAAAACAACTTATCTGATAACTTTATTTTGAAATGGTGATAAGCTGGATAATTCACTGCAAATTTCATGGATGGCTTAGGTGTATCACACAGCCAATGACCCATTTCCTGTGGCACTAAGTGTTAATAATTTTATTGAATCATATTAAAATTTATCGAATGTTTAAATCCTCAGTCAAAATCTTTTTCTGATCTGGTAAGTCAATTGTTTTTTTCTGCACCATTGCAGAATTCTGCAGAAAGAGACAACTGTAATATTTACAGATTGTTTAGTGGAAATTTGTTTCAGGGCAACCGTTGAAACACAGCAGAAAGAAAAAGGCAAAACTCTATGTGAATTTGCCCCACCCAGTATAGTGATAAGAAATAGACTTATAGAAAGATCTCCTTCCATAGAACATATATTATTATTACGACTCATCGCAATTATTAGTCCGTTCGGAGTTATATACGTCTAGATATGACGTTTGCGTCATTGATTGTAAAGAGTGTGGGTGCAAGGAAGTCAACCACCCACAGCCAAGCACCCCTCGCCTGTAGGTGGTTGGCTTCTCTGCCACCCACTCTCTTTACAATCAATGACTCAAACGTCATATCTAGATGTATATTACTCCGAACGGACTAATAATTGAGACAAGTCGTAATGATAAAAAATGTTCTATTGAGGGAGATCTTTGCTTACATATATATCTTATCGCTATGCAGGGGTGGGGCAGATCTGCCCATTCTCCTTTAAATTTGGTAAGATCTCTTTCATATTGAAATATAACACTATTTCTAATTTTATGAAATGTTAGGACTTAAATAACGAGAAATATTGAGGGTTCATATGTTCTATTGCTTATTTAGGCAACGTACACAGAATACAACTTAGAGAATATTAATTTTATTCAAAAAAAATATTTCATCAGTTTACAGAATCTCAGGAAACTTTTAACAGTGAATGTCTTTAAAACTCACAAATTGACTTTTAAAGTTTCTTTATAATAAAGCTTCACTTAGATATTTTCATTTTCTTGTTAGGAAATGGAAAGTTATGTTTTAAAAGAATTTACCTGAACTTAAATAGTTCCTTCACGAATATACATTATAAGAGATAATATTGATCTACAAGATTTAACTTTCAAAGTTAACATAGCCAATGTACTTAACGCTGCTAAATTGAGTTTTGTTTCTCTGTTACTCCTTTATTTCTCTAACTTCTATTCACATTGCAGAGAATAAAGCTTTATGGCATGAAATCTTTATCTTGGTCCATGTCATTTATCGCGGAGAAAGGATAAATTTACTCCTTAGATGTAAAAAATTCCCAATAACAAGTATGCTACGATGTGTGTCGGGTCCTACAAAATTACTGTGAAAGATATTATCCCAGTGGGTTAAAGAATATGGGAAGATACATATTTCAGAATTATACGTTTATTTATATTATATGATATGGTTATAGAAAGATTCATTTCATTGCCGTGCAATTTTGCTAATAGATAATTCCCCAGAACAATTTGCTCAGGGGATATTCATTTACTTCAGGGTCTGCCTGATCTGTGTGGTGGTGATTGTGGGTGGCAGAAAAGCTAAGCACTGCGACCGGAGGTCTATTGTACTAACCCACAGATGGAGAGAAAGACTGGTGGGAGAAGAAGTACAGGGGAAAGGAAGAACCCCGAGAAAACCTGCCCAGCGTCCACCATCACGAAATCCACAAGAGAACCGAACCCCGGTACTCTGAGGTGAGAGGCCAATGTCATACTGACGACGCCAACCGCGCGGTCCTGTCTGATCTCAGTAAGCTGCAATTGTTGTTCATTTGATCGGTGTTATTGCTTTTGATAAGGGTATTTCATATCTTTAATTTTGATTTGGTTGTAATAAAATTACCTCAGCTTATGATTGAGAATTGATCTTTTATAATCATCTGCTTTAGTCCAACTGAAATTAGTCCAACCAGCATCTCAGTATACAATGTGATAATGTCATTAAACAAATTTAAAAAAGTCTGATGAAGTTTGGAGGCTATTCTATTCCATTTTTTTATCTATTATATTCCATATGTTTCATTTTCTGTGATGGAAAGGATTGATCAAATTTGCTTAAAAACTATTGAACATTTTTAAGATGTTTAATTGTGTCAAGATGATTTTAAGTGGGCATTTGACCAAATTATTTTTAGTCAGTTTCTGAAAAGAACTCAGTTAAGAAAGATATCATTGAATTTATTTGATAGTTCTTGTTATTTAGCTGATTTCCGGACATGTGAAGAGTAATGGACCAACAACAAAACATTAACGGTGACTTATCAGAAAAATCAATTTTTTTCTAAAACACTGACATAATTCATTCAATCTTATTGTCAACAGAAAAAAAAATATCATTTCCGCTTGATTAGCAGCGCATTGACTCTTTTTTATTCCATAGTTTTTTTCGTTTCAAACAAAAAAAAAGAAAAGTCTTTTAATCTGCGAAGTTTTAGAAATAATAGAGATTTTGAAAATTTCAACTATTTTTTTTTGTCTTACGGGAGAAATTTAATTATCTACTGGAGCTTGAAATAAAAAATTATTTTAAGAATTTATCCTGGTGAAAGTTATCCTCAATTTCTTTTTCTTTGAATATTTCCTAGCGAAATTTTTCCACTTTTTCCGCTATGCTTACCAGTGAAAAGAAAATGTTGTATTTTTCTATGTTTTGACAAAAGAAAAAAAAAATCAGAGAAAATAGACATAGATGAATTAAGATGATCTTGTAAAGTGACAAAATGTAATAAAATTGTTTGAATAATTTACAAAAAAATCTTCCTCAGTATTAGTATTTTTTTTAAGGCGCTAAATTTTGAATCATTATAAATCTACGAAACAATATTAAATGAAATTTGTTTCGCTAGTTTCTAATTCATATCTTTATAATGGTAACAGTAATTTAAAAATTGCCGTTAATTAAAATTCCGTTTCTGGATCTACAAAAATTTTCTTTAAAAGTTTTGGTATAATTCTGATATATTTAAAAGAAATTTAACTTAAATTACAGGAAATTAAGTTAAATTGTATTTATATATACAAGAGCAGTTGAAAATGTCATACTTTATGCTTACATCCATGCAGTGAAGAAAGGAGAAAATTTCTCAAATGTCTTCATGTAGAAATCATTCCAAGGATTTCGATATATTATGTATTTACAATATATTTGATTAAGTTATGTATATTATCAGCCAAATTTAATTCACAATGAAGATATTTGATTGAAGGAAACTAATGTTGGAATCAAAAGTTTAAGATTAGATATATTTATGATTTTACTGTCGACTAAAAATATATCCACTTGTATAAAACAACTATGATGATTTCTTATTCTTTATATAATTTCTTTGAAATGTTTCTTTCTCAGTTTACGAGTTTATTAACTTATAATACAATGCAATTTTGAATGGATCGTATTTATTAAATATAATACACACAAACTAAAATGGAAAATTTGCCACCTCTCATTCTTTCCTATGATTATTACTATAAAAATGTCTGCTTTTGGCTTGAATATTTGTTTTTTTGTAAGTTGAATTTAGGAAACTATATTCTTCATATGTATTCTTATGATTTTTTTAACCTTAAATTAAGTTAGAAACAATTGTCTAATATATAGGCTATAGAATATATATAGAATATATATATATCTGAAATTTTAATAAGACAATCTTCATATCAAACAAAGTTTCAGCCGAAGCCAAAGATGGGATTGAAAATTTTAATGATTTATGCAAATCATTAAAATTTATAAATGATATCCTAAAAATTGGAAAACAATCTGAGCATTCACAACACTTTTAAAGTTATTCAAGATATTAGAATAAAATGACTAATACAAGAGCGCACAAGTCACTTCTAAATACTATATGAAGTCTTTATGTAATATTATTTCACTAAACACAATAATTAAAAATTCCTACAAGTTTGAAGAAAAATTCCAAAAATTTTATTATAGGAATTTTTAAATATATGAAAAAGAAATCCCTTGAATGAGAGCTTTCTTTCTTTTGATATCGATATTTGAGCTTTTGTTTAAAACGAATTTACTCTTGAGATCTCAAGCTAGAATTCAGCTAGATTGGCAATGCTTTGCTTAAAAGGCAAAACATTAGCAATCAGCTCATTTAAAGATGTGGTACCACCTTAACTTCTTTCTTATTCTTGATAGTACTACGTATTGTTGATGATTTATACGTGCAGATGACATACTAATGAAAAAGCGACTGCCTCCGAAGAAGGGAACCGTAAATAACTTGTAACTGTACTTTAAATTATATTAAATAATTTTAATATAAGAATGCCTTTTTGAGTCGAGCTGATACTCTGGGACGGCCGTTTCGAGCTTATTAGGCTCTCCTCAGCCAGAGTTAATCAGCTAGTGCAGTTTCCATCATGTATTAAATTATTTTAAATTTCCGTTAATTGTGCAGGCGGTCCTTTTTCATTCGTTCTATGCATTATTTTTTCTTGGTACAAAAGAATATTGAAGTAATCAAGTATTTCAGATTGAAAAGTATTGCTAATGGTAGCAAAGTCTTTAACGTACTAGTTAAGCATATGTTTGAAATAACTATCTAATAAAATAAATGAAGTATTTCATAGCCATAATAGATTGCCTCTAGTTGACTAGTTGAAAAAACTCATTACGAAACTGATTTCTCTGTATTGACACACTTTCCTAGTTGTTATCTTCCATTTGCTTTCTTTTCCTTTTTAATATTGCTTCATAAAGCCAGCATTCTTTACTCATCGCTAGAAATTTTATTGAAAAAGAATTCTATACTATTTTAGAAAGTTTTTAATAGACAGAAAATGATAACTATGGTAACTAAGAAAGCTTATATGCATTGAAAGATTTCGTCAGGAAAATAAAAATATGAAACACATGTTAAATATAATAGACTATTAAATAAAACATTAACTAAATAGAATAATAAACATTATGCATAAAAATAAAGGGGAAAAGAAACTGACCAAACTGGTTTAAGAAACTGCTCAAAGAAACTGTATTAATAGAAAATCGTTTTGATACTTCGATGTCAAACATCTAGATGTACAACCCAAATTTCCAGCATTACGAACATTAAGAATATTATAACATTATATAAATTAAAAATAAAAGGTATTTCACAGGCAAAGGAATCTAAGCAGTTTCTATGGTTTATAGCAATAATTGTTCTGTTTATGTTACGTAAAGAAGAAGTTACATAAAATGTGAATTAATAGTTGAAGAGTTCAGAGGACATCTTTCATATAAGAACAGGTCGATATCTGTTGATTTGTGGAATAAAAATAAAAATCATTGAAAATGTTGAAGGATAAAATCTTCGCCCCTCAAATATATAGATAGGATATATCTTTAAATAAATATCAACGAATTAATTAGGAAAGATTATAGCATTTTTCTATAAAACAGGCTAATAATTCCTACTTAATAAAATGGAATTTATAAAACGAAGATATTTAGATATTATTATCTGAGATAAATTAATTGCAAATCAAATTTTGGAAATAAAACTATAATACAAAATAGAAACTCTTCTAAAATAAAGACACATTATCAAAATGCTATTGCTTAAGAATTTCAAAGATTGTTCCATTACTAACTCCTCTAGTTCTCGGGTTAAATATAGCTCAAGAATATATTTCCGTGGAATTTATTCTGAACTACATTTTTTACAGTTTATTTATTTTTTTCTTCCACCTACATTCCAAGTGAATTTTTTTAATAGAATCGTATATATATATATATATATATTTGTTTTGCGGGGGAGTCTAGTAATGAATTAGTTGACAGCGTAGTAGCAGTACGATTATGGTTGTGTAAATTTTTACAGTTGACCGCTTGTCTAAATATTACCCTTAAAGATAGCATTATCATTGGTTCCAGTAAGTTCCAGAAAGTGTGGGTGAAATGCGGAATAGTATCCTTTTTCCTTTGGTACAACCATAATCCTAACACAGATCAGATATTGTATTTAGCGCGGCCAGAAGTATTTAAAGCACTTGTAACGAAATTATGAAACCTAAATTTGAAATAGTTGTTGTCTCGTAAATCAGTAACTTAGAAATTCAGGTGAAATAAACTAGCAATAAAATAAAATGCTTGTGTAATAAATGAAAGGTATGACATTTAACCAGATAAAAAAAAAGAAACTTTCAGTAGTATCAGTATTTTACTAGCTATTTTTCTTGAAACTGAATTTTTTGAATTAGCATTATTAAGAATTGCTTATCATATTTCAGTTAAAATATTTTTTTAAGCTTTTTTTTTGCTCATATAATGTTCATATAATCGAAATTTTCCCTTTTAAAAATAATCTTTTTTATAATAAGAATTCGAATAAATTAAGTGAAATTCGAAATAGGAAGGGATCCAGAAATATTTCAAAAGTCAAGTAAAGGATGAAAATATTTAAATTTGAAGATTAACTGCTCAACTTTCAACACGTAATCAAGAGAAGGGAAGTCAAACATTCCAAACTCCAGAAAGAAAAGAGTTAAAAAGTAGAATTAATGATAGAAAACGATGTAGCAATAATAAACTGACATTTATAGATAACTGGCAACAGAAGTAAATTTTTTAACAGGTGTGAGTTTTTTAATACAGTTCTGTCATCTTTCCATTTGGAAATCTTGGAATTTTTCCAATTTCGAGCAAGCTTTTGTAATATTGTATAGTAAACACCTTGAAATTTCTTAAAGGAGAACGCATTTGAAAATATTAGGACGTTTTATGTTATGAAAATGTTATGAAAATTTTAAAATGTTAAAATAACATTTAAAAAAATTAATGTTAGGATGTAAGATGACATGGAAGGGGCATAATATTTCTTAGCTTTCATTTGAAGTAACTGAAAAGAAATACCGTATTCATAATTTTTTTTTTAATGAATGCTTATCTTTTTATAATATTTTTGCATTATAATAATTTTAACAGCTTATTCATATTTTAAAAGCAATTAAATTGATAATACTATTTTTAACTATTATCATTTAACTTGAAAAGAAGGTATTTGGTCTCACCCATTGTTGTTATTGAAAAGAAGGTTTTGAAAATAAAAAAACATAATTTTTTCTTTCAGTATTTGCTGACGAAAATAAGAGTATGAGAAACTTTCCAAGATCCGCTGGCTGTGAACGGAAAGAAAGAATTGTTTCGAGTTAAAAGTTAATAGCATCATTAAACAAACAAATCGTTTTGTCTGATCCTAACTTTAAATATTTACATTTCGAAAAAAATTGCTTTCACACGGAAAGTCTTGGGTGATGTTTAGAGGAAACTTCATTCCTCAGAAATAAAGGAAAATTCTCACTAAATTAAAACATAAAAAGAAAATGAATTCATATCTTCAATAGATATCTGTAGTTTTAGAGCCACAAGTGGCGAGAAACCATAAAATACAAAATCAGTAATTAATAGCGTACAATCAATTATTGAAAGAAAAAAAAATAGAAAAAAGTATTTATTTCTCCAGAGAAAATAGTTATCATAAAGCAAAATAATATCAATCTCACAATATTATTGTAATTTCGACACTTTTTTATTAGAATTCAGTAAATATTCTTGCTACTGATCAAAAGTCTCTACGAAATAAAAGGTGGAAAAAAAATTGATATTAAGAACAATTTTCTGAAATCTACAGCACAGATTTCATTGCCTTATTGGAACTTAATTTTCATTGGGAATAATTCAGTGATCAACTACAGTAGTTGTATTTTCTAATATTGAGCCCCGTATTCTTCCAACTTAAATACTTTTTGCATTTAAAAAACTAAGATCATATTTAAAAAATGTCGAATGAATTTACAAGTGAAGAATTTTTTCAGTATAACTAATCTTCCTCAGCTTAGAAGGTTAGTTTTACTGACAAATTCTTGTAATTCATTCAATATTTTTTAAGTATGTTCCTTTTTTTTAACTAATTTTTTTTATTTGAAACTCTTAGTTGTTAGAAATGAAGTTTTGGAAATTCAATCCTCCCTTCATCAAGCAGATTTGAGCTTTAAGAGGATCATTGTCGAAATGGAATGAGTTTTATTGGAAATTTGATTTTAAAACTTTTATTGCATCCGGTAGTTCTGGTGCAATAAAACTTTCAAAGGAAGTTGAAAATCTTCCGTGAAATACTGAAGTGTGTCCTCCTTCTGGAACATCCTATTCCCTTGGTTTTTCCTTCCTTGAGACAATTGTGGGACTTAAGTAACAAAAGACAAAAAAAGAAAACCAGAGAAAATTGCACGGAACAAGACTAACGAAAGTGCATTGGCATCAAAACATTTACAAATACATGGTTAAATACTTTTGAGACATTCAGGAAAAACATCTGTCATAGTCAATAATTTATCTGAAGGAAGTATGACAACTTAAACTAGGATTAATATTTTTCCATTTTATATCGATGATTAGTAAAAGGAAAACCGTTTACTTTAAGCATATTACTTTTCACACGGTGTCAACTAACTAATAATTCTAGATAGTGCAGTTTCTAAAAAATTCCATTTAATATTCTAATTTTTAAATTTGGAGAATAAGAGTACAAGGATAGCGTTTCTACTAAAAACACTTTTAAAGAGAAATAAGGTATTGCTTTTCTATAAATTTTTAGATCTTTCAGCAAGAGAAATTGATTCAATACAGGCTTTTATCTGTATTGGAAACCAAAAAATGTAAAAAGAAAACAAAAATCACAAAAAAATGTTTCTTTCTTTTTTTAACATGAAATACTTATATTTAACAGAATCTTTTTGCAGGTTTTAATTATATAACTCAATAATTTTCATCTTTTGAAAACGAATTTGTTTTAAAATATTTATACAATGCACTAAGAAAATAAATCTGACTTTGTTCTGTTGCACGAAAGCATTTTGAAACAAGTTTCGGTTATCTCTAGCTGAAGAGAAGTAACAAGCTTGAAACAGCTGGAATCCAAATCCTTTTAACGAAAATAGACATTAATGCAGTTACTTTTATTCTAATTTTTGACTTGAAGAAGAACAAGTTATATTTCTGTAGTTTATGCTTCTTCTTTTACACACTTAAAATACCGAAGTTCATAACATAAATTTGAAATTCGTTAAGTTAGCAAATTAAAAAAATATATCTTTTTATGCACATATACACACTTGTATATAATAAAAATTAATTTGTTATAATTCGTGATTACATCAGATCAATGCGTCAGTAGGATCATAATTGGCAAAAATGGAGTCTTAAAAGTCCTCACATACTTCCGTTCAAGTTGTTCTGCAATAAGAGATGTAACAATGAAAATTCTACAGTATAATACAACTTCTTAATAAAATTTATATAAGGATTTGAAGGATTCAATTAAAAAAACTCTTTAGAAAAGAATTATTAGAAAAGATTATTAATAGAGAAAGTTTTATAAAAGGAATTCTGCAACTGATCTATAATTACAATAATGCAATTATAACGTTTTTATACTTTATAAAGACTAGCTAAGTAATACAGCCATGCATTTAAAACATCCACAATGGAGATACCATATTCTTTAACACCATTAATTCTAATGACCTCCGTATTGAGACTTTACTGGTGACTACTCCCAACCGATGAGGGCTAATAAAACGTGAAGCGGCCGTTCTAGGATGTCACCTAGGAAACACTTGGTCTCAAGTATTGTTGTTTATACAATTTAAAGGATATTGTGTGTTTCCTTTTATGCTTAAGAAAATTCAGTTGAGGCTGGCGGCTCCGAGCACATGAATTTCCATGTTTTATTTTAATTGTGTATTTCTTGTTTTCTCTTTAATTTTTGAAGGTACCATATTCTTTTTCACCATTTTCACTTAAAAGATCTTTGAAATAATAATTAGGAGTGTTTTTAAAACATTTTCGTATTGTTACATTGCTGCAGAATAGTAGGTGCGGATAACAATAACAATGGCAAGGACAGTCAGATTTCAGTACATTGATAGTTTGCAGAACCTTTGAACTCTTTTTCAACTTTTCTAACATTAGAACATTGAAAAGATAACAAACTATAAATTACCTTTGACTTAATACACAAATGGCGATTATTTTCATATTCATTTTTTTCTATTACTATTATTATTACTATTACTTCTATTAGTTTTCTTTTACCATTATTTCTATTCCTTTTTTAAATTTCTCATTTGTTAAATAAATGTTAGGTACAGCAAATCGTCAATATGCTACAAAGAGTTTAGGAGTGAAAAGAGAGGATGAGCAGCTTTGTTAAAAATCATATTTAATTTTTTACTTTTTTATTCTTTTTTATTTTTACGTACATCTTAATATTTTCAATTTCAAGTTTTGAAGTGACTGCTTGACATTAATCCAGCTATCTTGAAATAATGAATAATTTTAAGATTTAGTTGAAGAATCAATTATCTGAGTAAAGGAACGTTTAGTCGTGATGTCACTGATGCGAAGCCAAAAAATATTTAGAGCAGAAATCACAGAAGAGGCTACGCTATACTTTTTCTTTTCTTTTTTTTTCTCCCCATTTAGTTTGAATTTCTCTTTGTAATGAATGTCATGTAAATGTCAGGATCAGTAACATCTGTTGAGAAAGTTAAGAATGAATATGAAAAAACATCAAAAGTAACATTCTATAAGAAGCTATGAAGTCAAATTACATTTCAATATTATTTGAGGAATACAAAAAATGAGCAAATATTGGAAATATCGCTTTATGTATAATGTGGAAACACTTTAACCTTCTCAATGTGGCCTTGTAATTAAATAGTATATAAAATGCATCAATTGCCATAACGTGAAAATGTATTCTGCTTTTGTTTGACTGAGCTTTCAGTATTGCCTAAAAGCCAAGGGAACTCATCCAAAGGACATAACCCTTGAAATGCATTTACTCGTCTCGCATGGCTGATTCAACAAACAAACATCATTTTGATATTGTGGTCAGTTCAGACGAGGGTGAACCTTGATCATGGTTTCCTTAATTACATTCCTCGTCGATTCAGGCGTTGAAAATACAGAAACTCTTTACCGTTAATGACAGTTGTTGCTAATCTGATGTATTAATCGTACTCCAGAAAATAAAACATTATTACTATATACATATTTTCTTGTTTGTTTTTTTTAAAACATTAAAATTTATTATGAATACATTTTAACCTTAATTATGAATAAAATCTATTCTAACGTAAATTTATTCTAAAAAAAAATATTTGATTGAAAGAACATATTATTTAAACTTATTGATTTCGAAATTGTCTAAATATAGATCTTTCCGATCAAAAAAATAAATAAATAAAAGACCAACTCTAAAATTAAGTAAAAGCAGAAATTCATTCTTGCGCAAATATACTTTATCTTGCTAGTCTTGCCTTGCGATCGCCAACATCTTTCAATTTAACAGAAGGACTAGGAAAAAGTCATCAAGGACCATCGAGTTAGATAGGATAATTGAAATTGAGTTGTAAACTTAATCCAGTTATATAGAAAGGCATAACATGGCTCATTAAACTAGCTACTTTTTCTAAATATGCTTCTTTAAACAAATGTCAGTTATTCAAATCAAAGAAAATCAAAAACAATGTTTAAATCATCAAAATAATGATCTCATCTTGACCTTACTTATATATAACTTACACCTAAGATATGTTTCTTATCATGATCCGGCATCATATTCTCATAAAAAAAATTGAGGTAAGACTAAAGATATTCATTTTATTTCTTCTGAAGCTATGATTGTAGGCAACAGCTTCGATTTAATGGCGAATTTTTAGATATAACTCGAGTACCACTTGTTAGATATAACTCGAGTCTGGTTTTTACCTCTGGTTTTGAAACTTTTATCAGTTAAAGACAGATATATTTCAAGATTACTCCTGTATACTAAATGACTATTTGACATTTTTTTCTGGAAAAAAAAGCTTAGAAAAAGTCAAAAAGTCATGAATATTTCACGGAAAGTAAAGAACTTAGCTTCTGCAGCATAACGGTTCTTGTAATCATCGCTAAAAGAATAAAGAAATGTAAATATAGATTGGAAGTTGTCGAATATTCGAAGCTTTAGTAATTTTGCCCAAGTAATATTTGATAGCTTCGAACCTACTAAGTTCAAATAGAATTTCTCAACAGTTCAGCAAAAAAAAAATGCATTTTTTTATATTGTTATTATATAAGCTTTAAGTATGCTAACGTTTGAAATAGTCTAGTTTTGCACGTACCAGTTGGTTCTCAATCGTTTCCAACCCATTTTATTTGAAGTATAACTGGACTAAAGGTCAAATTATTCAGTTAGGGGAAAAAAAATAAATAGCCAAATCGACAGCCTATGTTTATTGATTGTTGAACACGTATTTCGCTGTCGTTCGAAATATTTACATTTTGTTGATCTGCTTTGTTGCTGCTATCTAAAGTGTGACGGTGTGGAAGAAACATGTTTCCCTATCTAACCTTCAGTGTGATAGTTTTCATTGTTTTGTTTTTTTCATACTCATTTGAATAGTTTGCTCTTATATAAGAGATAGTTATCTGTTCTCTTATTACCGAAGAACGACTGTACCTTAAGGCAAGTGCTAGATTATCAAACACCGACTTCATCAGGCCTACATTCATAAACAATACCTTAACTATCTTAAAACGTTCTCTATGATTCTTGTCAATAAATTTTTTAAAGTGCTTACTGAAAAAGAAAATAACTAGTGATAAATTATTAGAAGGAATACCTTGCATATGACAGGTATTGTGCAAAGCATATTGTTTGACAGTATGAAGATTCATCTGAAATTTTTTCTTAATGAGATGATCAAAATTTGTTAGATGAAATGCGAAGGAAAAGTAAATAACATTTTTATTAAAACTTACTTATTTCCTGAATATACGTTAGACAATAAATGCTTTTTAAATATGCTGCTATTTTATCAAGAATGAATGTCACTTATTGAAATTTTAGATCAACTTATGTTTAGATTTTTAAAGTAATTTTAATATTAATTAAATCTACAATTTCTCATTAGAATTTTGAAAACTGCTGTAAAAATGGTAAGGTTTTACTTAAGAGGACAATGTGATTACTGTAAACATCTAATATGAGATCTAATCTTCCTTTATCATGTTTTTCTCTAATTATTTACAATTATTACAATTAAATCAAGTTGATTTATTATGATTAATATAATTTAATTTAACAATATAAGAGAAATTCGCGACTTGGGTGCCTTGTGGATGCCTTCGGGGTGCTGCAAGAAAATTCTGACAGTGCATTTGTAATAACTATTTAACCGGAATCTCGAATCTAGATAAATTCTGAGCATCCAGAAATTTTGGGAAACAGAAATTTATACTGCATTCTGTTTCGTTCTAACAAAGGTTAATAACATATTACTAACATTTCAAATCAGCTGAAAAACTATTTCAGAGTATTTTTAAAACTGTTTAAAAGAGACTTTTATCCATCTCAAATGATGCTGAGGTTTTTCACAGGATTCTATTGATCGCAATGAAAACAATGAAAAGGTTTGGTGTGCCATAGGATTTTAGCAAACATATGTGATACACTAAGGGGAAAAAATCGGTTGAGAAACACTGTAATATAATATAATATAATATTAAGTTCTGTGTATATATACTGTATTTCAAGTTGTTAAGCTTAATTTTATGTGCGATATAATATATTAACTGACCTGTCGTATATTTTCTGTTTTTTCATAGCGGTTTATTTATTTAAATCCACTTAAAAAATAATAATTGAATTGATTAGTATTAGTATTTTTTAAACACAGAACCATCCACTTCAACATGTTTCAGTATTTGCAGATTGGTTTACGTGAGTCTAACAACCCGACTACCACGCATGTTTTGTAGGGTGGTGCGAATCCGATTAGTGATTAACAACGTTTGAATCAATGAACTTACTGAGTAATATCTAGAGATCATTGACTATCTTCACTGTTTCAATGTGTGAATAAACTGGCTAAGGCTAACATGCCTTTTTATTTTTATAGATGAATTTTTGTTTTATTTCTAGATATTATCTGATGATTAACTTATTATTTGTTTTGAAGTTGAATAAGTTGAAACAAAATCTTACTACATTTCTGAAACATTCTTAATGATATTTTGATTTTAATATTTTTTTAAATTATCATTGTCATAAAAATATGTAAAATTACAATAAAGTATTATTTTATTTGTTTATGTCAAATATGTCTAACTTTTGTGTGTTTAAGTTGCTGTAAACTTTTATTACTCTTCTCATCCCCAAGTTTTTAAAATACTAAGTTTTCATACCTTTTATCAAATATTGATCAATCGAATCTACAAAAGCAACACGAAAGATCTAAATATTAATTTTAATTTTGTAACTTAAATAATTTTTTTTAATTTTATTTTTTTTAAATTATTTAGTGAAAATTTTCATTTCTTTGTAGAATTAAATAATTAACTAGTATAAACGATCATTAAAAATATTTCTGTTAATATAGTTTATAATGCATATATTACTTAAGTTTAATAAACAAAATAGATAGCTCCTGCTTAATTTGTATTTCGGTTGATTTACCTTCTGAAAGAAAACAGAGAAGCCTCCTCAGAAAGAATGTATCGTATTCTCAGAGCCCTCAGGTGAAGAAACAATGAATCCCATGTTCGTTTGTTTGCCTGTTTATTTGTTTCTTTCTTATTTGCAACGATTGTGTTCAGCAATTGTAATTATCATCCCTATCCCATTTTATTTCTTTTTTTTTTCGTTTTTTAAAGGAGATGATTAAAACAAATTGGAACACTTAGAATATCTGGGTCTCCTCCAAACTTCCGTAAAATTTCCTAGATAATTTCCTATAAGCCTTGAACTTACTGCCAGAAGGGATGCGATATTTACAGTAATTGAGGATCTCTACAGAGAAGTTGCAAAGTTCAGATTTAAGTGACTTTTCAGAAGAAGATAAAACGGTTGTTGACTTTCTGGGTGTAAATCTTTATCTTCAAAGAAGTATCTGAAGGTAAACTTGAATCTTCTGAACTAATTCTACGCTATTATTTCTGTAGAGTTATTTTTAAGAAACAAGATATTTTAAGAACTCGATTCTTTTAAGAAAACTCTCAAGGTGAGCTCTGAATACGGTGTTATTGTGAAATGGGATAAGGGAAGCTTATATTATTATGTTAACTGTTTCAAATGAAAGTAGATATCCTTCTTCAATGTCTGTTATAATAAATCTATCATATTGCCTACTGTTTTCTTGTTTGTAAGAAATTAATAAATATCTTGGCTACAAAGTAATTAATATGAACCAAGAATATAAATGATCACAGTAAAAGTATGCTGAATTATTTGTTGTTGTAGCGAATTTATTATGTGAGGACAGCTATTGTTACCATTCATATTTGTCTTCACTGTTCGAATCTTAATATTTTGAATGTTAAAGTAACGTTAATTATATTTGGTGTGGCAATGTTTATTATTTATTATTTGGTGTGGTAATGTTTAGTATTGATTATTTGGTATGGTAATGTTTAGTATTGATTATTTGGTGTGGTAATGTTTAGTATTTTTTATTTGGTTTTGTAATGTTTAGTGTTTATTATTTGGTGTGGTAATGTTAAGTATGTAGTACGGTGGCCCCGTGACATCTACACATAGCACATTACTGGTCAGAGACAAAATGAATGAATTTTTCTTTCAGAGGTTCTCTTGATTAGGTGCATTGAAGGTTGCTTTCGTCTTCCTTTTTTTTTTTTTTTTGAATTTTTGTTTTTGTATTTTTGGGGTTAAGCTTCCATCTTCCCTTTTTTTGAATAGCGAATGATTAATATCATGTCTTACCAATTTGTATGGAAGCATTTTTGAGTATGACTTTGATGTGGTAATGTTTAGTGTTTCAAACTGAACTTGGTTTCTTTTTAAATCTGAAAGTAAAATTTAAGAATTTAGCTTTTAATCTTCCATTATTGAAATATTCTTCTGGGTCGACTGATTTGGAAATAGTTATCTAACTTAATGATGCGTAACTTTTTTTTTTCTCTGAGCCTGATTCCAATGTAACTATCATCTCTCATCAAAAGGAAGACGGGATTTTAGTTCAAGAAAGAAAACCATCCAGAAGATTTCTTCTTTCCGCTAATTGGTTATCGAAAGGATTAAGAACTGTTATATTATGGGAACTTAACTGCTGCTTTGTGTTATAATTCTTGTTATCTCTGTTTGGTGGGATAATAAGTGCCCATTCGAAAGAAGATGCGGAAATCCTCTAATTACCCAACTGACCCAGAAGATTTGCATTATTGAATTTGAAAATCTTTTAGTTCCTTAATCACTATTTATTGTTAGTATATATACTTAATGTTCCCAAAACTAGTAAGTAACTAACTTCGTATATATGTTTCAAGCGAGAACATAGCGGTGCAGGAAAGTACACCGACATATAATGAAAGGGGTTTTATTGAAAACAATGTAAAATATGTACTTCATCAACCCTGAATTACATATCATATTCTTCTTATAAGCTTCTTTAATATATCCTGTAAATAATATTACACTCCTAGAAATCCTTAATACAGACAACTCCTTTAATTTCCACGATATTTTATCATTCTTTGCGAGGGACTTCACCAGGTGGTACCAGAGGACAAAAAACTATTCTTCTTCCTCTATATTTCTTTAAGATTACAAATAAGAACTAAATAAAACCTTTTCGTATTGTTCATATTGTTTATTTGTTAACTTGAAAACGAAAATGTTATATTTAGTTCTCATTTGTAATCTTAAGAAATATAGAGAAAGAAGAATAGTTTCTTGTTCTCTGTTACCACCTGATGAAGTCCCTCGCTAAGAAGGATGAAATATCTTGGAAATTAAAGGAGTTATTTGTGTTAAGGATTTCTACGAGTGTAATATTATTTACATAACATATTATTGATCTTTGATGGATTACCAAAGTAACTTAGTGCCGAACTCTTTGAGCTACAGCATGTTAAGAAATAACGTAAGAATTTATATTTTTCGAATATAGCTATTGAATTCGTATTAATGAATCTGATAGGTGCTAAAATCATGACACATCTGTCTTAAAGTTCTCTTGAGAATGGCTCTTGGAAGAAGCTGTTTATATTGCATAATATTCATCAACCTATATTATCGGTACTCCATAAAATTATTTAAATTGTGGTAAATATGATGCTACCTTTTGCTAGAAATGATATTGCCCTAATGAAATGAATAACACTTTTCATTAAGACAATAGCTCATTATCATTACAAGCGGAGCATTAGACTTAGCAACTTTGGGTTGATTTTGCGATACAGTTGCTATAACAATTGATGTATGAAATAAAAAAAAAAAAGAAGAGGAAGAGTCATATTATTTCTTTAGTACTTACAGCAAATTTAATGACAAGTTTGTTCAGTTACTTTGTAATAAAAAATTACAAAAATGAATGAAAATCTTTAACCAATAATTGAAATAGAATGTTATAGAAATATGAAATTTTTTTTCATCACGAAAAAAAGATTTCACGCTTGGAGATCTTGAAAGAGAAATGTTTAAAAAGAATACATTTTATGAATTAGTTATTTTTATTTTAATTGCTCTGTTATTTTTCATCAACTTAGGTAGAAGATTCAGTTTAAATCGACGTTATTTTATATTAATTTAATGACAGTATTGATTTATTTAATGATTTTGATAGTTTTAAGAAAATAGTCACAACCAATAATATTATTTCATAAGGTTTAATTTTTTAAGCTAAATTTTTTTAGAAAGTAGTCGTCACAACATTTTTATCAACGTAATAAAATAAATAAATTTATTAATTTCATAAAGTATATTGTTGAATTAAACTGCAGTATTGTAAGCCTCAAAATGCAGTCTTAAAAATTTCTCGTAGAAAGCCGAAAATGTTTGCTTTGTTTTACGCTTTGAGAAAATTGAGATAATTATAATTATCAGCTTAGAAGGAAAGACAAATTGGAAAGGAAATACGTTTTTCCCCTGAAACGAATAAAAAATAAAAAAGAGGAAGACAATAATTCTTTCTAATGTTTCCGTTTTCATTCAATTTCACTTTAAATCTAATTTTTAACTCTTTAAACTTAAGAAGACGATCAAAAACAATTAATAAATTCTTAACTAATCTAGGTAAAATTTTGCTGATAATGCAAATGTATATAATATTAGCCGTTCAAAATCATTTATAAAGAGTACCCTGGTAGCTATTGCACTTACTAGAAGTTTCTTGTTTCTGTCACGAAAATCAATATTCATAATTAAAATCAATAACTCAAAATTTGTATCACATTTGTAAAAACTATATTTATTCTTTTATTTTATTTCATCTATTATTGTTTTTCAATTCAGAATTAGTTAAAAATGTGCAATTTTTTTATAACTTTTCAATTAAAAAAATAAAATTCTGATTAAAAATTTTTATTTCTTTAATTCTAATTACTGATAAGCAACTTAAATAGAATGTTAGATGCTATTTACAAGCATCCTGAAAGAAAGTTATTAAATTAAATTAAACAATATAAAGATAAGAGTTATTTTTTAATTCTCGTTTAATATTAAACAAAGTTAACTGTCTTAGATCTTCAATCAATTTGAGCTCACGAGTTGTTGAGGCGTCATTAATTTCATCTGCGCACGATTTGCTTATCACGTTATAAAATCCAACACAAAAAAGTCGAAAGAATCTTGTAAGCTTTCCCTCTGGTTCCAGTAGGTTGCAACACCTTCCACAAAGGTGTTTGACATTTTCTTAAGGGACTTCCACGGGCGACAGAGGGCGTTGGCAAGGACGGAAGCATGAAAAGGAGTTCGAACCCGCCTACCACTCCTTTCGTTTCGTTACCCATTTTTTTCCCTTTCTTTAAGATCACTTTTTTTTCTTTTCTTATCCATGCTTTAATTACACTTTAGTTATGAGTCGTGGGCGTGGATTTGTTGAAGGCCTTTAGTAGTGGTTCCCATCTAAATTTGTTCTTTCATGTTAGAGTTTGATGCACTGTGTGTTATGTTGGTTCGTCCTTTAGGCGAATAAAAGAGAGGAGCCGATAACATTCGAATTTCGTGATTTTTCTTGTAACGGGCGAATGTACTTGGAAGTTAATGAAGCACGATTTGCTGTCTGCTATTGTGAAAGGTGAAACCTTCGTCATTCAACTAAGAAATTACGAAAGACGTTATGGTTACACTAACTCTAAAGCGAGATTGCACTTTTTTTTTTTCCGCGATGTTGGAATAGAAAATACAGTTAGCCTCGAGATACTGCTTTGGTACAAATGGCCGAGTTTTTCTTTCCTTATGGCATAACTATTCAGAACAACTCTCGCTTAACAGTAGCTTTTGTTTGCATCAGAAAACGATACAAGAATTAGAACATACCAATCAACACCATTACTGTAAAACCGAACTTACATTCCAAAATTATTAGTTATCTTCTTGCATTACGGTTTTACAAATGAATGCAATCTGCCGAAAATAACCCTAATGATAATAAGAGAAGATGTTTCTCCAAACTTTCCCAGCAATAATTTTATTGTAATGAAAGTATTAGTTACCTCAATTTAGGTTTACAGAAATGTTTACGAATTTAGTATTGTCCTCATAATTTCATTAAAGAAAAAAATATAGACTGGATAGTCCTTGAATAAATGATTTTTTTTAAAAAGTAAATGGTAGTAATATAACTTTTAAAAAATGAAAGTATCTTTGTAGTTTTAATATATGACGATTGTACTAATTATTTGCATGGTGTAGGACACAACAGGCAGCGTTCCTACACTTGCTTCTTTTTTTTGTCTATCCCTTCTGCAATTATAATATTTAATTGCAGAATAAATGGAAAGATATTGAATCTATCTGTAGTCTCTTTTGAATATATTGTATTGAAATATTTATTAACTTAGTAATGTTTCCAACCTCTGATGCAACTACATAATTTTAATGTTACCTAAAGCATTTATTGTCATAAAAATGAAATAAAATTGTATTGGATTTCTATAATTGACAACACATTGTGTTATTAATCAAAACTTTTTCCATTGTTTTTCAACTAACCTATTTAGATTTTTTTTACAAATTTTTAACATATTTTAATTCAATATGTAGAAAATTTTGCATCAAGAAATTAAAGGTTTAACAAAAATGCATTTTTTAACCTCTTCGAAACTCCTCATATCATTATTTGTTTTCTGCTAACATAGTACATAAGTAGATATTTATGACATCAAAGTTTCATTTTTTAAACCTTACGCTGTATTAAGAATAAATATACGAGAAAATGATTGTTTAGGATGTTTATGTAGGTGCTTAATTTAACTAAAACGTTAGATTAGAAGGCATTAATGAAGAAGTAAGCACAGATTACGAATGTTCTTTTCCCTGGAGAAAAAAACTCAATTAGAATGAGAAAACTGTTCCGGAACTTGTCTTTTCCGGATATAATATTGATGTATATTATTTATTAGTTCTTCATTTATCCTTTATGCCTTTCAGAAGATGATCTTTTTCTTCTGAGAATTAACTATCTCAGCAGGCATTAATGGCTTATTTACAGCTGATCCATTCTCACGGAATGTTTTTTATGATGATATCGAAATGAGCCCAAGTGACATTAGATGGCCATTGACCACTTAGGGAAGGATTTGGATAAGAATGCCAGTCTTAATTCAACTGTTTTGATAACAGACAAATCAAACACTTACAAAACCCTGAACCTAGTTTTCATTGAACCAATATTGGATTTTAAAAGTAAGGCTACATTCTTAACCTAAATTATTGCATTCTAACCTCGATTAATTAAATCTTATTCAATTGTACGCTTATAAGACCTGTTTTAGAATTTCATGACTTTGTGTCTCATGAAATGAAGTAAGACAGTTACTGATTTGAGTATCTTTTCAATGAGTTTATTAAAAAAATAACGCCTCAAAGTATATATTTTATATAAAAAAAACATCAAATTCAGTATTAGTCTACTGTGAAATTATAGCAAAATCTGCTACACGAATAAAGAATATAATAATTATAGCAAAATCTGCTACTCCAATTGAGAATACAATAATGAATATATTTAACATAAAGATATTAAATATCGTCATTTTCTTTAAAATTTTGCATTCTTATATTTTTTAATACTAGTCTAAGTTTTTTCTTTTTATTTGCATATAAAAAAAACTGTAACAGAAGAAAGACGCTTTGTTTCCATATATTTTATAATTCGTTTTGATATTTGATTTCTGTTCAAATTCTTAAACGATAAAATAATCTTATGAAGCCATAATCACCAATATGAAATTAATAACAATATAAATTGATAAGGACATGGGAATTTAGTAATGCTAGTAATTAAGAGTTGAGAGATCTGGAAATTGATTAGTTACTCTTCATGACTTCTTTAACGAACAACAAAAGAATTTCAATGTTTTATAATTTCCTCATAGGATCTGTTTAGGGACTCAGATCTTGCTTATCATTCAAATATAGAAGCGCTCCTGGATATGAAACCATCCAAAACTGAATCAACATCTGATAAAGTAATACAGATAAAATCCTTTATTTCTTGGTGATTCTAGACTCAAGAGGCAAGCAAGCGATAGCGAAACGGTCTAGATTCTAGGTAATTACGATTGCTTACATATTTGGATGGTGCACATATTCCTAAAAGCATTTCTATATTTTAAATCCATGAAGTGTGCAAACAATCTATCCTTATTTATCCAAATTTTAAATGCTAATAAAATCCAGTTAAATTCCCAAGTAAAAATATCCTTAAAAATTTTAATAAGATTTTGTTTTTCATTTAATGATTAAATATCAATAATTTTCTAATAAAATCTTAAAATTCATTGCTGCTTCATTTGTGAAATATTATGATATGTAATTAGACTTTTTTTTTATTTTAAATTAACGATATGTCACCGTGGATAAGTTCAGTTTTACATTAAATTTTTATGTGAAAAAGAGATTAAAATTTATTAACAATTGTCCATTCAAAATTAATATAACTACATACTAAAACTAGAACAAAATTAATTCTCTTCAGTTTTATTTATGAGAGTAAATCGTCGACTAACAACTACTCCCTCTGCTTTTATGTGTGACTAAAACGTGTTATTTGTCTTCAAATCTCAATTTTTTGCCCCTTTCCAGAAAAACTTCGTAAACTTAAATTATTTAGTTAATTTTAAACAACCCACGTTACTGACCCTAGGTTATTGTAATAGAATAACAGGAATAAGTTGAGAGATGAACGTCGATTCAGGATGTTGGAATTTTATTCTTTTCTATCTTTTTACCAAAGTTACTTGCTTGAATAGAAATAAGAAAAAAAGAGACAAAAGAGCATTCAAAACTTCAACGCCGAAAGTAATTTAATTTAATACAGATTCAGTGAAAAGAGTAAAAGAGATAATGATCATCTATGGTAGCAATTATTGAAAGATATAAATTGCCATACTTAGTTCCAATACTTAGTTTCAATTGAGGTTGACGCTGATAAAAATCCAACATGCTAAAAATACTTGATTTTTATTCCTTTAAATTAAAATGTAATTTTATTTTGAAGATAAAATGTTCCGTCCTGTAATTCAATAGCGGCTATGAGTTAAAGTGAGCTAATTGCTTCTTTCATTTGGATGTTACGATTTCTGTTATGGATATATTTAGTACATTGAACCATATTTCATATTTGACAACCGTTAAATGTATGCAGAGATCATCGTTGCTATTGCCTCTGGTCAAAACAATTAAGGAACTTGACGATAATTGCCCGACTTGGAATTTTATCTTGATGTCAAAATAGGATTAATCTTTAACAGTAATTATTCTATTAATTATTTTTCGCTTATTTTTCATTCGTTATTTTTATTTTTTTATTCTTTAGATTCTTATTATCTTTTTTTGTTACTTATATTTACTTTACGAAAGAATAAAAACTGTAGCTGATTCAATCAGACAAAAATGTTTTAATGAGTGTTTTCTGTAAAACTACACCTCTTTTCCAATACAGAAAATCCTAAATTATGTCTTCGCATCAAAATAGTAAGAAACTCGAGTGTAAAAGGAAGTCTGCATGGTCTGCAACAGCCGATCATTAAAACAACAAAATATATCTTGAAAAGGCAATTTGTATTAATAATTCTTTTAACTGAAAGAATTGAAACTAGAACAATAAAAATTCTAGCTCCTATTCCTTTATTCAGTTTTTAGCAATTCATTGTTTTTAAAACATTACTATTCAGAGTGCAAATTTTATTTTAATTATTTATATTATACCAGTAATACTATAAATTTCCATAATAAAGTAAAAAAAAATAATAAATTAAACATAGATACCATAATGCACCTTTTACACATATATTAACAATTACAATTAAAGCAATGCGACGTTTTAAAGTTCTAGTATTCGAACTTTTTCATCAAAAAAAATTATTATTATATAATAATTAATTTTTGTTTTCTTTGCCTGACAGAAAAGTTCGAAAACTGGAACTTTGAAACGTCGCATAGTTTTAAATTTAATTGTTAATATATGTGTAAAAGGTGCATTATGGTCTCTATGTTTAATTAGTGTATGTCTGCACGTTAAAACAGTTTAATAAAAATAATAAATATTTAATTTTAGATTGTTTAAGTTCTAGAGTATATCCAATAATATTTTATGTATTTGCAAGTATTTTATATTATATTGATAAACATAAAAAAGTGTGAAATTCTCCAACTGGTTCAGTTTCAAACCTACGACTTTTCTTCTCTGGGCACTCAACTTCTGTAATTATTTTAAAGTTCAGGTGATATTAAATTTAAATCAGTGTATCACACATCAGTTCACATTATTTCCGTATGCAAACGAGGATTACTAGCAGCATTTCCAAATTTTAATCTTTTTTTATTATAATTATAAAAAAGTTAAAGAGTGTCAAATTGTAACTGTCGGTTCTCATATTTTTGCTTTTTTGAAACTTAAATATCATCTGCAAATGTCAGATTAATTTAACACGGGTTGATTCAATAATAATAATAATAACAATAATAATAACAATTTCCTCAAAATTGTAGCGTATTTAAATCTAGTAATATAGTTTAGTTTTTTAATCATTGCTTTTAGAATAAATAACCCAGTGTTTTGAGTCTAACATTATGAGACTATCAGTTCCAACTTTAAAATACTGCAACTAGAACAAACAGTACATTAAATTAAAAAATCTGGAGCACATCTTTTCTTTAACAGTAAGGAAATACTGAGTCCTTCTGTATTCTTTTTTTTCTAAAGGAACATCAGAATTCTAAAGCTACTGTTTTTGTTTTGTTTATTCCTTTACCCGAAGCCATCCTTCAATTACCGTCTGCCCTCAGACAAAAATCTCAATAGCTGATTATAATAATAACAAAAAAAAAAGCTTCTCAGAAAATACTGATGGAAACTGGTTCAGTAACACTGGGACGGCGAGTGGTCAAATGCAGAACAGCCTTGACATTAGAGTCATTGCAGCGTAGCCGCAAGGTTAACGGTCGAATTATCGAACGATAATTATTCAGCCCGAGTTAACAGGAGGAACTTGATGCCGATTTATGGCGATTATACCAGATTTGGGATTACTGCTGGGCTCTTTCAATTCGATCACGAAAACTTAATATAGGTTTATGACGTCGCAACCTGGGTATTGCACAACCACTGGCCACGCCCGAAAACAGAGGATATCGACACTTTTCTGTTAATTTCAACATAAAAAATTGTACCATTCGCCTACTAATCAGGAATGCCGAAACCAGAAACGATTTAATATTTTTTTTCTCTATCTTCTAACTAATGGTAAGAAATGGCTTTCTTTAAAAGAAAAGAATTAAATGATATAGATGAACACCCCTAAAGCCCCACAAATCTCAAATTACATCATAAGTCCTGCAGATCAAGACAACTCTTGTATCAATCTCTGTGAGAAATAATTAAGATCTAATAATAAAGATATAATACCAATAAATCAATGAATTTATTATAAAAATAAGTATACTGCAAAAAGCAATGTATTCATTTAATTTCTTAATTAGTATGCTTTAAGCTGTGTGTTTATAACTCCAACAAAATAAAAACTTTATTATGTAAATTAACACTATCATATCTCAGAGAGATGCAATTAAGTACAAAAAAAAAAGAATTCGATTACTAAAGTAAGATTCAAAATAAATTTTATATTTAAAAATTAAAAAAAAAAAAATTGTAATTAACGAAATGGATAATTGATAAGTCAACGCACGTTTCTAATTGTAGAACAGTGAATTATCTGCGCCAGAAATAATTGGAAAATAAATTTTGGAATAATTATTATCTATCCGTGAAGACTGTGAAACCCCGTCCAGGTAATCTGTAGCCTGCGGACGTATTGGGGAAACAATTAGATCTTACCATGGATATGAACCCGGCAGCTTGACGATATAGATATAGGTATAGGTATAGCCAACGGATTCGAACTGGCCAATCGGGGCACGAGAAATAAGGCCCCCAACGTTTCATTGACCAGAGACTGAATGGACAGGCCAATGCTCGCCCGCCTTTACTCCAAACTCACCCAAAGAAAACCAAAGAAACTCGGTGCCCAGCTTGACGAAAGGCGATACTAAATTATATAATCTTTTCATGATTTTGTTTTCCACAACATCGTTTTAAGGCCATATGCTAAAACGTTCACGTAAATTATGTCCTACTACTAAAAAAAAAATCTACTAAATTATTACTAAATTTAGTAATTATTTTTATAATTACCACTAAAAACTCTGCTAAATTGAATATAAATTATTAAATTAAATATAAAAATATAACTATTTCTGTATTAATACTCATGTATACTGCTAGATATCTTGCATAACTGTTGAAATTTTATCAAATATTTTTTAAGACAGTATGCCAGCAGGCAAATTATACTCGTAATACTCGTAAAAACAAGTATTAATTTTGAAAAATATTAACCATATTCATTTCCTTAACTCCCACAAAACTTTGGAAGTATAATCAAATAGTCAGAAAAAAAAATCAAGAAAAAAAGTAGTCATCCGTTATTCAGCAAAATACTAAAAATATTAATTATGTTCAGGAAGTTGATACGGCTTAAATAAATATGTTTATATGTAACAGGAAAAATATTTTGCTTATTTATTTTTTTAAGGTTCGTGAACTTTCATCATATAGTGCTGATTGGTGAACTTGTTTCTATGTAATAAATAAAATATTTTAAATATAATTAAAACACTGGGTGTATCTTTGGTTGATATTAAATTCCTGACTAAATTAATGAGTCTGATTTTTTAATATTATTTAGAAACACATAAATGTGTCTATTGTTCACATTGTTTTGTCAATTTAAAATTAGAGTAACGCAGAACTTCATAATATATTAAAAATATCTACAAAAAAGTAACTATTAAATTTAAGACTCTCATTTAAAAAACCGCATACATTGGTAGGCCTACAATTAATTCCAAAAAGTCGATCCATCACCTTGTTTATATGATCCTTTAAGTTTGTTTTTTTTTGTTTTTTTTTCGATATTTTTAGAGAGGTGTGTTTGTGTGTTTGTGTGCATAACTTTGGGTGGAGACATTACACCATCAAAAAAAAAAGAAAAGTACTTAATTTAGCGAATTCCTGTTTTTCAAATTTAGAAAAAACAACAACAACACGTGAATTTGAACTTGGGTGGGTCTCACAGACAACAGTCTTTGATTGTGTAGGAAATAATTAATCTCAATATTAAAAATAAAGAAATTGAAACAGGTTATTCGATGCCAATAGAATAAGTAATTCGATTCAAGTCTTTATTCTTACAAGAAAAAAAAAACAACTGTCTAATTTGAAACAAAGAAAAAGCATGAAAATAACAATTTTACAGGGAGTAATTAGGTTAGATTAGGAGGTTTCTTTTTTTAAATTGAATTATTATTTATTGAAGAATCAAGCTATATATACAATAACAAAAAAAAGTTTATAAATAACTGCCTTTTTGTTTTATTTATTTTATTTTATTTTTATCAAGTTAAGTACTTTTTCTTTGTGGAATTTTCATGCTAATAGAAAATAGAAAAAGTAGGAAAAAGTAGGTGTGAAAATGTCTTATCAGTCTTCTTTAGATTCTGTCTTTGTTTTGAGATGAAATAAATCGTGAAGGTCAAATTTTTGTAATTGTAGAATTAGCTGTTTATAGATAAGCCTGTATTACAAAAAAAAAATGTATAATTTTGTTTGTCCATTCGTCTCAAGGGAAACAATTTGATTTCCAGTTGACAAATTAAAAACATGATATTTAGCAGTTTGAGAAATTGATCTATAATGCAAGTTTACGCAAATAATCAATGAAATTTATTGAAGTTTTATGTTCGTTATGAAACGTCTGCTAAAACGTACACATTCTTCACAATGTCTCGTCTTCTTTGGTTATTGACGCTTAAGAGAAATGAAATCCTTGAAAGCCATGTTTTTTTTATTATCGCCATTAATTTTAGAAAATAATTTTTAGCAGTCGTATCGGTAGTGTCTTGAACAAAAACTACATAAATAATTCCGATTATAATCTCTATAATCCCAGTTAAGATCTGGGAAATCCTTTCGTATACCAAGCCTCACTGAGACCTGCTATTACATATAAGCCTTATTGAAAGTTATAATTTGTTTGGATCAGTTCAGTGTTTTGTGAAGCAGTTAATGTGAAAATTGGAGCCATAGTCTGACACTAATGATCCACTAATACCATGCGGAACATCCATGAAGTAACATTCCTTTCTCAACTAATGGTAAATATTGTCATAAGAGTCTAAACAGCGTTAAGAATCGTCGTTTTTAGAACCAATGCTCTTCTTGTTCTTCCTTGTACTAGCAGTTATTCAACTAGCCGTTACTTACCTCTCAATCTTTACTTACTTTTTCTGCTGGAACTTATTTCTTTTCAAAGACAGACGCGTTGTTTATCTTTAATTTTAATAGTAATCAATATCCTGTATGTTTTCCATTTCATCTATTATACTACTTGTCAGAGTGGCACAGCATATTTCCTTCGTATCTAGAAATATTTCTTATTTGTTTATTGTTAAGACAGGCGTCATCAACCTTTTGCTAAGAATATTTTTTTCAAAATTTGGAACAAAGTCCAAAATATCAAGAACAGCACACCCATTCAATTTATTAACAAAACCAATAAATAAATAAATAAATAAATAAATAAATAACGGATGTTCGAAGCTGAAGGTCATTCCTCAAAGAAGAGTCTCGTGCGACCTACAGGTCTTCAATTGCAACTCTCATACAAAACCTTTCTGAAAGTTTAAAAATTGTAGACCACATCTCTTTCATATTTAATATACATTTGCTCTTAGGTGAGGGTGAATCAACACAGCAACCTATTACTGAAAGTGGTGAAAAAAATGTGTCTTTTTTTATTCAGGAATTTTTAATTAAAAAAATCAACTACAATATGTAAACTGAGAATTGTAGGTTCATGACTTACGAAAATCAAAGTTCTCAGAGAATGTGAAAGACATTACGTTGCGATCTATTAATAGATTTGCTAAATCTTTATCTGCATCATGTTGTTAACAAGATACGCAGGATAGCACAGGCAATATTAGTTGATTGATCAGTTTTGTTATTAGTACATTCAAAATTTCTTCCCTGATTATTTGAACAATTTAGAATAAGAAACACGAAATATGAAACTGTTGATTTTAGTTTTTCTTTTTCAAAGTTCTTCCACAGATTCTCTTCGGTATTTAGGTCTAGGTTATAGACTAGCTATACCATTAAAATAATATAAGCTTGTTGAAGCTTTCGGCAGGAGAGAACATATACATTCCGTGAATGAAATTTTCAATACACCATCTCATTTTATTTTCGCAATGTCAAAACTGACCCTTCTAATTTCGATTTAATAAAAAAGCCCGTTCTAATTTCGAAATTGATTATAGAAAGCGCTTTTTTTTTCAATTGTAGTTGGTTTGGTATATTGGAAGAGGCCATTTCTTTCCAATTGTCAGAGTAGATAAGAGGTGTTGTTGGTTCTGAACCTTAAGAGACTACAACGATTGTGTTTCCGCTCCAGTGATAGAGCATATTTGTACCACTCCGTCCACACCAACTTTTCCAATCATTTCTTCTCTAAAAGAATAATTTAGGTAAATGCTTTATCTGTCCAATTAATGGAACACGGTGCATAAAGGATGCAACTTTGTCTAAATACTTTTAATGCTTTCAAAAATTCGAAAAATGTAATCCATAGCAAAAAGAAGTCAAGGAAGATATTTTTGTTTACGTTTTCTGAAGTTTTAATATTCGTAATAATGTTTCGATACTAATCATAGTTTTTTCCAGAATAAATTTAAACTAATTAAAATGATAATATGGGATGATATAAGCTGATTTGAATCTATACAATTTTAATTTTATTTCTTTGCTTCTTCAAACTAATTACACTGTTTCTTAGGGAATTCTTTGTTTTTATTTGGTTCTTATCGCAAATCTTAATGACAATAATTTTCCGGAGGATGGTTTTACGAATGCTTTGGGCAATTTATCCGAACTGTCAACACAGCACCATTTCTAATACATTGAAAAAAATTAGAGCATTCATAAAGCTACCTCAAAGTAGAGAACGTTTTATTTTTAATAATTTTTATGTGCACAATTGTGGCAAGCATTTATTACATACGTACAAGTTTTTTAGATAAAATAAGTTTTATCTACAAAAAGAAAAAAATTAATCACTGACTGCTTATGTTCCTGTAACCATGGTGGTGCCAGACATAGCAAATGTTTTTTTTTGTTGTTGTTTTTTTTTTAAGAAATATCGTTAGATTTTAGGAAGTATAAACAAAAAATTATGCAATATTGAATAGGATCAAATTTAGTCAATCAACATATACTTTTTTTATTCTGAAATTCACAAAAAAGCTTCTCTTTCTATCCATCTTTACTTATAATATGATTCATACCCATATTTAGGCTAATAGGCGTAGACTCTGATTAAGAATTGATCCATGCTTTTCTTTCTTTTCTTTAATTGCAGTGAGCGAACATTTTTTCTCCAGCTGCTGAAGCGTATGCGGGCAGCAATAACGATACAAAAAATTCATAATGAATGTTCTTTGTACATTGCAAGTTCCAGTTTTAAAATTATTGTAACGCAATAAATACAAAAACAGAGTTTTATTAAAAAAATGTAATTTAACCAGGAATCCATGTCTAGTTCTATCATCAGAGGTTTGCCTACTTGGCCAGTTAAGAGAATGGAGGTCGAATGACCAGTTCGACGCTCGCTCTCCGTTATTTCGAGAAATCACGTGGTATCCATTCGACATAGGACGAGGTGAACCGTAGGCACACATTGGAGCAATAACCAGGGAAAATTCTTCGCTTCCACCGAGGAGGAAACTTCACTCTATCAATCTGCAGAGAAGCTTCTGAACCATTGAAGTATGAGTTACTTTTTCTCATTACTGTATACTTTGAGAAAAATAAAATAAAAGCTAAACTCTATGAATGCTTACAAATAAGGCAGTCTAGTATAGTCCAGACTATCAGTGTTAATTTTTCAAAATTTTGATTTGAAATAATAAGTTATTATGAGTGTTTAATTTATAATTAGAAACGATTCTGTTCGAATGCTACTGCGTTATTCTTTTAATGAATGACAAAATACAAATATATTACAGAAATTAACTTTGTTATGATAATACTGTAAAAGTTCAATGACCTTCAGTCAATTTGAATTACTGAAAAAAAAAAAGATTTTGCAGAAAAAAAAAAAACTTTTTTCGTGATTCTATAAAATACAAACCTTGTTTTTTCTAAAACTATCATTAAATAAATCAAAATGAGTAAATTATCTAAATTTGAAACATAATAAAATTTAAAGACGAAAATTGTTTTACAGAAATAAAAAAAAATTTTCTTAAATAATAACCGAGTTACCATAGATTATGTATTCTTCCAGAAGAAAGAATAGGAGATGGGAAGAGAAAATGGTTAAAAAAAAGGGGGAAAAGAAAAAAGCTTATAGTAGGAAGTTGTTCAAAACTGCGAATGTGAAGAAGAACACTCAACAGAGACACTTGGAAACCAACATCTAGATTTTCAATAGAGAAGAGCCCAAGGACCTGTTGAGAAAAGTTTTTTTGAGAAATCCGGAAAGGAGAGCCATTAGGAAAAGATCTTTCTCTTGAGGCTATTTTCTATCCCAGAATTTGCTGAGAGAATAGAGAAACAATTAATTCAAATTGTCTAAGTCACGTAATTTCCAACAATTTCCCAAATAAATACCTTAATTGTCCTGAAGATTCAAAGAGAAAAAAAAACAATAATAATAATAATAATAACCTAAGTATGTAGATAAGAAATCTTCTGGTGCGCTGATTTGCTCTAGTAAATTTTAAGTAGTCTTTCAAAAAATAAGATAAAAAAAAGAAAAACATTTTCAACAAGATAATTAGTAAAGAGATTAGGAAAGTAATTTACCAATATCTATTTATTATTTTTTTTTGATCAAATTCATCTTTTTCTGTCAGTTTCCAACCGTTGTTAATTAAATAGAACATAAGGTACTTAGTAAGATCCTTATTGCAAATTTATTAAGGAGACATGAAAATTTAAGAATAGGCTCGTTAAGCATGAATTAAAGCTTAAGAGACAATAAAATAGAATTCAAAATAAACAGAACAGGGATTTTTGTCTCTTTACATTAACTGCAATAAAACCTGTTAACATTTTTATGTCTCTTTAGATAATAAAGATAGATTATGTAACTAAAATAAAATAATAAAAAAAAAGAGAAGAAGCTGAATAAAAATAACAAAGATAAGGAGAGATCATTTCCCAATATCTGAGAATTATTTCTTGAATAGTAACGTTTTCATTGAGTTTTATCAATAAAATGATTTTGTTTCGTTAGGACTAGCATCCAAATGATGCTTCACACGAGTAGATGCTTGGTTTTGTTTACAGAAGCTATGCATATCTAACGTCTTTTTTGTTTCGATAAAAAAAAATCATTCGAAATCAATTGTGAACATAAAGCCTCATAATAGAACAGGAAGAACCCGTTGGCGAACATTAGCTATCCTGAAATACCCTGAAATCTTATTATTCGTACAATGAATGGAGGGCAGAACAAATTAGTCATAAAAAATAATTCTATTTAATTGTTTGTTTCTATTAATGAAAAAGAAAAAGAAGCGTTTGAATCAATTGAATCTTTTTTTAAGATTACAAGCTAAATTCACGGAAAACTGGTTCAGAGTGTCAATAAGCAATTTCATGATATAAAAAGGAAATAAATTCATTCTTTTTAATATGGAATACGAATGTCGTTTATTTTTACAGTCAAATTACGTAATATTATTGTATAGTTATTATTATTAAATGAATTCAGTCACTATTTAGAGGAAATTGGTTTTATTTAATATCGGCAGTGTAAGGTTTAATGGATTTTTTAGGAAACTAAAAGCATTTCTATATCAAATTAATTCTAAAAATTGCCGGCTTTACAAGCTTTCTCAGACTATTACGTGTTTTTAATTCGAAAACGAGATTTAAA
This sequence comes from Thereuonema tuberculata, assembly GCA_023159025.1. NCBI lineage: Eukaryota > Metazoa > Arthropoda > Chilopoda > Scutigeromorpha > Scutigeridae > Thereuonema > Thereuonema tuberculata. The sequence goes on from JAFIDM010012231.1 coordinate 16,101,562, forward strand.
TTATTAAATTAACTATTACTTATTTTAATCTTCATTTATAGATATCTTAAACATTTAATTAGTAGTATTTGATATTTAAAACATTTTGGAAGCGTCGAATATCATTAAAATTTACTTTAAATAATTTTGTAAATTTTGGTTAGTTAACAAGATTTTTTTTGAATCAAGATATTAAATGAAGAAGTCTATCAGAAGAATCATAAATTTTGAAAACAAACATGATTTTTAGCATTCATTCTTCCACAGTTCATAAACACTTTTTGTTTTTCAAAGAAATTTTCCACATTTAGCTATTTTCTAACTTATCCCAAGATTATTTCCTTTTAAGATATCACATTTTTTATTAAGATTTTCTTTCATTTGAGAGAAATAATCCATCATAAAAAATATTAAAAAAAAAAGCGATGTTAAAGAGGATTAGCCAACGCGAATTAGCAAAAGAAAAATTTTTACTTTTTTTTTTTTCTGCCCACTTTGTCTTTAACAAAATTAATAAAAAATACTAAAAAAAAATATTTAATAAATCTGCATTTTCGAAGTAAAAATAAAAAAAGAATCTATAAATATCTAAAATAATAGCGGCGTGTGCCTCTTAAGAGTAGTATGGAAGTGTGGATGTACTTACATGTCACCTAACGGTGTTTCTTCAATACAACTGAGCTTCACGAGTCGAAGGCTTTGCTGACCTCCTTCGAATCCAAGCGTCCCGCTCTACGTTAATGTATCCTTCCGCCAAAGCACTATTCCTCGTAATAAGCACCAGCACACAGATCCACAAAAAGTCTTTTGACTTGAGCCGGACAAGCGCGTGGTTTTCTACTATGGACAAACGACTGTGATTGGTGGATGGATGAAGGGGGGCTTTCAATGGAAACAGGACGAGAACCGAACAGTGTCAGAAGCTGAGTAAAAGTATTTAGCGGGTGCATTTCTCAGAGGAATTAAAGTTACAGAATACATTAATTTTTTCCGGCCTTCAAGATTTTCTGCTTTTCTGACTTAACAAACTATAACTAATTCTTAATTCAATTACTTAATGAAATTCAGATGTATGCTTTAAAAAAAATTATTTTAGTTAAGAGCCAATTTTCCGTATCAGCTTAAGTCAATCAAGCAACTCTAATCTAAGTAAAATAAAAAAAATTGTCAAATTAAACATTAAATTCTTTGAATGTTGGAAAGTTGTGCGCAAACAAGGTTACAATTAGAAAGTACCTAAAGACCTCTTTGGATGACCACTGAAGCAGTGAAATGTCAAAAACAAACAAGATGCAGCTGGGCTTCTCTATTTTAATAACTGTTTTTGAAGCAATTTAAGATTATAAATAAACACAGAGAATAAATAAATAAATACGTAAATAATTAAAGAAATGTTATTTATCCTATAAATTACAATATATGGTATATTATTTGTAATATTAAAACTAATATTGTACAATTAAAATAATTCATAATCATTTTAATATTTATAATAGTAATATGTGCTATTGCTATGAGTACTATTATAATAATTATAATTACAACAACATATTACAATTTATTTATAATATTAAAATTTCCTATTTTGGGCGAAAAAAATATATTACTACTCAGCAGACATGTAAAAAACAAACCAAATGGTGGATATAATGGATTTTTTTATCTTTTACCTTCGTTTGACTTATTTGTTAAATTCCCAATTTGTTAAATTTGGAATTTAAGTACCGTATATGCTCCAATAAACGCCGAGTCTCTTATTGTCGCCGGTCTCTAATAAGCGCCGGGCTGCAGAGGGGACACGGCCAAATAGTAGCCGGTCTCTAATAGTAGCCGGGTCTTTGATATTTGCCTACCGGTACTAATGTAAGCGTCCGTATCTTTATAGTCGTGCGTAATACCTTACTGTACATTGCCTTACAAAATGTCGCCGAAACGGTCATTTGACATTGCCTTTAAGATTCGCGCGGTGGGATACGCGAAAGAAACTTCCGGTGAGGCGGCCGTCCGTCGTTGCGAATTCGAACGATGAATAGCAGCTAAAGGTACAGAAAGACATTGCCATTTATCTTTAACAGTCTTAAGTAACATGTGAAATTCAAATAAAGTAGCTGTTTGTAAAATTAGCCGGTATTTATGTGTAAAAATATTGCGTTCTGAAGGTTTTTGTGAATAATGGCCGGCCTCTAATAGCAGCCGGTCTCTATTAAGCGCCGGGAGCCGAGGCTAGTTTTGCAAATAAACGCCGGGGGCTTCTATTGGAGCATATACGGTATAGGATTTGAAACAAAGTCAAGTTAAAACAATTCATCTTCTAAAAAAAAAACGTAATTAAGAGCAGTTGTATTTTTAAACACAGTTCAGGTTTTTAAACAATTAAGTGTTATACAAGTGTTTAGCCTATTACAGATTTTAGTGATTCACATAGTAAGATATACAGATTTTCTGAAACAAAAGACAGCCAGTAAAATACATTACTATATTTAATGTGTAATAGCATAGAGCTGATACAACATAACCTAAGATATACCTATCGGGAAGCATTTTAATGAGAATATATTGATCTTGTTTAAAATAATTTTGATATGAAATCACCCATATTCACACACTGATAAACATACATAAAGCTACATATGTCATACAACCACATGTATATCAACAATGAAAGATCCTGAAAAAACAATGATAATATCAAAACCCTATCAAGCCGTTAGGGGCATAAAAAATTATAATAATAAAGCCATACAGAGTCAGCTTTGTGGATATGCGCTGGGCGATGTTTAAAGAAATTAATTGAGAACGATACGAGATTACAGGCAACACGAAGATAGAGAGACACAAAAACCAGAAAAACAACAGTAACTGATTTTCTTAGTGATTTAATTAGTAATTTTTTTTTTGTAATTAATGTAAGATTAATCAGTCCAACACTAATTTTTGCCTGATATTCATGAAATTAATTAATTAAACATAAGTAGAAACGATAACCATTTCTTGTTAAGTTTATTATCTTTAATTAACCATATAGTAACTGTCTTAAATTTTTTTGCATTTGAGGTTGATGTGCTTGGGCTGGGGGCAGGTCATCTAATTAAGATATCTTAATAGTTATTTTAGAAAAACATTAAAGTTTCATTTTAAATCTGACCCTTTAAATCAGTTTCGTAGTGATTCATTGTTTATTTTTTTCCGTATAAAGGAATTATGTAGGAATTCTATCTGAGGAATGCGGAGATAACATCGATAATTCCGTTGTTGTTATCTTTGTTTACAATAAAATTGGAATTTTGGAGAGAAAAGTAGAATTTATAAATTCTACATTCAAATTGCCTCTAAAATCTTTTGTTCAAAATTCCATTCAAATTGAATTTCCTATTTCACATCAAACTTCGAAATGAGATCTTAAGAATTTGAATCGTGCATTTTATTACGATTGATAATAAAAAATTAAATAGTAACTGCGATGTAGGTTATCCATTCTGTTACATTTCAACGATATGGTCATTAAAAGTGAACGACCTAAGCTAAACGATCAGACGCCTTTTTTTTTTTTTTTTGACATTTTCTTTCTAGTCCTCTCGAAAAGTGTTTATTATAATTACAATAATAAATAATTATTATTATATTTAATTCTGACAGCTTATTCATTCTGCTGTAATGATATTTCCGTTTGTTTATATACATTTATTTATGCTTAAGCTTAGCGTAATGGTTTTACTAGGACCTGTAATCGTTTAAATCTACTACAGATTTTGATGACATTTTTTATGTTGGATTTTCAAAATTATCAAAGAATTTTTTTTAGGATTTCAAAATGCATGGTGCTTAAATCCCTTAGATACTATCGTGTCAACAAAATTCAATATTAGTTAAAAAATACATTACAATGTATTTGATTGTTAATAAATTTAAAGTATATTATTTTTTTAAAATTCTGAGTTTCTGTTAATTTTTTCAATAAAGAAAATTATTAAACTTATTATAATAAGTTTATTTTACTTTAAATTGAAATAATTTATTAATTTTCTCATTATATCTATTTCTTCTTAATTCCTTTTTTTAATTTTTTTCCAGGAAGAATTAAGTTTGAAGAATTTAAATTTTTGTTAATTTTTTAAAATTTAATTTAGTTGATGTGTTAACTTTAAGCGTTAATTAAAAAAAAAAAAAAAAAAAAAAAAACATTTTTTAAGAAGGATTTTTGTGGCACGAGATACAAAATACTGAAACGTGTAATAAAGTCAACCCCTTTAGGGAAGAAAAAAACTTCAAGGTCCTTACAGAAGCGGAACTGTAAGGATTACGAGAAGCGAAATTAAAGGATTTCAGAAGAATATGAATTTTTCTCATATCTGTAGGTTTATAAATAAATGAAAAATATCTTCTTTTGAATATATATATTCAAAATAAGATATATTTCATTCGATTTTTTTTATTAGGTATTTTTGTAAGTTATATGTTAGTAGCCTAAAGATATCAACTTATCTTCTTTTCAAATATTTTGTTCTTAAAAGTTGTCAAAAATATTAAAGAAAATTTAAAAAAATAATATCTAATAAGTTGTAAATGATAAGTGTTTTTAAAAAAAGTGAGTCTTGTTAGTTTTAGCGTCTATAATGTTTAATGAAAATCAAAATTGTGATTCTTTTAAAATATAAAAGTTCATAACTCACGTCAGAGAACAAAGAAATAAGTTACCTAATTACCTAATTAAAAATAAAGCTATTTTAATTGTTATAGGTAATTAAAGTTATTCAATAAACGTGACACATCTATGATTGTGTTAATATTTTAATTTTATACAATGAACTAATTACTCTGTGATACAATGTAACGATAATAACTCAAGAGGAATTAGGAGCTCAAAAGGAGGTGACAACATTGTATCCAAGAAGAAGAAGAAACAATATAAAGATTACGGTAACGATTTTCCCTTTATTTTAATGAATTATTGTTATTTATTTAATTGTAAAACAGAAATATATACATTATCATAATTATATAAAATATTTTTTTAATGAAAAAATGGAAACTTTGCTTTATTAATCTTTCCTTTCTTCCCCCCCCCCCTAAAAAAAAAATTAAAAACTTCAAACCGACTTATCTTTGTGACACCAACATAAAAAATATTCAAAATATTTAATTAAAATTATATTTTTTTAAATGATATCAAATTAATTGTAATTTTTTTTAATTAAAATTTATCTTTTTTCATATATTACTTCAAATGGAGAATTCTGAACTTGTTCTTTTTTTAAAGGTTTATTCAAACATATTGAGTAAATAATTAAGTTATTTTTATTTATGTAAATAAATATTTTTTTTTTTATTTATTTATTTACATTATCATACACTTTATTAATCGAAAAGATAATTAGGCAGTAGTATTAATTTTAAATGAGCTTTATTGTTTTAGATCAGCAGTGTTCAAACTTTTTGCCGAAGGGGCCAGATTGGATTATAATCCATCTGGGCGGGGCACATTAATATGTAAATTATAAAATATTCATTTTGAAAAAGACAACATTGAATAAAAATTTTTATAGTTAATTACAAATGCAACGATACTCAGCAAATATGACTAAATCTATTTATAATATTTTTAAAAATTCCCCATTTATTTCAAATATGATTGTTTCATTCATTTCACTTTTCGGTATACATTTTTCAAAAATTTCCGAGGACCGGATAAAATCACCTGCCGGGCCGGATCTGGCCCACGGGCCATAGTTTGGACACCTCTGTTTTAGATAATGAAAACAACTGTTATTATTTATATCTTGGATTTAACAATTTTCATTTACTGTTAATTTGTTTGGGTAATGATTATCAATTATTAATACAGAGCCAGAAAACCATATTATTAATATAGCATTATGTCATAATATTTTTAATTAACAAAGATTAGAAAAATATTAATCGTATTAGTGGAGTTAAGGAAATGTAACGCTCATAAGCAAGAGTCTTCAGTTAGTTTCGTGCTGCCAACAACAATTTCTGTTTTTTATACCGAAGACAAGAGACAGACACTTAAAAGTTCCTTTGCTTCATTAAGACTCAAAAATTAACGAACTACATGAAATAGATATTTGAGAATTTTAACTTCAAAATGTATGTCTCAACATTCCAATCAATATTAATTTATTCAGTTTTTTCGGCTGCCGAAAGCTTACAAAGATTTTCATTAAAATAATTTTCTTATTTTTTTTTTTATTTTCATTGAGTACTTTACAAACAATACTTACAGTAAATAACACATAAGTAACAATACTTTAAGAAATTTATGATAAAAAATTTATTCTAACCTATAGAACCTTGAAGAGCTAAATTAACGATCTGATTTAAGTACTCAGCTGACTGGATTTCTACAAGGCTCTGGATTTTAATACCAATTCACTCAGGCTAAAATCTTTCTCAAATCTTCTGCTGCAGAATACTTTTCTGGTTGTGGTGCGCTCAGGAATTTCATTGATATTGTTGGGATACATTCAACCACAAAAAGAAAAGAAGGACAGCAAATGTTCATCCCATGTCAAATCCTCGGCTCGCCAATTCTTCTACAATAGCAGAAAAGAATAGTAAATAAGAAGTCTTAGATATAGTTTTAGATGGTTTGTTTAAACCATCAAATCAATTTATAACAAATACAAACCTAATAAGAAAAATTTTAAAGTTCATTATAGAGGATTCTCTTGAGGGTCACTTACATGAAAGTGCGTGACCTCGAACGCTGAAAACCGCACAAAAATGTGCTTTTAATGTAAATCGCTCATGCCAAAAACAGTGGTATGAGTCATTCTCTTGCAAAAATGCGCGTCTTACCACGAGAGACATTTGAATGATCACCTATTGAAGGTCCAAGAGAGGAACTTTGGTAACGCGAAGAAACAAAATATCGATATGATAGGACCTAAAACTCATATTTCAATATTGTGACTATATTGCTGTATATTCTATACATAGTCACGCAATATAGTCACGACATTGAAATATGTGTGTTTTTGGTCCTATTATATCTATATTTTGTTTCTTTAATTTACCAAAATTCCTCTCTTGGACCTTCAGTACGTGATCATTCAAATGTCTCTCGTGGTAAGACGTGCAGTTTTGCAAGACAATGACTCATACCACTGTTTTTGGCATCAGCGATTTTTATTCTAAGCACATTTTCGTGCGACTCTCAGCGTTCGAGGTCACGCACTTCCCTTGTTAGACTCGTTGTTCCCTGAAATTAGATAAAAATTAGGTTTTTTTTTCCTTTTTAAGCTTAAACATTTTCTTTTTTTTTTCAATCCTTAATCTTTATATTTTTGGTTAAGTTGAGATTACAAAGCAGCTACGATTCAAGAATAATCAGTTGAAAGGCGTTTTTCTCTTCTATTCGCTTGAACAACAAAAGGGACATGGCTAAATTATAATGAAAGTCGTGGTTTAAATACATGATCTTTCTTCTGAAAAGTCATTCATCAGCTGTGGTGTATTGTGCTGCAAATGGATTTTCACTCGTTGATATCTATAAAATTGTTCTGAATATAATTTAACAAATGTACCTTCAACCAGAATAAAATTTTAATCAGTCAAAATAGGCAACCTTGAATTTAAATGAATATTATGAACATTTTCAAATAACTAACTAACTAAGTAAATAAATAAATAAATAAATAAATAAGCAGAAAGTAAATAAATAAATTAACAAGTCAAGATTTAAATTTTGAATTTATTTAACTAATTGCTATCGAAATGAAAGTTCGCCAACAGGGAACCTTTTGAATCTTTGGATTTTGGCAGTATGCAATAAAAAAAAAAAAAAAAAAACAGAACTTTCTAGAATTTCTTCTCCCTTAGGAAAGAGATCTAAGAGGTTCTTGATATAGCATCCTCAATTGATTCTTCCTCTACTAAAATTGATTTTGGTAACCCTCCAAAAATGATGATTATAATCCGAAAAAGGACACACAAAAATCTTAATAGCAGTAGTAGGTTAATTTTGTTTCTTTTCTATAAATTGTACTTAGTTTGTAATTAAAGTTCTTATCATTACTCAGATTCAATGAAGTATTAATAACATTCCTGAATACTACATCATGAAGATAGTCGATTCTTTTCTGTATTTAAATCTCTTCTTCTGTGGATAATTAACAGTACATATGCTTTACAGTTCGGGAAGTACCGTACTTATTTTGTTCAATGCAGCCACAGAAGACGCAAATAATAAAAAATAAACGACTTTTGCTACTCAGGGAGCTACCTAAGACAATCGCGATGGCAGTGATCCGGGAAATTGAATTTACGCTAGCCAAATTATGACAGCTTAGCAATGGAGCTGGATTAGTAGCTGAATTAGTGGCTGGTAGATTAGTGATCAACTAACCTGTATTCAGGGGCGTTTGCGGCCCTGGGCGAGTATTCTTTGCGGGTCCATTATGATTACCGATTTTCTAAAATCATTTTTTTAAAATTTTTACTGTTAAATTATGTTATTAGTTAATTACGACAAAAAACAAGAAGGTGCTTCTCTGGTTTCTCTAAATTTTCTTGTTTTGTTTTTTTCACTTTACATAGCACGGTTGCCCGTTTGCCCGACTCTGTCCGACTATGGATTAGTTTTTATTACAATTTTATTAGTAGTTAATAAAGGAAGTAATTTTGAATTTCAAATTAGAATTATCAACAATAACGCAATAAATATTATTAATAAAATTTCTGCAAGCCTAAATTTTCATTACTTTCTTTTTTTTTGAAAATTTTTTTTGTTTATTTTTAATTTTTTAGGAATTGGAAATGCACATAAATAACGAAATAGGATAGTGCACATTTTGCAAAATGAAGGCTGTTGGCTAACTTAAAAAAAAAAAAAAATACAGTGTTTAATGGAAACGAATGGTAATTTCTCCTTCTTCAAAAATTTTTTTAACTTTCCAGAATTGAAATTTTACGAACCTTAGGGATCAAATTTTGCGGATAACTAGTTTAAAATTGTTTAAAACATTTTAAATTACAAACATAGTTTTTTGCCGTCTCTATTTGAATGTTTGAGTGAAAAAATTTTCAGTGCTATTCTTTTTAAATATTAAAATACTTTCAATAAATTTAATTTAATGTACAATAGATATTTTAATAGGCTTAAGTAATTTTATTATGGTATTGAATATATGTACTGTTTTTTATTTTTGAAAAAATGTATTATCTTCATTAAGTTTTAATAATAGCAATTAGTTTTTGTTTATTTTAATAAATTTGTTTAAACTAACTAGTTATTACCAGCAAATAAGAGAAGTAATTAATTCTTTGCTTCCTTCATTCGATGTCTCAGTTATGGTTTGCGTCTTTTGTCTGATGCCCAATTGCCACACATCTTTCATATGAAGTGAATTGACAATCGATAACTAAAATTGTAAAAAACCATCAGAGCAGTTTCATCTAGTGTACCTGAAAGAAAGAAAAAATATGACTGACATTGAATCCCTTCTGAAATTTCAAATTTCATCATGAGAAACAATTAAAATTTATTCCCGTAGAAATTAAGAAGCAAGAACAAAGAATTCTGCACTGTCATCCAATATTTGCAAGTAGATTGGATTTGAAGTCGTGAGTCAGACACAGTTCCTTTTGATCGAACGAATTCCTTTGTCCTGATAAAGACACTCTGATGCAAGAAACAGCTACAGAATATTGAAGTCAACTGATTTTGCCCCAAGGGCTACCGTTTGATTTACTCAGAACTGTAATAGACCAGTTCAGATAAGAAAGATTGTGTAAAACAAGAGAAGCAATTTAATTTACATTATTTTTCCTTAAGTAAATATCAAGCAGTTCCGGATATCAAATTGAAGATGAAGTTAAAATGTCAAGGATTTTTATTGAAGAGATCCTAGCAGTCCCAGTACTAATATTAAAACCGTTACGTTTAAGATGAAATAGAATAGAATAATTCTCTGATTTAATTTTTATAAACAACGCTACGGATATTTTTATAATAAATAAAAAATCAGTCCTTAAAAACGTATTTACGAATTCTAGATTCCAAATCGTTGTGAACCTACATCTCCAGCTACCCGATATAGCTCATTAGCTTGCACTCGGTTCTTAATCATTAGGTTTCCCCTACCTTCTTTCATATTTATTAGTGGAGAAGTAATTTCCTTGACTTAATCCAATGAAGAATTTTTGAAAGCAATACTTCTACATGGAATGCTTTTCATTAATTATTTATTTTTTTCTTGGGCTTCAGTAATAATGCCCAACATTCACCAGAGTATTGCAAATAGAAGATCTTTTTAAATTATTTAAGATTTCTACTCAATTTCAGTAGTAATAATAAATTTTGAAAATCTCTCTGTCATTTCTATATTTTTATTAAAATAACAAACTATTTTAAATCAATGAAAGATTGCAATGTTAGTTTTTTTCGTTTCGAATCTAAACAAGTTCAATTGATATAAAATTGGTATAAGTGTATTTAAAATTAAAAATGAAAATTCATAAATAAATTCCTTAATTCTTGGATTTTATGTTGTGTTTTTTTCTCCCCATTGTTTCTGATGATTGAGCAGGGGGTCCATTTGCTTTCTCCGATTTTGGGGTCTCGCTTTATTCTATGGAAAGATATTGAGGTGGTTTTCCGTTGCCTTCCTCAGGAAGCCATTATGGAATGGATTCAGACCCGAAGAGAAAGGGCTGACAAACACGGGAAAGGAAATTGAAACATCCATGCCGGGGCCGGGATTCGAACCAGGTTCCGACACATCTGCATAGTGGGATGTATAGACCATCAGGCTATGCCGGAAAGGTCGACGTTATGTAAACTAGCGTTGTTTTTTTTAAAAACAAAGCGAAAACAATTAATTTTTCACATTATAACAATAATATAACATTACGTGGGAGGTACTTTATTAGTCCCTTGCATTGCGGCCTCATAAGGCCTATTGTTTTAATTATCTGTAGTATTTTATGCAGGGATAGTGACAAATAGCTTGAAGGAGTGGGAAAACCATTACTAGCATATTGTAATTTTTTTTTGCATTAAATAAAATCTAAAAAGGTAACGTCTTAATGCAGCGAAATCAGGAGTTGAATTTAATAATAATCTCCTATGTTTTTGCTTTTCATTTTTAATTTTCTATAATATCTAGGATTTCTTACAAAAAGGAAACCAACCTATTTACAAAAGAAAAAAGAAAAGAAAAAAAAAAAAGAGCTGCAATAATTATGTAAATAGAAATCATGTTGAAGCTTTTCTAATCTCATTATACAACCCATGATTTTATTTTTTTTCTTCTTCTTAAATCTTAGCATGACGGGTTTTAAAATTGTTTTGGGGTCGTTGAAGCAGAATGAGATTAAAACCCAATGAATCACAAGACTAAGTCACAAATGAAGTTTTGTTTTTGTTTCTGCTTCGAAGATAGAAAAAAAAAAACATTGTTTCGAACCTCAATGACGTTACAATACAATAAGGAAAATTGTAAAGGTTAATTACTTTTGTTATTTCTAGTTTTATAATATTCTAATAATATCCACACTACAATGAAAAGTTACTCGGTTTCCAGACATTAGCAATTACAAAATTATTTTCTTAAGATTACTACAGAAGATTTTCGCTATTAGATAGATTTTCTAAAGGTTCTCCTATTAGCTTATTGTATTTCATTCTATTCTATTATATTCTGATTTTATTTGAAGAGATAACTTTTTTTTATCTTAATTCCTAATATTACAACGTTTGACAAAGTAAGAAAAATATAAGAAAATCAACTTGTTTACAATAGGGGAAGGGAATTAAGTGACTTATCCATTTCTCAAAAGATTCCTGTCATAATTTGATATTTTTTAACAGATTGTATTGGGTTGGACAAAATGTTCATTCGGTTTTAGTACAAAGACACATTTTTCATTGTCATCAAGAATTTTAGTGAAAAACGTATTCAGAGGTCTATTTCACTACTTCTGCCATCTTTCAGGCAACTTCATAATTCTATCTTTCCACAACTTTTTATCTTTTTGAGTAAGAAAAAATTCCAGGTGCCTTTGGTGTCTTCCAGGGACTTCAATTTTTTCCATTAAGAGAATTTTGTAAAGACGGGAATAAATGGAAATCCGAAGATGCAATGCCTGGTGAATACGGCGGATGAATCAGAACTTCCCAGTCGAGCTGAAACAGTTTTAGCTGTCATCAAAGAAACATGGAATCTTAAGTCCTTATTTTCTGACATCTTCTATATGAGACTGGCTACACAAAATTCACTAATTTTTATCAGTTTTTGTTTTAAATGCACGCTGATACGACAGCTGTCACAATACAATCTAACAAAATGGTGTCGAATGACGTTAAAGACATCTAAGCGCTACTTCAGCCAACGTACGTAAAAAAAAACGAATGAAAGATTCTGAGTGCTGGCGGGCTATCGGAAGCATTGAAGCAGAACAGTCTATAACAGATGTTGCTCATTTCTTCGGCTTTCATTATTCCGTCATTTCACGATTATGGAAACAATTCCAAACCAGCCAAACAGTTGTCCGAAGACCTGTAGCCGGTCCTCTAAGGAAGATCGATAAATTGCTATTGTAGGCAAGCGGAATCGAAGGTCGACCTCCGCACGTGTGACATCTATGGTTGTAGCGGCCATTGGTAAGACGATATCTGCCACTACTGTTCGCCGAAGGCTACACATGAATGGTCTGTATGCCCGGGTACCACGAGTTTGTGTTCCTTTATCCGTCCAATCCAGAGGGGCACGATTACAGTGGTGAATTGGACTATGTCTGATTGGGGTAACGTTATGTTCACAGATGAGTCCAGATTTGCCCTACAACCCGATAAACGTGTAAGGGTCTGGAGGGAACAAGGCACACGCAATCGGCCCCAGAACATCACCGAACATCACGCATTCCGCGGTGGAAGCATCATGGTCAGGGCAGGGATTTCGTTGGGATATCGCACCGACCTGAACATCTACAGGCGAGGTTCTGTGACGGCTGTACGATATCAAGATGAAGTCTAGACCCATTGTGAAACTGTAAGCTGCAGCAGTTGGTCCTTCTTTCGTTTTAATGGACGATAAGGTTCTGTGAGGTTCTGTGATGAGGTTCTGTGACGGCTGTACGATATCAAGATGAAGTCTAGACCCATTGTGAAACTGTAAGCTGCAGCAGTTGGTCCTTCTTTCGTTTTAATGGACGATAATGACAGAGCTGCCATCATTACGACTTTCTGGAGAGTGAGGGGATTGCGCGTATCGAGTGGCCGACTTACTCGCCGGACCTTAATCCAATTGAAAATCTTTGGGATGCCCTCGGCCGTGCTGTACGTCGACGTTTCCCACCTCCAGCCACTCTCAGAGATTTGGAAACTGCCCTACAGCAGGAATGGCGATTACTGGACTCTGCGGTGGTTGATCACCTCGTAACAAGCATGATCACACGCTGTAAACATTGTATGCAGGTGAGGGGTGCTCACATCCCCTATTAATGTCGGTTTTTATTGTTTGTTTTGAATTTAAACATCATTTTGTTAATGACGCAAATAGGACGTCATCGTATAATTTATGAAAATTCAATATTTTGTTTATCTCTGTATGTAATTCTTTGTTTTGTTTCATGAATAAACATAGAGCTACTTACTTGCAGCATTTCTTGTCAATCAAAGCAGTACTTGTTCATTTTTTCGCATTTTACCGCTCCGTGCTTAACTTTTGGAAGTGAATGTATTAAAAACATTCCTCCGGGTCATTCATTTTAATTAATCTTTTTCATTTTTAATTTAGATTATAAAGTATTTTTTTTTCAATTTTAATAAAAATATGGACCGCTGTTTATTTACTTAAGGTGACAATAAGCAAATGCAGTTACGACTTCTAAAGACAAATTCAAGAAATAAATAATATATTTCTTTATTATTTTGTTTTTCGTAAATGTAGAATACAGGAAATAATCTAGAAATAGTTTTTAAAAGAGTTGCTTTCATTAAAAAATAAAAAAATGTAAAAAACAAAACAAAATTGAAATTGGTAAAAAATGTCTACACCTATCATTAATATTCTTCTAATTCCAGCTAAACTGTTCGACTGTTAAAAAATTATTATTAGAAATGAGATATAATTCTGTTAATAAAAGACATTAGCACTTGGTAGTAATTATCTGGGTTAGTTTTAGTAAGGATAATTGTCGTTAGTAAGAGAGTAATTCTGATATTAAATAAGTCGTATTTAATTAAGTTCTGTCGAGTTCATTCTGTGATGAACCTTCTAATATGCGTACGGTATTAATTATAGGTTGTATTCGAAGTTAGAGAAGTATCACTATTATCTCGTTGATACCCTTGTCCTTACAGTCAGCAGCTAATTCCACCATCAATTAAAACAATTAATTAGGAATTAATTGGTTTCATGTGGGTGTTCAGTGCTGTGTTTTCCCATACGATCCAGGAGCTCGATTCAGGGTCGAATTCTCTTCGATTGTTCGAATCTATCAAATTGGATCAGTCGCTTCGTACTCTTGACCTTCTTTCAACCAGATCTTCTTGAGAAACAGGACTATCAGTGGAAGAAGAAGGCTGGTGGTGCTGCTGCAAGCTGTTCTCACCGACCTCAGAATTACATTTTCATAAGCACTACATCGCACTCTTGCTCAGTAATTATTTTCTCTTCTCACTAACAAATTATTACAGTTTTGTGAGAATGATACTATAGCCATGTCATATAAGTAACACCTCAATAGATTCTAACTTTACTTCAGTTCATATTTGAGTTTTTACTTGCAAATTAATAAAAAAATATAGTTTTATTAATTAAAATATTTAATTAAAAATATTTTAATAATTAAAATATTTAAATAAAAATATGTTAATTACTAAATTAAAATTTAATAATTAAAAAGAGGTGTCGTTATGTCAAAAATTAATTAAAATATAATATTTTTTAGAATAGACTAAAATGTAATATTTTAAATGAAAATATTCCTTTAGTAAGTGCAATATTGAATGAATATATATAATTTTTAAATTTTCATTAATTATAATCGCTATTTATGCAATTGTACAAAAGTAAATTCAAATTTTTCTATAATGTAACTATATTTAATAGATTAGTATTAACTTGTTAAATTATATATTTACATTGTAAATAATAGTAAATATATAAATATAATTAATATTATCTTACTTAACATTAACATCATTTCCGCTGACACATATTAAAAATATTTAAATTTAGAAAAAGGTTCAGAAGCTCATTAAAATACTTTCTTATATGGAAAACGTTGTCGTTGAAGGGATGTGTATTTTATGTGTATTTTAAAATACTTCTAATGTTTTTAAAATGCTTTCAATTTATTTTAAAATACTTTTAATGGGTTTTAAATGTTTTTATTGGCGTCAGTCGAAATATAGATTTAAAATAATAAGTTCGTGTTTCCAGAACTAATTATCACGAAAAATTAAGTTTATTTCTCACAATATATCGTAAGAATTAAAAGGATTAAATAAATTGAAGAGAACAGAATAACTGAAAAATATCAATTATGTAATGCTTATGTATTGTTCATTATTACGAAATACAAAGAAAGAGATTTTATCAACTTTAAACTATGTTTAGTGATACATCAACAAAAGATTGTGTTAATCCAGTAATTTCTGGGTCAGGAGCAATTCATCCCATTTTTTGCATATTTCTAGTTTGTTACATGATGAATCAATAATGACCCGTATTAAGTCATGTGATTCATGAAACAGATTTTGAAATTTGATGTTAAATAATACACAATGAATCCAAATTGATTCTGTTCAGGATGATTAATTTGTTTTATTTGGCAAATATATGTAGATTCTACTTTGCTTTGGCATACAGAAGATGTGCTTACATATGTTTTCCCTTCCTAAAATTCCATACGTTACAAAGTGGAGATATATAACTCCATACATGTAAAATATTAATATAACTAATGGAATGTCTTATTAATATTACTGCTTGAACATCTGGATTTATGAATTAGCTTAATATCCACCAATTACTAAGCATAGATATTCAAAATGTAAATAAAAAAATAACCTTGAATTTTATGAAAGTTATTTTTTTTACCTAAGAAATATAATGCAGAAAGCAAAATTTAAGAAGAGATTATGCAAATTTGTCAGATTGTCACGTCAGGGAAATGTAAATTAAAAGCACAATTTTTGTCTTTCCATTTGTATAATAAGTTGTCATCTTGATGTAGCCAACTATTAATATATTCTAATAGCTTTAAGCGGCGCAGACATTAAGTCGGTTAAAAAAAAAAATATATGCAAATTATCTCTTTTGATCGTATCATGTCACAACCAGAATGCAGTTTGTTGTGTTTTGGAGACTTATTTTTATTTCACGAGAGTTAATTTGAATTATAAAAAAATTAATTGGGCTACTCATTTTTCAAGGTGTTCAGAAACTGGATAATAAGTAAAAACTAATTATTTAATCAGCTCGAGTAAAAAAAAAAAAAAAAATAATAATTATCCTTGTTAAATCCAGCTTCGTTTATGAAGAACTTTATGTCTAACCTCTTTAAGGTTCATTGATTCAAAATTAATCATAAAGTTTTAGGAACTGAACTTATAAATTAAAGTCTTCCGTTTTGGTAGTAATTGATTATTTGTTTTTTAAATTTTAAAAATTTGCTTACATTCAAAATTCACTCAAATTTATTTCATTCTTAATGCTGACTGATTATTTATAAAATTGTAGAAGAAAGTATTTGATATCGTTATTCTTTACATATTGGTTTCTTATCCTTCCAGATAGTTAATGTTCATTTTAATATTTCTATAGGGTAAAGCTAAGGAAGATAGTGAGGATAGAAAACACGACTCACAAGTCAGTATGAGAAGAAGTGTTGCATCATTCATCCAGTTCTAACAATACAGAAATAGTGCTAGAAACTTCGTTGTATCTGTGATTATTCTTGCAAATATGAAACATTGTGTTAGCTGATGTCGAACTTTGAACATTTTATTTCTCTAAAAAAATAGTAGAACTTTAGTTAGATGTTGCAAGATCTATAACAACCAAGTCTCATTTTTTTTATTATTGTTATTTCAACTTAAGGGGTCGTCCATTAATTACGTGAGGTCAAAAGGGGGAAGGGGGGGGGGTCCGGCAAAATCTCACCAACTCTCACCAAGGGGGAGGAAGGGTCAACGAAAATCTCACGTAAACTTTTTCATTCAGAGAAAATATTTTTTTTTTGATTGTTAAAATTTTTGAAATCTTACCAAGGGGGAGGGGAGGTCCAAATTTTTTAAAAAACACCTCACGTAATTAATGGACGGCCCCTAAAGAGATGAAATATTTGCAAATGAGAACCGCTTAGAAATCATTGTAGAGTTAAATATTCGATCAGATGCTGTTGTTGTAACTTGATATTACTTGTACTGTAATATGTACTGGTCGCACCACTGGAGAATACAGTATAAGCAGTAAATACAATGAACTATATCTAAGAAAAATACATTAAATATAGGAGAAATGGACTTTTCAACAACAAAAAAACAACATTTCTTTATCTCTAGTCGAAAAACTTTAATGATTTCAATTCAGTATCACAGAACTACATGGAATTGTGGAGTAGAAGCCCATATATAAGCAATTTTGAAAATTATGCTTTTAATTTTTATTGTTTTGAAAAAATTTTCAAATTTTATTTTATTTCTTTAAAATTCGAGACCAAATAAGTTTTCTCAAGTGCCAAGTCTTGCTACAATTTAGCCATATTAAGAAAAGCAAATACAGTAAATTCCCGATTATCCGCGGAACTGGGTGGCGCGGCACCCACGGATAAGCGAATTATGCGGATAATCCGAAATAGAATGAAAAAGGACGAAAATCAACACAAAAATGTTTTTAACTTGTTTTATTTATATTAAAATGGCAATACATACAATTACAGTACATACATTATAAACAATTATTTTATTTTAAATTATTTATTTATTTTGAAATTTTATAAATACAAAAGGCTCTCCCGTAATTTAGTGTAACCTAAGTTCCGCCCACAAGGTCGTTCTTTAAATTGTTTGTCTATAATTGTCTTCACTTACTTTGTTAGCCTCTTTTTTTGCTTACCTTATTCTAGATTTTTTTTTTTTAATTCCGTAATTTATTGTACAGTAAAAAAAAATGGAAACAGGAGAGTTCCGCGAATAATCCGCAAAGCGGATAATCCGCCCGCGGATAATCGGGAGTTTACTGTAATATGTTTTCTTTTGAATAAGTAAGAAGTCGAAAAAACGAAAAAAAAAGAATTATAAGCAATAGTTAAGTATTGTAACGGTTAAGGATATCATAATTAACTCATAATCACAGGCATTTCCTTTTTTCTCATAATTTTTTATGATTTTATTTTTCTTAAATGATTATAAACTTGTTTCGTGCGATTGAGCAAAACTTTACCCATTCAATGTGTTTACAGTTAATGAGTAAATCTCTACATTGTAAATACACCTCTGTTCTCTATGAACAGTTTTAAACACTTTGTAGGGATATCAGCTTAAAATTAAGTTTAAGTGAACATTTATTTATTGTGATTATTGTCTAGAATTTCTTTTTTAATGAAAAAACTTAGAACTTGTTGTAACTTATTTCTGGGAGTGAATTTGTCAAATGATTTCAAAAAATTCTCTGAAGGCTTAGTTTTCGTTGGTTAGAAAAAAAAAGAACTTTCTTTCCATCATATATTGATGAAATTGATTGACTTTTATTAATCAATAAAAATCTTTATATTCAGAAGTGAGGTATTGAAACAAATGGTTCGCTCTTTTTGTTTTGGAGCTCGTCTTCTAGGACCACTAATCTCTGACCACACTGATCAGAATAGGAAACATTCAAACTGTAGATCCTACTTCTTTCCAAATTTTAATACTTGAGTATTCTACTAGTTACTAGTCCTGGCTGATGAGTACCAAAATCAGAGTTAGCCAGCACAGGATATCAGTCTGAATAAAGACTCCCGTTTATCAATATTATTTTTTCGAGCTTTTTTTATTTTTAATTTATACGCTACGTTCATTTAATTCAGTTGAAAGCGATCTGAATACTGACACATGAAGTTAACAGCGATTGTTTAGTTATTTTATTTTCTTATTTGACATTCCATTGTTTTCCTGGTTAGTATTTATTGTCGGAAGTGGTTAACTTCTTTTTATTATGCTATCAAACCTACTATTCATAGGAAATGTTGGTTTTTTTTTACATTTTTCGAATTCTTTACAGAAAAAAAAATTTCCTTCCTTTGAAATTTAATTTTGGACTTCATTTCAGAAACAGTTTTATCGTGAAGCAAAAAGAAATATTCAGAACCACTTTCAGCTTTTCCTCTATTTTTTTTTTTTATTCTTTTTTGGTTTTTTATTTAAGATAATTCTACGTTTTGAAGTTTAATTTGTTTTTCGCCACTGAAGCAATACAAACTATCAAATCTAATCTACAGATTCCAGTTCTGTCCCGTTACTTTCTTTTTGACGTATTTTATTTTTTAAACCTATTTCAGCTGTTTTAGAAACATGCAATTTTACAGCAATTCAGAAGAGTGAATTTCTTTTAGTTTTTTTCTTTAAATTTTTCTTCTTTTTATTTTTGTTTTTTTAAGGGAAGTGAATTACAGTGATTGACGCAGATTTTGTTGTAATGTAAATTGCCCTTCAAATCTCGTAGTAATTTTCAGCCACTGCAATTACAGATAAGACTTTATTTTATTGTCAGCTTCATGAGCAGTAAAGCATAAATTACTAAGAAAAATACATTTCAACCCATTTTTTTTTTTATTTTAGTTTTCTTTCTTCAAAAGATGTGATTCTTGATTTTAAAACAAGTTGCGATAATTTTTTGGCAAAATTTGAATAATGAAGTAAAAATCATACAAAACAGTTTTCTAAATCATGTTTTTGGATCTTAAATCTGGAATTTTTTTATAAGTTTATATTACTTTACCAAAAAAAAAAAAAAAGCAACAAAATATATGTGTTTAATAAGGTTTTTTTTAAAATTATAATTGTTTTTTTAAATTTTGTCTTTTATAAATCACTATTTTATGAGCAGTAAAGTATAAATTATTAATAAAAATACATTTCACCTTATTATTTTAATTTTTTTCTTTCTTCAAAAGATGTAATTCTTGATTTTAAAAATAAATAACATCCAAAAGACTATTTCTAAGATAGTTTCGTATTATATGTTATTTCTTGAAACTAGATATCTTAAAATTAGGCCAGATATTGATCAATATTTGTTGCACCATTACTGATTTGCGTTCGAATCTTAAGGTTTACTCTTTTGAGAATGAAAGTTCAATACCAAAATACTCGAAATTATATTTTAATTTTGCTCTAAGTAGGAATATCATGAAGCAGCCATTTCTTGCATAACTTATGAACAAACTGCAGCAATTTCTTTAGAGGGACTGGTGTTAATCGTAACCACATTTTAAGTTGACCTATACATAAGAATAGAACCAAGCATTAAAAAGATCTTTCCTCCATTTTATCACGATATACATATCAGAGATTTTTTTTTAAATGCGATCTGCGAGCATCCCAATTTGGAACGATACTGAGATGGTTTCCCGTTGCCTTCCTCATGAAGTCATTATGGAATGATTTCAGACCCTACAAGAAAGTGAAGAAGAGGCTGACAAACGCAGGAAAGGAAATGAAACATCCATGCCGCTACCGGGATTCGAACCCAGATTCCGACGTATGTGCCTCGTGGGAAGCCTCCACCTAAACTATAGGCCATGCCGGAACGGCACATATCAGATAAACAGACAAAAAGGAATCTGAAAGGTGAATGATAAAAGACTGTATCCTCAGTCAAACAATTAGTTTAATATTCATAAGTAACTTTTTATTCTATATACAATTTTCTATTCAACCTTATCATATTAAATTTTACTAATAAGATATATTCCTGACAACGTTTATTTACATTGTATTTAATAGTTATTTTTTAAAAAAAAACTCAAAGCAGTGTAACATATCTGAAACTTGATGATGTTGTATATTTCAATAAACTGATAACTGACTTACTTTAAATACTCTTAGGTTTCCAATGAGACTGAATTGTTTCAGTAATATTTTCTGACATTGTAAGAACAGATTATAAGTCATACAAATAACTATTAATGGAATTAAGATATTCCATTATTATTAGAAAAAAATTTAAGACTTCTTTTTTTTTTTTTTTGCAGTAAATGTTGAATCAATACCGAAAGCGAAATTCGAGTTATTTAGTGAATGTTAAAAATACAAACGTGTTGAATTCTCTGGATAATTAAGAACTTCTTTTTTTTTTTTTAATTAGGAACCGAAAATTAAAAATTAAGAAAAAAAAAATAAATAAAAATATGGGATTTTGCACAGCTGATATTAGTCTTGTAAAAATAAAATTAGTTTGCAATCCTTTTTTACAAGAGACCTCCATTGACACAAGTACCATTGGATGAGAGATGATAATTATTTTCCCTTTTTTTCTATCGTAAATACTAAACCAGTAATTATTTCCAATAACATAAATTATACATTTTAAATTTCAATTATTACATTTAATAATTTTACTTTTACTATCAATCTTCTAGTTGAAGAAGGAAATATTTATTTTTAATGTCCTGTTATTACTAACAGATTGACCACTTTAAAATTATTAATAATTATTTTATTTTTGTGGCTTTCAAATCTATACAGAACAGTTCCGGGAAGACAGAAGTGCTGAATGAAACAAGGTACATCTTCTCTGAGACGTAATATTGTCGGTGAATTAAAAAGATTCATGCTGTCATAAAGTAGGATTTGTAATTGTTTTTATTACCTATTTTATTCTCTTTTATAGCTCTTTTATTCGTAGTGTTTCAAGTAGCTATTAACCACAAACCACTGAAAATGCAAATTTTTCATTTCAAATATTTCATAAAGTTTAAAAAAAAAGTTTCAGTGTTTTCAAATACTGTGTCAGTATTACTGCCGTACGAAAACAGAGATATATCGAATATAGATGACATTAATATATATCTTGAAATAGGATAGCAATTCTCATAGAATACGATGTTGTGAAATCTTTTTTTTTTTTCCTTTAAAAATTTTCTAAGATTTTATTTTTAAATAAAAGTTTAAAGAATCATGTTTAACATGATCCTAATACAGCGAGCAAAATATATTAAAGGAAAACATAAAAATAAATAAAGAATGAATAAAAGAGAAGAGTTTTATATACAGTGGTTAAAAACTACGGACCTTTATGATAAGAAGGGATTACTAATGATTCAGGATGTTTTGGTCAGTCTGTATAAACTGATTCAGATACATCGAATACTTTAAAGAATTCATAGTAAACCTACAAGGATTTCAATGTAGAAAAAGCGAGAAAGATACGATGCTTTTTAATTTAGTTTCACGAATAAAAAAATAGCAAAATTCCGCATTCCCCCAAATTCCCAAATTTAATTCCAAAATCTTAGAACCTGCTTTCGAATCAATTTTAACTGATCAGCTATGGATATCAGTTTTTTATTCGTTGCTTCTCCAACTTTTTGTTTCCCATAGATTCCCCCCTCCCTCATCCCAACAAAAAAAAGTAAAAAATACAAGGCAATTTCCTTGAATTTAATTCGCTGTTGGTTACTTTACAGCATCAATTTAATTAAATATTACTTCCGGGTCTTTATCACAAATATATTCTTTTACAAAGGGAAGAGATTGAATATTTTATCATGATTCGACCTTGTTGTCTGTTAAGATTGATCAGTTTAGACGGGGAAGGTTACTTAGAACAGATAACAAAAAAAGATTGTCTATAAAGTATTTTAGATCCTTTCGAATAAACCTTTAAATAGAAATGAAACATGAATTCAAAGGAGAACTTAAAATATTTTTAGTTCAATTGAGAATTTCTTTTCGATTTAGCAGAAACTGAATCTTAAATGAACATCACAGCAGATAATAAACACATGAAATATTCAAAGAATTATATACTATCCACTGTTAAAGTTTGGTTCTGAAGGAGGAGTGGGACATGTTACTGGATAGATTCTTGTTTGAGATATTTTCCCACTCCGGGGTGAGTTTTACTCGATATTTCATGTCACTTTTTAATCTTATTGTGTCGCCACTTATCTATGATTAATTTATTATTACTATCTCTTACTAATTATCCAACTTCTATAAATGAATTATCTTCATTTATTTATTTATTTATTTATTTACAATTTAAAGGGAGTTCTTTCTCTCTCCACGCATCCCCCCATGCAATTACGAATATGTCCCCAAGGACACTTTCACTGACCCCTCCCGTCCCTTCCCGGGTGTGCTTACCACGCCTTGGAAAGAAGTGACCACGAAAACAATCTATCCGACAACGGAAGTTGTTAGATATGCGCCAGTCTTAATGTAAGTAATGTACATCTCCTGAAGAAGGCTAGAGGCACGGGACCGAATATAGAGTAAGCCTCACCCCGGAGTGGGAAAATCCCTCAAACAAGGATCTATCCAGTATCCACTGGTATATTCCTAAAACTATAATGAAACTTTATTTCATCAGGAACTGTTATTGTTAGTTAAAAACTTTGAAAAAATTTCATTGATTTTTAATCAGGTTTAAAATTTATCGTGTTTGTCATTGTTGGTATGTTTCATTATAATTTAAGTAATTTTATTTTTTTCTTGATAAATAACTATGAAAAAAATTATGAAATCTGGTTTCTTTTAATAACACTTTTTTGGAGTGTCCGAAGGGCAATTTAGTCACTTAAGTATTTTTTAAATGAATGTCACGTTTCTTTTAAATGTATAATTTCGAACAATGACATCAACTTGTAGATTAACCTCATAATTCAACTTTTTGTTTTCAGGAAAAAGTCATAACCCTGACCTTGGTTATTAATTATTTTTGGAATTAAACAAAAGTTAAATTCGAATGTATTTCATCAACTTTTGCATTTAATCAAATGCAATGGAACTTTAATCAGACATAGAAATGTAGTTTTAAAAACAAATTACTAGATCTCCATTCAATTTTTACTGAAACATAATTTTCGCTAATTGTCAACAAGAAATAAATAATCCCAAATAAATAAGCAATGTTATAATGAGTCGTCGAGTCGGTCACTGATCTTAATAATGATTAAACTGTCTTATTGAATTCTTAAATTGTAAACAAAATTCTCCAAGTAATTGCTTACAAGTACAAAACCAGTAGCATTATCACTAGGATACGTGTTTGTGGTCGTAGCAAATAGCCCGTGAATATTGAACGAGTTCACTATTTTATTATCTGGGAACAAATCTGATCATAAATAGGAATTAAAAGAATTCTGATATTACAATTACTTTCAACAATGTTTGCTCTTTGTCGTAGAGTTATTAAATAAATATTTCATGACTTTTTTATGTAATTTTTTTTATCATCACCCTCATAAATTACACCAAGTTAATTATCCTTTGCCATTGAGGTTAGTTCGTAATCAAAGACTGAAATAATACTCCTTCATATGTCTTAGATAATCTAAGAGCGATCTTATTACTAGCCTCAGTCGTGGTCATGGTTCTTCATCCCACGCGATAACCCAGTGCTTTTTTTAAATTTATTTCAGTGCTTTCAGACATATCAGGAATGATCGCTTAAGAAAGAAAGAGAAATACTTATTCAGTCGCTTATTGTAAATGAATATTCGAGAATTCAAAGCAGGCTACTCATTATTGGACGCAGTCATCCAGAATACAGGTGCATCTGATTACAGCACGATCTGAGCCACTAAAGTCACTGGAGTAAAAACAAATGGAAAACGATAAATCAATTCAGAAAAATAAAAAAATAAAAACCGAAATTTGCAAACAAGCCATAAAATTTTAATTAAAAATAACAACTCAGCATTATTTCTAAGATATTAAAAACGTATTGAAACGTGAAGTAGCTCATAAGAAAATTTGCTCATGAACTTTTGATTGCTGACACATCTTCTGCAGCATCATGGTGTTTCTTTTCTGCACTCATAAGAAGAATATGGAATGACACCACAAAATCTTTCTAAAAAGGAACTGCAAAAAAATGTTTCTGATAACAAAAATAAGAATAAATATTAGTTTAATAATGAATTGTTATACAATGAATTTCGAAAATATAATTGAATATGTATTTTAAAAATTTCGTCCATCTATTTAATTATAATAAAAATATAATAATCAATTTATGTTTAATCAACAATAAACTATTCCAATAACTATGATTTATTTATATTTCGTAGAAAATTGCTAAGTAAAAGACATGCAGGCATATTCATGGACCTGAAAGTTTATATACATGGCACGAACATGACTGAAAATTTTGCTTTAAGATATTAGGCATAATAGTTTTTTTTCCAATTTCGCATTTTTAGCAAAAGGATATTGTTTCATATTAGAAGCCAAACAGTGATGTGGAAATTTGAAAAAAAAAAATACAAAAACCATATCACTGTTTCTGTGAAGATACGGCCAATTTATCCTCATGTCATCAGTGGCATAAGTGGAAATTAAAATAACTAAAATTTAGAAACAATTTAGAAAACAAAAACGCAATATTCTATGACTTTCCTGTTTTTTTATTCAGTTATTATATATTAAAATAATCAGTTAGTAATATTATTATTATTAGTTTTTTAAGTATTTAAATTTATTTACAAGAAAAAAATAATAATAACGGATGACAGTTATCTTATCAACTCAAAACTTCCTAAAATTTAAGGATTTAATTTTCAATTGTAATAAGATAACTTAATGATTATTAATTAACAAATCCTACCTAGAAGAATTTTAAATGATTAAATAAAATTATGAAAAATAACTTTTTATTTTTTATAAATTTGAAATTTAAATTTATTTTGAAATTGTAAAATATATTTACCTAGAATTTTAATTGGAAAATTATTATTTAGAAATTCTCTAATAAAAATACTTTAAATTATGTAAAAAATCTAAAAATTTAGAATTAATTTCAAGATATCTTTTAGGTTCATGAATAAAAATATTTTTAAATAAATTTAAACTGACATTGCTGGAAAATTTATGAAATCTATTAATTTTAAAATTAAATAAAAATGTCTTATTAAGCAATTTAAGATGTAGAATTTGATGATCAAAATATATTCATAAATCTAAAAAATCAACAATTTAGAATTATCATTAGTTTTCTGCAAATGAATAATATTTTTATAAATTTTGTCCTATGTATCCTAAATTGTCCCATCCCAATTCCTTTAATTTGAGAATACATTTCATAATCAAATTCAATATAATTATTATATAAGTTAAATTTAACAAAATTAAGAAATTTATTTATAGAGATTCCAAATAAATTATTTATATCAAATTGAGAAACTAAGAATTCAATCTGTTGACTTAATGAATCTAAAAGTATTTATTTCGGTATCTAAATTTTCAAAATCTGCTGTAATTATATGCATTATTTATTTATTTAATATCATTGAATTTTAAAAATATTACAAATAACGAATTCCTATCCTTTTATTATTTTATTTAATTTTGTTAAAACTGAGTATGATTGTATATAAGGAATAAAATTATAATTGACCATAAAAATATAGGAGAATAATCTTGCAATAATGATGGGTTTTTTTAAGTGAAAAGATAAAAAAAACACAACTAAGAATTGTCATCTAGTGAAAGTAAAGGTATCTAATGAATTGATTTAATAATTGGTTAACTATTAGTTAGTTAGTATTAACAATTTTTCAATCTTTATTTCAACTAACATTTAATTTATTATAATATCCTTTTTATGATAAGTAACAATCCTTTTTAACAGACTATAATTTTAGAATCACTTTTCTGCAATAAAGGAATTAAAACTTTGATTTTAATTATTTTAAGAATACTCTACTTTTTAGCATATAAATTTTCAGAGGAAATATATTTAATTTATTTAATTTGGAATGTTTTTGCTTACATATTGGAGAAACAAAGAAAGTTACTTGTAATAGAATCAGGCTGGATTTCACAAAAACCATTTTACCATATAATTTATGTAAATAGTATACTGAAAATAAGGAATCAATCGAAAGTAATCGAGGTCTTTTAAAGTTAATGAGATTAAATATTCGTTAATGATGCGTTGCAATAATATGTCGAAATATCTGTAATTATTTCAATTCATTTCACTTGTCTTTAACATTCCTGAAAGAATTTTAGGAGCGGTGATTCATCAATACGTGACAGTGGGTGATCAATGCCTCGAAGAATAAAAAAAGCTTTTGGTTTTCAGTGAAAGTGGCCTATGTAATGAACTATGACGCTCTCAAATACTTTCACCATTAACAGATGAATGATTTCTCAAGGATTTTAGAAGTGCAAAAACAAAAAAACAAAAAAAAATCAAATACCACGAAGGTTAAAAAAGAGAAAGGGAATAAAAACCATCAACAAAGTTTTGAAATATTCTGTAATTAGGGACTAAACGAAATAGCCTATAATTTAATGGACTGTGTTCGTAAATTGGGGCTTTGTATTGAAAGAAAAAGAAAAAAATATATTAAAGCTTTGATGTTGCTTCAGAAATATGAGGTGTAATTATAACAAAAAAGTTTAATAGAGGAATATAAAATAATAACCTAAATGTTAAATATAATAATAAAATGAAACAGCAGAAAGTTATAGCGTATTCTTAGTTACATTGGCAAAAAAATTGATGCTCATATAACTTTGCTTAAGAGAAAATGAAATATGTAGGGTTTCTTATACAAAAGCTTCTGTAAGCTCCTACTTCTATAGATTATTTATTTAGATAATTAATCCCGTAGGTCTTTGCTACTATTTTGCAAAGCATGTTGCCTTGTCACATACTGAAGCTGTCGTGACACATTTACCAAAGACCATACTTTAAGAACAGTGTTAATTGTTCATTTTATTATCAACTAAAAGAAATATCTGTCCTTTCCTAGGGTTACAAAAAAACAGCAGTTGTGATGTGGATGACGAAGAAATTGTAATTGGAAGATGTCTTTGAAACTTTTCCAGTTGGTAAAAAAAAGTCCCATGATAGTTAAAATTAATTTTGTATTCCTATTTTGTAACTCGATAAGCCATTGATATAAAATTAATATCGAAATCGGAGAATATAAGACTCCCACTCTTTTATGCCCTATTCCACACCGCTATCCAGGGCAGCCCTGAGGGGGGGGGCAAAAGGGGCAGATTGCCCCGGGGCCCCACAAAAAGAAGGGGGCCACATGAGGCCCGAGGGGCCCCGCCGTATTGGATTGACTTTTTTTTTTTTTTTT